>OX438879.1:41323125-42573125 GCA_949315895.1 Anania crocealis | reverse complement strand
CCACAGTATTTAAATCATAAAAAACAAAACCGGGTACGAAAAAGACTGTTGTTGCAATAACTATCTATTATGGAAGAAAATAGTTGCATGTAACAGCTTAACCAAATTAGTGGATAAATCAACAGTAAACTGATTTTCATTAATTTATTATGTTTCTTCTAATAGAGAAATCAATCTTTTTAAGGTTAAGCTAACCTCCAAATTTCTATATACGTATACGAACTTCAACTTCGACTGGTCCGTAGCACTCGTTGCGTTCGAGTGACGTTCAATCGAACTATGTATATAGTATGAACTTCCTGGAATTAATACACAAACTGTGTTTCCTTCGAAAAAAAATCGAACATCGATGATTTTTACGAATGTGAACTTTTTACTATTGCACGAGAATCGCGTCCCTGGTATTTTAGGGTTTGTCAAGTTTTTTTTCCCAGAACTGTGAAGCGATCAAACGAGAAGAGATAAGAAAGAAAGAAAGAAAGAAAGAAAGAAAATATATTTATTTGGCACCAACAGATTAGTACTTACTAAATAACTAACAGACAGACATATACACCTTCTAGTTAAATCAGTAAATTCCGTTTAATTCTGCAATTAGGCCACAAAAGGCGCTTTTTCACGCCTAATACTTCAACCTAAACTACTGTTTCGGGTGAAGTCTGGGCAAGTGCCGAGAAGAAGCAGCGCAAGAAACTCGTCACTATTTATATTAATAGGGGTTAAAGTATGAAATTGCCGCAACTTTTTATTTTGTTTATAGCTCTTAAGTATAGTCATATTATTGCGTAATTATTTTTGTATTGTATCAAAAACAAAATAAAGTAACTTTTGACTAAAAAAAAATGCAATACTAGTGCCTATTACTTGAAAGGAAGTCGTTGAAAAGACCCCTTACAATGTGTCAGCTGACCTTCTTGCTTCAATTAAGTATATTTGTATTATATACTTTGATTTTCAGAAATTTAAATACTATAATGCGTAGCTTTATAACCATCTAACTTTCACCTTTAATTGCATCGAAAACGGTTGAGGCGTTTTTATAAAAACTAAAAAATTGTTAGTATGGAAAAATGACTTTTCTCGATTTAGTCCATACAAAACGGCCATTTCATACTTTAACCCCTAATATTACAATGGATGGTACGGAAGCTTCCTTGATTTAAAGCCGATCTTTGCTTATACATAGGTTGTTTTTAATAGCTTTTTAGCCGCAGAACTAAAAAACATTACATAATGTTTGTTCACTAGCCGCAACTGATGCACAATAGTAACATAAATGGATTGTGTAGTTCACGGCTTAGGAAAGTTTCTAGAATGTTAACACATTGCTAAATCGTTTTAAACATCATTCATTACTTACCCGTGATCATTCATCAGATTACTCAATTATCGTTTACTGAGTAAGTCGTTTTTTTTCAAATCCATAATTATTTTGTTACATTTCATCTACAGATTAACTTATTGAAGACTTGTGTAAAATTTACTATGTAGTTTTTTAGGGTTCCGTGGCCGAATGGCAAAAACCCTTAGAGTTTTGTCAAGTTTGTCTGTCTGTCCGTCTGTCTGTCTGTATGTCCGTCTGTCCGCCCGTCCGTCCGTCCGACTGTCTGTCCATCTGTCTGTCCGTCTGTCCGTCCGTCCGTCCGTCCATCCGTCCCTCTGTCTGTCTGTCCGTCTGTCCGTCTGTCTGTCTGTCCGTCTATCTGTCCGTCCGTCTATCTGTCCGTCCGTCTATCTGTCCGTCTGTCCGTCTATCTGTCCTTCCATCAGTCCGTCCGTATGTTACAGCCACTTTATTCTGAAAGTATTAGCATTACACAGTTGAAACTTGTTAGATAAGTGTATCCTGTTGACTGCTTTACGATTCTCATAAAAAATATAAAAAATAATGATATTTAATTTCCCATACATAGAACTATACCTAACTAAAAAAAATGTTTTTAATCTAACCTATGCGATGGGGTATCTATGGATAGGTCTTTTAAAATGACATAGAGGTTCCTAGAACCATTTTTTCCAAAAGTCTAACATTTGGTCCAAATGTTCCAAATTTTGGAAGATAGACGGTTCCAAAGTGGTAAAATGGGGACACACCTCTAACTTTTAAACTAAGCAAGCGAAAATTTTGAAAAAAATACTTAATGTAGATCTTAACAAATACTTTTAACTAAAATTAAATTGAACGAGATCAAACTAGTAGTTTTTGAGAAAGAGCACATTTTCAACAACCACAAATATAACTTTATCCTTCATACAAACACTATAAAAACAAAGTTATTTTTGCAGTCAATTAAAAATTGTTGTATTTTGGGTAAGTGGAAGTAAGTGGACCCCTAATTCAGAGTTGGTACGGAACCCTCAGTGCGTGAGTCCGACTCGCACTTGGCCAGTTTTTTTGTTTTATAATATTGGTAACACGTAATCGATTTCAACCAAATGGCCTTAAGTAGTTGTTTATTATAAAGTACAGTAACAGCCTATAATGATCCCACTGCAGGGAAAAGGCCTCCATCATTGAATTCAATGTTACCCCAACAATGATGGGTGCTGGCAATGTTCAAAAATTCGAAACTTTTTATTTCCCGACCCGGGAATTGAACCCGGGATCCTGAGATCTTGGCCCGGTATCTTAACCACTAACCTACGATTGAGAACCTACCTACTAGACCAACGAGGCTAGGCTAGAGTTGTTTATTATAGTTAACTGTTATTATTTTAGGATACTTCGGGATGAAGACAAATTATGACTATGATTTGTGATAAAATAGTTTAACATAAATATTTTGTTACCATTTTTAAAGAATATTGAAAAAAGAGACTTCTTATAAAGTCTTATTTCAATACTTATAGTGTTGGTATACCTACAATTATTTTCTTTATTTTAGACTTTTTAACTAAGTTAAAGCATAGAGTTTTGCGCAAAAATATCAAATAAAGAAAAGAACTTGGTAACTTTTTAAAAGGTTTTGCGAGACCTTTATAATGTCATGTTGTAATGATATTTGTTTAGATAAATAAATAAATGATCTTAAAATGAAATTCTCAAAAATCTCTAAAAGGTCAGAATTTTCTGTAGCAGCAAAAGGTATGATAACCTTTTAATGTAGCTTAATTCGTACTGATATCTTATTTAGGTCAGCCACAAACTTATAACGCCTTAGCTCATATAAAGGAGTTTTCCTACAACAACTTTATTACAATCAGGGTATTATAGACGTTGTTTATTAATTAACTAGCTTTAGCCACTGGTTTCGTCCGCGTGGAATAGCCTGTGTTCTTTCTTAATGTCTATTCTATTTCTTCTGTGCATTTCTATTGTAAAATTAATCAAAATCGTTCAGTGGTTATACAATTTTTGTTATTGTTCAGTGGTTATTTCGTTATATCTCAAATGTTAAAGGGTTTAAAGCTAAATTCTTTTCCAACACCTACCGTTACATTTTAGCTACTGTTCACAAAAACCTAACAAATTATACTTAATCTTCTTTAATAAACACTCTATCTATTAGTCAAATTTGCGTCAAAATCCGTGCCGAACTATTTGATTTATCATGAACAGACAGACAGACGTGGCAGCAGACTTTGTTTAGCAGATTAGATGGATAGTTTTTTGGTCTTCGCAAATTTTACCACATCTCTAAGTTTCGCTCCCAGCTTCGTTGGCTACCCATTAAACAACGCAGGGACGTTCGTTCTCTCTGCGTCTTGTATTCCATACTCTTTGACCCCAAATCTCTATCTTACCTTCAAGATAAGTTCTCATTCCTTCACACTTCTCACGATAGAAGTCTTCGTTCTGTCGACACCCTTCAGTTACTCACTCCACGACACACTTCGGGCTTTATGTCCAACTCTTTATCTATGACAGCTGTACGACTCTGGAACGGACTGCCCTCCAAAATCAGGAATTCCACATCTAAATTTTCTTTTAAAAAGGCGTTCGAAGCCACTTCGCAAATTAACTTTCTCTTCTTCCTTTCTTGAATTTCGCTGACATAATTTATATGTGCAATCATTTTATGTGTAGTTATGTAGTTTTTTGTGTATTTTATGTATTCATTATTATTTATTGGTCTGCAACCTGTACTTGTTTTGCAAACAGTCTTTATGTAAGTATAGTTTATTGGTATTATTTGTATATTTTAAAGTTTTACTCATTTGCACCGCCTGTAATATTTCTACTTGGCCTAGTGGTTGACTGGTAGAGAATGCTTTTAGCATTAAGTCCGCCATTTGTACCGCTTTTTTATGTGCAACAAAGTGTTAATAAATAAAAATAAATAGTTAATTAATACTTAGTGATTGAGATTAATGCAGTTGTTTTCGTTTAAAATGTACCTACCGATGATGTTATGAATGTATTAATTTTACCTGTTATAACTTACCTCACAATCGCATTACCCATCTGACTAATGGAAGGCTTTATTCAGTTAAACCGGGCGAGCGCTGAGGGCGCTCAGCCTAGGTCCGCCTCGCTAGCGGTCCCCCGGTACGGCCGAGGGAGAGCCTCAAGGTCGCTCGTGCCGGGGCCCATACTAGCGGGCATGATCGGGCCGGTGTGGGGCGCACAAGGCACTCTACTAAATGGCGAACCCACATTCTGGCGGGCCCAATCTGGGAGAGGGGATCGGACAGCGACCTCAAGGACACCTTTGTAGGCTCGCAGACCACAGCTGGACTCGGATCTCTCCTTATGTATATGGAGGATTTTATCATATCGCCAGGAATCCCGTAATCTCTTTTTACGACACCCATACGAAGAGGGCAATGGCTATTTTTTGATCCCAAAACACCCAACACAATCACCAAATCTTTGCCCTTCAACAGCACAGAAGGCGTCTAAGTCAAGCAGTTATTATAATTTCGATATTTAAATGTCTTTTATTCATGAGCAACTTGAGCCTATAGGTAAAGTATGAAATCGCTCCGCCCAAAACGTTTTGGATCACGCACCCGCATATGATTACAATAACTTAATCCAAGTTTCGTCATGTGGCGCCAATGCAAATTAGTTTTGATAAATTTATTTCGTTATTTGTAAACACATCGACAGCTTAATCTGGAAACCTTGTTTGCTTTAACCTACAGTTTTAATTTGCAAAACTTTAATCATCTTCGGTTCTTAAGCCCAGCCCCGGTTGGTGACAAAGCAGCTTTTTACGACAGCCACAGAACGAAATAAAATCGGTAAAAATCAGTTTTATTTCTGCAAATAGGCCCCAGGTGGCGCTTTTACTTGTCCCAATATTTAAACCTTCCACTGCTTCGGGACAAGTCTGGGCTAGTGCCGATAAGGCGGTATTTCCATTCAAGCCATATGGACATGTATAATATTTGAGTTGAATGGGGACTACCGTTTCTTTGCTCACCAGTTAGCGCCACTGTTGACTGAGGTCCTGGCCCCAAAATTGCGTAACCAAATCGTATCACAATCGTAATTGAATAGCAGGTTTTTGACAGTTCTAGTATGGGCTAAATGTCAAAATCGACCAATGCAATCATTTCACGATCGAACGGCGATTGAAATAGCTGAATAAGGCCCCAGAGGTATAGCTGTCAGAGGCGACTTTATAAGATCGGCGCCGAAACAAAGTTTTAAATCTTGAATCTAAATATGTTTATTATTTATAAATAATTATCTTCATATCAACAAACTAACTTCTAAAATAGTTGCTCTTTGAGGCCGCCTATTATTGCGCTTTTTCTTAAATCCGCTTTCAAAGCGTTCACATTCATCAAATAATCCATATTTGCGATAATTTTACAAAGGAGATCACTTTCCAGCAGGTCCAACCTATCGTTAGTTTACAATCTCACACAGATAATTTAACATCATAATGGATAAACATATTATACATTCATACATCTTTACTAACATTATAAAGCTGAAGAGTTTGTTTGTTTGTTTGTTTGTTTGAACGCGCTAATCTCCGGAAGTACTGGTTTGATTTGAAAAAATATTTTTGGGTTGGATAGTCCATTTATTGAGGAAGGCTTTAGGCTATATAACATTACGCTGCGACCAATAGGAGCGAAGCATGAGTGAAAAATGTTGCAAAATTAATCGCGTTTATAATAACAGAAACTGACGCGGACGAAGTCGCGGGGAAAAGCTAGTATCATATCAACGTGGACGTAGTAACACAAAAGTGACTTTTCGCAACAATTATTCTACTTTCGCATGCGATTACATCACAGTAACCCTTATGTATCCTGTCTAAATGTCCTACACATTTAATATACTGTTGATTTAAATATCTATTAAGTGTATGTGTAATGAGCACGCTGACTCTTTCAGTCTAGTGAACTTCATATTTACTGTCAAAACTAATTTACGTAGGTAGTTCTAAAATATTGTGATATCAAATACTTACGCGAACACTCATATGGTGATCACAGGAAGAGTCTAAGTACACGTATCGTCCACGAACTTTGTACAAAAAATAATATCTAGAAAAATATTTTCGATATTTTAGTTTCAATGATCGTGTTGAAATAATACGAGTAGTATAATACTCGTACTAATAAAAACGAGTTATATTCGTAAATTTATCTCAATTCTGCCGGCCTTAGCTAGCTAGCTGTTCTCATTGTATTTTTGTCACACGTAAAAGACCTGCCAATTGCGGCGATTGTTGTGGCAAAACCCTTATGTTGAAGAGGCCTATGTCTACCAGTGGACTGAAGACGAACATAATAAATTCTTTACGTAAAAGCTTTTATAATCGTAAAAACACATTTAAAGGTATTACGCGATACTAATCTGTCCATTCAGTAGCCGTACCTAAGCCCAAGCGTAACAATAGGTTAATGTCACTTTATAACTTCACCCACGGACCATAAAAATAAAGTTATAGGCATACAATGCGGCCATAGTTATCAAAATGGGTGTGGGAGCTTATAAAATACAGGATTGATAGTAAGTAGTCACATGATACTCTCGAGATCTTAAAAATTTTTTTTGCATCCAACATTCTTTCTTTATTATTTTCTATACTTTTCAATCCTAAATCTCCACCTTATCTGAAAGAGCGTTTCCAATTCTTGCAGTCTGCCCTGGGTCATGAAATGCGGTCTTCCAATAAACTCCTCCTCACATTTCCCTATCATTCTTCCCACTCCTACTCACAGTCCTTCAATCTAAAATCCATCCGCTTATGGAACTCGCTTCCATTGTTTATTCGACAGTCTGAATCACTTTTGTCTTTTAAAAGCAGACTCAAAACATATCTTCTGTCACTTTAGCTCTCTTTGATTATCATTATTGTATTATATTTTAATGTTTTCCTTCTATTTAAATAAGGTATATTTGGTCATTGGATCCTTCATAATAATATTTTAGGGTATGTTTATTAATGTATAGTATGTATATGTATGTATATTTATTTATGTAAGTATATTAATGTGTAGTTTATGTTTTTTTTATGATTATTATATATTTATACTTTTATTTTAGTTAGTAATGTTTGTCCACACAGTTAATCTTTTGTATTGTAATGTTCACATTTCTGAAATTCTTTGCCACCTTCCCCTCTCTATCTATTTTCAAGTATTCTCTACCTGAAGGTTGTCTGGAAGAGATCGCTAACAGCGATAAGACCGCCTGAATTGTACAGTCCTTAATGTATTTTTTAAGTTAAACATTATTTTTGTATGGTGTGCAATAAAGAGTTCCTATCTATCTATCTATCTATCTATCTATTTGTATTAAGACAGTAACGTCAGCTATTCCCAAACATATTCACCTATCATAGGTTTCTTACTTGTTGATAAAACAAATGTTTTGTCAACTGTTCTGCTCTGATATGAAAGAAGGCGGCGAAGTGACTTTAGCGGCTTCCTTAGTTTTCGTTACCTCTGAACTAAGCAGACGATGCTCTATCGACCAATCTTGGAATTATATTTTTCCGTCTATTAGTTACTGAGATAGCGTAAGGGGTGAAGCGGCTAAGTAACACTTTTTCAAACAGATTTCAATCGTTTTTCGCTGTTTTCTCGAAATTCACTTTTGTGGCTTAGCCGCCTTCTTTCATATCGGGGCAGACACTATTGATCAGTGGAATGAGCGGCTAAAACACGTACAATAAGCAGCAAAATTCATATTCCGGATATAGTCCATCCATAATCCGAAATATGAATTTTGTTTTGGTTTATAAAGAACATAACTAAGTAATTGTCTTAATAACATACGTGTTTTTCACTTGTTGATACAATTTAAGTACACTCGACAGCACATCAAGTTAAACAGTTGAACTGCGATAACAGCTTTTATTACGTAGGGCATAAAGGCGGTCTCAAGGTCAACATGTATAGTCTGATGTGCCGCCGTGTGTACATTGTGAAAAATTTACGATTTACTTGATTCACAATAAAAAGGTAATAAACTTTTAAGAAGCAATGAAACTTATGGACAGATGAAGTGTCGTAGACTATACTTATAGAATAACATTTAATTATGCTAAGGATTCTGCTATACAAGATTGCCACGCTTGGAACGCTGCTACCCGTTTTCTTCTGACAGTACTCCTTTAGAAACCTCTTACGACACCCATAGGATAAGCAGGGTTGGGGTTATTCAACTTTATGCTGGGACCGCACGCAACTCTGAAAAGTACCTAACTGTTAATTTTTCACATAGTTCTGTGTGTGTCTGTTTTTAGTTAACGTGTACTTCAAGCTGTAAAGACAAATGTTTATTATAGTTACTAATACCTATAACGATTTTGATTATTCTTGATCTCATTAAGCAACTTTCGTATATAACTGTATACCAAACTAAGCCTATAAACGACATGCGAAACCCAGCGCTAAACATTTACTAATTTGTAATATTTCTGTGTTGATTATACTAAATATCTTAATAGAAATCGCACAAAAGAATGTTGAAATTGTCATCACGGTGAAAGAATTATGTTCTTGTATTTAGACCAATGCCATTTTTTTACATTCTTAATACATTAATTTAAGGTTTAAAATCGCGTTTATTTTTACTTCACACAGGGGATTTTATGAGGCCACATAATACTGTAAGGCTCATGCTACACTTAAATAGTACACTGACTTCGTACGCAGTCCGATACCAATAAATCTGTATTTAAATGTTATACATTAATAAATATTTTACGCTTAAAAATATAGATACATAGAGAGAGATACATGTAGAGACAGAAAAAATGTGTACAATGATTGTGTAACTTTCGCTAAGTTTGATTTAATTATTAAGTTTTAAAACGATGTGGAAAAACTAACCGCCTTTCTTAAACAATTAGATCTCCTTTTTTCTCCATCTTCAAAATTAACGTTAATAATTTTTTAGTGAATGTCTACTTTATGATAAAAATCTGAGCTCTAAATTTCAGATTACACAAATAGCAATTCGTACATAAGGAATCTGTTCAAAATTTGTTTTTTAAGCAAAACAATGGCTGGTGTAAATAAAAAATACTATTCTTACTTTTAAATTCCTTGATTGAAAAGTAGAAGTTTTAAGGTTCGAGGGCCACCTAAGCTTGGCGAATTTATTTTTCAATGAATTGTTATTTTTTTTAATGTATTAAAAAAATGTATTATAAAATATTTAAGACATGCCACACTGGGTCACACAGAGCCATCTAGTCCCAATTTAAGGTACTATTAATTACCCTGTCGGATGGGGTACTAGACAACCGATAAACTTACTTATATCCTTTTTTTCATAAATATATACTTATAATACATAGAAAACCCCCAGACCAGTACAAACAGACATGTTCATGCACAAAAACATTTGTTCTGTGCCGGGATCGAACTCGCGATCCATGGCTCAGAAGCAGCTTTTACTACCGCCGATCCAATTGTCGTCGTGGTGGTATTTCAATTAGAAATTTAGTTGAAAGAGCTACACAGCCCACAATATTTTACATACCGTTTTATTATAATTGTAATAAAATAACACCGACCCTTTTCGACCTATAGGTGTCCTAAGGGGCGGCTAAAAGGGTTGCTGTCAGAAAAAGACATGTACCAGCATCTTCCCGCTATCATTGGCCAAACAAAATGCGATCTCCATCCTGCCTGCCTGGTATGGCGAGTGACTCTTAGGCCTACTATAGTATAATAAAGCCTTATGTGAAAATTATTTTGGGTTAAGAGACTGACGTATGTTAACAGTAACATCTATAAACAAAGTGTAAAACGCCTGATCACCTGCTTGCAACAGTTAAACAGATTTTGCCTGTTTTAATTTTATTTTTCCTTGACTAAGCCAGTTAGCCAGACACACAAGAGTGTGACCTTAGCCTTACTTGACAACGCCGGCGCCGATATCTTTGGTGTCTCACCGAATTACCATAATGCTAAATTATGAAATATTAATGACGCTACAAAACATACAATCGTATTTTCTTTCGTATCAATAATACTATACTTTTATACGTTATTTAATGACCATCATTTAGGCCATGTCTTCAAACCAGTTTGTAATAGGAATGAAGAAGCTATTCTGTAACTTTATAAAAATTGAATATAAATGGTGGATCTGTTCTTTCTAAATTCTTCCTAAAGGATCCTTACATTGACTTCATAAACAATATCGTTACCATAGTTGAAAAAAAATAACTTAAGGTTTGTTATATATTTTAAGTCGGTTCATGACAGTCGCCCCTTGGTCTAGTGGTTTAAATACCGGGCCAAGATCTCGGGGTCCCAGGTTCGATCCCCGGGTCTGGAAACAAACAGTTTCGAATTTTCGAACGTTGCTCGGGTTTGTGACCAGCCCGCATTTGGCAAGCGTGGTGATTATGCCAGTTCCCATCATTGCAGTGGTAACTTGAATTCAATGATGGAGGCCTTTTCCCTGCAGTGGGATGATTATAGGTTGTTACTTTATGACAGTCGTCAACAATTACTATCATTAGTATCAATTCAGAATTAGTTATCCGGGTTTAGCTAAAACTTTAAATAATCTATTTAAGACTTTATCTTTTTACTCCTAAAGGGTAGAGTTTTCTTGAAGCCATACCCTAAAAAATTAGTCGGTCTACCCCTTAGGGTGCGTTGCCACTGACCCGGAGTCCCGGAGCTTGACAGAAGAACAGGCCGTGAAGAGACAAAGTACTTAAAAACTCCACTTCTCAGGAGTGGAAACAATGTACCTAAGCGAAGCGGACTTTTAAACGAAATGTGTGAACACGTACAGTACATAGGGTATTGTCTCCCAAAAAGTTTGATTTGACTGACTGATCACGTTCCAATCTATCTACACTTTAGTCTGCTTCATTTCACTCAGCTCCAGTTAATAGACTTATTATACTGTTCACTGCGCCTCTTTCCTCCGCTTAGTATAAGTGGGATCGCAGCCTTAATAAAATACGTTAATTAATATGAAATAGTTAAATAATAATTACCACCTCAACTTCCATCGGTAATACCACTTATGTTGAATCACGCCCCATTGGTCTAATGGTTTAAATACCAGGCCTAGATCTCGAGGTCATGGGCTCGATCCCCGGGTCGGGCAGCAAAAAGTTTCGAATTTTCGAACACTGCTCGGGTTTGTGATCACCAACCCGCATGTGGCAAGCGTGGTGATTATGCCTGTACCCATCATTGCTATGGTAACTTCAATCAACAACATATTATATTTCATGTAAATTCTAGTTTCTGATAATCACGACCTTCGTTAATCAAGCTCTGACATCAGAGAAATGTATGATTACCGGTAAACCAAGACTCTCGCAATCTCCCAATGACCACTTCACTTAAATAATTTCCATGTTGAAGCATCGAAGAAATATTTCCAAGGTGCATACAAACTACTGTACAAGAGACGCGTGCGTTAACAGTTGTTCGGTTTGTAAGGACAACTACACAATAAGTCGGCGGTATACCAGGCGGACTTTTTTTGCGGCGACAACAAGCGGCACTGCTTGTTACTATACATAGATCTTGCGTTGCGGGGTCGTGTGGCTCGGCACTAAGGAGTCATCCATAAATTACATTACATATGATAAGACGAGGGAGGAGGTCAGCGAAGTGTGAAATTTTGTAACAGGGGGGGTGGGAGGGACATTATTTTAATTAATTTCATGACGTCACATTTCAAAATCTATACTAGAAGTAAAATTACAAAATATGCGATGTCACACTGAGAATCGAGTCTCACGAATGTGACCAGCTGTGACAAGGACGGAGAAGGGGTAAAACAATCATAAAACTCGTAAAACGTAATTTATGGATACCTAAGAACGCCGGCAAAAGCTGTACACTTCGAAACCCGGTGGCTAACTGATGCCTTACTCTGTAACACAAAGCTCGTATTTACGGATATGTCTGTTTCCGTCAGATGCTTAAAGACATCGGTATGAGTGAAAGGGACAGATAGATTCGAATATACGGACATTGTGTTGCGGAGTGAGCCTCCTGGCGAAAGGTTTGACCGCCGCCGGTTGCGCCGCCGGCTTAGTGTGTATATTCTCTAAGGTCGCACTATCAGGGCCATCGTGCGAAGAACTAACAACCAATCCTATTAAAACCATAGTTTATCTTTGCCTTTACTTAAAATATTTATTTATGAACCTCATAATGACTGACAAACATGTTTTAGTCTGTGCTTATTGTAAATACATCTTAAACATAACGGTTTGAGAATGTTCATTAAACGGTTTTAATGAAGGTAGGTACCTGTAAAATTCGAATTCGAGATTTTATTATGATCTCCTGGAGCCGCTTAAACCTACACCTGTGTCACAAGTCCCGGGAGCTACTCGGAGTTTCTCTTTCTGCCACACGATGGACCCAGTTTGTCTCTATAACTTTATAAAATAACAATACATCCTTTATATACAAATTGAACCAACAAAACCGTGAAACAAGCTATTTGACTGAGATTTCTTTTTTGTCACCGACTTGAAAAAACACTTTTCGACTGTAAATTGCTTATTCGGCTAATATTCTATTTTTCAGGGTGGATTTTTTTAAGTTATAAAGAAAGGTTATCTTTAATTCTGTTAGCTATACCCTTTCGTCGTATATCGTATAACTATCGTTCAAGGATAATGATAATGCATGTAAACGGCAACCCAATAATCTAACTAAAGAAAAATTAAAATGATTGAACATTTAGGTATTATTATACAAAAAAAAAAAGTTAGTCTCTCCAAAATATGAGAGAACCTAATTTATATCATCTGTTGACATATTTCTTCTAATTAAATCCATGACAAATCATCAGTCATCCGATGGGCGTCCAAAGGCGACTAGTAATGCCAAACAAATTTTATGTATTGTTTGGCCTAACTGCGAGCCAAACCCACGTGCCAGGCTATCTTCCCGTTAAAGGCGCCTATATTCTGCAGTAGATTGTTGTGGGCTGGTGAAAATGATGATGAAAAGTAAAGTAATAAATAATAACAGTTTTTTCCACTTGTACTTACTGTAATAAGACCCTCGACAGGTAGGTAGCTACCGTCATAGGTAACATAATAATTTTCTCATAACAAAAGCTGTTTACGTCTCTTCGATGGAAAATGCCGTCATCCCCGTCAGTAAACAAAGGTATTAGATGTCACACCACATTACCCACGCATTCACTTCTTAGAATAGGTTCGATGAAAATTTATGAGTATTACGTTGGTAAAATACATACATTAATTTGAGGTTCGTTAAACAGATTATAATAATTTGAACGTTAAATTTAGGTTAAACATTATAATTCTCTGCTTTTATTAGTTCTTGCGGAAATTGATAAAGATTTTTTTAAATAGGAGTGTGCCGTAAAGTGCTGGTATAATAACGAGCACAACCATTTCTCGCCCTATGGGTGTCGTAAAAACCGACTATATGACTAGGCACTGCCACATGCCAGAGCGGGGGCCTATTTGCAGAAATAAACTGATTTTACTGATTTAGTCTTCAATCTACCACAGGTCAAGACTGATCACCAAACCGCCTGTCAAGCGTGACTACTATTAGTTGTAGGCGAAATTATCTATTTGCAGAGGCTAGTGTCCAGCAATAGACTGATACGAGCTAGGTTTTTTTTTTAAATGATATGGATCGTAACAAGCTTAGCTTAGTTTAGAAATCTTTCTTTGTTGGTGTTTCTTACTCTTTGGAGTATCAAAACATTTAATTCGTAGGAAAAACTGAGAATAATTCATTATTCTACAAGCTAGATTAAATATTAGATCGTTACCAACTAACTATTTTAAAGAACTTGTTTCAACTTGAATCAATAACAATGATCATTTACCGATTCAAGATTTGGCAACTTATTTTGTTTAAGTAAACCCTAACATTACACATCATTATTGAAGTGTGTACGATCCATTAGAACGGAGATGTTTTCAATAAAAAGTAAAACTATTAGGAAACCACACGTCGTAACCGTAAGTAGAAAACGCCAAGGAATCCGCAGTTACCAAACCACTACGTGATTGGCTCTTGGGCAATAGCAAATACGGACATTTCGCTGCTCGACTAATATGGGATTTAATTATCGAAGGATTAAGTATACGTTGAGATATTGCATTGATTATACAGATAAACGAATAAACGTAACAATAGCCTTGACATGTTGCATGTGGGTAAATAAAATGTAGATTCGTAACTTTTTAAATCTTTACTCTCTTTTTGCAACATAGTACTTATCTAATGTGAATTTGGCAAAGTCAAATATTTTATATTATGATTTTGAAAATAAATATTTTCTTTTACACACAATGATTCCTATTAGTTTTATAAATTTTGGCTTTCGTACTTATCTCAACCAACAGGAATCATTGTGTGTCAAAGAAAATATTTATTTTCTAAATCAAAATATGAAATATTTGACTTCGCCAAATCCACATTCGTACGTTAACATTAAGGATTTAGCTAATGTTCATTAAGATATCCAGCAACCTGTACTTAACAAAATTGTCTCTACCATACAACGTGTTAAATAAAAGGCCCAAAACGTGAAATTAGTTTGTTCAGAATCGAGAATAGAATCGATTCCACTAATAAAAAATAGGGGTCAAATTCTAACTAAAATAATATTTTATTTACGCCGTGTATAATCATTACTTAACTACGGCGCCAAACGCCAAACGTTGCAATTTGAGTTAGACTGAATACAAGCTGCGGCGGCATGCGGAGTACTAGATCGCGCATAATTGCAGTAAGTCCGCTCAAGGGGGTTTCGAGAAAAACGCGGTTAAAGTTTTGGCGCGACATCTTCAATAAATCCTTTGTTTTCATCAGATCAAGGTGATTGATACGTTAAATGAAAAAGGACCTCCGCACCTATGTATTATTAATTTGGAAACCGACACTAAGCAATTGATAGACAGAATAAACTCATAATTTTAGTCAGTCAATTTATCACCTACAACACATAGGGAAAACCTGGCATAAACACAGCAAGTGTGTTTCTTACTGTATTTAAGCTAAGAAACCATACCAATTTAAGTGATACATTATTATTATTTTAACAGGCTGGTTGTGAAAATAATAGTACTAAGCTTTTGGTTTTAATTATTCAGAGTGTCCAGTAACACTTTTTTGTATTGTTGTTGGCTAAGCATCATCATAAAAAAAAGTCTAAAGCTAATAATAATCTTTTTTTTTAATAACCACTTCCTTTGTTAGTTATAACCGCAGTTTCATTTAAAATCGTTACTATGAATTTACTGAATCTAAGTCCCTTACTTACGAATAAATTTGAGGTAATTTTTCAGATGAGAATAATAAAATTAAACAGATTATTTATTATTACACGTTTAGAGAAAACAGTATCATTTAGTTCAATTTCAAAACTTCTTTCTTACAATAAAATTAATTTACGTCACTTAATAAACAACAAAATTACGTTAATAAACAAAAAAATAATGCTTAGTAATATAAAAAAATGCTCGACTTACTGCATTTTCATAAATGGTAAATTTAGATTTAAAAGTAATTGAAACAAATGAGTAAGATATATGTAGATCTCGTTATCGTGATAACGACTGTATATCTAAATTAAATTTTGACAAAAATCCGACTTACTGTAACTATGCTACGGACGGCAGCATAGACCTTTTAATTTGCAACAAACACAAGAAAACAGAAAAAGCTAATTATCTTCGTAAATAATTTGCTAAAACAAAATTCATTAATTTACATAATTCTCTTATAAAAAAAAATGAGTTGGGGTGTCTGAGGCTTTGCCTTGTATAATAGAATTTTACGTCATAATTATAAAATAAATGTAAACAACATCACATACATTGTTTGATTCTACAGTAATCATTTAAAGCACATGTTTTGTGAAAATAAGCAACTACCAGAAACATCCAGACCCGAGGAAGTTTAAAAACTACTTTTTTTTTCTTGATCCCGTCCGGGAATCGAACTTAAGATTTCGGTGCACCTTGAAAACTGGTGTGAACGAACTGTGGTCTATCCAACAGATGTATCAAAAACTGGGTTTAAAAGAAAGAAAGAAAAATAATTTATAAGATGGTCAATAATAGTACTAACTAAAATAATGCGATAGGTACATTAAAATTTGATCGATCCACGAATTCGAAGTAAAATTCATACAGTAGCACCAACTGGTGTGGTGTTCCTCTAGTATATTATTACTTTATTAAGAGTAAGAAAATTAATTGTTTTATTTTTCCTGTTAGTCCTTGAAGAGGTGGTAGAGCAAAGCTAAAATATCTTTGCTGTATACTTTGGGACATAACCCACACATACTAAATTTAAAAAATACCATTCACATAAGTAGGTTTGTGTGTAGGTATAACGATGCAACGTAAAGATAGATAAATAATGTTTATATGTATGTTGTTATTACCACTTCATTAGCACCTGTATAGTTTAATACCGAGTTTACACTCGCTAACAGTAGCCTAAACAAACATTTTATTGACAAACCGTGGAAGCAAATACTCATACGACATAATAACCTACGTGATTCATGTTTCTTATTACCTTGGGGGTTAGGCTCATTTTAGAAGTACATTTCCATCAAAGTTAGGAATTTGGTGCCACGAACTTGACACAGATGACGTTTATTTCAATTTGTTGACACTATTTTACGCATATTTAAAGTACGACTTGCATTGTGACTGAATATTAGGGTTTCGAGTTTCTTTTTTCATTTGTTTTTAATCTCGTAGATTGATATATTAAAATTTGGAAGGTGGTTAAAATTTCATCCTGTATAACAAACTTACAGTAGCATTTGTGTTCAATGTTTGTATTTTCCGTCTAACATCAAATTGTCATAGTGTTAGCGTGTGACGATGTGTCAACTGTCTTTATCATCATGGCAAACAGAATACGCGCAAACACAGCCAAGAACTCATTAAGAATGAAACTGGCTTTGCAATAGCATCATTCGGCAAAAAAATAAGGATCATCTTCATTAGTGGCTGAACTGGGAATCGAGTCCGTAACCTTTTGGTCCGAGGACAAACATCGCGCCTACAGAGATCTGGTTGCTACATTACTCGTAACAGCAACCAGATTACTGTGGTGGCGCCTTGTTAACCTATTTTGTAACGAAGAACAAAAGATAACTTTCTAAAAGTTCTAATTACCTACATTTTGATTCTCACCATTAATATGGTGTTATAGCAAAAAAATATTGTCCAACTAATAAATATAATATCCAGTGCTAAGGTCAACTAGAAGTTACATTATTGATTACTACAGGTACCTTTCACACTCATAAACTACAACATAGCCGTAATGAAGATGAGCCAACATAAATATATTTCATAATACTTATATAACAAATCTAAATCTATCCTAGAGTGTGAGAATAACACAAACACATTATGATCTCGGAGCACGGTTAAATATGATGTGATGTAACAACATTTTTCTATTGACGGTGCTCTTATCACCGAGAATGGTCATACGCCCTAAAGGCATCATTAAGGTTATTATTATATACCACAAATCTTTTTGTGGTCAACAACATAAACACAGATTTGACTAATACACAGGACAATGGCAAATATTTTAAATTGTTGTCAGCATAAATAAACAAAAATACCGAGTCCCTAAACACTGATTGTTTGATAAAACAATGATCATTTCTAACGTAACTTATTGAAATCTCTTTTTATTTATTTACTATACTTATGATGGTTTCGCCTTCTTCTGGCGGTAAACTGTATTAAGAGATATACTTATTTCTCTTATTATTAACATTTGCCGTAGCACATTTCAATTAGAAGTTTTTTTAGGGTTCCGTACCCTAAGGGTAAAAACGGGACCCTATTACTAAGACTTCGCTGTCTGTCCGTCTGTCCGTCGCTCTGTCACCAGGCTGTATCTCAAGAGCCGCGAGAGCTAGACAGTTAAAATTTTCAAAAGTTTTGTATTTCTATTACCGCAATTACAACAAATAATAAAAACAAAATAAAATAAATATTTATGGGGGGCTCCCATACAAAAACGCCATTTTTTGCCTATTTTTGCTCGATATCAATAAATGATAACAGGTAGGCACTACATTAACTAAATTAATGTAGGTACCTACTGTTGTTTACCTAGTCAATAGTAGTATTTTTACATTCTAATCGAATTTTTTTGTATCAGGATATAAGGCTTTTCATAGTAAATCAAATAAATTACCGAGTACCCATATTTTAGAATAAAACGGTTCTGAACATATTCCGCGGGCATTTTAGGTATACAACATTAGGTTTGTGCCTGCGCTAACGGGCTGAGGCATATTTAATATCGGTGGCAGCTTGTCTTGTCTATCCTCCACCGGGAATCGTGAATTCCATTCAACGTACGGGTAAACCTTCTACTTGCTTATCGAAAATATCAAGAAATAATAATGGATGGCAAGAAATGAAATCATTTTGCACTAGAAATGGCTACAATTTGGTTAATTGTAACCCGAAGGTATGCGACGAATGCAAGGTAAAACAAAAAAAAAACGCTTTGATAAAGAATTGATTTTTATTTTTCAAAGTCATTATTACCTGTAACAAAAAACAATAAATCTGGCCAATATCCAAGCCTCTATTTTCAACTATTTTAGATCCTTTTTCTCATACTGCAACTAGGCACGTGCCAAAATAGGAACACAATTAGAACACAGATTGAGATTAACCCCATCTTCCTAGTGGTTCCAGGGTTAACAATAGTTTAAAGAAGGCCCTGGCAATATGAACAATCTTCAAATAGTAATTGACTAAATTTTGACTGATATTCATGCCCTAACTTTTGGCAATGTGTACAGGTTCTGGGCCTAGCCTCCATACAATTTGGGACAACTCCTTTTGACTTGTTGCTGATATTCATTGATGACAAATTAGGCCAAAAAACTCGTTAAATCTTCATGAAAATGATATAAAAATCAGACACAACTGTAACTAAAAGGACTTTTTTTCAGACGGTTGAAACGTAATACTTTTTGAGGCTACATTATTTAATAATAGCTTAGTGTATTGTCCTGTCTGTATAAAGCTACCCAGTGTATAGAGGAGTATTCAGTTTCATACTTCGTTGGATCTTTGTGGATATAGTTTTTCTTCGTTTTCCTTTTGATATCCATTGTTGGCTACCATTGTGACAGGTACAGGCATTAACACTACTCGATAACAATAAACTGGCTAATGATATCAGGAAATTGTGTAATTGTTATTACCTACCGGTCTGTCCTGACTTTGCATGGGTGTACCTATGAAGATAATACAAGCAAATGGTCTAATTATGACCATGTTTGCCCTTTACATACTTTTAATGTGGTTATTTCTAAAGCAGTTATAATTATCGAACATTTCTTTTATAAAAACCTTCTCCTGACCACAAAAACATAACCAAAAGAAGTATCCAATTTGGTGCAGACAATCGGAAATCATACACGTACATACATTTCGGCAATTCATTTTTATTTATATAAAACATATGCACTTTGATTATAGTCATTGTGTTTTGGAGCTTAGAAGAAAAGTTTTAAATAATATCGTACTGTATTATATTATAAGCATTATTATAAAAGAAATTTCGAGGTATATTGAAAATACTTAAATTTAAAAACAGTTTCACAACATATTATAGAAAAACTGTTTCATTTTAACCGATTATTAAATATTTGTAGAAAAAAAAGGCTGATAGCGATAGCCTTAAATAAAATCTTGGTTCTATATTCTTTTTTTCAGAGTTCCATTTATCCAGTAGTTCTAAGTAGGTACCTAATAAAGCCACAATGGTGAAAATATAATCATTTGTTTTGAGTTAACTGTTTATGTTTGATTCTCTATCTTTAACTTTATTCTTAAAAAGTTACATACTTAAAGCTATTGCTAAGAATCAAATGCCTTGGAGAAAATACTGGTTACGATCAAAATTATATGTTTGCTTAGCACTCAAAACGTTAATTATGTCATCAAACAGCATCGCAATATTTACAATCACTCATCATAAGCAACAGTTTTTTTTAAACTCTAGGAATTATCGTTTCAAAAGCAGAAGTGCAAATCAAAGATGACCTTTCTTACATTCAATATAACGGCAATGTTGAAAATGTTGCAGAACATGACTCGGCATATTTGAATGACGGAAGATTCATGAATGTGTTATGCAGAGATTCATCAGCTTCATTACACAATCACAAAATACCTTTATCGTGACTTATTGTAAATAAGTGCCAAAATAGATTTTAACTCGTCACAAACCTTTGATGTATTATCAAAGGTTAAATTGCTGACATGAAGACGGAGAGCGGACAATATTTGCTTCTATGGAAATCATAGGCAAGCTCAGAACTTTGATGTTGCTGACAAATGGTCAAGACAGACTACGTCATATAAGTAAACTAACTGTATTAACAGCAATAACTGCCGAAACAAGGATATTTATGTAAAATACTTTTGAATAGTGTCTACCGTGTCTACAAGTGTAGAAATATTATAAATTATTACTATTAAGGCAACACTTCAGGTCTTGCTTAACAAATCTAACATAGAACAGAAACTGTTTCAAAAGTCAGTATAAAGACATTACAATGACAATGCAAGGAGCATTATGATTGCAATTGCTTGATGCTTTGAGTAGATAATACATTGACTAATGACAATTTATCAAGTTGACAAAAAACATGACCTGACTCTCTTATTTCATAATAGGCATACAATAAATATCTTTGACTAGGGTTCCTTGGGTCAAATAAAAGTAACTATATTTGCACCATGTCCATTTATTCGTTTGCTGCAAGACCTACGCATGCATGTAGGTTCTGGGATTCTCTCATTTTATCTTTTGCACTAGTATGATGTACCTACTTCCTTTGCTTGCCAACTCCTTGTACTACTCTATATAGCTATTTAAACAAAGTTTCTTCATACAAAAAATTACTTAATAAGGACACATAAAGAACTAATCAACCTCATAAAGTTCTGATTTCTACATGTATTATTTTCATTTATATTTTTATCTTAAATTCATTCGTCTTCCCATCGGTTCACGCCTTAGAGCATTAAACCTAATGCTCTAAGGTTCTCATTTACCGGATCGCGACACGGAACCGGGCCATCAAAATAAAATACCGGGTCGCAACATTCCCGCCTTCTTTTAAAAATAATGTCTACTATCGTTCGACGCATCGTAAATATTCTTCTTAAACTATCGTCATTTTACGCTAACTTGGATGGATTGTTAAAAAATAAGCAGCAGCTCCATACTTCGCACTAATATTTTGTGACTAAATACCCCTATTATATGAAGTATTAATAAAACATTTTCACTATTAAGTTATTTTACCTGATGGAAACGGCTTAGGTTTAAAAGGGTTAAATGAGTCACAAAGGGACAGTGTGAAAAAAACGATAGCTGGGCATTAATAGGAATATGCATAGGGGAATATGCACCTTATGCCCGACGATTAAATTACATATTTGAATTATACAAGTATTTTGTTTCCTAACCTGTTAACTTCCAGAACCTAAACCAACAGGTTTTATAAGTTCACTAACGCAACGATTTAAAAATTCAATTTTACACAATAGATTAACAGATTAACGTTAACTTGCGTTAATTCTTCCGAAATGTAACGCTTTAACGTTTAACAAAGCTAACTTTTTTTATTGTGGACTAACGATTAACGAAGTTAACTATTTGATTAACGGTGCCCAGCTTTGGTGAAAACTACCGGGGCCATGGCAGAACAATGTTTAGGAAACAGTGCTCTAAGGTACACGCGGTTCAATGTAGTAGTTTTATTCAAGTTTTATCTCGTACACAATTCCACCACCGTTCTGGGCTGATTTACAGAATACCAATTTCTGATGTCCGTATGCATTTATGTCTCATGTAAATAGGTTAGGAAATTACTAACTCCCAACTTATGCCACGAATACCCAGACTCGAGAAAATGTACAAAATTTTTTTTTTTCTACTACGATCTACCAGGTAAGAAACGGGACATCTGAGTCGCCAATACGTGGTGGTCGTCAAAGTAATAGTATGACATGAATTATTCAAAAGTTTTGATTATTATACAAACATCTAAAGCATTTAACGGTTTAAAGAGAATTAAACTGCCAATCAAATGTTTATATATTAATTATCTCAACATTAGGTCGACTCTGCAAATAAACACAAGGTTGAAAAAGGGGCCAAGTGCGAGTCGAACTCGCGCACGAAGGGTTCCGTTCCGTACCAATAATATTTTCAGTTTTAAAGTAAAGGTTAGAAATCATCTTTTTCAGCATCAATTGCAATACGAAAATATTAACCAGGACTTGTCGATATTGTAAATTTTAGTCCATTTTACACGTACCTACGTAATCACTCCATTAAATAATTAAATTGATTTCATTTTTTAATTTTCACTTGATACAATTGATAATTTATACTTGACACGCTGATTGCTAATTAAATACAAATACTCTTAATTATTCCATCAAATCGTAAAATGAAATGTGACTTACTGTTCTCTGTAGACTCTTCTACGGCTTGAGTGGTCACTGCTTTGAACTCCTGACACTCAACTTTATTTTATTTTATTTTATTTTTATTTATACCTACCGCACGTTCACGCTCGGCAAAAGGAAAAATAGGTTAAAACCTTAAAAACTTTATATTTTGTTTTAAAATACTTTTTTTTTATGTACGGCTTAAGCATGTGTTTATAAGGCTCTTAAGTTTTTATTTATTTATTATTATTATTATTATTGATTTTGTATTTTTTGGTTGTTTTTGTCCGTGTTTTCACTCGGTGGCTACATCGGAAGACCAGCGTTGTGTGCCCGCGCACAACATATGCTGAGGTGGATACCTTTCTGCCGGGACCTTGAGACTCGTAGGCCCGTCCTATTTATTTATGTTACTGTATTGGGTGTGTGCTTTTCTTCTTTACCGTACTTGTAATGTTTTTATTTTGCTACCTATTTTTGTACACCTTAATCGGCCTAGAACTCTGGGTCTCGACAAATAAACGTTTCTTTCTTTCTTTCTTTCTTCTTTCTTACCATTGACTAGGTAAACAACAGTTAATTAATTTAGTTAATGTAGTGCCTACGTTACCATTATTTGATATCGAACAAAAATAGGCTGCGTTTTTTGTATGGAAACCTTAAATGTTTATTTTAATTTGTTTTTAGTATTTTTTGTTATTGCGGTAACAGAAATACATAATTTGACAAAATTTCAACTGTCTAGCTATCGCGGCTCTTGAGATACAGCCTGGTAACAGGCAGACGGACAGACGGACACCCAGCGAAGTCTTAGTAATAGGGTCCCGTTTTTACCCTTTGGGTACAGAACCCTAAAAACAAGGCTGGAATAATAGGCGCTTTTATTGTTTGATGTAATACAGTTTTTCTGTCGGAAAATCGTTGTTTGTAAAAGTTTGTCATGAGCCGATGAATTAAAGGTAAATATTACGAATATAATATACTCTCGTACACCTATTTGATCAACTTTTGGCATTTCAACTGTAACAACATGATTAATATCTTGATCCTATTTTTCTGTTATTTCTTCGATATTACAACATATTACGACTGATAAATAAGTCAAAATAAAGTAACAGCCTATAATCATCCCACTGCAGGACACATTATTGAATTCAAGTTACCACAGCAATGATGGGAACTGGCATAATCACCACGCCTGCCAAATGCGGGTTGGTGATTACAAACCGAGAAACGAAAATTCGAAACTTTTTTCCCGGGGATCGAACCTGGGACCCCTTGATAATAGCCCGGTATTTAAACCACTAGACCAACAGGCGATATCATTAATACTCGTATCTATTCATCATCATCATTGCACGTTACATGACCAACGAGCTCCACAATTCAAAAGTTTCCAGAAAGAGTGTTATTTCTAATTTTAATTTTTAAGTATTTAACATTCGAAAAAATCGATTGTTACAGCCTTTGTACCTGGGAAAAAACGAGAGGTTTTGAGAGTTGACCTGTAATGAAAAAAAAAGTCTATGTATGGTTAAAATAGTATATTTTATCATTCAATTCAATAGACATGCTATATAAACAATAGTTTGATCAGAAAAATTCAGATGTGTTAAAGCCATTTCACAGAAACTTATATTGTAGGTGTCTGCGCGATGCCATTTGGACTTTGGACTAAAATGAACTGACAGCCTGTTCATAAATGTTACAACGAGCGAAGCTTGGACTTTGATATTTCATTGGAAATTGTGAATTGCGAAATTATTGCCAGCGAAGTTAAAAATAACTTTGTATAAAGTCGATTTCTTGTACGCTTTTGTAACCCAGAATTACATTTTTTTATTAGAACCAACAAATAAATTGCCTTGTTTTTCTTTATATGAATGATTTACTTTTTTGACTTGTTTGCTGCAGAGCAGAATTTATTTAGATTGTCAAATATAGAGACATACGAAATTATCAACATTTATGTCGCAATTTGGTTTACTCGTAGTCTTCACTCGGTCTTTGTTTGATAGGCAGGTTTCAGTAGCATTCATTAAGTAATTTTTATTTTTCGCTAGAACATTTTTCTTATTCAAGATGTTTTTTATTTTATTTGAACATGCTCATGAGCCGATTCTAATTGTTATATATCTATCCAGTCAGTGTGCTCCACCATCATTTCCTTGATTTCATGACCAGACAGGCAATTACTGCAATTCGGGTGACGCATTATAGCCAGCTGGAGCAAAATTAGCTTAAAATCGCCTCTGATAGTACGTGAACAAAGTTAATTAAAGCGAATAAAATTTCTATAGGTATAACGCCGATAAGACCCAAAAATGTAATAGAGCTTACAAAATCGCTGTCAATGATTAATTATAGAAGAGGTTCTCTATGCAACGAATTTGACTTTTTCATTAATAAATAAATACCTTCGAAGTTAATCTGAAAACAAAAGATATATATATACACACACACCGTGCTTTTGGAACCACCTGAAAATCATAGCCCACCTTATGGAACCATATGTATAATATCATGGCAGTGTTATTTGTTTTATCAATAAAAAAAATGAAAATTATTAAATATTGATATCTACAGAATTTTTCTGTGATGCGCACAGAAGTATTTTTTTATGGTACGGCGGGGTCCCGGGTAAATGGTGTGGTTCATACACCCGGCACTCGGCCGCAACAAAAAAAAAATTATGCCGTGTGGTGATTATGCCAGCACCCATCATTTCCGTGGTAACTTGAATTCAATGATGGAGGCCTTTTTCCTGCAGTGCGATGATTATAGGAGACAATTCCCTGCAGAGGCTGCATTACAGCTACATCCGTGCGTGCCACCACACCGTGTTTTAGAATGAATAACTTATTCAAAATTTTATAATAATGGACTGTCAGATGGACACGCAGGATTGTTATGTAGTGTTGCTGTACCTTGTCACGGAACTAAAAATCAGAACTCTTCTATTGGTGCTATCAAAAGGGCATTTACAATAAGGAATAAATTAAATTTTAGACATAATCTTCTTAAAGAGTACTGGAATACTATGGGTATAAACACTTTTATAAAAAAGTTTTTTACTGTTTTCCAGAGCAGCATTAAATTGAAAAAAAAGACAATAAATTTGAATCGCCAAATCGGGTTACAATGGATAACTAAGGGTATTAAGGTATCTAGCCAAATGAAGCGCTTCTTATGTGTGGGAAAAGGACAATGCAACAATGTTTCGGTTGCTCAGTATAGGAGTAAATATATAGCACTGTACAGGAAAGTGATACTAAATGCAAAAAAAAACGCTGCACAAAAATACATAGCAATCTCCAAAACCTTATCCAAAAGTGTATGGAAGCTAATCAACCGTCACAGGAATTTGGCAGATAAGACGCAATCGCAACTGAAACTAAAAGTAACTAATAAAGTCATAACAGAACCAGGAAGAATTGCTGATGTTTTCGCTCAGCAGTTTGACCATAGTCTGACAAAAGTTTTTGTTGATGAAGGAATTGCCATAGCATATCTGCATCAAAATATTGACCGCATAACGGATCAGATGAGTTTAAGACCCACTACAGGGGAGGAAGTTAAAAAGATTGTCCAAAAAATGGAAGCTAAAATGTCCTGTGGGTATGATGAAGTGCCTATCACCATTATCAAAGATAATATAGACATTCTTGCAGAACCACTTAGCTGCTTCTTCAATAAATGTATGGAAGAAGGTTTATTCCCGGACCAGTTTAAGATTGCTAAAGTTGTACCAGTTTTTAAAAAAGGCTCGAAATTGGATCCTAAAATGTACAGACCCATATCGTTACTGCCGTCATTCTCAAAAGTTTTTGAAAAGATTATAAAATCAAGACTTATTTCCCACCTCACTTTGAACAAGGCAATTAATAAAAGTCAATTTGGCTATCAAAATAAGATAGGAACTCAAGATGCTATATACACGCTAGTAAACGATGTGGTTTATAGATTAAATGAAAGAATGAAGGTTGCCGCACTTTTTCTCGATCTAAGCTCTGCTTTTGATACCATAAGCCATAGGTTGCTTTTGGGAAAATTAGAGCATTATGGTGTAAGAGGCAATGCGTTAAGCCTCTTTCAATCATATTTACAGAACAGAAAGATGTTTGTAGAAATTAAATCATTTGATAGTGACAGTAGGTCTGAAGTGGTAACCAAATCTAAGCTTGTAGATATTAAAGTAGGTGTACCACAGGGCTCAATTCTAGGTCCTTTACTATTTATAATATATATAAACGATTTTATACATCATGTTACTAAGTCAAACGACCAGATAAGACTAATACTGTTCGCAGATGATACAAATGCCATAATATCTGCTAAAGGAATCGAAAGTTTGGAATCTGTTGTTGACAATGCCTTGGAAACTATGAAAGACTGGTTTAATGTAAATGGTCTTTTAATCAATACAAGTAAAACGAATGCTATGCTGTTTCGTAATAATGTAAGTAATAGGGATGTCTTAGATGCTAAGTTGGATGGTGAAAAGGTACAAACAGTTCATGCCGCAAAATTTTTAGGTGTGAAAATTGATGATACCCTCAAATGGAAACGTGAATTGGATGACATCGAGAGCAAGATAAGCTCTGCCTGTTACGTCTTAAGAAGTTTACGTGACGAAGCGGATGAAAAACATCTAAAGCTGGTATATTATGCCTTGGTTGAATCGCGATTGCGGTACAGCATATTATTTTGGGGAGGAAGCTACAAATATAATATTCATAAAGCCTTTGTTCAACAAAAACGAGCGATCAGAACTATGGTCCGTTTAAAGCAACAAGACTCGTGTCGTGAGCATTTTAAGAGACTTGGAATTTTGACTGTTCCAAGCCTTTACATTTTAGTTTTATTGACAAATTTTGCGAAGCACATCAGTGACTATGAGACTCCAAGGGAAAAATATATCCGTGAAAGCACGAGGAGAAAAGCTTTAATTAATAAATGTGTTCCTCATTTAAAAATAGTAAGACAGAGTTCCTATTATCAGTCTGTTGCATTGTTTAATAAGTTACCAATTGAACTGAAGAGTACAATTTATCAAAGTGGCTTCAGAACAAAATTGAAATGTTTCTTGTTGGAAAAATGTTTTTATGCTATTGGTGAATTTATAACTGAAACAAATTTAAAAGAATGAATTTTGATAAATTGAATTATTTAATTAATTGACATTCAAATGATAATTGACATTATAACAATACTTGACATGTAATAATAGTAAGTAATAATTTTCATGATAATAATTATAATTTAATGTAGTTTATTGGTATTGGTGATTTGTTTTAGTTAAGATAATGATTTTAATTTAAGATGGTTTTTATTGATACTCGTGTTTTTATTCTGGATTAGTTGTATTATTGTATTATTCCACACAATGTATTTTGTTTTTGAATAAATAATTGAATTGAAATTGAATTGAATATATTTTTTTAAATTGTTTTGATTAAAATAACACTGCCAAGATGTAATGGTATATAATGGTTACATAACGAAGGCTTCGTCTTTCAGGTGGTTGAAAATGCACAGTGTATATATTTCATGAACTCTCTGGCTAACTAGTACCGGAGACTAAAAACAGTATCATCATCATCATCAGCCTATCACAGTCCACTGCTGGACATAGGCCTCTCCAAGTACAGTATATTATACCAAATCCGAATGCTGCAAATTGAGGTGCAGTGCGTTAACCAGGCCAAGTTGTCAAAACAATACTCATCGTCCAATTACGGAAAGTTTTACTGACGATTTTATAATACATGGTGTCTTGGAGTCAAATAAGCGAGAGCTGGATGCGGTCGCACGCTATCATCTGGGTCAGAGTTAAAACTGAGGAAGTGAGCGTTGGGCCTGAAGTAGAAGAGTTCAGTTTATTTTTTATTCTTATTTCAGACTTCAATTGTTTGTTTTTAAGTATTTCCCACTAAACGAATTGATAAAAATCTGTTTCTAAATTTCAATTAGGTATACCTGCTTACTTTAGTTTCACTGTATGTAACATATACTGCAATTGGTGCGGAATATTTGTGTGACAAAAACGTAATATTTATGTAACATGAGACACACTGTCACCATCTTAATTATACAGTTATAGCTAGTGGTTTGTGGTGAACCGCACTGAGAGCCTTTCCATAAACTGCAAACAGTACGTAAGCAGTTGTTTTTATGGGAAAATCAAAGGAATACAGAAATGGCCAAACCGGAGGCAAGGTAAATATCGAGAAATAAAAAGCAAGATGTTATTTTTAAATAATAACATAGACTTCTAAAATCACAAAACTTCCTTAAAAATTGCACCGATTTCTCATCAGACTGTTGAACCATCACAAAAAGCGATCATTTTGTAATAAGCAATAACGCACTCGTTACATAACCAAATAACGCCCGCGGACTATCATAGGTACTCGTACCTCGTACTCGGGCGTAAATGAAGCGAAACACAAGTTTCTCTATTGCAACAGACGCCAAGCAAATTAAGTGAGTATCCAGAGATCTTCCAGAAAATCTTTCCAGTAAAATTGTCAAGTAGAAGTTAGGCACTCAAGGTCTATGCGTCCAATATCACAATGAGATAGAAAGTATTCGGAATTACTACTTACTACAGTTGTTACAACAAGCAAAAAGTAAAATTATAGGTACTAGAACGCAAAGTTTTGCTAATTCTAGTGGTGTATTTGAAATGTCGCGAAACTTCTTCTGTGGCTTTTCTGGTGCTTAAACACAATAACTTTTCAAAGTACCATTGTTGGAATTAACAAAATAAAAACTTCTTCGCAATAAATAACCGAGTTTCAAACAGATTCGATTTCAATACGAATTTAAGTCTGACACAAAAAGTTGTTTTGTTTGAATATTGAAATCGGCTCCTAAGACGTATTTCGTTATCTTGACTATACTTACCTTCTATATCTTCATTCTATAAGTGTTTTGATATGTTTCCAATTTTGGTACATTTAGCCACAATGTTCGCAATACAGATTTATCTGAATGTTCAGGATTGTTCAAAATTTATCTAAGATGACTCGAATTTCTCACTTTTTAATGCAGAATGCACTTTGATTTTGCGTTTACGTGACCAAATTTTCGTATTTTTACAACCCAATTTTTGATTTATTCCTTTCTAATACCAAAAACTTATACCAGTGGTATTTGTTTTTAATCGTTATTAATTTTCTATTCTATTCCGGACGAAAAAATACGATGAAACTATTAAATTTGGTATTCGTTCGGAATAGTAAATTAATTACGACAGTAAACAAATCCCACTGGTATTAGTTTTTGGTATTAGAAAGGAATAGATCAAATTTTTATACCTTTAGCCACAAAGGACATATTTTTTTTACTATGGAGCTTGGTACTAAAACAAAAACTCCATGAACTTGGCACTGATTATAAGTGAAAGAATAATTTTTTACGAACCTATTGATGCCCGATTTATTAATTAAAGACCTCCATTTTTTATGTATTCACTCAAAATAAAAATGTGTTTTAGGCTCATTTAACCTTCGGCATACAACGTGGGGTATTTTTAACCCCAGCTCGAGAAAAATACGTAAATTTATGAGAAATAATCGAGTAATAACTTTGAAATTATTGCCACGTCAACTCGTAAGCTTGGAAGAGTGCTGCGCGGACCGCGCTCGTGTTTGCACGTGGGTATAGCGGGTCCTGGGTGTTTTTAACCCCATGTTGTATGGGACGGTGCTGAAAAGGTATGTATGCATTCTTATGTTTTTCTCTTATTTTCAATCTAATTTTGATTATATTTATGTAGCTTATTTTCTGTTACAGATATAGTTTAACTAACACGGAAAATAGGATTCAAGACGATATTGCGGCGGCTTTACTTGAAGAAAATTTATCTCACAATACAGCAAAAGTTGAGTCGATTTAGTTGACAAGCTTTCAAGAACGTACGGTGATTCCCGCAGCAGTAAACGCTAGCCACTGACGCTGTTTTTCTCCTAGCTGAATCATGTCAATATAAATTATATTATAGTACAAGACGATGTTGGAATATATAAGGAACACGTCAATCAGATCTGCCAAAATGTACTGATTTATACAAATTAATGATCTAGCTAGAATAGACAAACTTAGTTATTTCTGTATATTTTTATAATGTGTCATGTTTCTAGTTTAATAATATTGGCTTAGACCAAAAATTCTTATAAATATAAATTTTCCCACGTAATTTTATTTAGATTTAAGGGAAATTCGTTGAATTTTAGAAGTACTTTTGTATTTTGTGTTCTTTTTTATAAATAAAGTTTATTTTCTTAATTAAATTGGGTTTTAATTATTACTATATAACTTATTAAGCCAAAAACTCTATCGAAGCCGATGTATTTGAATAATACCCTTAATTTGACCCTATTTACTATGGGGTTATATAACCCCACGTTGTAGGGGTAAGGATTTATTTTCACGTTGTATGCCGAAGGTTAAAGCAACATTATTAGAGATAGCAACAATTTAAAAAAACCTGACAGTTGTCTGTGGTCAAATCTATCAGTCATACGATTCGTACTTATTTTGTTATTATTATTTTACTGTATTAATCTTATATATAAAATTCTCGTATTTCTCGGGTCACAATATTAGTTACCTTACTCCTCCGAAACGGCTTTACTGATTTTTACCAAATTTTATATGCATATTCAGTAGGTCTGAGAATCGGCTACTATCTATTTTTCATGCCCCTAAGTGATAAGGGTTGTTCACCCTTAATTTTTGTTTTTTTAAATTTTTGGACAAAATATTTTGTTTTTATTTTTCTATAATGTGGCATTAAAAATACATAAAACCCATAATTTTTACATTTTTATCACCAACCCCTATTTTTTAATAGCCATTTTAGTAATTTATTCATTTTTATGGCAAAACAACGTTTGCCGGATCGAGGCAAAAAACAATCAATAAACGCAACGGCGCGGCGTGTCCCTTGAGTACCTAGATTGTTTGGCAAATCTTCACTAGGTACCTACGCTGTTTCGGGACCCGACGGACCCGGAGTTTCGCCGATTAGAACTACGTTATTAGGCAATGGATCAGAAATGCATTTTAAACTTTAAAAACTGCAAGAAATGTATTCAAGACCGGAAAAATGTATGCGGGAACCGTACCTGCTTCAATAACTGTTTCTAAACTATACATAAAGCTGTAGAAAACCGTGATTAATAAATTAAAACTGTATATCTATACAGCTTTGTCTTATTTTGCATTTATAAAACAAAACATGTGTAATGATCGTCGTGTAGTTGTCTGGCAGTGGACTAATATTGTAAAACAAAACACATATCTTAAAACAATGCATTATAATCAACACAGTTTTATAATTTTGTTGAACTTAGAATATTATCTCATTCAATGCACTATTTTGGGATACGAATGTAGCACTATCTACTACAACTAGATTTTTATTATTTTTACTCGTACATACACACAAAATGATATTAGACACTGTATTTTGGAGCAAAATATTGCAATAAATCAAAGCTTAACATTTATATTTGCATTACTAAGTTAATTTGTTTTGTTGCTGTCAGAAAATATTTGTTTTTACTTTCTGTTTCTTTCGGAACCGGTTAAGGTCTGAGACCATGCTGCCATTGCCATGCCATAGTTATTTAGTAGTGAATTCAGTAATTCTATAATGTCATGGAACTAAAAAAAATGCATTTTTTTTCTTTTCCCGCGCACTAAACCTTAGAAAACAGCTGAAAGCCGTCAAAGAATTGTCAAAGCCAACTAAAACATCCTAAGTTTATGAAGTAAAACTTGTAACTTTGGTTCGGAAACGCATACAGCTTAGGTTAATACATTATTATTTTTTACTAAAACGGAGGTCTTTAAAAATCCTAAAGTTATGCAGAATGATAGCTTTTAGTAAATAGATTATAGTTGTATATAAACCAATATAAACTGTGTCAATTACAAAATTTTTATTTGAGTAGGTACCAAAAAAAATTATGCCCTTTTAAACTGTCAAACAAAACAACAAATCCCTAAAAATAGTCTCAACCAGCAAAATGTTACATTCAATTCAATTCGAAATTTTATTGTTTTCATTTTAATTCAATTGTTAGAATTTTTTCATTGATACAATACCTACATTATAGACTTGTATCAATGAAAAAGTTGTTGGGCAAAAAATTGTTAGGCAAAATAAAATAGTAGTACAGTATGTATAAAATGCTGAATGCAGAATAGATACGAGTACCACCTCTTGTTTTAGCCAATGATACTTATACATCATTTAGGTCTTTCAGTCCTATTCCTAATCGAGCTATGATTAACCAAGGACAAGCTAGTTATATTTAGAGCGATAAGATCAACAACACATGGTGCTTAATTTCTTCAAAGATGTCAGCGCAAGTGCGTTATCTATAAGCACGCTTCTTCAGATTTTGAGGTATTTAAAATCATTTTAACATCACGAATGTGAAAAGGCGGTACTGAAATTCTTACTTTGTTATAGTCAATAATATGCTGTTACGACTGTAAACACAATTCCACCCAAAATATACCCAAATATAAACATAAGTGTTAATAATATTTTGGGTAAAATATGGATTTGACTCATTAATTAGGTTCGGTCAGTTTCAGTTCTACGAAGAGGAGCCGATAGATAAAATTCCTAAGCTAAGCTGTCACAATAAAACAGTTGCAGAACCTAAGCGTAACATCATTATTCAAAACCGACCAACGACAATGGGTCCACCATTGCATAAGAAGCGTTGCCTCCACATTGTTCTGTGTTCTGATATACTAACATAACGCGTGTTGAGTCATCATTGTACGGGTTACACATACGGAGAACCTTTATGTAAGAAAAAAAACCAAAGGTCAAATAGGTACGGGACAATATGAGCCAATTACTAGCATATTAATTATACTTGAGTGTATAACAGAATGCAAGTAGGTATACAGTATGAAATTTTAATCACCTCACAAATTTAAAACAACAATCTACTAGAGAAAGAAACAAATGACGTATTTTTCTTTTAGTTTACGCCCTGTACAAAAGTTTCAAGAAAAAGCACTTAAAAAATGTCCGCAAACTCTTAAATTTTTGATACGGCTTCCTCGCATCACTTTTTTTAAGCGATGCGCATATTATTAATTCATTAGGATACTATTCATAAGTTGTTGATATTCCCTTTAGCCATCACGTAAAAATTGAAAACTATGTTGCGAAAAATATATTCGGGTGAAAAGATGACCTCCATTTTTTATCACAAAAATGGGCTCAAAATACGATACCTACTTAACGCCTATAAATTTTTTTGAGGGTGATGAGAAAGTCACCTGTATATTGAAATGAAAGATATATTTACGGATTCAGCTTGCGTTACATAGTATACGGGTAGACTAGTCCAAGCGACAAACGCTGTATAATATAGTTCGAAACGTTGGGATCGCGAAAGGATGGCAGGACCCCGTCTATGTAGGTGTACTTATATGTCGCAGCCATCTAGTTAAATTGGGCAGCCAGGCCACGCTTTGGTAGTTCAGTTTTTTACTGTAGCAGAGCAAATTGTATTATTTGTCGTTTGCGCTGCATTTTAAATAAACATTTACGAAATATACTATTGTGAAATTCTTATACAACATAGAGGTAGGAAATAATACTAGTTTTAACTAGAAATTTATTTCGAAATTAACGGTATATTAATTTCAACGTCAAGGTTTACTGTTGACTTATTATTAATTAAATTATGCGTTTTCTCAACATTACCTTTGTTTCGCGTTATTGTCAAAATTACGCATAGTAAACTAGCGTTATTAATTTAAGTATCTTAAAGAAAACCTAATTTAACAACATACACAACGTTTGGTCATGTGGTTGCGTTGATTAATTTGCTGGTTGTTGTTCAGCTATTTAATTGGATGCCGGCATTTAGCCAACTGCCTAGGCTGTCAACTATATTCCTGACCAAGCTAGTTGGCTGCGACATATACATGATGTCGTACAAGACGGCTTAAGAACACCGTCGGAAGCGTCTTTTCTTCACCATTTGCCAAACTTAGATCGACGACCCACATGCCTGCGTGGCTATTATGGCTAAATCGTCCTTTTGGACAGGCCTGTGTCCATCAGGGCCCCAATTCTGCTAAGGCTCAATAGAATCGCAATGGCATCGCAACCGTATATTTTGACATTACTACCTGATAAAATGTGTCAAAATATACAATTGCGATGCAATTGCTATGCTATTGTGCCATTTGTAACGTAGCGGAATTGGGCGCCAGGTACTGAGAGGTCCGACGACCTAGGCTAGTGATGTAGACCATTAAGGGAAACACAAGGGCCGTTTTTCCATACAAACATAGTCCCCTGTTTCCTCTCTGGATAATGCCAGTAGAGCAATAACTTTTATGATAAAAATCTATGGCCACTATTATCATGTTTCTATGTTTTCTTTTTTTTCATAAATTATTTAATAGAAGAGCCTTCAAAAATCTAAAAAAATTCGCCAGATTTTCCGCTGTGTTCAAACATCTAGATAACAAATTTGGCTATACTTTATAAAAAAAGCATAACATACGATCACGGCCAAAACCTTTCTTTAATTTTTAATGAAAAAAGTTTTTAAATCCGTCCAGTTTTGGAAAAGGAATCGGGGGACTACGAAACGTTTTTTTTTTTTGCACACAGCGGACCATTTGTTTCCTTTTCTTTTAGTAGGTATTTTCGGTTCAAGATGCAGCTGTCTCTATCACGCTCTGCAGGGGAGGCATTAGGGACTGCGCGACAGCAATAGATTTTACAAATACCTATTTTTCAATTCTCTCGACCTTAGTGTTTCCTTTTAAGGCTAGGTAGTCCTTAGGGGCAGCCTTTTTAAATTTTTAAAACCCGTCTGAGACTTATAAAACAGCTTTTTAAAGTCTGGAAAAAATATATGTATTACCTAAGAATATAGTCACCGTCACATTCGTGATCGGTTACATGATTTGATTAACTTCGCTCCATAGAAAAAATCACAAACCTACACCTATTTGTAATGTTTTTTCAATATTACGACTAAACTACGGGTATTTGATGTAACATTTTTATGTAAATTTAAAGCTACTTGAAATTTATAGACAAAGTTGCTAAGTTTGTTTTCATGAAATCATATACTTAATTACTAGGCTTAAATAACTACAAAATACGGAGCGCGGCTTGTCAGGCCAGTACTGTTGCGCGTTGGCGCTTACAAACGCAAAGGCGCTCCGTAATAGGCGTTCGTTCAATTATTGCTATCGATCCATAAATGCCGAACTACCGGGCCTCAACAATTATAATGACGTTGACACCGCTTTAATGTATTGACATAAGGTTAGTAGCATTTATTCGCGTAGGATATAAATATCTAGTCATTAAAAATTGATTAAATTATAATATTCAAAAAACTCATATCTTCTAAACCTGAACCTTTAGTAGAAATTCAGAATAAAATTATATTTTTTTCTAGTAATGTATCATATTTGAAGCGTGTTCTAGAAAATAAAATCCCAAGCACGGTTATAGATAGGTACCTTCCTACACTATTATCTCTGTAATTTATACTAACAAAGAAATAAGTTCATGTGTATCCTTCCTGTGCGTCCCGGAATTGATTAAACAAACGAATAATTTTCATCAATAAAGTTTGATATTTTAAACAGAACGGTGAAATCAACCTTTTATTTTTGATAAATATCTTGTAATTATTTGTGTAACATCCTAATGGTGTCAACGACGTTCGTTGATTCCTCGTAATGATCCACCATATAATTCCATGACCATAGCACGTCGTGTATTACATGATTCCAAGCTTACGTCTCAGTCTAGAGCAAATTAACTTGGTACACTGCACCCACAACTTTCACTGACCGAACGCGGTCCAACTTTGACCCGTTCGCTTGTTTCTATCCATAAACGGGTACTAGCAAAATTTACTTATTTGCATAATAAAACTAATAATATAATTTTGTATCTCCCGAAGCGGACTTCTGTTATCAAAGTGCTGACATAAAGAAGATGATAAATTTATATTTATCACACATGAGCTCATTAAATTAAACGAATATAACAAACCAAGAGATGTCGACAAAATTTAATACTTTGCACTAACGGTTTCTTTAAAGATATTCTGTGTATATTTCTGTTATTTTTAATAAATTATAAATAAATTAAATTATCCGTAAGGAGATAGATATAATCATGGTCTATATAATTGTTAAATTGACCATCTTTTTATTTTTAACTAACCTATTTAAAAGCAAATAAAAATAAAAATAATAGTTTTTTTTTTAAAACTGGACATTGGCGTGCTCGCCGTACATGCGAATAAGGTTCTACTTTGACTACTACGTCAAGCTAAATAAAATACCGATCCCTCTATACTACTCTTATAGTTATGTTTTTTAAAACTTAGGTACTGCACACCCTACCCAGAATTGGTCTGTACGCTCTAGCCTAGAGCGATAAAGCCGATGCCTAAGCGAATGCGTCGCGGTCAGAGCACTAATCTAGAATATTTAAAAGTAGTAAACTACGAATAATCTCGATCTCACAACCTATTGACATCAATCTTAATATTGATGATGTTGCATATATATATACCCCACTTGTTTATTCGTAACGGTAGCGATGCAACTTGAAATAACGCCGAATGCACGCGGGTCACCAGGCCAGACCGATCAGTAGATTACCACACGTTTAGCTTGCTACCAGTAGTCTAGATACAAATAGGAACAATACAATCCAACGTAAAAGCTTTCAAAGCAGTTACTATTTTGGAAATCAAAAAAATTAAGGTGGTGGGAACGCCAAACCCGAGATAATGCAGACAAGTGGTTATCTGCATTGATTCGCCTGAGAATCGAAACCAAATCCTCATAGAGGGTCTGAGCCACTTGATCACAAAGTTCCAGAGAATTAGACTTTTTAAAAAGCTGAGACTCTTTTAAATTTGACAGTGTTTAGCTTAAAGTTTATCTGTATTAATATTATGTATATAATATTATATGTATCTAATAAGTATTCCGAAAATTACACTTCTAAAAGTGAGAAATAGGGACAGAACATTATGTATTTATTTTTATTTTTATTGACTGTTAAATCACGGAATTAGAATTTATTCGATTTTTTTATTACTTTTGGATATCAGCAATTGGCCACTTTTATTTACTAAGTATCTCTCATCGTACATTCATGTTAAATTATACCTTCCATAAGAACAACATTATATTATTATGTTACTAATTAGAAGGCCGTTTGTTATTTAATATCACCACTTATTTTTCATGAAAGATAATAATGTTTATCTTCTGTGAATATTTTTATCCATAACTGGAACTCTATTGACATCATGACTCACAGACTAATCATAAATTGGCTCACAAAATCTTATTGTATCTTCTAGTCGTTGACATAATTTAGCTCAATCATTCTATGGTACCGAGAATCGCAAATATATTTATTTGCAAACAGCGGGAGTGAATACATTTATACAAACATAGATATCTTATTTTGCGTTTGTATACCGATAAGCTTGTCTTACGGCCATTTCCAATAACCTATCTATCTTCAGTTTTGGCATATAAAATATAGGAAACAGTTTCTATCTCTGTTTTTGCCGTCCAGAGAAACAAAGACAGAAGTTGTTTTCTATCTCCGATATGCCAAAACTGAACATAGATAGGTTATTGGAAATGGCCGTTAGATGACTCACAAAAAGCCAGCTCCGATACGACAATGCGTTTAAAAATCGAAAACATAGGGAATTCACTGGTGATCCTAGTTAATGCTTCACCTATGCTGTTCAAGTAGCTGATGTAACCAACACTTTCTACGATTTACGATTACTGGAATGAATACTCTTACATCAGAAGTGTTCTTAAACGCACGTACTGGCCGATTTAAGAAACCAAATCTATGTACGAGTACATTGAATAACAAAAGTTTAAGAAAACATTTTCATCAATCATTAATACTAAAGTGGCAGGTTATTTTACAGATAAACATCTATTTAGCGGTGTGTGATCATGCTCCTATATCCGGTTAGGCTGGTTATCACATTGCTGAATGGAAGAAACCTGCATGCGGTAAGTGGCTTATTCGTTCCTAAACGATTATGGTACGAACTAATTTGGTTGGAACGATAAAATACTAATTCGGTGGCAATTAGCCCCGCAATGTGTTAAGTTTTAAGTGTAAAAAATGCAACAAGAATGTTTATAATCGTTTAGCTTATTATTTTGTATTGACAATCCATGAATCACAAAAGAGTTAAAACGATTGTGTAACTGCCTGTACTCTAGGTCGTACTATAGCTTCACTTAACGCACTCGATGCATTATCATTATGAGACGTTCCAACGCTCTTCACGTCGCTAACGATTTTTGTATAACCATTTAGAAGATGCGCCTGGCAGTCTCTATCACCTGTTCGTGTTCAAGCAAATATTCACAACAGTACCTACTTAGGAAATATATCGTAATATAAATTATTTAGATGTGCTTACTACTTCTGTTATACATAGTAGATTGTAAGTCTATAATCATCCCACAGCAGGGAAAAAGCGCATTGAATTCAAGTTACAACAACAATGATGTGTAGAAGCATAATCACAGCTCTTGCCAAAAGCGGATTGGTGATCACAAACCGACTAATATTCGAAAATTTGAAACTCTTGAAGCCTGACCCGGGAATCAAACCCAGGACCCCAAAATCTTGGCCAGAATTTAAACTACTACTTTTATACATACTCTTAGCAAAATAAGGATTGGTACTACTCGTTTATGATATATTGACCTGATTTTATGAGCTTGAAGTTGAACCTAATAAACACTTTGAACCTTATCAGTATTGGAAACACTTTAGGCGGGTGAGCAGAATAGATTGGCAATATAGCCGACAAGCGCTTCTTGGAATTCAGTTATAGTATGTATAGCGGTCTTGGTTATATAGCGTTCCCGGTTATGTCGCGTTTCTCAGAGGTAGGAATTTCAAATTTTCGAAATAGCCATCTTAAACATCTTATTAATACTTATATAGCGGATCGTTGTCCTGCCCGGAAAAGGGGCGCCACGTACCAACGTGGCAATCACCAATCTGGTGATTGGTAAGATCCGATTATGTTTTCCACGAATCCAGGAACCCATCGCAGTAAAGACATTAAAATGAATCCAAATCGGAGCAGCTGGTTAGCAGGAGTAAGGTGACAATCACACACACATCATAATTATTACATAAGCAAACATCCATGCCTATTTATAAACTCTTAAAAGATTATTTCTCGGTTAATAACTATTTTATTTTATACTCCGTCATAAACAAACATTATGGAGTGGTGGGATCTACCTCCTTGTGGTCCGCCCTGGGCAACGGCATCATTGGTTTTCTAACCAATAATGACGGTTAACAGATCCCTCTGCGGTGGTAGGCTTCGTAAGAGGCTGCCTGGATGCTACCACCCTCCTGCCGGAGTCCAGCGCCAAACAGTTTTTCTGTGTTCCGCTGGTGTGTGAAAGAACCAGTACCTCTGGGGAAGCTCGCTCCATCTTAGGCTTATTCTTAACTGTATGTAGTCAAGTGCAAAGCCCATTCTTTATAAAAATAAAAAAATAAAAAAAATCATCAATAATGGTGCAGCTGTTTATGCATGAAGAGGTAACAGACATTCACATTTTCGCATTTATAATATTAGTACACAATTCATTCAGTGACAAATCAAATGGAACTCCGTTTTACATAGGTACTTAAATACTACATGGAGAAATTTGGTAACCACAAGTTGATCAGATACCCCAAGTAGGTAGGTACTCGATTTGTGCAAAAAATTTTTTATTGCAAAATCACAAATTTATGGCTGCTACTTATCTTAACGTAATGTGAGTAGTCTGTGAATACTTGTAAACGTTGCTTATTTTGTAAAAATTTACATTTTCTGGTAACATGTGAAAGTTAGTCCCTTTTTAATCACGAAATTGAGTTATAATGTTTTTTTTGCAGCTACCGATATGAAGTCTGGAAAACCAACTGTCAACGTGTCTCATTGTGCATATATTATTGGTTTACCATTTGAGAATTGTTGGTGTTTTTTTGGTCTGGTTGGTTCTAGACTTTGGTCTGCGGTTGACAGAAACTGTTCTGCAGCATAATACATAAGCAGTGCAAGTGATCACTGCACTTAAAGTATAGCTAGTAATATTCAGACGACGCGGACGCTTACGTGATTGCCTAAAACCACTTGGGTTGAGACTTGAGTCCGTCTTACCCATGGTTCCGTAATAACGACCAAGTGGGCGTCGGAACAGAAATAAATATGGCTTGTACAAGAAACAGTCTTGTAATACTGTTCAACATTATTTATTGATTTCCATGTTTAAATGCAAAGATAACATTCAATTTGATTCGAATCTGAGTTGTACTTTGATTACAAATGTTTGTACGAGTATACTAAAAAATCTTTAGGCGTCATTTGTGATATGCGAACTCTTTAGCTTTTTTTTAAGGTCTTATAAAACTGATATTACTAAGTAAATTTGATCTCATTATCTATTTAATTATATTCAGAAACCCAATGGAGATTGGTTATCTAGTGACCGAAATATTTAAATTTTTTGACGATTGGAAGAGGAGACCCGTCTTGGAGTATAGATGGGAGTGAGTATGTTTTAGTTCTAGATTTAAATATCAGTATCTCACTCTTTTTTAGCCACGGCGTACTCTTCGCTAATAGACAATAGCTTTTTAATGCATGAACTCAGCAGCAACATATAGTCAGCATAACTGATATTGTTGATAAAGTGACCATCAACTGAACAGCCATATTTTTTTCAAATTTCTATTAAAGTCCTTCATTTTTATAATACTCAAAAATTGCTTATAACTACGAATATTGTATTTTGACATTACGAATAACTATGTTGTCTCTCTTCACATGTTTTATCTCAAAATTGCTTAACTTCAAGATTATTTTCTTAAGTCATCTTCACTTTGTATTCAGCTAGGTACTTGTTTTGAATTGTTTTTAAGCAATTAAAACACTGGTGTAAATTCAAAACACAATTCCTTAGATAAAAATTTCAATTGCCTTTGGTGGGAATTTAACCTATAACCTTGCGAAACAACGATTGCTCTGGGAGAGTCGTAGTTTATTTACTTATTTCTGTTGACTTATTAAAATGTTCTAAAAAGTTTTTCTAGGCAACCATTGCAACCGTTGAATAACTCATTAATTTGTGTAATACATTGTGAAATTAGATTAAGATTTAAAGTAAACATCTATCGCAGGTACTGAGATCTCAAGTTATGTAAAGTTTCTATAGCAAACTTGAAGACCTAGGAAGTCTAACGTAGTGTTGACCGAGTTGTGGCCTCAGACGTGCGGGATTATGCGCATACCTACATGTGGTCTAGGGGACAGGGTCAGCCTGAATTACGACTTTCTCGTGTCTATACAGGATGGTAGGTAAATGGTATAATAAGCTGAAACCAGCCTATGTCTTAATAAGCATACGATAATAAAAATTACGATACCATCATTTTTGAAGAAAAAAAATTTATACAAATCGTAATCTCAAAATTTTTATTTGTATGAATATACAGCAATAAAAAAAATTATGTATAAATCTAACTTCAGTATATTGTTTATATTATAAATAAGAGTTCTGACTTCAGTATACTATTTATATTATGAATAGTATACTGAAGTCAAAACTTTTATATCATATTTTTTTAATGTTTTACATTCATACAAACTAAAATTTTTAAAATTACGCTTTTAACATAGGCTAGTTTCTGCTTGATATACCATTTACCTAGCGCCCTGTATAATGAGGACTAGATACACAGTCCGATATGAAAATGACACTTAAAACTAACAAATTATGTCAACATGCAATAGTATCGATATTTGTCATTTTGTACCTATTCGATTGGTATTAGTTTGACTAAAAGTGCACCTTGTGTCAAAGGGTACCCATTTTAACTTTCAGTTATAATATGTTTTTGCCGCTAATTGTGTATATATTTCTTATACAACATCAATGGGTCTAGGAAATAGGTTGAACCTTAAGTATGACTTTCTCGATTCTCTACATTCCTAATCTTGTGAAATACCATGACAATCAGCTGGATCAAGTAAGCCAATATCTATCTGGTAGCTTGTAACTAAGCAGTCAAGTGCGCTTTAAAGTTTCGGTTGATGCATTATTAAAGTGATATAATATGTAACATAAATGAATAATACTTAGGATTATTATATTGTTTCCTAATCAAACATCTAAAACCAATTCAAGCTCTTTTTTGCTTTTGTTTTTCTTAAGACTTGCTTAATGTTAGTAACTGATTTTGTAAAGACTAATTCCTGATCATTACTACCTTTTAACACGTTTAACAGTTCATTTTGTTACAAATTGCTTATGTCCTCATGTCTATAAATCACAATGATTGCGATTACGTTACAAATTTATTCAAATCTTTAACTGTATGTTACTTACAAACTAAACTAAAGAACTAAAAAATAGTACTAACAAACTATAGAAATGTCAAATAACTGTATTTTTTTCCATTACTTATTTATTCTACAATAACATTTAGCCAATGAAAACGATATACATAAACTTAGATTGAAATGTAATATAAAAACGGCGCATCTGCTAAATTTAATATTGTTTTGTAATAGTTGCAAAAACTTAATCGCCGTCAATAGGTTCATGATTACTAGAGCTAAGTGCTGCCCCCAATTGATTTAATTTCATTACTTCTAAAAAAAAACAATTCTTAATAAACTAGAACAGTATCATTTTAGCAAATTACGTAATATTAGTATTTATTGAATCACTGTTAACTGCTTTTTATTCAGGCATTCCTTCGTATTGTACATTATTGCTAAAAGCGGCCTCTTTAGGCGTTAGCGACAAATTCGACTTTATAAACAACTATATGAAAAGTTTACTGTAATTCAATAAATACTAGAGGTAATTTGCTAAAATTATACTGTTCTAGTTTTTTGACAGTTAATTTTGTTTAGAAGTAATAAGATTAAATCTATTGGGGGCAGCACTTAGCTCTAGTAGCCGTGAATTTGGCAACATTCAGCTATTGAACTACAGTCAGTACTCGAGTGAACGACTCGATTCGCGCCGAGAATAAATAAACACGGTGTTTAGACGTACGTATGTCATAATACGCTAGCACTCAATAGATCGAAATCCAAAGTATGCCTTGGTAATACCGTCAATAGTAATATTATTTCAAACTAACGATTATTTGCAACTTCGTTAACGTGGATTTTAAAATCAAATAATAAAACCAAGAAACCTTTTCCATTACCTACTGTCAAATATTTTTATAGGCGTTAAGTGTCGTAATGAGAACCCATTTATGAAGTAAAATAAGTCAAGTTTTCACACGAAAATATTTTTCGCAACTTAGATTTTAATTTTTACTGTCTTAAGACAGTGAAGGGATAAAGGATTCAACAACCTTATGAATAGTATCGAAATGAATTAATGAGATGCGCATCGCGTAAAAAGGGTTGCAAGGAGGCTGTATCAAAAATTTCAGATTTTGGGCGGACATTTCTAGGTGCTTCATCTTGACATTTTTGTACTAGACCAACTTTGGTATAGACCAAAAGAAAAAATACGTAATTTGTTTTTTGTCTCTTAGATTATTGTATTAAAAATAGGAAGGTGAATTAAATTTGATCTTGTATTTTAAAGGTAATCTCTAGCAGTGCATAGATGAAAACAGCGTTCAGTTTTTATGTGATCCTTGTACAAAAATATGGTCAGAAAGAAAAAAAAACAAAAAAGAATTACAATCTCTAAACAATTATTAGTTTTTATCTTCATTAAGCTTTACGTCTTAGCATTGCACGATTTTACCACAATGATAATGCAAGCAAGTGGTCTGTTTATGATTCTGTTTAAATCGTTTACACAGTTCCGTATAATTATAAATCATTTCTTTACAATTACAATCTTCTCCCGACCATTACCTGACATTACAACCCAAAAGTGCTAGTTGGCGATCATTTGGTTTATTATGCCACTGATTTTGTATCATGTTTCTTATGTTTTCTTATTAAGTTTAGTTAAGTTGATGAGGCTGTATATCTTGTATAACACTATAATGTGGGTTTAACCAGCTACAGTGCTCCTAGTACATTATTCAAAGTGAGCTTATAACAAATGGTTGCGCTTACATAACGCGACTTTCTTTGCAAATGCCACGGGTTCGATGCTCACTCAGTGCAATCCACGGACGTTACATTGCAGAGCCCAATAACCTTTGTACTTAAGTTAGTCACTGACTTTGTAAAGTCAGCTTCCTGATCATTACTGGCTGCATACTGTTAGTCTGTTACTGAGCAAATATAACAAGGGTCTTTCCCGTTTGTACACCTACCCGTTTCGTAACCCTTTTTTAAGAGGAAACACTAAGGTCGAGAGAATTGAAAAATAGGTGTATTTGTAAAATCTATTGCTGTCGCGCAGTCCCTAACGCCTCCCCCGCAGAGCGCGATAGAGACAACTGCATCTTGGACCGAAAATACGTACTAAAAGAACACAAAATCAACGTTTCGTAGTCCCCCGATTCCTTTTCCAAAACTGGAAGGATTTAAAAACTTTTTTTATTAAAAATTAAAGAAGGGTTTTGGCCGTGTTCGTATATTTTGCTTTTTTTAAAAAGTTTAGCCAAATTTGTTTTCTAGATGTTTGAACACAGCGGAAAATCTGGCGAATTTTTTAGATTTTTGATAGCTCTTATCTCTTTTATTAACTAATTTATGAATAAAAGGTAAACATAGAAACATGCTAATAGTGGCTATAGATTTTCATCATAAAAATTATTGCTCTACTGGCATTATCCCGGGAGAAAACAGGGGACTACGTTTGTATGGAAAAACGGCCCTTGTGTTTCCCCTTAATACTCGTACCTACACAAAAATGGCGTTACGTAACCTTATTATATTCCTTACACTTTGGACCGTTCGGACAACCATTATAAATAGGCCTACATTTACCCCCGTATTTATAAACAAGTAAAAGTAATCACTTGACTACAAGTAATTACTTGAGAGACAATTTGTATGCCTTAATCAAGAAATTACTAGAAGTTATAACTACCAAAAGTTATCATTTTCAGCCAAATAATATGACTATTAATGGTGACCAATTTCTTTCACTTAAGCACTAGGTATGAACACTTAAAGTTATGACTTTCTTAAGCAATAAGTAATTACTTCTTTATAAATACGGGGGTTAGTATCGTTTGGAAAACCTTTCGCCCGAGTGGTACAGTTGGGTATAATTTTGCACCACCAATAATGACCGTAAGAGCGGAAAAGTTCTAGAATGGCGACCGCGCCAGACAACTATCTGTGGGTAGGCCCCCACCTGATGGACCGACGGTCGCGGGAAGCTGTTGGCTCTAGCTGAGGTCTTCGTTTTTCTAAGATGATGATAAATAAATTAATAGATTAATTGAATTTCGGTTATTGAAGTAATTAATTTTAACTAAAGGTTGTACAAACAGGCACAGTTTTATGTCAGCTTATGGTTTTTAAATTATTTATTTTAACCAATTAGGTATCATACCCGACTGCATCGACCTTCGGTTAACGGCCGTTTTCAATATCCTATCCATCTTCAGTTTTGGCATATTCGAGATAGAAAACAACTTCTGTCTTTGTTTCTCTGGACGGAAAAATCAGAGATAGAAACTGGTTTCTATCTCTGATATGTCAAAACTAGCGATAGATAGGTTATTGGAAATGGCCGTAAGTATATCGCGTTCCTGGTTTTATCGCGCAAGATCACAAATTATTACCAATTACTAATTTTCGCAATTGCTATCTCTAGGTAAACAAAAAAATTGGTCCCCCATACAAAGTTCCCCCTTTAACCCCTTTAAAGGATGATATTTTCTGCCCTTCCCAGACTGCTTCTTCAGACTGTTTTAATACAAAATTCTTTCTAAATCGGTTGGGCGGCTTAAGCGTTTAAATGGTTGGAGACAGGTAGATTTACTTCATAATACCACTTTATTTATGACGTGAACTCAAGTAACGTAACGTAATTTAGCTGAGAAAGTAGTATTAATGTCAACAGTCTCTCAGATTATCGTTCTGTCATTTTCGCTTTCAGTTTTTAGTACTAGTACTAATAGCTACTAATCAAGATACGCATTTCCAGTTTAAACTGAACTCTCAACTAAAGGGAATGACTGTATATTGGAAGTTCAGCTTATAATGGTAATATGTTAACTTGACTCGATGCTGTTTGTTTTTTCAAACACGGGAAATGCAGGCCCGGTCAATTGATTCATCATCAAGCTAGGCTGCCGTCGCTTCCTACTCGCTTTGTTCCCACAATCAACTTTTTACTTGCATAGAGTTTAAGGAAAGTTGGCATAGAAGTGCCACCTGATTCAAAACAGTAGGTACTCTAAGTTGACACGTGTTCTAGCTATTTAGTACTAACTAGCTACCAGTGGCGTGTACACCATACATGCAAATAAACACTGCTTACCCTGCCTACTATGTCTAACTAAACAAAATGGCAAACCTTGCATTGCTACTACAGTTAACTTTTTTTAACAAAGGTTACTTTTTTTAACATAAGGCCTATCCAGAATTGCTGTGCACGCCCCTGCTTACTATTTACATGAAACACACAAGAACATTTTCAATAGTCGGGTATTTTGTCTATGTCAGCAAGTACATAATATGCTGATCTGTTTAAATTTAACTAAAAATGCAAAGCCATTGTTAAATTTCTTTAAATTCATTAGAAGGTATACATTGTCGATAACATACAATTTAATTTAACCCTCATTAATGCATTAAAAAGGAAAAAAAAATTGTCTAACATTGCTTATCAATGACTTAATCATACGATTTCGTCACACCATAAGACATCTTTCTTAGAACTTTTAGGAAACAGTTATGATGTTGGGATAGTTGTATCCTAAAGTGTAAGTGACTTATCTGCGAAGCGTAAGATTTTAATTAATCTTTGACTAGCCACGGGAAAAGATTCTGCTCGTACTTGAACTTAAACATACGCTATTGTGTTAGACACAATTGTGAGAACACAGATCATCGCGGGGATCAGAGGAAAGTAAATTGGTCGGATTTGCATTTTCGACAGAGAAAACGATAAAACATATAAGTACTGAAGGTAATCGTTAATAACTACCGGTAGTTTGTAAGACTGATTAATTTTTGCACACCAACTTTTGAGTTGTGTGGTGAGAAAATTACGTAAAAATGTATTTTTATTTTTAAGAAAGTAGGAAGATTTTAAGTTTCAATTGACTAAAATAGGCGGCTTAAATTTGAGACGTACAATTTTTTGTGGATTTATTTTTTCGTCTATGTCATGAAGTACTGAATTTAAAAGTGCAATTTCATATTTGAGTAAAGTAAAGTTAGTAAGTCTGCTTTGGGTTTTTAGCGTTACGTGGTCAACTAGAATATTGTCGGTGTCAATCAGACAATATAATGCAGAAATTAAATATAGCTAATATGCAGTTTAATTACAAAAAAGAAAATATGAAGAATGATCCGATAACACTCGGCATTTTATTTGTTATTTAGATAACTATTATTATGAATTACACTAAAGCTCAGTCAACAGCCTTCGTCAGTCCACTGTTGGACGTAGACTTCCTTCGAGTAGTAAAGGTAAGTGCTTACTATTAAGTAATTCATTAAACTAACACAATAATAAGATGATTACGTTGATTTGTAAAACAAAAGTACAATCAAGAATAAGTTCCAGGTAGTTAAGTTTTCCGGGCCCACTTCCTTGTTTTATTTAGAACCTTGATGATAAAATCGACATTAAGTACACTTTTGGTAAACGATGCTATGTACATTATGCTAAGATTTTTAATTTAAACATACCCAGTTTTATCTATATTTAATAAAAACTATTTCAATTATACATTTAGGTAAAAAAATTTTTGCATGAGGACGTTTAATGATCTTAGTCATTTTCTTTAAATAACTAAGTTTTTTTTTTACTTTCGGTTCTCAGCTATATTATTCAGGGTTAAGTAGTTAATAAGGAACTGTCCGTCTGTTTGTCTGCCAGTCTGGTTTAAATCATCTTTACTAACAGAAATAACTTCTCAGCTTCCTTTAAAGAATCTAGGAAGGTCAAAACATAGTTTTCATCATGAAACTATCTTTTTAAGTTAGAAGAATGAAGAGGGAAATAATGATTTCTTCACTGCTTTTATGCCGGTAATCCAGACACAATAGAAATCAATTGTCATATGGGCTCAGATCTGTGACTAAGCAGCCAACGGGTTAATTTACGTTATGAAAATATGTTGTCCTATGTTCATCAGGGATAATGCCGGCTTCTAATGGTAAAATATTTTTTTTAATTCGGTCCATTAGTTTCGGAGCCTATTCAATACTAACAAATAATTAAATCTGTCCTCTTTGTAATATTAGTGTAGATACCTACCTACTAGGTATATAGGTATATACGGAATCTTTTGTCTCTACCACGCGCCCACACACTTTTATCCAATTATTGTAGTGTGAGTGACTCGTAGGCGTAATTGTTATTTGTTTGTTTCTTGTTTCTAATTAATACTATTACGTAGGTATAATTTGTTTGCTCATAAAATACTGTAACAATCGAGAGTGTTAAGTTTATGAGATGAGTAGGTAAATGTTTGTTACGAAGGGCTGTCAAATAACAGAGAAGACAATTGAGAAACCAATGTTTGTTTATTAAAAACCTAACATTTTTTGTAACATTTTTGTAAATTATTATGCTAATGATTTTCCCTCGTTAACACCGGCCTTTTTTTCCCGCGGGATGAGTAGAACTGATGCAATTTTTGAATTGGACATGTCATCCCGTTGATGTATTTTACTTCTTGTACAGACATGAAACAAAGTGTAACGCTATGTTAATTATACAAATACATTTATTTAAAAAAAATATGTATATTATTTACATTTTATTATTTATGTGACTTCTATTCAAACGACTGTGATTTTAACTAATTTATTATCCAAAATTGTCAACTATTTAGTTTTATTTAAAATATTATTTAGAATATGCATTTAGAATTTGTATGTGCAACTTTTAAAGGAACGACAGTGATTTTGACTAGTTTTAAGAAAATCCTTCATAAACCAAACACCAATTGTTAATTCTTTAGTTTCATTAGAAATTATTTTTAGAATGTCTTGATGTTTGTACGTAAATTTTAATAAAACGACTGTGCTTATTACGAGTAACATGTTTTAATCCTATTTAATGAAACGGCTGTGATTTTGACTAGTTTTAAGAAAATCCTTATTGAGATTAAAATTGATTGATTCTCTAGTTTTACTTATTGATTTAGCCAGTTAAAACTGTGATTTCTGATTGTTCAATTTTACTATTTAAGTTAATTAAACTATTCATGTGGACAACTCATCCCGCGGGATAAGTTTTGAGCGGGATGAGTTGACCAAAGTCTTCTTCACCACACTACCCACAGCAAGCGGAAAACAGCAAAAAATTTTTAAAATCTCATTTCATTTCATCAATTTCATCATTTCATCAATTTTATTATTTTATCAATTTCACAATTAATAGTAGGTGGGTATTAATAACCGCACTAAAAGGATTTTAAAGAGTGATTAAAGGCTCATAATGAATGAATGTTTCCTCTGAACTTTAAAACAAAACATGAGTTAGTTTTTCTCAGTTATATAGAACTTACAAATTTAATGGAAGGCATACCATAAGCAGCTTTCTGCCGTGCACTGCTGAACGTAAGCTTCCCTCAATGCGCGCTAATCCGGACCTTCACTTGACCTGCACATAAGCACTCAAGACATCAAAATGGACATTACTTACCCCCCTCTAGAATTAAAATGCTAAATACTAGTCTATATTATATGTCCGTAAAAATATTCATTACATTGCCACTACACATAAAAAACCATTAAACTTTAAAATCCTACCTGTTAGAAAAGTGCTAAGTACTATTCAGTTAATGGCTATTTAAACGATAAAGAAATAAATAAATAAATCAAGCTAATTTAGGTTGATGTAAAGATGGTTAATTATTTTTTATTTGTTTGAATAATACACCGAAAGTTAAATTTAATTAAATTTACAACTAAAATCAATTATATAATAAAATCAATAATAATAATTTATATAATTTAAATAACCAAGTCATAATATTAAAAAAAAAAACAAATAAATTAAAACAAAGTCAACCCCAGAGGGAAAGTGCCCATAACACTTGCAGCATTCCCCCGCTGAATGGCTACGGCTATCCTCTGAACTAGGAATGACCCCGACCGAGGATCATTCGTCCTCACTCTAAGGCGACGACCTACTTCTGCAATAAAACTCTTTGCCTCTGAAGCCCAACAGCCTAAAGTTTCAAAGGCAATGGGGACAAAATGGTAGGCAGATTTTAATTCATTGTATTTAGAGTGCTTTTTGAATTTAAGTTAATCAGAAATCAGTCAAAATCAGTTTTATTTCTGCAAATAGGCCCCTGGAGGCGCTTTTACACGTCCCAATATTTAACCTACCACTGCTTCGGGACAAATGTGGGCTAGTGCCGAGAAGAAGCAGCACAAGAAACTCGGTCACTATTGTCAGCCTCTTTTTAAATAAACATGTTTACATAAGATATATGTCAGTGCGAGCTGGTACAATTTAAAGCCAAACGTTCCTATCATATAATCATCAATAGTGTAAAAGCCCTTTTTCATTAAAACAACTTTGATATATGATTTGAATTTATGTAAAGGGAGGTCAGCAATTGACAGTGGTAATTTGTTGAAAATACGGATACGATTTCCCATGAACGAATTACCTACTTTTCGCAGTCTGAATCTTGGAACGGCCAGTTTATCTTTATTTCGGGTATTGAAATTGTGTACGTCACTATTTTTGACAAAAAATTCGAGGTTTTTACGGACGTACATAATGTTTTCGAAAATGTATTGAGATGCAACTGTTAGTATGTTGATCTCTTTGAATAGCTCTCTTAGAGAGTCACGGGGTCTAAGGCCGTTAAAAACTATTATCAAATATATATTATATCGATAGCTTATAATCTTATTCTTTATATATATAAAAATGTTATTTTGGTTTGTGTACGCTATATAAACTCAAAAAGTTCTGCACCGATCGAGCTGAAATTTTAGCATGATATATAATCCGCATCAAGGATTGTTTTTATCTATTTATCCGCGACTGCGAAAAAAAACATAAAAAACAAAAACCATTCAATCACAATGTGCCACAGCGAAGCGTGGCAGGGAACAGCTAGTGATATATAATACCTTATACCGAATACAACTAATATTAGGGGTTAAAGTATAAAATTGCCGTTTTGTATGGACGAAATCGAGAAATGTCATTTTTCCATACTAACAATTTTTTAGTTTTTTTAAAAACGCCTGAACCGTTTTCTTTGCAATTAAAGGTGAAAGTTAGATGGTTATAAAGCTACGCATTATAGTATTTAAATTTCTGAAAATCAAAGTACATAATACAAATATACTTAATTGAAGCAAGAAGGTCAGCTGACACGTTGTAAGGGGTCTTTTCAACGACTTCCTTTGAAGTAATAGGCACTAGTATTGCATTTTTTTTTAGTCAAATGTTACTATATTTAGTTTTTGGTACAATACAAAAAGAATTACGCTATAATATGACTATACTTAAGAGCTATAAACAAAATAAAAAGTGGGAAAATAATCGGCAATTTCATAATTTAACCCCTATTAGTACCTTTCTGTATTCATCCATATCAGTACTTAATTTATATTAGATTGCTGCCACTCATTTGATTGTAAAAGATGAACTATTAAATACTGTAGATTCTACTACCTTTTTAGGTATAACTGTAAACTCTCATTTGCAATGGGGTGCTCATATTAGTGGTCTGTCTGGGAGACTTAGTTCTTGAGGAAGATAAGGCAATTAACTGATGTAGGAACGGCAAGATAAGTATACTTTAGCTACTTTCTTAGCATAATGTCATACGGAATTCTGTTGTGGGGGCAGATATTGAGTAAATTTATATATTACAAAAACGCTGTACGTGCTATTTACGGCCTTCGACCGCGTGACTCGCTACAGTGGCTTTTCAATACATTTTCGAGAATATTATTTACGTCCGTAAGAACATACATTGAAATGTAACGTAAATTGTGTAATTTCAATGCCAAAAATAGAGATAAACTTGCCGTTCCATTATTCAGATTGCGAAAAGTAGGAAATTCGTTCATGGGAAATTGTATTCGTATATTCAACAAATTACCACAGGGTATTATTGTTGAACTTCCTGTACATAAACTTAAATCATTTGACAAAGTAATTTTAATGAAAAAGGGCTATTAAACTATTAATGATTATTTAAGTGATAAAAATATATGGCATTAAATTATCCTTGCTCGTACTTGCTTTAACCATTTGTAAACATTTAATTAAAAAGAGGCTGACAATAGTGACCGAGTTTCTTGCCCTGCTTCTTCTCGGCACTTTCCCAGATTTGTCCCCAAGCAGTGGTAGTTTTATATTAGGACGTGTAAAAGCGCCTTCTGGGGCCTATTGCAGTAATAAAACTGATTTTACTGATTATGCTATCCCTCGATATTGAAATACCACCCAGGTGACTAAGCTGTAAGTACTGTAAACATAAGACCACCACTGTAATACACTTAGTAAACAGTGAACATTTTGATTTAATTTAATTTGACCTTATTTACTAGCCATCGCTATCAGCCATCATCAGATCGCCTGTCGATCAAGCTACTAGGCATTCACTGCGTCTGCCGGTGCGTGGTCTCCACTCCAAGATTCGTCTGTATCATCGGTCTTTGCTTCTGATGCCTTACTCTGCAACAGACTGACTCTCTTTCAGATGCTTTAATACATTGGTATGAGTGAAAGGGACAGATGGATTCGATTAAATGGACAATTTGTCGCGGACTAAGGCCACTGTTTCAGAAGTTAGTCAACTTCGTTCTCTGGAAAATGATCTCTTTAAATTTAGGCCTTATGTTTTGACGACTACATAACGGCTAAACATCATAGCTTATTATATTTATAGCCATCTATTACTAAATTAGAAATACACGTGCTCACTATACATTCATTTGCTCATTGGAGGATTCGAACCCAAACTTTTGTACTCCTTAATATTCGTATTTCGATCCCATCTGTCTCATTTACTCGTACTAATGCGCAGAGTATGTGAAAGAGACATATATATTCGTATAAATGACCCCTAGCATATGGTCGTTAAAGTTTTGTAAGTAATTCGTTCGGCTATTATATGATGCTTGTACCACCAAGTACCACCGGTTATTTTCCACTAAGGCTTTTAGCAATCGTGGTCTCAGCTAGAAAGTTATGAAATCAAAATACGTCGTTATTAGAATAAATTGATGTGTCAAAAAATAGCACTGTGAAATACGTGCGGAAATATCACAATGACTTATTGCGAAACAATAAGCGGATTTTGGCGATCACACAAATATGTTGATGGCTGAGGGAAAACAGAGAAGGAAATTAATTTTCTGTTAAACTATTTTGTTCGGAATGACCATACAAGATAAGTTACTCGTACTTAGGCACTTTAAGCCTATTGTATTTGTAAACTATTTGTTCTTAAGATTTTTTTAACAAAGCATTTTCTGCAAATTTCGCTCATTTTGATCCAGGAACTATCCTTGGTATATGCACAGTGACGCATATTTTTTTTACTTTCTTATCCATGGTTTACGCATTCATGACGGTAAACATACAGAAACCCATTTTTATTGATTGCATAAATAAAGAACATTTTCTCAGTCGTAGTAATAATCTCCATTCTCCAAACTCGTTGAGAAGGCATATTCATCAAACCCTATTTGTACCGTTCGTTAGAAAAGTGTTAATCCGAAAATATCGTCAGCAAATGAGTTTTCTGCGTTTTTCGGGCAATTAGACAAACAGTCACCGTAATCTTTAAACACAAACAATAGGTTAAACAGTATTGTATAGTATAGTATACTGTTGAATAATAAATCAAAAGCTTTTTTCTACGATACAGACAGAGGAAATAACTTTTATTAAAGGTTGTCAGCGACTTGGAATTTTTTAAATTTTGAACTTTGTGTGTGAAAGATAAATCAAAAAAATTTATATTTTCTGTTGGTGTGGGATTCTAATAGCAGCTTTGATAACTCGGACTCTAGACCACTTTGCAGGATAATCATTTGATAAAGTGAAGAAACTTTTTTCTGTCGTTGAAATAGACCCTGTGTCAACTTTCACACAGAATCATTATTTTAAATGTTCTAATTTGTTAGTTTGCAGTGTTTTTTAGAAGATATGAAAATGCGTGTAAAATGTTATAAGATCAAAGACAAGACAAAGGTTATTTTCATAGAATAGAGGCGAAGGGGATTTAAAAAAAAAGTGTTTTTTCAATTCAAAAACCAAAAATAAAGGAACTAAACTATTTAGTTTTTCGAAAATTAGGGACCTACCTACAATAGCTATATATTTTATAATTAATATTTAATTCGTACAGGTTTTAAGAGGTCATATAAGTTATGACAAGTAAGTTACACGAATTACTGATAAGTTTCATTACCCGTCAAAATTAAAGTGGAGCCATGTAGGCATGTGATAATATTATTATTATGGTGAAGTCGTAAATTAGATATTATTTTTGTCGTTTTACATAACATTTTTTTATCTTTACTTTACTCATTTTAGCACATACGAGTATCTTACATCCGATGACATAAGTTAAGTATTGTATTTGAATAGTTAAATTATAAATTCAATATTTTTCTCATTATACTGGGTACTTTTGGAGGCAAATCAATTCTCAAAAAATTTTTGTTTATTAATCGAGAAAATGTCACGTTTGTGCCTGTGGTGGTAGTTGGTAGTGTTGTTAACTTTGGATCATACTTAAACCTGTTATTTTATCTGTTCGGATATATGTATCCAGGTAGTTCTGCTGTTCTGTCCTTATGGGCTCAATACTAGTCACTGTCACAGTTATCTGCTTATTACTTTGTTGCTGTGTGCATACTGTATCTACAATAATACAGTAATATCACCCAGATAATATGACCGCTCCAGTCAAACAACTGATAACTTAATCAATACAATTTTATCTACACGTCTTGTTTCGTGCTGGTTTCAATCTTACTTGAACTGTTAAGAACGAAAGATGCCTTGCTTAACGATCTTAACAAATGTGCCAAAAAGCAAAATACCGACTGACTTCGTTAATAAAGTCATACCACTACTCTCGAGAACAGTTGGAAAGGAAATTGACGTAAGTTAATTTAATTTTACTATACTTGTATGTGGCAACACAAGTCTTATCTTTGAATACTAATTATAATTATATGCACATTACTGTAATCAAAGCAATTTATGTTTCACGAGTTGTTGTGTACGATTACGTACTTTCTGGTACTGTTTCCAGTGGAGACATATTTTCGATTCTTATCTTATATCGAATATTTATTTGTAAAATTTTATGAATTAAAAAAATGAGGCCACTTTATATTTATGAGTTGGTTCTGGTCCAGTCAGCCACATATTTGCTCCTTTTTGAACTACTCTTAATACATAATTTAATGTAATTATTAATAGTAATATTATACTTACGTCTTGATAGTGTTATCTCACTATCTCCCACCATAGTACAAGGCCTATCGATTACATAACATTCGGTTCTAATGTAAACCTTTTTTTTTTAATTCTTAATTGCTTGGTTTTCCCTTTTTCTCATACCAATTGTAATATGGTTTTGATCTGCGTTTTAATTGGGAGTTTATAGTCACTACTCTCCAGTCCTCAGTTTGCACAAGGGAAGGGTTTCCCTTGTTTAAAGTAAGAGTAAAAACTACTATCAATTAAAACGCACATCAAAACAATAAGTGGTTTAATCCCTCAACGCCCAAGCGGCACGCGCCTGCCGCGATAACAATTGATTTCAATTGTGTCTGGAATAACTCACGATCGAGGGATTAATAGTCATTAGTTTGTGCCTTATATAATACATGCTTTATTCCAGAAATTCACATGCGTAGTTAATGGTGACTGTCAAATATCTTTTGGTGGCGAATCTACTAGTCCTGGAGCTGTGGCGACATTGGAGTCCATTGGGAACCTAAATCCTCAACAGAATAGAACCATTGTTAAGGAGCTATCAGATTTTCTGGACAAACAAATAAATATCAAACCAGACAGGTATATTCTAACGTTGATAATTTAAGGTTTCACTTACCATATACAACTAATTTGATAATGTCAACGTCCGATGCTTATAATTCCACAGAATGATAAAAAAAAGTATCATTAATGTTATTGTAATAGTAACTTATTGATGTTTAAAGAACTATAAATCCTGATCAATACTTATAATCTGGATTATCATGCTCGAATTAAGGTGTAATTGAAAGGAATGGTCTCTACCAGTTATTTAGTTGTATGGTTTCAACTACTAAATTATTAATAACTATTGATTGTCTTAAGGGGGCGTCCATAAATTACGTGAGATCTTTAAGGGGGGGAGGGGGTCGAGTCAAATCTCATCTAATCTTACGTTTGAGAGAGGGGGGGTCTCAGCAAATATCACGCAATTTTTTTTTCTGATTAAAACTAAAAAAAAAAAAATATTTTGGTTCATTTAATCCAGATTGTACATGCTCAAGATCCAATAGTCTCTCTTGAGACCGCGCATGATTCCCCATGGACTGAATTAGAGTAGATTTTCTTTTTTTAATTACAGTAGTTACGATTTAAGTATTCTATTGTTGTATTTTTATTTACTAGTCTTAACTAGTCGTAAATAAAAGCACGAAGCAAATATTTTTTTTCTTTTTACAGTAACAATTTAATCCAACGCGTTTACGTAAGAATTCCACATTTTGAAAAATCTCACGTGAGATTGGGGGATGGGGGAGGGGGTTGAATAAAATCTCACGACATCTCACCAGGGGAAGAGGGGGGGGAGGGGGGGACAGAAAATTCAATACACCTCACGTAATTTATGGACGCCCCCTAAGGAAAATGGCTCAAAACAATCTTTACTGATTTGCAGATTTTTCATAAGCCTATATGACGTACCAAGCTACAACATTGGACGATATGGGGACACGGCAGAAGCACTTTTGATATGAAAATAAACCAAAACAAAGCTAATACTAACATGGTTTAATAATTTTAATAAAAAAAACCGTTTCACACACATTTATTTGACAATTAAACATAGATTTACATTCAACAGCAAAAACAAGGTGTTGTTATTTACTACATTGGTAGGACCGTAGGTACAGGTTAATAGTTAATTAATTCTGAATAATGCTTAAAGGCAGTACCCTCTTCGTTTTTGATACTGGCTGTACCTATGATCTGATTACGGTTTCCTAGTGTGGAATGCAGAATGTTTGAGTTTTAGTAGAGCTAAGAAGTTGATTTTGAACATTCTTCGGACACAGTTTTATTACACATTTATAAAACCATACACTTTCTGATGTTTTTACATGATTTACATATACTATTTCAAATTAACACAACTTTAAACGATATCCATTAACGCATTACTTGTGTTGAGTTTAGAGAGCCTTACATTATCTTTGGTAATTAGAATTCTGTTTTATAAGTTCATTTTTTTCTAACATTTTTTACAACTCCTAACGCATTTGATTTGACAACTAACCCTTCATCATCAATCCATGCAGCTTCGTCACAATCTTCCCATAAACCTTGACCTTCTGAAATAGTGGTTTTAATTGAATCTTCTTCTTCCCAAGAAATCGTGTCTACGTCTTGAGATTTCCCGCATGGGTGTTTTCTTAACATTTCTACAGCATCTTCATCGATGGAAGCTTTTTTTTCCAAGCTTTCTTCCACTTTGTTTGGAACCAAAATACTGTTTTTGGTCTCTGTAATCTCTTTATTTGGTAAATCATATTTATCATCAATCTGCTCAGTAGTATCAGACTGAATATTATTGAGATTATTTTCAGCTCTGAACTTCCATTTTTCGAGATTTTGCATTGCCATGTCATACATCGCCTTAGTTTTTGGCAGTATTTTATGTAACATGGTGTAACATGGTATACATATTTGACTTAGGAAACCCACCTGAAAGTAGATGAAGTATTGAGCATTAAAGAAAACATTGTACATTATGTTTAAGCACTATAAAAGATATGAAATATGACAGTAAAATTTATGAGATATAAAGTACAAAATAACATGTTACCTGACTTGCGGGTTGCTCATCTGGTTTATTTCTATCCATCATAGGAATAGGTGTCCTCCCAATAGCCCTTTCTTTATCACCTTGGTCATAGAATTCTTCAAATATGACCTTGACCGTTTTAATCTGTACCTCCCAAGGCTTAGCAGACGCAGACAAATCAGCAGCCGTCATAGATATTGCCATAGCTAGATCACTAAAATCATAAAGATTATAAATATTTTTTTGTAAGTGATAGGAAGCCTTTGCAGTTATACAACTAGCAAATGAAATTTATAATATTATTTGACTATTATTTAAAACTCGCACTTTGCTTTGTAAAACGAGGACTAGTTTAAACTAGAAGGACGTGAAATCTTACTTTTCAATTTTATTACTCATAACCAAACTTTAAATTATTTGATGAATGAATGATGAACCATATTAATTAGATCTTTATAGAGTTTTATTTAGCATATGTTGCACATTTGATTAAAGACAACTATTGTCACTTTTATGTTTACTTGACCCCTAAAAACGACAAACAACAAAATAAATGTCTATACAGATAGGAATGATCACCTCAATTCGCAATAGCAAAAACATCAGTGTACATATATTTCGCTGCACGCTTAGGCAGGCGCTTTTGCACACAGTAATACACAGTACACAGCAATAGTGATATGGGTAGGTACCATTTTGGTTTATATGTCAAACAGAGTTTATATTATCATTATTTTAAATACTAACATGTGGTTGGAAACTTCCCAGTCGAATTTCTGGCTATTGTTTTCATTGTGAAGTTCTTTCATCTTTTCCAAATTTGGAAAAAAGGCTGCTAAGTCTGTTGCGAGAATGGCCTGGCGTATGTACCCCAATATTTCTTTATATTCTTCACTTGAAATGTGAGAAAAAATGTTGTGACCATCCTGCAATGCGTTTTATTTAGGTAGAAAAGAAAAATAGAAATTGCAATTTTGACAAAATAAAGCTTTAAATAGCGTATTATTCATTTTTCAAATTTACCTGTTGTAATATTGTCACAGTGATATTGAAATGGTGGTGTTCCAGTGTTGAGGTTGTATACATGGCTGCAAGAGGAGAAGCAGTTTCGCTCATATACTTATTAGTATAGCCACGGTGATCCAGGTCATGGCACAAGCTAGACACAAAAAGAGCCAGCCGCTAAAAAGTAAAAGAACAATTATTAGAGTTTGCTTTATTAAAACATTGTCAATTTGCCTCAGAAATATTGCGATAGTAACTACCCTTGTGTGATCAAATCGCTGTTCATTATCTCTCTTTAAAATCACATACATTGCATGTGCGACGGACCAACCATGGTCAAAATTGTGATATGGCACTGTGCGATAATTCTTCTTTACAGTCAGCACAAATCTTGTCAGAGTCATCATATCAAACTTGGATAGGTCGAACAGATCATTAAACATTTTTATAACACTTTTACATTTTTTTAGTTCATTTAATTTATACGGGTCTAAAGAGAAGTCATTAAGTTTGACTTCAATATCTTCTGTATCTTCAAGCATAGTTTGTACTTCGTATTCTCTGCAAGTATTATGGTAACTTAACACTTCCAAAGCAACTCTATATTTTTGTTCCTTCCGCATTATCCTATCATACAGACGAGCGTGATGGAGAGCTAGACCGAAAAATGTTGAGAAAATTTCAAATGACACTTCGTCGTCGTGGTCAAAATTGTCTTCATTCCTTTTGTTTACCATTTGAACAACTCCTATAACTTTTCCTTCTACTTTTATCGGCATGCAGAGGATACTTATAGTTTTGTATCCAGTAGCTTCATCCACTTCTCTGTAAAAATTGTTTTCTGTTAGATAATTCAGAAACGTTCTGTTAAAACAATATGCTACAAGTACCTACTAAAGCCAATTCTTAAGAAAGAAAGATAAAAGCTATTGTGTATCCACGGACGAGTTAAAATACTCGTTAAAATACTCGTCCGTGTGTGTATCTTAAGCAGTTACCACTACCGAGATGGTCTAAAAGTTAGTATGAAACTGTAAAAAGCGAAAAATACAAAATGAACAAGTGGTTACAGCGTAACACCGAACAATAAAATGTATTGTGACATACCTGTTGAATCTGTAGTCGGAATAAGCGTCGGGAATGTTCATAGTTTCACCGGAAAGAGCTACATGGCCAGCAATACCTCTATTAATTGGCATTCTGATTTCCTTCTTCTCCAAATCTCTGTCATGGCCGGGCTCAAACTTTAAATCGAATACTGTTGACACCAGCTCGAAGTTTCTATAGTCCACAAGAAACAGAGATGCTCTGTCAGCGTTGACTAAGCGTTGAGCGAACTCTAAGATTCTTTTAATCAGTTGATCCAGTGATACCATTTCTTCGAATATTGCCCTAAAATTAAAAGTTACAAAGTATAGTGATAAATATAATTCTTGCCTTAAAATATAGATAAGCACATTACGACTTACTTGACTACATCCAATAGAAAGTCAGACATGTTCCTTTCTCTCTTCTTGTCGATATACATGTTGCAATAGTGCATAGCCAAGCTTCCCCATAGCATGAAGTTGCCGCTAACTTGTTCATCGATTTCTCTGAATCTATCTTGAACTCGCCACATTTCAATCACATAGCCCGTCTTGCCATTAGAAGTTAAAATAGGTTGGTACAATATATGGTTTGCTTCCCTCTGAAAGTTTACCAGATGACAAAGGAAGTAAAGAAACTTACTGTAGTAAGCCTCACCACGCTTGCTATATGCAAGTTAGTGATCACAAACCCAAGCAATTTTCGAAAATTCAAATTCTTGTTGGCTGATCGAGATCTTGACTCGGTACTTGAACCACTTGAGACAAGGGGCGTTAAATCATTACAGTTAAGTCGTTATTCAGCCAGATTTATATCAAAATAAGGTGCATAAGACAATGGTATTTCTGAGAAAACTAAAATTAAGTACCTGAAAGTTTTTGAAGAGATTCTGAGGTGTGTTTGGGAACCTGCCCAAATCTTCATAGCGAGACACCCTCATGGCAGCCATCTTCTTAGCAGCTTCCAAAACTAGCACCACTTTTTCCGGCTCGGCTCGATGCAAAGTTAGAGAAAGCGTATCAACCTATAAAATTGTTAGCACAAACATTTTGATAAATAACAATTATAATAATCATTATTGTCAGTTATAAAATAGTTGTTTTTATAGCAGACAAAAGTAAATACGAAGATGTACATAGTACTGCCTCCCTCTCTTTTAGTAAGAATATGTACTTAATGCTATAAAGCTATCTAGCACCTTACATATATAAAGCCATCTGGGCTCACATGGGTGTGTTAATTTATGTGATTTCTTGACAAAGCTTATATAACAAACAGCTTAAGACAATAGCATAGTAAAAACAACAGTACCTCTAGCACTAAAAACTATCGACTTCGAATCGTTTGCGTATCGAAAGCAAACGACACAAAGTTCGTGCTTTGTTTTGTAGTTCTCGTTTTGACCGCGCGAGCGCTGTTTAAGTTTTCATACTAAATATTTCGAAGGCGATACGAACACGCAAACGATTCGAATTCGATAGTTTTTTGTGCTAAACCCACTGGTGGTAAATTTTTCAATGTATATTTGATACTCACATTGTCATCAGCTACAAAGCACTGAACGAATGTTGGATGGTCCGGGTACAGCTTGTAGACCCTGTACGCATCGACGCCAACGGAAGTGGTGATGGTTTTTGCAAGTTCCCAAAGAACTGTGTGCTCACTCAACTCACTCTGCAGAACTTCCACAAGACTCTATAAGAATACACGACTAATGCTTTAAAAGCACAGAACATGGAAAAAGGTTAGAAAGGTTGTCATGCGCCATTTGTATGAGAACCTATGTCGCCGCTTGCGCCTCACCCCACTACACATAAACGAGTTCAAAGAACGCCAATCAAGCAAATTCTTTTGACGTCAACCAAAAGGAACCACTCACAGCGCTTACTTACAAGCATTTGCTCATAACCTCTGTGGCGCACCTGCCCCGCCTACATCGCCTTTCTAACCTTTTTCTATGTTATCTGTTTAAAAGTATGGATTATTTGCATTACAGTACAAATTGTTGGTGAGAACGCATAAAAAGAGAATCTTTTTCTAATCTATCCTTGAAGGATAGTCTTACTTGAAGGTGTCAAAGTATTCTAAGCTGCCAATAACAAATCTCTGACGTCACGTGACTTGTTTGACTTTCATCTTGCGACAGAAGCCGAGAACAACGGTCGAACGTGCCTTTTGAAGGCAAGCAATTTAGGATAGTTTAACCTGACCGGGAATCGAACCCGGGACCGTTGCATAGTAGGCGGACTACCGCACTACAACACCAATCAGTCACATTTTGGACGATAAAAATAAGTTATCAATTCCACGTGTGTTAGATAGAATGACTGGCTTACTTTTGCAGGATGGTAAAAAACTGACCTCTATTATTATAAAATAAGTAAATTATTCATTAATCTTACGGTAAACGTCGGTTTAACAGATGAACCTTTAAGGTTTAACTCTGCTCTACTACCTAGCTTCGGAGACTCGACGTCGATCTGGAAAATAACACACCTTTTGTTTAATTACCTACAAGTCGTAATTGGGCATTTTCTTTATAAAGGGAAGCCCATCTCAAAGAACAAATCACAAAATATGAATTGAGGTTAACGAGAGAAAACAATGTATGGTATAGGTTTCCGTTAAACACGAAAATCAAGGAGAATTGTAATAAATGAATCAATAACATATTTCAAGGTCTTTACTTTACTATGCCAAAATTAATTTGATATGTAAAGTAATGGTTTAGCTATTTCTTATTTATTCTTGTATTTGGTTATCGTGTTTAGACTACCAATATTCGTATTAATAAGGAGTATCACGAAATGATAGATCATAATAGTACCTACCTTGATTCAGTTGATATTTTTCCCCATAAATTGTAATAATTATTGGATAACACAGCAAAAATTAGAATACTTTAAAATTTTTTTCATAAACTTACAATATTTTGCTTGATTTTCCTGAAGAACCATCGCTCCATCTCTTCCATAGGCACAGAATCTATCACGTAATTCTCCAAGAAGTCTCTATTTTGATCCAAATAGTTCATTACCCCACGGCTGTCGGCATCTGGTCCAGTATATTCTATCATTACCATCTAATAGTGTTAACCTCACAAAATCAAGATTCAATAACATGCACAAAAAAGCCATACAGAAAAAAACTAATGTCAACAATGTGAGTTTATAAGAGGCTTTATATTAAAATATTTTTTATTAGTAATCAAGAAAGGATTTCCATGGAAAATTATAAATACTGCAAAAAACTCCTATATTTTGAGTCTTTATATCGGAATCTACAGATTAAACTGTTTGCACTACTCTAAGCCTAGTTCGCATTAGGCCAGTATTTTAGTCGAGTAACGAGTATTTTAGAAGCTAAAGGTTAGGTTATAAAGTAATTCAGTAGCGAGTTGAAAGCGAGTCACTCGACTAATATAATGCGAACTAGGTTTTAGATCCAGTAGTTTCCTACTACTAGAACTAAAATATGTAATAGCATCATATTATTATTATACGTGAAGTGAAACATTGGTGCGAATCTATCCAAAAAAACTATCAAATAAAACAACGACCGACGTTCGTCAATGACGATGACAGCTTAAATACCTACTAAATTTATTCTTGTCGCCGATTTAGTAAAAAAATAATTATTTAAATATGGACAGCATCATAAATTGTTTTCGCACGAAAATAAGCTATCAGAGAACTTGTTTGGTTAAAATAACGGTAGATACCTACTACAAACACCCAGACACAGACAAACATGTTGTTTCTGCATTGACCTGATCGGGAGTCGAACCCGGAACCTCAGAACGCCGTCACCTTGTTCTATGTCTTTGATTTAAACGTTGTAATAATGTTAATTTTTTTTATTCTCTTATTCTATCTTTTATCAACATTTAGGCTTTATCATAAAAAAAAAACTTTACCTCTTATAAGTCCAAATCGATTCCTGATGCGATCAGCTACTAGAACAACAGTCGTAACAACATTAATACACGATATAACTAAAAGTGCGTTAATTTTAGCAAACAAAAACATAACGTTTCCGATATCCAAAAAGATTGTGCAAAAAGTTCAAATGGATCGTATTAAAACAATTCGAAAATAGGATACTCACCCAACGACGGAGTTTTCTTTTTCTGGCCCTTACCAGGAAAGCACTCGTCACGAGGACTCATGTCGACACACCCGCTGTGGTAACGTGACCATAGCCTCTGCTCTCCCTGACGCGACTTCAGGTAGGCTCCTGAAGAGGTATCTACTATATAAAGTACGTAATTATTAAAGAAGGCCCTGAATTTAAAGCCTCCTCCAGGTCTTTTTGAGCTCGGTTGAAAAAAGCAATCAAATCACGAAACTCAAATCTTCATACGCAGTTTGAATCTCCGCTTTATTTCTGTCAACATTGTCTTCAATTAATTTGTTTGATTTGCATTGCAATCATTCATTCAGTCATTCATTGATTCATTCAGTCATACATTCGTTAGTGATTTTGATGAGGCAGCCGGGTTTTCTTGAATATAAAACAGTTTTAATATTCGTTTCTATTTAATACCAAACACAATAGCGTCAGAAAGCTAAATTGCATTTCACTTACCAGATGAATGAGATGACTCGCCATTCGGTATAGGGGGCAGTAATCTAGGAGAACGGTACACAGGCGGGCGCGCCCCACTCGGCTGCATTGCTGTCTTATGGTTCTGGTATCACCACTCTATAATGCAAAACTGCTTTTAAATCAGTTGCTCGTAATAAAACTCAGAGTACAGAAAGAGTCAAAAGTTAAGCAATCCATATGTATAAAGGAACTAAGATAACCAATACAGCATGAAGGATTCTTCAACTTCATTAGTAGGTAGTGGTTAGGACACAAAGACCTAATTGCAAAAAGGTTTGACTATCACGCCTTGGATGACGATGCAGCACTAATAATAAGCTTATGCATAGCTGTTGGCATCGTTTGGCTGGGTTGATGATAGTCATGGCTTTCTAACTATCAAAAATAAAACCTGGATGCTGAGGAGCACCAGGTTTACATAATGTGGTTACCGAACGGTTTTAATTATGATATTTCTTAGAAAGATGGCCTACGCCATAAAGTTCATCGCCATCGACGTTTTTGCATCTTTATAAATCCTTAGTTCGTTCTCAGCTCGAGTATGCTGTAGCAATCTGGAATCCCTACTATAGTAAATACACGGAGGCCCTAGAATCTGTGCAGAAGAAGTTCTTGCGTCGTGTGCACCGTAAGTGCTTTGGTAATCGTACATCTTATGCCTTCCTTTTAAATAGGTATAATCTACGCACGCTCCAAACTCGACGACTCCAGCTTGAGGCTATCATTCTCTATGACCTATGTCATAACAAGTATGATTGCATACCACTGGTGAATAAGATAAAGTACAGAATTCCCATGAAAGTGCACTGTCGCAGAGATAATGTGACATTTGCCATCAATAAATGCCGCACAAATGCCGGAAAACGATCACCCATGTATCGGTTGGTGAAGTCTTATAATATTAACTTTAAATAACAGTATTGACATTTTTGCAGAGCGCATGGGTAGGTTTAAAAAACTGGTTCCGGAAATAGCACTTAATTTCATTTAAGTTAAATATTAAATCATTTTTGTAATAAAATAATTTTCTTGTTACATTGCACATGAAGCTTAGCACTTGGCGAGATCTGGTGTGGTTGTCTTAATTAATTAGTATCTATGTATTAGATTTGGCATTCAGTTGCATTGGATCTCGTTAGGTGTAGGGTTTCATAAAATATTTACTAACTGTTTGTATGTTTTATAAAGGTTTTTTATTTTTATTAAGTTAAATAATAATATATTAGTCAAGGCTAACACACCACTGATACCTAAATTTATTACATCAATCTGTGGTTAACGATGTTGGTGGCACAAGATTAACTTTGTTTTATAATAAGTCTATTTATGTAATCTACTGTGTTCATTGTTTGTTAACCCCAATAAATTGAAGAAAAAAAAAAGTTTGTTACTGCAGGTATCAAGGTCTTTGGCGCCTGACCAGCTTAAGTGTCTGAACACACTATGCCTAAGATACGCGATCGAAGTTCCACGCTATACCAAACTGACTTTATGTTTATAGTTTTATGCTATAATTCAATGTAATTTCGGCATAGTATGTTGTAAGTAATTCAAATAGCATTGCAGGCGTAATCTTGCTTCTATCAAACTTCGGTCGCGTATTTTCGGCATAGTGTGTTTAGACACCTTAGTGTCTCACAAAACATGGGAAAAGGTTAGAAAGGCGATGTAGGCGGGGCAGGCGCGACTCAGAGGTTATAAGCGAACCATATTATACTTCTGTTTGAAGCACAAAACATAGGAAAAGGTTAGAAAGGCGATGTAGGCGTGGCAGGCGCGACACAGAGGTTATGAGCAAATACTTATACTTCTGCCTAAACGTGAGCGCGACCCTATCGGTCATGCGACGTCAAGAGAATTCGCTTGATTGGCATTCTTTGTACTCGTATATGTATAGTAGGACGCAAGCGGTGACATCGGTTCCCATACTTCCCATACAAATGGCCCATGACAGCCTTTCTACTAACCTTTTTCCATGTTCTGTGGTTTGAAGTGACGTCCGTTTTTGTTAGGGTTCCGTACCAAAAGGGTAAAAACGGGACCCTATTACTAAGACTTCACTGTCTGTCCGTCTGTCCGTCGCTCTGTCACCAAGCTGTATCTCAAGAGCCGCGATAGCTAGACAGTTGAAATTTTGACAAATTATGTATTTCTGTTGCCGCAATAATAACAAATACTAAAAATAATATAAAATAAACATTTAAGGGGGGGCCCCATACAACAAACCCCTTTTTTTTGGCCTTTTTGGTACGGAACCCTTCGTGCGCGAGTCCGACTCGCACTTGGCCGGTTGTTTTTTGAAATTAGTGGTTAGGCGACAGAGACCACGACCGTACCTACCGTATGTGAAGTTGTACCGTATGTATGTACACATTTATTTATTTTATTTATTTACTAATCCACAAAAAATAATCGAACATGGTACCTACCAGATGTAAGTACTGCACGCTTTACTTGATCAATGCGTTCAAACTACAGTCCCCGTCATTATTAAGCTTTTGCGGTAGAGCTATGTTAGAAAAGACATGTTTAAAAAGAAAAACTTTTATAAAAAGAACTAAAGATTTTAATGTTAACCTTTGCAAAATTTCTTTTTTGTTAGATGGTCAAAACAGAAGAGAAAACATTAGGAGCTCAGAACATTTTAAAGGTAAAAAAATTAAAATGTGTATGGATTTAAACGTATCAAAGAACATTCTATCCTATATTCTGCGCGTTTCCTTTAAAGATTCAATAGATATTTATTCTAAGCGAAGCCATTTTAGTGTACCTTTACTTTCGTGATGTTCACTTGCTTAATTACTAGTGGCCATTAAGTCATTTTCTAATTTTCCCAGCGTTCATTACTTTACTGTGCAAATATTTATTGGTGGCTAAAGTGTAGGCGGTTATTAATAAAATTGATTGCCCAAAATTGGTCATAGTAATTACACTCCGCCCAAATTAAATGGAATGTTTCGGAAAACTAATACCTTTATACCTACTTTATTATTTGACTAAGGGTTCTGCTGAGGGTACGGTACGTCCGAAGATGACAGGAGAAGGACATAGCAGAAATATTTTTGAATGTTTGTTACATCGTGCAAGTTTGACTACCTGAGAAACGAAGCCCACGAAACCATTATATATAACATCTTGGCAGTGTTATGTTTATATTTTATTAATTAAAATGATATTATAAAAACGCCCCGTTGGTCTAGTGGTTTAAATACCGGGACAAGATCTCGGGGTCCCAGGTTCGAATCCCGGGTCGGGCAACAAACAAGTTTCGAATTTTCGAACGTTGCTCGGGTTTGTGATCACCAACCCGCATTTGGCCAGCGTGGTGATTATGCCAGTACACCCATCAGTGCTGTGGTAACTTGAATTCAATGATGGAGGCCTTTTCCCTGCAGTGGGATGATTATAGGCTGTTACTTTATAAAAATGTAAAAAAAAAGACTATTAATTTTGAGTCATGCTGTGACGCGCACGGACGTATTATTTTGCTTCCGCCGGGTCCTGGGTGAATGAACCTTACACAGATATGTCCATGTGCTTAACAGCGTTTTTCATGATGAATAGTTGAATCAATATTTTATATTGTTCTAAGACATGTTTTTGATAAATTAAAAAGAAAACTGCCGTGATGTTACATAGTGGCTACATAAAGTGGACTTAATTTGTCACTTGTCAGCAGGTTAAAAATTTGAACCTCCTGACAAGTTTTTTTGTCAGGAGGTCAATTTGTCTCTGCGCTATCACTTTACGGTTACAATGTGATTGGTGTACTGGAAATTACGGAAGGACCAATTTAATTGACACGGTTGACCGTTTGCGAAATGATAAGATATACATATAATTAAGATATTTATCAATATAAGAAACGCCAAGTCCATCAATTGGCCTAACTTTTATTTTCTTGTCAGCTACTTCGGCAGACTTCGTTCTGTCAAACAAAAGCTACTGACCTAGTCGTCGTTAGTTTAACTATTTTTGCTTCCTATAAAAACCATCCTTGTGTCTTCATAACGATATTAAAAAAAACGAATTGGTAGAGGCGATTACGAGTTAAGGCTTAAATTAGCAATAACAATTAGTGATTCGTCATTTCGTTACAAGGTTAGCTTTACCCTACTTTAATTACCTTACCCCGAATTGTTCAAAAGCAGATTGACCCATATTTGTGTCCAGGGAGCTTCTCAGTAACACACTTTATCCTTCACAAATGCGTTCATATGAATTCAAGATTATGGAGCTACCATAGAAATTTCCAAACCGAAACGAATATAAATAACGCAAATACTTTGAAGGACGCACAGCATCGGCAAAGATTCTATCTATCGTGTTTTCGTTTAACAGGTAATTGCCTTGACCACTAAGCTATCGATATGTTCGTTAGCCTTCGAATTCACTCTAATTCTTCATTGTGTAGCTGTTACGGGGGACATTGTGAGCGTGGAATTTCAAAATCAAAATTATACGGAAATTGTATATATTTTTTTAAAAGATCCTAAGTAGCTTACATCCTATTCTAGCTCACATTCCATCAGAGTGCCAAATTTTATCCAGTTCCTTTAACCGTTTTGTCGTGGTTGAGCAACAACCATTCATCCGAAACTTTTTTATCAATGGTTATCCATACTAATATCTATTATGTTATCTGTGCTAATATTAGGCTACATTTTGTCTATTTCTAATCCCTCACTTCCCTAAAATGGGGGTTGGAAGTTTGTATTAAAGCATTCTGTAATTGTCAAGGTATAAAGCTAAAAATTGATATTCGGACTAATTGTGACTAACAAAAAAACCGTGCATCATTTTTTTTTTTTAGAAATCCGCCCCCACGCTTAAAAAAGGGGGTGAAATTTTATTGTTACTCCGAATTTAACGGGAGCGAAGCCGCGGCCAAAAGCTAATATTATTATATATTATTAATAATGTAGTAAGATACAAACATTAATACTTCTTTATTTGATATTTTAGCAATTAAATTGCAATTATAATATCAGTATATAAACTCAGGCAGGACTCGAACCCGCATCTCCTCGCATTAGAGAAAATTTTTCAAATTATTAATACTTCTACCACTTACTTTTGTCATCTTGCATCGTCTTATGCGACCGCCTCTTCCTTTTGTTAATCTATTGTCTATTGTGTTACCTATGAAGTTAGGTAATAACTAATGAATGCCCTTGACCTGTGTCTTAGTCGATTTTTATAAATTCGTACTCAACCAAAATATCATTGTACTCAACAATACGTAAGTTAGATAAGCATAAAGAGACCTAACCGGAATCTCTTAAAACAATAAATAGTACGTTAGCATTGTTTTGTTTTTAGAGTGACTTCAAAACGAAACGCCCCGTTGGTCTAGTTGTTTAAGAACCTGGCCAAGATCTCGGGATCCTAGGTTCTATCCCCGGGTCGGGCAACAAGAATTTCGAATTTTCGAAAATCCATCGCGCTTGTGATCTCCGACCTGTAGCCATCATTAATCTGGTAACTTAAATTCAATAATGGAGGCCTTAGGGCCCTCGCCCACGGGGACTTTTTGTAGCGATGCAGTAGCGTTTCTGTCGCGCGTTCGCGTCGCTAGCTATGTGCCCTCGCCCACATAAACACGATTCAGTCGTGATGCCTACGCGATACTGTTGCGCTTCTGTCGCGCTTCTGTCGCGATGCAAACGCGAGTCAGTACCTCGCCCCGTTCTCTCCCCGATGTCGTCCGACACGGTCGCGCGTCCACATCGATATCGTCGCGATGCTGTAGCACGTTAGTAGCGCTTTGGCATCACTTCTGTAGTGCGTTGCAGATGCGACTAACGCGCGTTAGTAACGATGCTGTCGCTCGTTTACGAAACGCGCGACAGAAGCGCTACAAAAAGTCGCCGTGGGCGAGGGCCCTTAGCCCTGCATGGGCTAGGGCATAGGCCGATACTTTTTCCTTTACTTAAAAGGAAAAACGGAACCCAGCAATACTTAGTTTATATTATACAATAACAACACTACATCAATGACCCTCACAAAATAGCTCAGTCTGTCTGTCAAAGACCTGTAAAAATTGCAAATATGACGTCGATTTATCTATCTATCTATATATAAAATTGAATAAACGGCTAGACCAATTTGGCAATTTTTTTGTTTTGTTTTGTTAGTTGTCGTCAGGAGAAGGTTCTTATAAAAGAAAAGACTAAGAAAATTGCGCGGAAACTCAGAAAATTTTAAAATACATAATCACCATATTTCTAATGTAACCTTAGCGCTTTTGACAATTGAAGCTTATGGTGCTTGACATACCTACATTGACAGAATGCGTGCTGCAAATTCGTCAAATAGTAAAAAAAACTGAATTTTTCATTACTTCCTTAATAAATGTGACAAAATATACAATTGCGATGCAATCGCGATTTAATTGAGGCATTTGTAAATTAGCGGAATTGGGGCCCTGTTATAAGTCGCAATTTTATGCTTGATGCATTATAATAATTAACAATTTGTAGCAGATTTTTTTAATATTATTTATATCACTTTTAAATCCATATTCATAGTTAAGACAGGACAACGTCTGACGGGTCGCTAGTCACCAATAAAATGCGACTGCAAACTTATATAATTTCAATGTCCAAGTGTGTCCTTAATTCCTACTTACATTTTCGTTATGGCAATGTCCAGTGCCTTCACAATATTTTTTATTAATTTGGCATTGGTTCGCGTATCGTTTTTTGATCTGTATTCAAGTTTGATGTTAAAATAACATAGTCCAGGTATAGTTAAGGGCATACGATTTTTACAAATAAACCTCTCATCAAAGGATATGTCAAAGGCAGATACGAAACTATTTGTCAAAACATAGCTATGATTGGCATCCGCTAAGACAGGACTTGTTTTGAACTGACCTTTGAAGATTTATTTGTAAAGAAATATCTTATTCCTCTAACAACAACAGACAGGAAAGTAATGTACCTAAGTAATAATTTAGCAAATAAAATATCTGCTAAGACTGGACCTTATATATTAAAATTTAAATGTGTATTTATCTTTCTATCGTTAACCATTTGAATCATTTGAAAACACTGACAGAATGATGATTTTTAAAAATCAAATTTATTTTTATTTTTATTTCATTGTATTCGTATACAGTACCGTCTGACTGACGTCAAACTAATAGAAAAATGATTAAAAAGTATTTCACCGTTCATAATGGACTGACGGAAAAATAAAGTCTTATTATTCTGGACCTTCAGTCCGCCCTTCCGTGTGGGTTCAATGATCAGTCTAACATTATTAAAATTCTAATCAAAGTGAATGTGAATGAAATGAGTCTCATGAAAATTAAATACTGATCATAAACCTCCTACTTAAAATCAGATGCGAATGCGAAGACGCAGGTGAGTTGGTTACTAATGACAATTTCATAATAAAAAAAAATTGGCAACTTTGGTATTTCGTGAGAACACTGCTCTCAAGTGGTAAACTACGGTATACATCACATAAAAATACCTAAGATATTCTTCATTTCATACCCTGTTCAGGGTTCTGAAAAACGGTTTGAAGTACCTCTGTACTTCCCACGACAATAAACTAGCAACGTAAAAATGTTTTGTCTGTTGCTAACATCCAATTGTTTCGTGCATTGAATAACTAAAATGTAATAATTACTACCAAACTGACGTCGCGTTTTGTTTTGGAACGACTATTCTTTATGTAGACATAATTGGCCACAAGGACAAACTTACAATTGGCTTGTGCATCGACGGTTCCATATTCGAAACATAAATTCCTTGTAGTTTAATTAATTTCGTCGTACTCCTCAGAATGGTTTATTAACAGTAAAGTTTTAACTATAAAACATTCATACTTTTTTGATATTAGGGGTTAAAGTATGAAATTGCCGTTTTGTATGGACGAAATCGAGAAAAGTCATTTTTCCAAACTAAAAATTTTTTATTTTCGATGCAATTAAAGGTGAAAGATAGATGGTTATAAAGCTACGCATTATAGTATTTAAATTTCTGAAAATCAAAGTATGTAATACAAATATACTTAATTGAAGCAAGAAGGTCAGCTGACACATTATCTTTTCAACGACTTCCTTTGAAGTAAAAAAATTTTTTTTTTTAGTCAAAAGTTACTTTATTTAGTTTTTGATACAATACAAAAAGAATTACGCAATAATATGACTATACTTAAGAGCTATAAACAAAATAAAAAGTGGGAGAATAATCGGCAATTTCATACTTTAACCCCTATTACTTACTGTATGATATTATACTCGTAATACCGTCAATCAGACTGTAATTTAAACTTCAGTGCATCAAAGAAGTATTTTTAAATCGAAATAAGAACCACGAGGATGCAGTCGCAGCCAAGAACTAGTTAAAACAAGAGGTTCCGATAAATTGTAAACAGTTTACAATGATAAGTAACTTGAACCTGTATGAACGTTGCCACTAGTTTGGACTTCGAATTATCAGTGATCGAATTATACTTCTTTGTTCGTATATTCTAGAACTGGTAACAAATTAAACACTATTTAGCAAATAACTTGAACTTTCAAAAGTCACTTTTGAAGATCGTTATTATTTTGATTCAGACTCAGAGTTATTATTCAGTCCAATGTTTTTGGCTCATAGTCAACTCATTTTTTGGGTTCAGTGCACCTAAGTCTCTTCCAGATTTACTTAAATGCAAATTTAACTTTGAGGGATGGAATAAAGAAGAAAAAATAAATACACATTGACAAAAGTAATTCGATCCTTACTTTAAATAATAATGAAAAACTGACATATACAACAAGCTGATATTTATTCAATGTAGTCTCAACTCGAAGTACCTATGTATATATGATGAATTCTACAAACAACAGAGTACTAAATAATATGTATCTCATACCAAGTTAAGTGTGCCGTACCGAGATGATAACAATTAATTGCAATTCGTAACTTATCGCACTTCGAAATGAAAACACTGTTATCAATTACTAGACAACAGATAATAGGTATGAAGTTGGGTAAACAAAATGTTTGTGGAATACCGAAAACTTATTGTTATTTTTTTTAAATATATTACTAAACCTTATTATGTGCTATAAAGTATCTTTATTATTTTATACAAATATAACTGTCAACCTATTAACCTACCCGAAGATCTAGAAGTAAATGCTTCCAGATAAAACCTCTAGAATCGTGCAGATTTAATAGTATTTCCGGTGCTACATTTATTTTGTATGGTGTGCTATGGAGAGATTATCTATGTGTATATTATTTTATAAGTAAGGAAGGGCAGGCATTTTTGGGTGCAGTAGAACACAATAGATTCTTACCTAAAATATGAAGTTGATCTCACGATACATTTCAAATTAAGTTGATGTTTCAATTGGCAATAATATAATGTTGATTTATTTAATGAATTAGCCACAACGTCCGGATCACTTCGCGGTCAGAACTCAATGAGGCCGAACGAAATGCTGGCTCGGGCCACCGTTTATCAAGCCACATCACCTGTTTGTACAAAGACAGTACCACCGCTATACTCAATTACTTAGTGCTTTTAGCTTACATTTTAGGAAGGGCTTGTCACAGTTACATAGTATGGATAGAACTTTGGACAGTGCTTTTTAATTGAGCATCTTGGCTTCTTATTTTAGTTAGATCACTTTTAAATATGTGGCAGATTCACAAAGTATGTACTGTGTAGCCAATTTTGGATCGGTGCATGATCATTAGATACTTGTTTTTTATTATTTAATCTTCTTACTTTACTTCTTGTTATAAATATAGGTAATATTCATTTCACAATATATAAAAATACTAGCTTTTGCCCTCGGCTTTGCTCGCGTTAATTTCGGGATAGCAATAATATTTCACCCCCTCTTTTAATGGGTTTGGGGCAGATTTCCAAAAAACAAATGTGCATGATTTCTTTCTGTGGATATTTCCATCGGTTCTTGAATAGTTAAAAAACGTTACAGGACCCGCCAGGTGTCGCAGTTTTGTTGGGCAGGACATCGTCTGCCAGGGCTGCTAGTTATGTATTACATAAAAATATAAACATTATCGAAATCTGTCAATCACGTAAAATGTCAGTCAGCTAAATACAGTAGAAGTTTTATTAAAGAAATGGTTTTTACCTCAAGTTCTTGCTGATGTTCAAGCTTCAAGTGAAACATTAAAACTCGAGCATTATTGAGGGCTTACCTACTTTTCAAAACTTGAGCTTTTTCACATTGAGTCATTGATCAATAAGAACTGGTTCAACTAGACTCGAGTCTCGGTGCTTATCCAGCTTTTGGAGCCCCGCAGATCCAAATCAAGTCGAAAAAGTTCGAGTCTTGAAAATTACTGTGACTGCGACTCAGAAGACTAAGTTGAATTAGGATTAATTTTTTTGTGCATACTAGCTGTGTCCAAGACCTCGAACTTGGCATATCCACCCACTTTTTTAATTAATTTAAATAAAATTAAATTTCTGAAATCAATGTTACTCCTTATCTAATCGGTTAGTCGTTGAAGCGATTAACTGGAACAAACAGATAGACAACTGTTTTTATGTTTTTTGATGTAAGAACCGTATGTACTGACATAATAATACGCATTTAGCGAAAAGCTGTTAATTTGAAAATTTTGAAATTAAGATCGGAAACATCATAGTTATTTTTTTGTATGTATACCAGACCCAAATAGAATATGGTATCTTTCCTCGCTTATATTCCTTTGCAAAGTTTTTAACAATAGCTGATCTTTTAAGTTACGGGCGTACGATTTTTTTATTAATACTCGTTCGTTATAACAACTCATTCAGAATTGGCCGAGCAGCAATCTCATTGATTGATATCTTATCGCCCTATATCATTTCATCCTTTGTTCAAATAAGAGGTCAAATGAACAGTTTATCATGACATACCAATTCGTAGGTATTCAATATTCATATGAATAAAATTTCTCGTTATATGGCATTAAGTCCTAATGATCTAAGCTACCTACTACGAGTACCTACCTCGGAAGTCAAAATGTTTGATAAAGGATTTGTATTTTGAATTTACACTAGCATTTTAATTACTTAAAAAACTGATTTAGACTTTCATTGTCACTATCACTAGAGTTATTTGATTCGGGGAGGGGTTCTCCCGTGATCATGGCGCTTGCAACAGTGCCGAAATATCGGAAACTAATAATAAATAAGATAATGGTAAGAACCCCGAATCAAATAACTTAAAAACTGTTTTCGAAAATATTTTCAAAGTAGTTTCATAATCAACACCCTTATTGGATCTCAGCACCTTACAACTTAATTAAAGCCTTAAATAAATTCGTCGTCGCAACTGTGTCTTGGCATCAGTATTTAAACTTGAAAAACTCGAAACTCGCATGCCGGGCGCTTTACCAATTTAGCCACCGAGACACTACGTCGCAGGCCAGGCGCCAATTTTTAAGCATATTCTTATCGCTGTAAGGCAGCGTTGTTGGTAAAGTGCCGCGCCTGCGAGGAGATGCTGGTTCGAGTCCCGCCTGAGACAGATTTTTTTAAGTTGGAATACTGATATTCTAATTGCAATTACATTGCTTTAATATCATATAAAGTATAGTGTCTTGGTAGCTCGATTAGTTACAGCAGTAGCCCGGTAAGAGGAGTAGGTTGCACTCACAAACACCGACATTTTTGGTTCATTGGTAGTAAACATTGCTTGCAATTGGACGCGGGTTCGATTCCAGCACACTACAAATATTTGTGTGCAAGAACCTGTTTGTCTGGATGTTTTATATGTGTAAAAAAGTATACATAAGTTATCGGTTTTTATTACAGCTCCATTTGTGATTTGAAGCTCTGTGAGGCACAGTGTGGCATGGGTTAAAATATTATTGTAATATTCAATTCAATTCAAATTATTTATTTCAGATAAAAATCCATATAACTTAAAAATAAGATTAATTAAATAAAAAACACAAAAAATTAATTTAAAAACATACATATTTAGATTTATAGACAAGAGCTATTTGTCTATAAATCTAAATATTGAGCGACAGGCGCGTGGAGCTGCTGCCAACGTCTGAAAAGTGGGGAGTCCCACCGGTCAGCCAGCGCGCTAATGATACCATTCGAGCTACCACGCACTCGTGACCAGAATGTCATGCATCGCTTTCTGAGGATTGTGTAAAAACAATCGACATTCGCCTCTGCAAACATAAGGGATGCACTACAATGGCGTGGCAGGTTGAAAAGCATCCTGAACGCATTGTTATATTAGACGCGTAGCGCGCTATATGCCCTCTGCGTAACGTTCGCCCACAGACTGCACGTGTAGTATAACTGGCAGTAGGCTTTGAAAAGTGTCAGTTTTACTTGTTCACTACAACGTGCAAATCTGCTGCGCAACATATTACAGCGGACACACAGCGCCCTACGCTCCCTCTCCACATCCACAGAGTCTGACAAACTGTCAGTGACCCAGTGGCCCAGATATTTAAACTGCTCAACACGCTTCAGTTGTGTGCCTCCAAGGTAAACAACAGGTAAACTCCGTACAGGCGTTCCCGCCTGAAAAACCATGAGCTCACTTTTAACTGAGTTGTATCTGAGCCCGTGAGCCGCTGCATACTCTTCACACATGTGAATTAATTTTCTCAAGGCACCGATCGAAGGGCTCAGCAGCACCATATCATCAGCATAACTTATATTATTAATACACAGCCCACCTACGTGAAATCCTATGTAGGTGCTGCTGAGCTCCTCGATCAGTTTATTCATATACAGGTTGAAAAGCGTTGGCGAACTTAACCCTCCCTGCCTCACCCCGCATTCCAACCCGTACACGTCTGACATGGAGCTAGCCCACCTCACGCGGTTTCTCTGATTTTCATACCAATATTTAAATATCGCTATGAATTCAGACGGCAGATTGGTATCACTATCCAATTTTCTCCATAATAAGTCATACGACACCAAATCGAAAGCTTTCGACAAGTCCAAAAAACAGGCATATATTGGAGTTTTGCGGGCTGTATAGTACTGTACAGTTTGCTTAAGACAAAAGATAGCACTTTCGGTGGACAACCCAGGTTTAAAACCAAACTGGGCGTCATGAATTTTAACATGGTCGCTCAGTCTTTTATTAAGCAAACTGTCCAGCACTTTAGCTACAACCGTAGCTAGGGATATAGGCCTGTAGTTGGACAAGTCTAAGGCATCTGCCGTCTTATTCTTAAAAATGGGTACTACAACCGTTTGCATCATATCTTCTGGCAGAAAACAGTGACTTACACAAAAATTAAAAAACAACGAAAGTACTCTACGTAAGTGAACCCCAGCATACTTCAAATGTTCGATGCTAAGATCATCGTGTCCGGGCGACTTACCTCTCACCATCTTTTTTACTACAGAGGCGATTTCCTTTGCAGTAAATCTGTCAGTCAAGTCTCCGTCACGATGATCAGCATCCAACACACAAGCACTCCGCGGGAGGGGGGACTCTACTCTAAAATGCTTACGGAAAGCATTCGCTATATCGCTCGGCTCGGACAAACCGTTAACACTCGCCGGTGGGCTCGGTTTTGGATTAAGTTTGTTTGTGTTTTTCCAAAATTTGTTGAATTTTTTATCGGCGTGATTCTGAGCTATAATGTCTAATTTTATTTGTTTCTCATTATTTTGGCAGTATTTTAGTTTTGATTTAAAATATCTTTTAGAGTCGCGCATTTCTTCATAAATGAAACCATAATTAACTTTACCATATTGTAACCACGATTGGTACCAAAACCGAGCCTTCCGATGAGCGCTACTAACGTGCTTATTCCAGCCAGTGATGTACTTATGCCTATAACATTTCTGCTCATTAAAACTGTAATATAACCTACAAAACAATTAAATTCTATGAACATCAGGAAAAAAAAATAATGGTTGGAATCAAACTCCAAATTCGCTATATGATTTTCACTGATTCGGCAATTGGGTAAACGCTCTGTCCTAAATCCCGTTTCGGGGCACCCAGAACAAAGCAGGTTTTGTACCGGAAATTAAGAAACACGGTCACAAAGAGGCAGTGACCAAAGAGATGAAATAGCACACTATTTCCAGGTCATGTAAACAAGCTCTTTGTCAAAATGTGTCACTTAAGTAAATGTCAACTGACATCATCCATCAGTGCCAGGAGCAAGATGTGGATGATTAGAAGGAGGTATGGAACAACAAGGCAGAACTCGTGAGCCATCTCGAGGCCACTGGCCACCATGCTTCTACACAAATGGTGGGCTATCAAAAAAATGATTCGATGACGGCAAATCAAAAACTTATCGCTGGTTGCATATCCGGAGTGGCCACGCGATTCATAACTCAACCCCTGGACGTCGTCAAGATACGGACACAGTTGCAACAGAAGGATGCCTTCCAGAAGACGGGCAAGTGGTTCTCTACAACAAGAAGGATATTTGCCGAGGAAGGACTCACCGCCTTCTGGCACGGTCACAATCTTGGTCAGGTGCATAATTCTTATTCTTTAATGTTGTCGCTAGGGCAAGAGTAATTGTGTCTGTATTACTTCGATTTAATTAAGTAGAAACGTGTACAAATTAAATCATGTTATACGTTACTTCTTTTTAAAACTCCATTGCCTTTGGGACTGTAATAGTTTGACTGTTTAGACTGTATGGGAGGTGCCTAGGTATAATGAAAAATTGGATAAAATCTTCCTCTCAGCTTCATTCACTGATAATCAGAATAATCCCATTCATCTACATTGTCTTACAAAATGTTATTACAATATTGTTCATTTTTAAAAATTATTACTTATGCAGTTTATTATTTTTAAGGAATCATTGTTGTTTTTATAAATCAAATTAATTTAAAACAAAAAATGTACCGTATAAAAATGGTGATGTATAAAAATAAACATATGTATATATTTTACTTAGTTCATGTAAACTCAGTTATAAATAATAAATAAATAAATATGGACAACATCACCTACATTGTTCTGATCCCAATTTGAATAACTATTTAAAGCACTCGTATTTTGGAAACCAGAAACAACGAAGGAACCACAAACACCCAGACCCGAGAAAATGTAAAAAAACACTTTTTTCTATGTTGGCCCGACCGGGAATCGAACCCGGGACCTCGGAGCAGGCGACGACACCTTGGAATCCGGTGTGTGCGCCACTCCGCCACGGAGGTCGAAAGGTCAGTGATGCTGTTCTTATTTAATTTAATATAATGTTTCAGGTTCACTCCATCATTGCTGTTAGCAGCCAATTCTACGTATACGAATTATCAACAAAATATATCACAAATGCATCAATAGACGAAAAGTATAAGTGAGTACTTCCAGTTTTGTTTTAATATTGTAGTATAAAAGCCTTTTATTCATAGCACAGCACAATCACGTCCGTGTGAAAGAAAACAGATGTCTTTACAAAGGCGTTAGGAGCTTGTAGAATGTTACCGCAAACTCTCTGAAGTCTTAACAATGAGTATTTCCATCATAAAATACTTCGAAATCTTCTTGAACGAACTCACCGTTTATTTTATTTGCAAAGGAATTATTTGTGTGAACAAAAAGTATTGGAAGGTTTTTTCGTCCCTTCATTTTCGATTGTTATCTGGACATATTGTGCCGAGTCTCTGCGAGTCCCTTACAAAAACTAGAACTAATAGCATTTGTCCTGCTTTTTTTTGTGGTTTTATGATGTGATAATATGTGTTCTTAATCAATAAAGAACGATTAAATTTTTAGGGTATATCTTTGATAATAGACTATTTAATTAGGCCATGGTGAAATAGAACATACTCCTTTTTAACAAATTTCTGGTATAAGCAGGCGCGCTTTCAGTTTTTTTATTTTAAAAATAATTAAAATTTAACTTGAGACAGGCCTGTAATGATGTTCTTGTGTGGCGCGTTTGCGGGCGGCTGCAGTGCTACCCTCGTCATCCCCCTGGAAGTGGTGCGAGTGAGACAGATGATCGTCAAAGAGCAGTACCGGGGGTTCTTCAACGGGGCACAGAAAGTATACAGGGCCGGTGGCATCCTCGCTTTCTATGAAGGCCTGTCCGCCTCTCTGTTACAGGTTTATTTTATTCTTTGATATTTTTTTAAAAACTAACTCATTTGACGTACATACTTATACAAGTCACTAGCAGCAACAAACTAATATGATTATAGCTTGGTCATAAACTTTTCTACTAAAACTCGCCTTAAACCCGCCCGGTGAAGCTGTAACGGCCCTCTGCCACAGCATAGATGCTCTCCAAAAAAAAAAAATCTACTAAAACAGTACTGAACAAAATTTTTGTAATAGTAAGGCCTCGTCATGGACAAGTCGTGCGGACGAGCGGCGCGCGGGTGCCTACATTTGCAGTGCCCGCGCCTCTGCCGCCCCGCTGCCCGCGAAATTCGAGGCTGAGGCCTCAACGTCAACATCACCGTCCACATAAGTCTACATGGACATGTAGGTTAAGTGTGTATCATGCCCCACTGAGGATTTTCCCATGATGACCACGCTGGGCAGGCAGGTTGGCCAGTGGTGAACAGAAGACGTGTTCTTTTTAACCGACTTCCAAAAAAAGGAGGAGGTTCGCAATTTTTTTTTTATGTTTGTTACCTAAGACATTTCGACTGGTTGAACGGATTTTATGGCTTATTCTTTTAGTCGCCTTTTACGACAACCATAGGGCGAGTAGAGGTAGTGATATTCAATTTAAGGTTGACAAGACATTTATACACACCGCAGTTATTTGTATTAAAAAACATTATAGGAACATAGACACATTAAATCACACTTTACATAGTACCTACTTGTGTACAGCGCCTCTTTGTGTTGGACGCTGTCTAGAAACATTAGAACCTGATATTCAAAAGCGTATATTTGCTTTTGAAGGGAGGCGATCAAAGAACCTCCCCCTTCTTTTTTTGAAGTCGGTTAACAAAGAATGAGCGCTGTCCATGATCAACCAAGTTTGTTTAATATTTATTTTTATCGTCAGCATTATCATCTTACTCTAATGATGCCCACAACTTGACAAGTGAGCACGCACACTAGCAAAAATACTCACGTAAGCAACAGATTTTTATTTAAAAAGTCAATCGGTCTTAAAAATATAGTGGAAAAATACGCTATAATTTTACGACTACTTAATCCGATACTACTATATTTCGTCAATCGATAAATGCTATTGGGAACTTCTTGCAGATGGGCCCCTCTGTTGGTATCTCGTTCAGCGTGTTCCGATTGGTGCAACAAGCGATCCTGCATTACCTGAGCGACTGCTCGACGAAGGACTGCAACCACGCTCCGGGAAACGCACACAAGCCCGAGTACTTACTGTTAGCCAGTACAACTGCTGGCAGCATCTCCGGCTTCGTCTCCAAGTCGCTGACGTATCCGTTCGATCTTGCTAAGAGGAGGCTGCAAATCGCCGTAGGTAAACTGTTTCTGTTTCCAAATCATTCTATCAACCCGGTACTTACTGTTGGCCAGTAGAACTGCTGGCAGCATCTCCGGCTTCGTCTCCAAGTCGCTGACGTATACGTTTGATCTTGCTAAGAGGAGGCTGGAAATCGCCGTAGGTAAACTGTTTCTTGTTTCCAAATCGATCTATCACCATCATCATCATCATATCAGCCGAACGACGCCCACTGCTGGGTATAGACCTCCCCCAAGGATCTCCACATCGATCGGTCCTGTGCTGTCCACATCCAGCGGCTTCCCGCGACCTTGGTCAGATCGTCCTTGTACCTGTAACCTTGTAGGAACCTGCCCTCGGAACGTTGTCCAGTACGCGGTCGCCATTCGAGAACCTTTCCGCCCCAACGGCCATCGGTTCTCCGCGCTTTGTGTCCCACCCAATGCCTCTTCAACGATGCAATCCTTTGAGCGATGTCAGTTGTTTTAGTTCTTCTGCTGATCTCATCATTTCTGATTCGATCGAGTAGGGAATACCAAACATCGCTCTCTCCATTGCTCGCTGGGTGATCTTGAGCCTTCTTATGAGACTCATAGTAGACGACCACGTCTCACTCCCATAGGTCATTACTGGCAACACAGACTGGTCAAAGACTTTCGTCTTGAGACACTGAGGTATTTCGGACGCGAATATATGCCGAATAGCACCTCGATGTACCTGTAGTTTATCTGGCACCTTTAGACAGACTGCAGCACTGCCCAAGTCTCAATTGAATCAAAGGCTTTATCATAGTCCACAAACGCTAAGCCAAGTGGCAAGTTATACTCTTCGGTCTTCTGTATAACTTGCCACAGCGTATGAATAAGTTTCTGTTCAGAAGAAGCTCAACTGTAGCGTTTATTATGTCATAAAAATAAAAGTAGATAATTGATTTTTACTATTTTGGACAAACAAAAAATCAGGGGATTTTTTAAATATGCGCTAAATAACATAACTTTCAGGCCATAGAAGTAATCCTAGTAGAAAAGAATCAAGGAAACAAAAAAAAGTTGAACAATACTCACAGTGAGCGTCTTAAGTTTTATTTTGTTTCGTTGGTTCTTAAGTTACCATTCTCAGTACCTAATGGTTTATTTGAACATATAAGTTTCCATACACAAAATTTTTGTAAATACCAGCCCTTAAGATTGTGTTTTAATTTCAAGTCATCCAGTAAATTCACACAAACAAAAAAAACACTTGGTCTACCAGTAGCCCGTCCGTGTACCTAAACTTAAACAGAACTCAAATAACTTACATCGTTTCGCTTGGAATGCTACCAGCCTAAGCCTGCGTTACGAAGTCTAAACCATTAGTATGCTGACAATAATTTACTTGAGTAATGATCGTGTTCCCATGATATTTATTATTATACTCCAAATGATTCCTAGCTAGCTCGCCATTATTGCATAACACTGCACAGAGCAGTGCGTGTCTTAGAAAGTGAATTCAGTGAAACGCAACTTCCCGAATTTGATAAAATCGCCAGCATCTCCAAGGCAACGTTTAAACATATTAATACATACACATTAAAGTAATCTGGGTTACGCAGTTGTATTTATATTACAATATCGCAATCATCCTTTCACCATGTAGACGAGAAGATGAAGCATTTATAACTTACTAGCTTTTGCTTGCGTTAAATTCGGGATAACAATAAAATTTCACCCCCTCTTTTAAGGGTTCAAAAAAATTATGAATGATATTTTTTGTTAGTCACAAATAGTTCGCATACCAATTTTTAGCTTTCTACCTTGAAAAGTGCGGAATGCTTCATACAAACTTCCACCCCCCATGTTAAGGAAATGGAGGATAGAAAGAGACAAAAATTAGCCTATGTCACTATCCAACTCTTCAACTATCGCCACTTAAAAAATCACGTCAATTCGTTGCTACGTTTTGCTGTGAAAGACGGACAAACAAACAGACACACACACTTTCCCATTTATAATATGAATAATTAATAGTATATGGATAATGCATTATTAGGAGCTCCTCATACATATAGCAATCCAACCATTGTGTAAAAATTAAGTTTCGGTATGTAATACTTAAATTCGGTAAATACCAATTATAATTCGACGACCTCCGTGGCGGAGTGGCGTACACACCGGTTTTCAAGGTGTCGCCTGCTCCGAGGTCGAGGTTCGATTCCCGGAAGGGTCAATGTAGATAAAATGTGTTTTTCTACATTTTCTCGGGTCTGGGTGTTTGTGGTACCTTCGTTGTTTCTGGTTTCCAAAATACGAATGCTTTAAATAGTTATTCAAATTGGGATCAGGACAATGTATGTGATGTTGTCCCCATTTATTTATTTATTATTTATTTAATTATGGTTGTTATATCTGTCTGAAAGTTTGTCTTGAAATAGTTTGTTAAATGTCTAATTAAAATGTATTATTTAGACATTTCTAACGTTTTCAATTAAATCGATTACTGTAAATAAGTATAAAATATAGACATCCTAACAGTAGATAGTATTATGATTAAGACTGAAATTAATATGACTCATTTTAAATAAAACTAGTTCTTCAAAATAAACAAATAAAAGAAATGATCATAATAAGTGACATAAATAAATAAAAAAATAAAATAAAGTACAGCAGGCAATAATACAGTGATCTGCACAGTGGCTAAACATTATTATTGCAAACTCGCACCTATATCAACCGAGTTAAGATCCCCGGTGTATAGCCTGCTGTGCTGTCGTCTGTACATAGCACGATGGAGAGCAATACACGAGAAACATTTTTTGCAGACACACCAGCACGATGAGAAATATAAGGCGCCAAGTACATCAAAAGATCTAATGAAGTGTAAGAAACTGACTCAGTGTCTGTTTGAGACGTTCAAGACTGAAGGTTTCTTCGGACTGTACAGAGGCTGGAAGGTCACCATCTACAAGGCTCAACTTACAAGTGTTGTCGCATTCACCACATACGAACTGCTCTGTTACGCAATCAGGGAATTTGAAGCCTCTTAAAGTATTTAACCGATTATGCTACTGATCTATTGTGCGTTTCCAGTATCTACAGATAGTGACTGTAATTTTGTATTTTATTTATGATGGATATTAGTTATGTAACATTAAAGAACTTTATCGCTTAAAATGGAATGCTTTTTTTAGAGCTATATCGGAAACAACTTTAGCTGTAATTAGTATACCAAGGGCCGTTATTACTACTGAGCTAATGAAAAAAATGTTACGAGTATCAGAAACTCAACACAAGCTCTACTAAAGTGTACGGAACAATCAGCGGTATTTACGCTTTCATAGACTATAATCTAGACCCATAGTCGATGGGTAGTTGTTTGTATAAAGAATTAAAGAATGTATTTTTTTCTTTTAAACCCACTAGACTTTATTATTTTTTATACATACCTACTTATTCGTTTTGATCAGGGAAACCGTAATGAAAATCGTTTTCATTTGTAAAAAAATACTATACACATCTTTATTCTTCTTTGGTTCTTATACCTATTTAACAATTATTATTATTATGGTAACGAGATACACAATGCTGTGTGACGGATCTAGATGAACGGAGTCATCTGTCGGGTGTCCACCGTTGTGATGTGTTTGTTCTTACGTAAACCTGTGGACAAACACCATTGCTTTAATAAACAACATTGTAAAAGTCGTGCCGTTACATAAATCAGTAATCACGTAAGGCACTTCTGCAATTACGGCAGTAGGTGAACGACAAATGATTAGTGTTGTTTGTCTGTTATTTACGTTGTAATGAAATCAAACTGCTCTACTTAAAACGGAATCATCTGTGTCAGTTTACACGATATCACTGTGTTCCTAATTAGCTTGCTCCTAAATAGCTACGTTTCTAGTTTAGTATGTTTGAGATTCAAATGATACACACCTTAACCTATAACGTTTTGAGGGAGACTCAGCAATCAGTTCCAGCCATGCGACAACGACTCGCCCTCCCAACCGTGGTGTTCCTCAACGTGTTCGTGGTGCGAATGTACGGGCACGTAGACCTTCTTTTCAACTTCAACCTTCTTGATGACGGGTACTGGCACATGCTTCACTACATGCACTGGCACATGCTTGACGACGGGCACCTCCTTGATGACTTGCACTTCCTTCACCACCGGTACGTGAACAGGGACGTGCACCTTCTTGACGTGGTGGTGGTGGACGGTATGCACCTTGTAAGGTACGTGGATGGTGACATGTTTGCTGTAACAAATTGATAATTTTAGTCAGATATGAAGCATGCTCCTTTGGGGTAACCGAAAATATAAGAACTAATAAATTTGGGCCATTCACCTCCTATTAAGGCGGTTGAGTCAGACATCAATCCGTCGATCAGTCTCTTGTTAACCGCTAGTGGTATTGTTTCACTTATTTTTAGACAAGACCCAAACTATTACGCTATTAATATTAGGTATTTGTGACGACAGCCGTAATTATTAGTTATTGATTATAACAAAACGATTTTGAAGCCCTTGAGCCTTTAGTGCAAGAGAAAGCAAAATACGCAGCCTTTTCTGCTCGATTTCAATAGGCCACAATTTTATTGTTCTTTTTATTCTTGCATAAGTTCACATTAATTTTATTTCAACTGAAATTACCGCAGGTCTCCAACCGCGAAGGCTGCACTCGACATGATTGTTTGACATTTTTATTATAATTCCTACGGTGATTAGCCAATGACAATGCGTGGTCAGAGGCAAGCGAGTGTGCAGCGTACAAATCAACTTTCTCCGCCTTGATGCATGTAAAATAGAACATTTTCGGAGCAGATCGTTTATGTTACATTGCTAAATAAGGCTTGTGCCTTCTTGCTTCAATCAATCGTCTTTGCCATATTCTTCTTAATTGAAATTAAATGAGTAACGACACTTAATTAAATAACAACTCGGCAAGTGAGTTAACTGATTATATAATATTCACTAGGTTGGAAATGTTCTAGTAAAGAGATTAGCACAACATTCAACAGAAAATACCTACATTCCAGAGGCTGCATTTATGGTGCTTAGTACATTCCAACACCTATTGAATTAAGCATCATTAACATCTCCAGCACATTTACTTCCTGATGCTGTCAGTGAGTATTTGTGACTCGACACAAACCGGGTTACAAAACATACCTAACCTATCTGAGACTTGGTCAGAATTCAATGTTTAGTGCATTTCGAAAGTGGATCAATTATATTTTTCTTACATAAGCAACATAAGTTGTTAGTTTTGTTTCTTTTTCGTTGTTACAAGATTCAGATCTCACACGTGCCGTAGCAATTAGATAATGATTACCGCGGTCAACATTCTTCGGATCGCTTTACTGACACTTGCATGTCAGATCTAAGAGGCAATTGGAGCTGCAAAGCGTAAATGAGGGATAACATTGAATTGATTCTATTTAGACTTCTACAGATTTTTTCTAAAAATAACATAAATTTGATGCCAAATTAGGGTATTGAACACAAGTCTAATGAGACATAGGGTATAGGTTATAGGTTAATAATTAATCTGTAAAGGTAAAACAGTTCAAATTTTATGCTATTGTTACTGTTGTATGCAATTATAGGCTTAAATATCTTATATATTTATTTATATAAATAAAAAGAAGAGGTGGTTTTGTTCCTTCTACTAACGGTCAATATTTTTGCAAACATCATATTTTGTTATCTTAAACTTAACTATCATAATGTAATTACAATGGCTTCACACTATTAATCTTAGTTTTTGTATGAAAAGGTATCTAATGGGCATTATGAAAACATATATCTAGCAGTTTAATTTGATTAATGATGCGATAACAGTGGCTTCTAGATATTATCTAGTCTAGTTCATCTAATGTATTGCAATTATCTAACAATTTATGACTTTTTGTTACTTAATAAATTTACTGTTTTTAGCCATGGTTCATAAATTAAAACTTTTTAAACGATTTATTTATATGTGCATATTCTTGACTAATTGAACTACAATGCTGCACAGATTGTCAGCATGGCATATAATCAGTCCACACGTTTGATGATCCGGTTGTGATTGTGACATGTGACGCGCAATTACAGTACGGTGACGTCACACCGATCAACGTGTAGCTGCGCAAGTGCACGCTGCACCACTATTGACATTTTGAGGATAAGAGCTGCACAGAGTTACCACACACCTTACTCACAACCCAATTATTAAAATCAGAAACATATTGTCAAAATAAAAATTATGTAAATTATACGATTTTCATAACATCACAATAAATTATAATGTATCAGACTTCAAACAAATAATGTACAACACCATTTACAACATAGAGCATTTTTTGAAAACATCACTTACGTCAATCAAGATTATGTTTTTATCAAGAGATTATCATGTTATTATGTTTCTTCACTGTCCTTACTGGAGCATAGAATTGTAACGGATGCAAAGTAATTAAATGGGTGTTAAGTATGATAATAAACCTTTTAATTCGAAACATGATACAGACAGGATATTTCGAAGTCTAATGACGACGATATCAAACCATCAAAGAACTCAGTTTAAGTTGCGAAAATTACTACTAAATACCATGATCTTGCAGTAAAAAATAAACAAGTTACGTAAACGATTGTTATCTGTACAAAAAAAGATACGTGTTTGTAGAATATATTTCGGTACACATTTTTTTTGGAAGCAACTATCACTACATTAATTAATTGCTTCTGGAACATATTATTACAAATTATATTATATCATCATCCAATAATAAAAATTATAAAATTATAATTTTTTCTTTAATGATTTTAGTATTATTTAGGTTTTGTGGTACATATTGTTGAGTCTTACTATTTATTTTACCAATATTATAAATTCGAAAGATTGGATGGGTGTTTGTATTGAATCACGTCAGAACGGCTGAACGAATCTAGTTAAATTTTAGCACAAAGATAGATTATAATAAAAATGGACGGTTCCCATAGAATCCCTTCAATTTGAGATTTCGAGTCGAGTACTAAGTTAAAGGAAACAGCTAGTAGGTACTTCAGAAACCTAATTTGGCTGTCCAATGCATGGTATACGTCGCCTCCATAGGCGGTATTTGAAAGTGAAACTGGCTAATTCAAGTCTGCGTTCTTAACCGTAAATTTTGTTACAATGCAATGTTATAATGTGATGATCACCAAGCAGAACTATAAAATTAATACAAATTACCGGATGTAATTAATTAAATTCGTCTCATTACCTTACATAACAATAACAATTCATTAAAATTAAAGAAAGCAACGCGTTGTCCCCTTTAAGATCAGTGTAAGACGGAAAACAGGGAATGATCAAAACATTACCATTGAACACAATCTTAGTCGTCCAACTACTCAAAATAATATAAGGGTTTTTATTTTAATTGTCCTTATTGCCTTCAAACAAACTTGTGCAAGTGGCCTTCGTATTTTTGCACAGCATTTGATACGTAACGCATTTAGTCTAATCTTGTTGACAACCAGACTCAAAGGATGTCATCTAGGATGCGCCATCGTCCAGCTGGCCCAGAAGAAGCCCATTATTCACTCATGCCATAAAGGTATCAAGTAAATTGGTCCCATAAAACGATTCTCCTTTATTATGATGCATTCGTGTTCTAGTAGGTTATTATTTTCTGGTACCAATCATGCATGTCAAACCTAATATCTTAACAGTGCGACTATCACTAGCTTCTGTTTTAGCAGTCCGGCCTTGGTTGTTACAAAACAAATAATCGGATAGTGTAAGTATTGTAGTTTATTTAGTCTATTTTAAACTCGGTCATCGCCGGTAAGATGTTGAACAAAAACTCATTTAGGAAAAAACTTTTCAAGTTCACTGCCAGAACGATCGAGTTAATCAAATAGTTGACCTACATTCGTTACATTCGCATTGTAAACTCATTTATTTTCATTGATTATATCACATGATGAGATCGTATCAATGTTTTTCGAAGTTGAAGTTGCTAATAGACTTTTATTTTTTAGACACCGGTTTTAATATTTTAATATAGTCAAAAAAACAATCATGGGTAAACGTCAGTCAAAAAAAAACGCGGGATGGACTGTAATATCTTTACCAATTTTCATTTCTGTTTTACTAAGCTATTGAGTGTGATGGTCGACACTTCAATCAATAGATAAAATTTTTTTTGAAAATGCGATTCTGCTGCAGAATTCGAATAGCATGAATTATTTATTGACTTCATAGCAATAAAAAACCTTGTACACCACAAATAAGTAAATAAAATTTTGGTGTCTTCGAATTATTCTTAAATGGTTTCGACCACCGAAACTAACAAAAAATATAATATTTATAAAAAAAACACTTACTGGTGACCGCCGCCGCCGGGTGTGGGTGAAGCTACAACCACGGCTACCAAGACAGCGATGAGCTGGGGAAAAATAATTAAGAATAACAAGCATTGATTAGGACGCTTAACATCAACACCTTAGAATATTAAGGATTATATCTTTATTTTCTTAAACATTAACACTGAATTTAAATAACTAGTAAGGAAACAAAGGAGTGTTAATTGCTTTTTCAAGGCAATTCCCATTTTTAATTTCACAGGCACTGAATATTCTATCGATATCCTTAACAACGCTTTCCCGATAAAAGTGATGAATCCGTTTTCAGAACTTACAGCGAGTTTTGCGTACATGATGATTTGATTGCTGGACTGATTCTGTGATACAGTTGGCCTGTTGAGGTTGGCTTACTTTCTACTGTTTCCGAACGCTCCACAAGCTTATATACCTGCACAGATTGCAAGTCCAAGAGTTGCATAATAGAGCCCCTTGGTTCATCCCTACTAACCCGTTTCATCCGGCAATGTTAGAAAGGTAGATACTACTACATTTCTGTCCATTTAGCGTCGCCTCTCACACTTGGTGGGGTTCACTCAAGTGGGGTAAATCGCAGGCGCAGCCATCAGTGTCCACGCGCACTTCGAGTTTTTAAACAACACAAATCTAGTTCCGAAATCAAGAACAGTGTAACGAGACAAGAATAAGTGTATTTTACTGACAGTGATATAAAATTATAAGTTGACCGAATAACTTCCATAAAAAGTTTCAGAAGTTTAAATTAAAAAGGATCCCTTAAAAAGGGGCAGAAACATTATTTGATGATACTGTTTGTTCAGGTAACTATCCTTTTCTATTCAAAGTTAAATTATATTGATAAAAAGTGATGGCTGCGCAGGCGACACCTAATTGTTTACATGTGCCGGGCGAATTGTTTATCAAATTAAGCGCAACGCGAAATCGTCAGTTCTTTTCGTGTTTTAATAATTTTATTTACTTTATCCAGTTGTAAAGATATTTCAGATATTGGTTATTTAAAGAAACAAATAATGTAATGAATTTCAAAATTGTAGGTGCTAGGATAAAAATGATTAAATCGTATTGTCCAAAATATTATTGTTTTTTATTTATTTCTTAAAAAGTATAATTCTTATACCAAGTATGCTTAAGTATAGAATTAATAATATTGACTTTTAGTTACATGAAGATTGAAATATTAGGCGGTTAATAATAAAATTATAATTTATTTATAGGTAAACAATAAACTCAGTTTTGTGAGAATTGTGATGTTTAACCCAAGCTTCGAATTAAAATAGTATCATAAAGGGTACTCCGAAGAATTCGTATTAGCAATTTAATTCGTGCTTTAACAATTAGTTAGTAACTAATGGGTAACTTACCCATTTTCTATTCAATCAGTTCTTTAGGTAATGGAAAAGGACTTTTGATTAAATGAATACCATTCATTGTTAATTAGTACATATTAACTAGGCAGACGATCTAAACATATAAGTTAATTTGTAAAACTGTCATTCTATTAAGGTTGTTACGAGTAGTAGTAGTAGGTAAATGGAAATAGTAGGTATGTCCTATGTTATTATCTTCTTCTTCTTAATATATTATAAATTACGTGTCACGTTGTATGTCCACGAAGGACTCCTAAATTACTTAACCGATTTTAATCAAATTTGCACACCGTGTGCAGTTTGATCCAACTTGAAAGATGGGATAGCTTACATCTCAATTTATAGACGCAATATTATTTTATTGCAAATTTTCTGTGTAACATGGTAAGGTAAACGCTATATTGATGCCAATGACATTGTGTGACGACTTACGTCAAAATCCAATTATATTCTTCTGAGGCGATACGAAGTTCGCGGGGTCAGCTAGTATGTATATAAATACGGGTTCGGCCGTTATGCCCCCATTCCGAGTTGCCCCCGGCCGGTATGCTCCCACATTGAAAAAAATGTTATTCCGGTTGGTTTGCCCCCAGCCGCGTTGCCCCTACAGTTTCTCTTATTGTCATGATTTTCGATTCAGTACGGTTGGGTAGACAATTGTTATTAAAATAATAAATGGAAATTAAGAGTGAGCTGACCTGAGTGAGTGCGCTACCCTTTTATTGTTTTCGGTAATCTATCTTATCTAAAATTATCTATTGTTTCAAAAACTCGTTTAAGATCTGCTAGGTAGTCTAAACAATAAGCGAGCAATGTTATATGTTAATTTTCAAAATCAGCATATTTTAATTTAATTTAGTTCACGTTTTTAAAACCTTATATACTCAAAAACTATCCCTATTAATATCTAAAACGATGATACATAGTACAAAATAAATATAAGTAATATTCAAAAACACTTTTGTTTTCAACAGTATTTGCTCAAGAGTCTTGTTAAAAAGAAAATGGCGGCAACACGGCCGGGGGCAAACCGGAATAACAAATTTTTCAATGTGGAGGCATACCGGTCGGGGGCAATCCGGAATGGGGGCATAACGGCCGGACCCATAAATACTAAGGCGAAGTCAAAATTTTTATATTATGACAAGAAATATTTCCATACAAAATCGTGCCTGAGTAACTGAGTTAATGATGGCAATTAAATTTTCATAATGCTACGCCTAAGTTAACATAGGCTTATTTCGGCCTAATCATCCATTTTCGTTTAACCTGTATATCGAAAAGAAATTAGAACAAAAAACTATCCTAGTAAGGTCTGGGATAAGAATAGGTACAAGGTTAGTGAAGAAATCATGTTTTCATTTATTTTATTTAGCTAAACAATAACAAGAAAACACTGAGAAAAAAATAAAAGTTAGAATGTACACACTCTCAAACTAAGTATGAATTCAATTGTAGTATTTCGCGACATGCCATATTGTAATTTATGTCAGTATAATCCTTTTCCACAAAGTGATTTGTCATTTAGTGTAGTGCCTGAAAATCAAAAGTCTCACCTAAAATGTAGGTTTTATAGTGATCACCATGGTCTAGTAATCTAGTTGTTTAAGTCCCGGATCAAGACCTCGGGGGCCATACAACTTCTTTTTTCAAGAACATTAGGAGAAGGAAGTACTTATACGAATTCCTATGACAGTACCAAGTATCAACCCATTCTTCACTAGTTTTAAATATAATATTGTTCGTAAAAGTATGCTATTGTCTTTAGCTAATATTTGCCCGCGGCTCCTCTGGCGTGAACTGCACGTTTTATTATTCGGGAAGAAAACTGTTCCCTATCATTGGCATACAAAATAGCCTATCGTCGGGGAGCGTGCAACACCGCGGAAGAACAGTTTGTAAATACGTATCTGCTTTTATAAAATTTTACAAGTGGTAAAGAAAACTGGAAATTTTAGTCATTAGGCTATATTTTACGGACCATACCAAGTAGTTACTTTTTTGTGACTTACTTTACTAGTTAGTTCGGCCCGTAAAATATTGTCAAATGACTTAAGATTTCCAGTTTTTTTAACCTTTTGTAAAATTTTATAAAAGCAGATACGCGGTATTTACAAACTGCTTTTCCGCGGTGTTGCACGCGCAGCGACGCTATGGCCTTGCTCAAGGTTCAACGTACCTTCTTACCAAATTTCATTAAAATCGGACAGAGTTACTTTGACACTTATCATATTAAGGATTAACAGTCTTATTTAAGGTTTATTATAGTAAATTATTTTAATACTTTGACTATGTGCATCCTCAGCGCATATAAATAAGTCCACAGCTGGATATAACCGTCAAGATTGAGGATTTTGCCATAATTCCGACACTTAGTTAACGCTCGCAGTTTGGACAGTACTAAAAACAAGACGCTGCTCGTGTTTTGGTGGTACCCCTTTAAGGGCCGTCCACAAATTGCGTCACACATTAATGGGGGGGGGGGGTCTTACTTTTGGTGACATTGGGCAAAATAGTATGGGAATTTTCGTAAAAATGCGTGACAATGGGGGAGGGGGGTCTGAAAATCTCAAAAATCGTGTGACGTAATTTATGGATGATCATTTAGTCGAGACCCATAGGACGAGAAAAAGTGGTACAATTTTTTAATACCGGCAACACACGCACAAGATTACACCTCTCTGTAACATTCTGAATACCTCATGAGCGCACCGCGGAAAGAGCCATTATTGTGAGACACAATTAAGTTTTGTTTAGGAATTATAGAGGTAATTGCTTACCTGCCGATATAAATGTAAAATATTTTTTTCCAAAGAGTTTTAACTTTTTACAAATTACAACTTTTTAATAGCGGTTACTATTCAGCAATAATGTTGTACACCCAACGGCAGGTCAACCTACCAAAAAAGTTAAAGGCCATTGAATTGATTTTCAACTTTAAGTCCAACAAGTAGAGATCAATATCAATTGAGAGAATTTGACGTATTGTGGTAGGTTTACGTGCTGTTGTCTGTACTGTGTACAATACGAAAGAATGCCAGAATGAAAAGCAGTAAACAGTGATTCAATGAACACCAGAGGTAATTTGCTAAGGTAATAGTGTTCTAGTTTTTTTAGAATTGTTTTTGTTTAGAAGTATTTTATAACAAAAAATTAAACCAACTTCAAAAAAACACTAAAAAGCAAAAAATAACACAGAAAAAACGTTTCTATTTTAACTGAACAGTTTGAAGTCGTTGCCGAGCTAATTAGAATAGGTATAATCATCTCGTGTGTTGATTGCCGCTCGCCAACAAAGCATTTTTGTAATTTCATATTTGATTTGTTTTGTTTGTGATATTTAAAGAATAATCCTCCAACTCCTAAAGGTTGAGGAGTTGTACCTTCCATCATCAGCTTATCAAGATGGGATGATGAGTACCAAACGTTTAGTGAGTCCCTTATTTATGGTTGATTCCAACTCCATTACGCTACAGAACCTTCAGAATCATCCTCTAACTCCTAACTGCTGAGGAGTGTGACTTTCCATCATCAGCTCACTTGAATAACCAGAAAGAAGATAACTGTCTGAATATACATACCTATGATATTTAAAGAATTATCCTCCTACTCCGAACCGTTAAGGAGTTCTACCTTCTATAATCAGCTCATCAACATGAGATGATGAGTACCAGACGCAAATTCTGAAATAACTCAAGAAAGATACGCAAAAACATAACACGTTCCTATAAAATTTGAGGGTTTCCCTCGATTTCTCCCAGATCCCATCATCAGATCATGACATGGATGAAATGGGACTACACGGGAAGCACTAACTTTCAATAAAAAAAGAATCATTAGAATCCGTGTAACCAGTCGAAAGTTATGAGGTAACAAACATTAAAAAAAAACAGTCGAATTGAGAACCTCCTCCTTTTTTTTAAAGTCGATTGAAAATTAAATCAATTGGAGGCAGCCTCTTAAGGCATCCTCTTAAAGAGGACACCAATTAAGTAACACTGTGTGTGAGTGATGAAGATTTGGTTGCCGCAAAAGACCGTTTCGTCAGTCTACTATTGGCCAGACTGCGACCACCAAACGATTACGGCAAATCGTCCTTTTCGAAAGGTCTTTATTCAGCCGGGGTTTAGCGTGTGCTGACGATGTTTGTGTAAAAAGATATACTCGACTCATAACGAACGTCCTCTAAAGGATGAAATTATAATCACCATCCAAATTTAATACATCAATCTACGAGAAAAAAATATACGACGTATTTTTTCTTTTGGCAATAGTCCAGCCCAGTGCAAAAATGTCAAGATAAAGCACCTAGAAAATCTGAAATTTTTGATACGGCCTCCTCGCAACACTTTTTTTACGGGATGCGCATCTCATTCATTTATTACGATACTATTCATAAGTTGTTGATTTTCCCTTCGTACCTTCATAGGCTTAGGACCGTAAAAATTGAAAACTATGTTGCGAAATATATTTTTGGGTTAAAACTTGACCTACATTTTTTACTTCATACGTGATGAAAAAGTCATACTATATGTTTCATCGTCTAAAAATGCATCTCTAGCGCATCTTAGGACAGGTCTGGTGCATTGCATAACGGATGGGCGCAGTACACCCAAAGAGCCTTATGTGTCGCAAGTGACTTTTGCGTGGATCGTTCGTATCATTGTACTCATTCGGACTCGTAATGTAATCGCTACGATAAAGTCCTCTTTACCACTAAAGACACGTGATCTGGAAAAATAGCCGGTAGTGACGGTACAAGTCGTATTACAAATAAAACTTTTTTAAGGAAAATTTAATAAAGACAAGCCTAATCATAACCCACCAATTTTTAAGTCGGTTCTTGATGATTGTCAGTGATTTCTTGTTTTGCTCCGACTTTGGTGGACAGAATTCAATTTTAATTGGATCAATTTTGTTTTATTCGAATAGAAAAAGTCATCAAAATCGGTTAGGCTCGAAAAAAGTTTTGGTCAATTACAATAAAGAAAAGTATAAGTAGACGGCGAATGTAACCATTATTTTTTTTATTGGTTGCAAACTCGATTTAAGTTTGTGCTCTTAACATGTAGAGGTAGAGTCGCCTTATAGTTGTCATGGTGTCCCATAATTAGTTATTTTACCTCTTGAAATGGCATCTTTAATAATGTTATAATTTTTTTCCTGCATAAACTTTTGTCACATTAGATAAGATTATTTTTAATTCTTTCCTATGCATCCTTTTAACGCTATTCATCATATTATCATATTACAAGTATACTGGCAAGAATTAATAAAAAAAATGTTTTTGTAGCCTAGGCCTGGTTATCATCATCGCCAGTTTAGTCCATTGCAGGACGTAAGGAGAAGTGTGCCAAAATTGCCACGCTTGGCAGGTATTCCTTCAGTTGCCTCTTACGACACACAGGCAGGGAAGGGTAGCTTAGTTGAAGCCTTTGTAGATTTAATACTTAAAGGTTAAGCATTGCTTAAATCAAAACTTGGCCATAGAATTTTGAAGAGTTTCGTTATAAAGCTAATGCATTTCTTAGAATAAAACCATAGAATTTTGAAGACTTTTTAGAAGTAAATATCGTTGAATTCTGGATTTGCTTTAGTTTGAAAGGTATACATATACATATATGATACATATAGAAATCGATACTTATGTGGACATGGTGAATGGAATTCTTTTTTCGATCGTAAATGTCGCGTGCGTGACGTAATTCGTCAACTTTTATGTATACAAACTTAAGAAGTAAGTGTTATGTGATGTTATTTTACATTCGGTAATTGTATATCACTATACATAAGTACAACTATAATGACGTTCATACGTTCACGGCCTATTACGATCATTTGAAAGTAAGCGTAAGTTACGATTTAGATAATTGAATAACTAGATATCAACTTACTTCTCCAATTAGTATTCATTTATTGCTTTTAGTGATGGCTATCTGATCCCGATACTTGTTCCAGTTAATGCCGATCCAATACTAGTTATTCTACAAAAAAGATAGATCACCGTTTAACGATCATTATAATGTCTCTGCCGATATTTCTGTTTTGTGGATATTAAGGTCGTTGTCTCACATGAGGCTATGCGACTGGCCCGCTCACAAATGTTTGCGAATCTGGACTTAGACTTTGACAAATAAATAAATAATTATAATTTTCGTTCTTATTCTATTGATTTCACAATTCATTGTTGTATTAGCGCTGTATATTAAATAAATAAATATAGACTTTCGCATCGTATCATTGTCAATAATAAATTACTCTAAAAGCAATCGTAGGTATTACTCCGGTCTTATGGGGTTACAGTATGTCCCCTGTGTTGGTTGTTTATTGACACCGACACACATCAGTGAATTACTTCAGGTTTTTAGCCTATTTTACCTATCCTACAATATCTAAGGATTAAATGTTATTTTCAAATTTTTTTTATTTACCAACTTTGAAATCTGCCCGATGAAACAAAGAGAAACACGTATTAGATCAACTTTTTATAACATGTTTCGTCATTCGAAAAGTTGAAAACAAGTCTTCAATTCAAAGCGAACATACAAACGGTATATTGTATATTTGATCTTGTGTGTAATAAATATGCATTCATTGGAACAACAATCGTGAAATATATCAAAATTGCTCTTTCATAGCGAACTGAGTAACTTATAAGTTGCTCGGATGCAGCGCAATTTCCGCGCGTAAATCGCGCGGGCGAAACGTCTGATGTAATATCATTATTTGCTCTATTATTTCAGTGTACAAATCGCTCGAACAAATCGCTTAAGGATGACATATCTTGAATATAATATCCATCATCTAATAAGCACCACTCTACGACCATGTTATTTAGTAAATTGGTGTATAATGGTGTTTTATGGTCCAAATGATAAATTTCTTTGTCTCACTGTACCTGACCAATATCCGGGTAACGCACAGCGAAAGTGTAGGCAAGTCTATTATTTTAAAGCTTCCTGCACAAGCTACCTATATTTTATACCTTCAATCATAAACAAGAGTCCATATATCGAGTTGTATGAAGTTATATTATGACTTTCTTTAAACTTATGTGCTATTTATTATTTTCTTTAGAGCTTTTGCGTCATATTTTATTTCTTATACAAAAAACCTAATTTGCAATTATTTTTAGGTCTAATCTATACGAGTTGTTCGGTGAGTTTTCAAAAGAGAAAATTTTTAGCAGCGTTTAGTTGTATCCTGTATCATTTTGTTTGTAAAATCCATAAAAATATATCAAGCTGATTTTGTGTACATTCTTACTTTTGGGTTAACAAATCAAATAAAGAATTTGCCCCATAAAATTAAATTTGTTTGATTTTAAGAAGTAATGACGGTCAAGATTATTGATTTTAGCTTGTAAATAACATTTACTAACTTGTAAAATATCTATGATGTAAGTAATCGCTTTAGTTTCTCATAAATGCGAGCAATAATTATTTGAGAACGTGAACGTGTTCATCAGTACAAACGGTTTCGACAACAATAACATATTAGGAAATATAATTATATCTCCATACCTATAGATAGATGGTCTAATTTTAATTTATGAAGCGGTTAATTTTATTCATAATTTCGGCGTTGATCATCAACGTGATTATTTTTTACTATGAAGTAAAGTATAATCGCAATGATGAGCATAAATAATTATTGAAAGATCATAGCCCTTGCAAGATTGCTATAATAAAATCCAAAAATTTTAAAAAACAAGGTACCTACATAGTTTTTGTGGCCATGCAGTCTTAAAATTGTTTGACACTCCCTACTGATAAGTATTGTAAGCGAATAATAATAGGGGTTAAAGTATGAAATTGCCGATTATTTTCCCACTTTTTATTTTGTTTATAGCTCTTAAGTATAGTCATATTATTGCGTAATTCTTTTTGTATTGTATCAAAAACTAAATAAAGTAACTTTTGACTAAAAAAAAATGCAATGCTAGTGCCTATTACTTCAAAGGAAGTCGTTGAAAAGACCCCTTACAATGTGTCAGCTGACCTTCTTGCTTCAATCAAGTATATTTGTATTATATACTTTGATTTTCAGAAATGTAAATACTATAATGCGTAGCTTTATAACCATCTAATTTTCACCTTTAATTGCATCGAAAACGGTTCAGGCGTTTTTAAAAAAACTAAAAAATTGTTAGTATGGAAAAATTACTTTTCTCGATTTCATCCATACAAAACGGCAATTTCATACTTAAACCCCTAATATTCATATTTGCAGTTTAACTATGTTATTCAAAACTTATTTACTTTACTCCTATAAAAAATCGAAGACTATTACTTTGATTCAAGGATATTGCAAGTAATAGTTGCGTTATTATTTACAAATCCGCAATCTACATATTTATTTTTAGTAACAGTGACTTTAAGTATTGAGCAAACGCACACGGCTTGGCTATTAATGATATTTTTATTATTCTTTATTATTGCAAGTCTTTAATTTGCATTCGTAATAACAAGATCAAAATTAGAACGATTCATTCAAAATCACAAGTCAATATCATAGGATTATGATGTAACATACAAAGTATTTATGAGGTTTAAAACAGACAACAGTGTGTGTGTGATAGGTTATGTAAATAAATATGTACGTAGTACATTAGAATAGCAATAATTAAGTATATCAAAATTGCTTTTTACTTTCATAGCGAATTTTAATGATCACTTGTTTTATAATGATAATTAACTAAAAAAACTCGTAGTTTTTTTTTCATTGTTTCAATTAGGGGGAAAATTTTGTTTTGAAAGTTCTTTCTATAAAATAGCATAACTTTAAAATTGTTATTATCCAAAATTTCAAGTATCAAACGCAGGACAAACTCTATCTCTCTCCTCCTTGTCCTATTGTCAGAAGAAAGCACGGAAAACATCCTCTTCTTCCCGCCATCGACCCGACTGCGAAACGTAGCGACGATGGGTAAATTCTTCTCTATTTATTTATTTATTTAAGGACAGCCAACAAAGCATACACTATGATAATAGAAATATTATTCTTAATTAACATTTTGTAGTGTTGCCTTATTTAAAGGCTACCACGACATGCACAACTTCTTGAGAAGAGGCCTATGTCTAGCAGAGGTCTGATGTTGGTTGATGATAAGAATGATGATAGAAATCAATTAAAACATTTCCATTGCAATGCTGCTGAGAAAATGAAGTGCAATCGGCAAATCACCTTCTTTTATCTTTCAGATGGCGATAATAATTTGATTACGTCTCAAATAGGCCCTGAATAGAATCTAATTAAAGATGAACCTGACCTTTTTGTTGATTGTATGCATAGATAAAATAATAACTATATACAGCCCTATAAAAAAACCACTTATACGAGTTATACATATAAGCACCAAATATCATTACTTACAATGTGCTTTGCAAAAAATTGGACCTTACGGGCTCATGTCTACTTAAGATTAAATTTAACTAGGAAAAAAGTTCAACCTAACTAGGTTCATAAAGCACCCAAACGTACAGACGGTGCTCATTTGATGAGGTCGTATTTCTGACACTTATTGGGAATTTAGTAGGTATTTATGTCATAAATCATGTAAAACACAAGAATTAACTATGATTCTTCCAAATATCCGTTCCAATTAGATTGTAATGTGTGCGATCAGATTTTTTTTATAGTGATATATCGAACACCTCGACAATATTAGAATGATAACAACATTCTAGAACACTGGCATTAGAATGTTAATTTACTTAAGGCGAAATCTTACTTAGAACTAGGTAGCTAGTGACCGCAACGTTGACTGCGTTGAGTTAGTTAACCGAGCTACTTAATGTATATATTTTCAATAACATATTTTATGCATCTGCAAAGAAATTAAATACCTAAGTAATTAAAAATCTAGTCCATTAAATATCTTTAATAAAAGTAATTTAAAAAAAAATCCAATAGTCGTAGCGACGCCTTTTGGGTGAAAAGTCATAATAATATGAAAACACTATGTTCGAAGTAGAAATATCATTTGATCTTATTAATGATTTTGTTTAAATTGGGAAATGATTGAATCCTCATACAAACTTACCCCATATTCACTTCCTTTAGAAATTTCAATTTTGCAACAACAAATTTTATTGCTTGTTGCAAAAGTTATTCATCATCTCGTTACATTTTGTTCAGTAGTTTAGGCACAACGTAACAGACATAGTCACTTTCGCATTTATAATATCGTTAAGTTAATATTTGGATTAAGTTTATTAAATTGCAATGTTACTTAAGCCGTTCCAAGCATTGTACTTAACGTTTTCTAATATGATATACGTAATAGATTACGCTGTAATTAAAACAACAATGTCATCAAGTGAAACTTCGTAATCTGCGGAGATGAATTTTTTGGTATTATTTAATATATTTACGCTAACATTAACAGTAGGCCTACACGGGCTGTTACTTCCATATGTTTACGCGTTGCAACGGATATAACCCGCGGACGTTCCAGTTATTAAGTGAAGGGTTTATTTTGAACACATTAGACTGTAATAACACGAGTTATCAATTAATTAGTTTCGATACGGTTATACGTAATATGTTATTGCGTATTAATTCGTATATCGGTCACTGGGTGGCTAGTTCAGGGCTGTCGGTCGATTGCCCAGTCTAGATTCATAAGCGGATAGTGTGTGGGTTCCATACCCAATAGAAGGTACCTGTTTTCGTAAGTACATACAACGTAGGTACGTATACGACTGACGGGGAAGGAAAAGAGGAATTTGTTATATTATGTGGACAGACTAGAGGAATTTTAGATATTACCTTTAGATAATCATAGAGAGCATGACGGACTTACATTTCATACACAAAATTCTCAACGGTAAAATATGTTGTCTTGATTTACTGAACTTTATCAATTTCAATGCTCCTTCGAGATATCCTCGTCACCCGCAATTACCATTGAAACCATAATTCAGAAGAACTGTTCTTGGATCTAACTCCCCTTTGCCCAGACTCTGCAGGCTTCTCAAAATAGCTATAGCCAAATAGTCGATGTAAACTTTGACTCCTTCTACAACTTCCGATAAAAGCTCATTGATTTCATTGTAAGTGCATAGTCTCGCTCGAGCGAGCAGCGGCTGCCTTAATTTAATTTAATTTATATTACCGTCTTTCTACCTACTCCTCTGCTTATCAAATTTCCTTTTATTTAATATTATGTTGCATGCTGTGTTTACGTGTACTACACTTAGCCTACGTATTGGAAAAGTATTTGACTTTGTTGTGTATGTTGACTGTAAGTAAGCTAAATGAATAAATAAATAATTCTACATCTACATCTAAACTAAATTTATAAAGAGGAAAGATTTGTATTTTTGTGTGTGTGTATGTTTGTAATGAACAAAACAATTTTTTTTACGATGGTCGATTAGACCTTGGGAAAAAATTTAAGCTACTTTTTAAGCGAATAACAACTACTTCACACGGACGAAGTCGCGGGCCAAAGCTAGCACATCATATTTTTCAAGCTCTTCAATTCTCAATTCGAGGCATAAAAACCTAACCCAGGTAGAATTCGAATACATTTTTCAGTAGGTACGTGGTATGTTAGACAATCTATTTATCTTAAAGAACTAATAATAAATAATAAAAAAATATCGGATATATTGAAGATAAGCACACAATAAAATAAAATAAAATAAATATTTAAGACATGCCTCACTGGGCCACACAGAGCCATCTAGTCCCAAATTAAGCTACTATTAAGTACCCTGTCGTATGGGGTACTAGACAACCGATAAACTTACTTAAATACTTTTTTTTAAATATATACTTATAATATATAGAAAACACCCACAATGAGACAACGGTAGCTTCGACAGCAAAACACTTGAAATATTCGTGGTTCGCTTATTCACTTGAATTCTAGGGCTAATGTGGCTAGCTCCGATTGCTAAAAACCAGGATAACGGAGAGCCGTGGTCTCTCTACCAATCAAAACAATTTGCTTCTCTACCCATTGTATCGTCTAAAGGTAACAAATACATTGACAGTACTCTGCCTGAGGATAGTCCCCAGAGTATTTCTCCAATTACAGCCAAATTTCAAAGTAGCGTAAAACCTTTATGTGGAGGTTGTAGAGGTCTATGTCCAGCTTTAGACTGATGTAAGCTAATGGTGATGATGGGAATCAATAAAACCATTACTTTTTTGACATTCTTTGCGCCTAAACCCTGGGGTAATATGGCGCAAGGGATTAGCAATTCTTTGTCTTGCAGTTAAAAACTGTATTAAGTCTGCACGCCTCGACTCTATCTCTCTCATCATCAAAAAAAATAAAAAAGAATTGTAAAGTAACAGCGTAATTTCCTATGGTAACAGCCTATAATAATCCCACGGCAGGGCAAAGGAATTCATTATTAAATTAATGTTACCACAGCAATGATAAAAAACCTCATTCATAAATAAAATACAACTTGTTATAATCGCTAAAATAAAGCTTTTAAAATATTTGTTAAAGTTTTGAGAAAATTAAAATGGTTGAAAAAATAAAAAAATAGGAAAACAGATATTATTTTTCCTTACAAAAACTGAACAAACTTAGCAAGGAGTTTAATAATAGGCTGGGTTATACACATAGACTTCTTTTTTTATCCTAATTTCATTTTTGAAAAAGTATTTTCCAGTGGGATAGTTGCTCCTTGCGTATACGAAGTCAGCAGGCAAACTCAGTACTTTTATAAATAGGAACTATTTATTGTTAAGGCTCTTCAAATATCTCAGTTATGTCAGACATGAGGTGGCACTGGCACCGTAATAAAAATTATCAACCGTTTGATTCCGAAGGCGACTTCGGCCATCAAAAAACTATAAAACACGAAACGGCTCCTTCTCATTTTGTTTACTATATATAACTCCATGCATCATAATGGTCTTTATATAATGACAATATATTCATAGACGTGCTGTACTGTTTTCTATTTTATTTTATACTAGCTCTAGCAGCGGTGAACCGATTACTTGTCCGAAATTTACTTGACAGAATTTCAGTTGTCCGTAAATTAATAGACCGACATTTCTTTTGCTATATGTATCATTTGACATTTGTTAGTCCATTGAAATATTTCTTGACATACCTAGTATCATTTTACTGAACTTCGTTTCATCGATTTTCATGATAACTTTTTACTGTCGGCCGAAGTTACTTTTGAACTTTTTTCATTTACCAGATGGCTTATTTGCCATACGTTCACTTGACCTAAACCACATCTTACCGAATATAACTAGGCTGCATTCTACAATTAATTATATTTTAGTAGGTGTTTAACTGCCCGACTCGCCGTGGTGGTACTTGTCTGCCCAATGAGAGCAGCCTCCGCCCGCTGTAACGAGGCGATGGGTGCTTGCGCCTTGTTACGTAAGGGCAAAGAGGCTGCACTTCCCGCAGCGCCGGAGAAGAGGAACTCCTAATGCTTGCTTGCATGCTTGCTTGCATTCTGCATGCTTGCTTGCATGCTGTATGCTTGCTTGCATGCTGCATGCTTGCTGGTATGTTGCATGCTTGCTATCATGCGGCATGCTTGCTTGCATGCTACACTACATTACACCTCTATGCAACGCTTTAGTATCTACGTAGAAACAATTTTGCCTTCGAGTTCATTAATGATTTTGATGTATTATTAGTGTAGTATATACCTAATAAAAATATGACAAATAAAACAGTGGTGTAATGAATCTTCGAAAACAAAACTTCGGGAAAATGTTATTGCGGCCAAGCATAAGTTCGGTAACAAGGTTTTTGGCCAAATGAAACGTCAGGATAACGATAAAAAACGAATTGATAATAGGTCAACTGATACAGTCCGAAATGTTATTTCAGCGAAATGAAAAAAAGGCGACACGAAATTAGTTGTACCTAAAATTTTCGGTAAAATAAGATTCGGTAAAAAACAATTCGGACATAAGATAGGTAACCCTAGCAGCGTGATTCCACGTGCTATTCATTTTGATTCAAAACCCTACCTCGTTACAGCACAATAAATCGCCATTATTAATTCCAATAATTCTTAACCTATAGAGGACGAAGTGTAAGAAAAAAATCACATATATACTTACTTAATATATTTATATTCCTCATGGTCTGTAAAATGTCTACAGCTACTTAAAAGACATTGAATCGACGCATATAAACACATACCATTTTAGGCTGAATTAGCACATAAACTATTTAATATCCCGGAAAAAGTATAGCTCCCGTGAGATCTACAAAGAAAAGAAAATCGATAACTATAAGCCACTAACTTTTACCCCCGTATTTATAAACAAGTAAAAGTAATTACTTGACTGCAAGTAATTACTTGAGAGACAATTTGTATGCCTTAATCAAGAAATTACTAGAAGTTATAACTACCAAAAGTTAGCATTTTCAGCCAAATAATATGACTATTAATGGTGACCAATTTCTTTCACTTAAGCACATATGAACACTTTAAGTTATGACTTTCTTAAGCAATAAGTAATTACTTCTTTATAAATACGGGGGTTAGACAATGCCAAACCGAAATCACCGATGGTCATCATCGACTTAATCAACGTTGGTGGATTATTTCAGTCTTCTGGTAAGTTTTTTTTTTGTCAAATGATATAATACTGAACTCCTTATTTTAACTGTACCATATTTGAACTATACCTTAGTTATTGGATTGAAAAATTCATAAAATCCTCTTAGCCCCTAGAAATGTGAGTGGCCAAAGTTAAAATCAGTGGAAATTTAATGAGTTTATTATAATATCAGTATATAAACTTGAAAAATTTTGTCTCAGGCGGGACTCGAACCCGCATCTCCTCGCATGCCGGGCGGGCGCCATACCATTAGGCCACCGAGACACTGCGACACGGCGCGAATTTTTCAAGCATATTCTTACGCTGTGAGCCAGCGTTGTTTCATCAAATGTTAGGAGTTTGCACCCTTAACACCCGAAAGAAACATCTTTGCAGATGTTTGACAGTCAGTTAAGATGAAACAGCTATTTATATACTTTATTTGATATTTTAGCAACTTAATTGCACTTATAATATCAGCATATAAACTTGAAAAATTTTGTCTCAGGCGGGACTCGAACCCGCATCTCCTCGCATGCCGGGCGGGCGCCATACCATTAGGCCACCGAGACACTGCGACACGGCGCGAATTTTTCAAGCATATTCTTACGCTGTGAGAATAAAATTTTTCAAGTTTAAATACTGATATTATAAGTGCAATTAAGTTGCTAAAATATCAAATAAAGAGTTTATTATATTTACTTCTTATATACAACGTTTACTTCTTTTTCTCCTTAATTATCTTGGACTCATAGTTAGACTTAGACTCCCATCACTATATCTAACGCATTTTTTTTAAATAAAAATGTTACTTTAAGGCACTATTAGGTCTATTATTGTAATTATTTTTTACCTACAAAATGTTTATATATATGACTGTTTGTTGCCTAAATAAATGAAAAAAAAAAAAAAAAAAAACGTACCTACTGGTATGGTCAACTTTATTGTGACCCAACAGAGCTTAAAAATATAATTGTGACTACTAAGTATACTTAAAAATGAATAAAAAACGAATTGCGAGTGTTATAAATTATTTAAAATTATTTACTAGCAAGCCTTGAAAAAACTGTTATGCTAATTTACTTTATTATGTGTTATTTTATAAGCTAGTTGTTACATAAAAAGCTGTTTGTTTTCTTAATAAAGATAAAATAACATAAAATAAAGCGCAATACGTGATAGAACATTAATCGGACCAAAAAAAAGGTAAAGCAATATACCAAAGAACATTTTTTTCTGTAGTTCTAACTACAGAATCTCTTATCTGTATATGTATTGTGTTTCGAAATCGTTTGTAAAATATCCAATAATGTATATATGTCTTGAAAATACGTTTATGGAAAGTACCGAGACTCTATGTACAGTGGCCTGCACATTAGACTGAACATTTTTGTTGAAAAACCCCCCTATTAGAACAGTATAAAGTGCCCTGGCGCTTGCCTGTTGTGCTGTGGTATGTACGATCTAATGATCACTTGAACTCTACGGACCTCTCTGCTTATTGATGACGAATGATATAATCAGTATCTGCATTGGTATGTAAGACACTAACTAGTATTATATTATATGTGGTAAGACTTAACACACTCTCTGATTGACGTATTATTATTCAAATCAGCATTAAACTACTTAAATTTTGTAACACCTGCTACCTCTTGCAAATTACAGCCTATTGCTGTAAGGTAGTTCGAATCCGATTAATTTTATTCACTACCAGCACTTCGCTAGAGGTTCAAAGATCATTAAGACATAACAGTTTTGCAAATTCTGTATCTTATAGGTACCTAACTACAATAATATTGCTTTCCCAAACACACATACCCTTCAACCTATTAAAAGGACGATTTGAAGGACAAAACTATCCTGTGTAATCTTCAGGAACTCAAACTATCACTATAACAATTTATATAAAACGTTTAAGAAATTATTGATTTTTTATACTTTTTATTACCATTAAAGGATAATTTCTGGGAAAATACTATCCTACGTCCTTTCCCGGGATACAAATTATCTCTAACCCAAATTCATTCTAAATCAGTTTAGCGGATTAAGCGTGAAAGGTAACAAACAGACAGACAGGTACAATTCCGCATATCTACACAAATTTCATGATACATAAAAATTTTTGAAAAATGAAATGTCTTGCAGATTTGTGCTTTGACTTCATTCTAACTCTCAAAAATAAGTTTAGATCTTCAAATAAAAATCTAGCTTAGATGCATTCAATGTTAAGGAGCTTGACAAGACGTCCCTACCCTTGATTGTTTAACAAGCATAAACAATGAAAACAAAGCAACAGGCCTGTATGTAATGCAAGATACAGTCAAATACAAAACCGACTATGATATTTGCTACTCACTTTACCTAGCGATATGAGGGTATAATTACCGTTAATCACCAATTAACCACCTCCCAAATTTTAATATAGCAAGCAATCTACGTGACAAAAAACAAATGACGTATTTTTTCTTTTGTATTAACCCAGTACAAAAATGACAAGATAAAGCACTTAGAAATGTTCCTCCAAAAATCTAAAATTTATGATACTGCCTCCTACTCGTAGCAACACCTTTTTTACGCTTTGATAGATACTCAAGGTTTTTCGTGATGCGCATCTCATTCATTTATTACGATACTCACATAAGTTTATGATTTTTCCTTCATACCTTAACAGGCTTAGGACCGTAAAAATTTAAAACATGTAGCAAAAAATATTTTCGGGTGATAACTTGATTTACATTTTTTACCTCATAAATGAGCTCTAAGTAAGATACTAAACACCTATAAAAATTTCTGATGTTGATGAAAAAGTAGGAGCACGGGGCGCAGCACGAGCGCGAAGGTGATGAGGTAGCACACGAGGATGCCGGCCAGCAGCACGGCCGGCAGAGTCACCAGGTTCATATGAGTCTAGTTGGAGTGGTCTATACAGGATAGACCACTCCAACAGAAGGGTGATGTTTTAATAGTTACCCTTGGCAGACGGGTTAGCGGTTGCATTTTGGCCATATACGCTGTAACTCGTCTTCTTCTGACAGTAAGTACCTACTACCTACTGCTCCACTAACCACACAATCGACAAAACGAAAGTGCATTTGATAGGAGCATGGGTGGTGCAAATCTAATTAAGACACTACACGGCACGACACACACAAAATAATTATTTGAAATAACGGGCTGTTGCGCAAGTTTTCATGGACTAGCTCGATTAAAGTTAAGTCAATAGATATATTGATCAGTAACTAAGTCTTTATCATGAAATATGAACTAAGCATCCTGGACAAGGGCCTCTCGGAAAGCAAGATTTATTTTAAATCGCCACGCAGAGGACGCTGCTGGCCGTCTTCCTTCTGGCAGTACTCCTTTATTTAGTCGGCTATAACTACATCCATAGGGAGGAAAGGGGTGGTGCGACTATTTTTATCTGCTGACACTAACCACTGCATTTATTTTAATTACAACAATATGCAGTATTATGAGTAATATACCATCTTTGCATTAACTTTGCAAAATGTTAATTAAAAGCTAATTAATACTGTTGAGCCTGATTTCGATCAAAACATTATTTTAAGAAAATACAAACTTAACAGTCTGTATACAAAAGTTTTTTTAAAACAATTAACTGTGTAATAAATATCTCTTTACGCAGGAAATAATAATTATAAAGACAAAATATTTTTTTTAACGACTGTACAAACACGTAGCAAGTGGTCATACTGTCGTAACTCGTGCACTTGAAGGAATCTTAATGAAATCAAAGGTATAAATGATGATGTGAGTTTAACATTTCAAGTCAGGGTCCCGTATAAAAGGTAATGTTAACTTTAACAAATAACAATTCATCTGAAAGGTATTATGGCTTTCCCATTTCAGTTATTTCTTGGTAAGGTCATTGTTTTGGGCATTCAAAGCACTTATCATAGGGGTTTTTTTTAAATAGAAGTAGTATTTTAGCGCCAAATCCAATTCATATTTGTCGTATTTATATTTTCATGAAATTTAATAGAACTAACAGGAAACGAATTCGAAATTGGAAGTGTGTTGAAATCGAGTCGAATGTCAATAGTCAGCCTTCTCTAGGTCAAGATTACATTTAAGGCGACTACTAGAGCTAAGTACTGCCCCCCAATTGATTAATATTTATTAGTATTACTTTAGTTGATTATAAAGTTAACAGTGATTCAATAAATACTAGAGGTAATTTGCTAAAATGATAATGTTCTAATTTTTTGAGAATTGATTTTGTTTAGAAATAATAAAATTAAATCACTTAGCTCTAGTAGTCCCCTTAACACGGATGTGATAGACGAAACAGTGGTAACCCTTTCAGTAGTTACTCATCAACTAGCAATATTATTGTACTGATACTATCTTGCTCTTCCAGAAACATTGTATACGAACTCGCTGCAAGCGGTTACGTAACTAAACGATTCCGTACACTGGCGAAGGACCCCTATAAAACTTGTTACGAATCCGCTCACGGAGAGCACAATCGCGGAATCCAACAAGACCTCGTCCGTCACATGACATCATTGTAAAAATTGAGAAATTCGCCCCGATTATTAGTATGCTGACCACTCATTATTTATGTGTTCACAGTAGTGTTGCCGAAGTTATACTTTTGTAATCGATAGCATCGATACTATTGATAGTAGATGAATAGACGTCTTCGTAAGTGCAATACTATCGGTAAGCAGCAACGATAGAATCGATAGTTGAGATGAACTATCGATAGTATCGATATCTCTTCTACTGCAATGCTATACAATCGGTAAACAGCAATACCTACTATGAATAGTATCGAAAGTATCAATCTCCGCAAATCAATGAACTATTTATAGTATCGATAATATCGATAGTATTGCTCTTCAATATCGAACTATATGGAATATCGATATAATTGTTTTTAAGCTATTGCATAGCTTCTATCGCGGGCCTTGAGCGTGGAGACCGAATCCAGAAATTCCGTAACGAAAATAACCTAACCTAACACTTAGACCGGCACACTGATACTTTTTAGTTTTTTAATTGCATAAGTTGATAAAAAATGCTATGCAATAGCTTTACCGCGGCAGTCTCCGAGTGCCACACGTCTTTTTTCTTCAACGATCGATAGGCTATCGATAGACAATCGATATTGGGCTATCGAGCGGCAACACTAGGTCACACCTGTAGCCAAATCAGAAAACTTTCATCGATATTATGTACAATACAATGATGTGTAACGTATGGAAATTAAAAATAAGGTCAAAAATATTCATAAATGACAAATTTTACTACTTTGTTATAACCACAAATATGATACTAACAGTGTGACAGTCCTTTGAGAAAGCATCAGATCGCCGTTCTAATAAACCCAAATGCAGTGCACATTTATAATTAGAATAATAAAATTATAAATTGATTATTTTTATCCTTATCTTACCAATATAACAAAAACCAGTTTGGATGGGTGTATTACCCGGCGTTTACGCGGAGCACTTCTACGCAACACGAAATCCGAATATATTCGATCTATCTGTTTCTTTCAGAATTCTGACTACAAAAATTTTTTTTTTCCTTTTATTTTGGCACGTAACAGTCATTACAAAAAAAAATACTAATACTAAAAGATACTTACATATTTTATAGACAATGAGTGCCCAATAATTAACTATGTACTTAGATACTTAACAGAATTAACATCTAGGGTAAGCAGGTAATTTACAAACATGTTGGTATGATTAGAGTAGCACACACATTCGCAGAACAGGTACCTATATAGATATGATTTTAGTATGGGTAATTTTCGAACAATACAGCAAATATACAAAGTGACTTTGAAATCATTGCATTTTCGTAGAGGTTATCATAGTTTTAAACTATTTATACTTGTTTTATGACTATTCATATGCAATTATCTCATATAAGGTAATGTCAAATGGCGACCATTTTTCTTCATGATCATCATTATCATCATCAGCCTATCACACATCACATCACTATCACAGTCCACTACTGGACATAGGCCTCTCCTATTGCACGCCACTTAGCTCGATCCTCGGCTTCTCGCATCCAGCTCCTGCCAGCCACCTTGCGCAAATCATTACTCCACCTGGCCTGAGGGCGTCCTACATTACGTTTGCCGAGCGAGACGCGGTCTCCACTCAAGAACTCGTTTACCCCAGCGGTTGTTGGTTCTGCGGCTAATATAACAAGGTGATTTTGAAATCAATGCATTTTCGTAGTCAGGTTATAGTTTTGAACTATATAAACTTGTTTTATGACTATTCTTATGCAACTATCTCATATAAGGTAATGTCAAATCGCGACCATATTTCTTAATAAGGTTTTATTCTTTTTTCCTAATATACATAACAAGATTTTGGGGTGGTGGGATCTACCTCCTAGTGGTCCACCATGGGCAACGGCATCTTTGGTTTTCTAACCAATGATGACGGCTAACAGATCCCTCTGCGGTGGTAGGCTACGTAAGAGGCCGCCTGGATGCTGCCATCCTCCTGCCGGAGTCTAGCGCCAAACAGTTTTTTCTGTGATCCTCTGGTGTGTGGGAGAACCAGTGCCACTTTCTTGGTAAGCTCAATCCATCTTAGGCTTCTTCTTAACCGTAAAGTTAAATATGAAGTCAAGAGCAAGCCCATTAATTATAAAAAAAAAAAACAACTCGCTTCCACCCGTTTGTCCCCTTTATGCTTCAATCGTTAAAACTACACAACATATTTTAGTATGGTGTCTATTCACTATTAAAATATTTGCGTATATAGAAGTTAGACTCCTAATGTCCGTCAGCTAATGCTAATCTGCTTAGATTTAGGGGACTGCTAGAGTTAAGTGCTGCCCTCAATTTATTTAATTTTATTACTTCTAAACAAAATCAAATCTCAAAAAACTAAAACACTATTACCAAAGAAAATTACCCCTGGTATTCAATGAATCACTGTTAACTGCTCTTCATTCTAGCATTCTTTTGTATTGTACACACGGCGGCACATCAGACTATACATGTTGACCTTGAGACCGCCTTTATGCCCTACGTAATAAAAGCTGTTATCGCAGTTCAACTGTTTAACTTGATGTGCTGTCGGTGTACATTATTGCTAAAAGCGGCTACTTTCGGCGTTAGCGACAAATTCGACTTTATAAACAACTAAATGAAAAGTTTACTATGGTTCAATAAATACTAGAGGTAATTTGATAAAATAATACTGTTCTAGTTTTTTGAGAATTGATTTTGTTTAGAAGTAATAAAATTATATCAATTGGGGGCTGCACTTAGCTCGAGTAGTCGCCTTAATGATAATTAATGTTCAGATATTATTGATATTAATGGTGATTACGCCGATAGTTGATTGGAAATTAGATTTCACAGATTATGATTGAGAATTTACTAGTTTTTTACAAAGATGATAAAATATACAAAAATTGATAATTTATATGTTGCGTCGTCCGAGTCTCCAAGCGCAATATGAATTCTCCTCTTCCTAGTGACTAGTATAGAATGTGAATTGTTGCTATTCACTTTCTATAGGCGTGCATCTGGCCTTAATATCTTTCCCCTCCTCGAACACTGCAGGAGTTCGAGAATTGTCTTCTTGAGGCAGAAATGTGTGTAAAGAGCAGATATTGTGTATTACTCTGCGTATGATGCCTTTGGAAGTGTTCACATCAGCGACTCTTGAAATTCCATCAGATCCTGGATTATGTTATGGATGCGCTATCCATGCGCCATTTCATAAGAGGTAAGTTGACTTCTTTGATGATCACCAAATCGCCTTCTTGATATCCTCTTTGGTTTATTCGCCATTTAGTTTTTTGTTGAGGTTCATTTAAATATTTAAATATTCATTTCTTCAACGTTCCCAGAAGTGCTGCCGCATCTGTTCTAGCAGTCTGTATCGGTCAAGCTGGTTGGGGTTTGCTTCCATCAAGTTTTCTGTTGGTAGAGATGTAAGGGGCTTGCCGATCAAGAAGTGCGTAGGGGTCAGAGGATTGTGGTCGTTAGGACCAGATGAAAGGGGAGTTAGGGGTCTGGAATTAAGGATAGCTTCAATTTGCGTGAACAAAGTTGATAGTTCCTCAAAGGTTAAATATTTTAAAGTGAAGTGAATGAGCTGGAGAAAAACTGAATTGAATTCCTTCACCGGCTGCAAAATCAGTAACGTCTTCACTGTTTAGTTTCTTGCTTGTTTCTTCTTCCTTGCGAGTTTGTTTCTAGCACCGCAAAATTTGTTTCGTTATCGCAAGGGCTCTGCGAGATAATATGACGCCGCTGACATAAGATAACATTTTCAGTGGACAAGTCGCCAGCTTTTTCGAGGTGTAAAGCTTTTGTGCTAAAGCAAATGAATAGACATAAATAACATTTGGTTATTCTATAGCCGTGACCTTTGCGATCGGTGATATAAAATGGCCCAGCGAAGTCGACGCCGCATATTAAATATATGGAACGGCTGATTTGGGGTAACTCTGCTAGAAGGTAAGTCTCATTCAGTAGTTTGCAATTATTAACAGTCCCTTGTGCCAGTATTCTACCTAGTAAAGACTGAGGTCTGCAATGAAGCAGTTTTTTGTGATAATGTGCAAAAAGTATTTTTGTACAATGATTTGTATCCAGCAAAACTGAATGCATTTTTTCATAGGGTTCATTAGAATTTTAACCGACCTCCTACACACAGTATGCCATCATTATTAAGGAACGGACTAAGACACAATATTCGACGACCTCCGTGGCGGAGTGGCGTACACACCGGTTTTCAAGGTGTCGCCTGCTCCGAGGTCCCGGGTTCGATTCCCGGACGGGTCAATGTAGATAAAATGTGTTTTTCTACATTTTCTCGGGTCTGGGTGTTTGTGGTACCTTCATTGTCTCTGGTTTCCAAAATACGAGTGCTTTAAATAGTTATTCAAATTGGGATCAGAACAATGTATGTGATGTTCTCCACATTTATTTATTATTATTTATTTTTTTCGGCAATTTAAAGGTAAATGATTTTTATTCTTTAGTATTTTAATTTCTTTAGCAAATCATTCATTTTGATGTTGCTTGATTAAAATGCTGAGTGCATCGTTAAGCTCACGTGGGCTTGAAGTACCTGTTAACTTACAACTTTTGTTTCTTGAGTTGTGAATAAATCGTAAGATATAAGCAGTGGATATTTGCAGTCTTATGAAGCTTGAATGTTTTTCAAACTCATCAATCTTACAGTTATCCGCAACAGATGATTTGCTTATGCATTGTAATGTAATAGTTTTTAGACTTTTATTGGTGTTAAACTTTGTGTAAGTTTTTTTTTTAGGAAGGTCCCGGGTAGTTTGTGGTCTTAGATTCTGAGGCCAATTACATGGATCCTCGGTTAGAAAGGATGGACCATCCCACCACAGACTGGCGGATCGAATGGACCGAGTTTTAAGTCCACGAGATGCTAGATCTGCCGGATTTAGTTGGCCAGGAACGTGTCTCCAATTCCAGATTTGGTCAGGTCTTAAATCCCACTCACGCGATTCGAAACAAAAGGTTTTAAGTCATATGATTGAGGCGATAACCACCCCAAGACCACTGTTGAGTCAGTCCAGTGGAAAGCAGACTTAATCTTGCAGCGGAGTGATTTCAATGCTTTGGCACTTAGACGGGCTGAAAGCAAGGCACCGCATAACTTAAGCCGCGGTATAGTTGTTGCCTTAACTGGAGCGACCTTAGTCTTGGAGCAGAGTAGCCTAACTAGGACCAGACCTGAGCTATCTTTGTATATGAGATAGACAGCAGCAGCGTAGGCTAATTGAGGCGCGTCTGAAAATGAATGTAATTGTATTTCTACAAATTCCCGCCGAAGAGTACATCTTGGAATTTGAAACTCTGATAAAGGAACTAAATTTGTTGCAAACTTTTTCCATTCCCTGTCTAACACGTCGTCTACTGGAACATCCCAATCAAGTTTCGAAAGCCATAGCTTTTGTAAAATCTTTTAAGGAATGATGGTACATGGACTTAGCAGACCTAATCATTACTCATTCTAAATGCTTCAGGATTGAGTGATCCGATAAAACTATTATAGATTCCTGGATTTACGTTGTAGTATCTTGATTATTTGTATAATGTGACAAATTCTGTACAATTTCATTCACAGAGTAAGTATTTCCTGAGATTCATCTTGTAGCCATTTTGTCTAGTGTCTGAATGGGGGCTATCGCTAGTGAATTAGTCACTAGAGGCGCTAGTGTCGCGTGAGGTCCAATATCATTCACTTTGTACTGGTTTTAGCAGAATTTGTTGCATAAATTATAATTTCTTTAATTTACCTGCTGGAAAGTGATCTCCTTCGTAAAATATCTTAAATATGGATTATTTGACGATTAATGTGAACGCTTTAAAAGCGGAATTAAGAAAAAGCGCAAAAATAGGCGGCCTCAAGAGCAACTATTTCAGAAGTTAGTTTGTTGATATCAAGATAGTTATTTATTAACAATATAACCTTAATTAGATTCAAGATAACACTTTGTTTCGGCGCCAATCGCCTTTGACAGCTATACCTCCGGACCTCAGTCTACAGTGGCGCCAACTGGTGAGCGAAGAAACGGTAGTCCCCATGGAGTGATCTACATATTGGACAACATCTCCAATCGCTTAAGAGTGACACATTTTCTGATTTCGGTTATGAGTTTTGGCAATTTTTGACTAAATGTACGTTTTGGTTTTGTTGAAAACTAAATAAAGATCACTCAATCCAGATACAAATTTCATGATGTGTATAAATTGCTGACTAAACAAATTGTCGAGCTGTTTATGTTTCAGGCTGTACCTAAGTATTTACACGCGGAAGAAAAATGTAATTACTTTTCTGAGATAAATATAAAGCTTTGATTTCAAATCTTTAATTACACGAAAGTAAAAAAAAAAAAACATTTTTACTTAAAAAACAAAGCAGTATCTTTCTTAGAAACAAAACAACAATAAACTTAAGGAAACAAACATCAACAATCACTACAAAAAAGATAAACAAATTTTAGCCATTGTCTTCATGAGACGACTAATTTGAAAACAATCTTACTTACGAGTATATTACTAATCTGAAAGAAAACGCTTTTCGCACATAAATTATGTGAAATAATGTGAATACCGCTTAAAGTATGGTAAACAATAAAAATAGGTACCTATACCTAGGCTGTTTAAAGGAGTAAATTGCAACGGTTACAATTTGACCGAAAGAATTAATAAATTTTAGGTAATTAAGTACTAATATTCATCATTGACAATCATGTTTTTCCCACGTTTACAGCTGACGATGCAGACAGATTTTCAGCAGTGCGGCTGTACTTATTACAAAGATTTTGTTTCATCTCAAAGAACAAATCGGGATAGTCCCTCATAAACTTTCTGAAAACTCCTTTCTCCAGTATTAGAACCTGGAAAATTTTATGTCTGGTAAAAACAGTAAGTACCTACGCAATAAGCATGGCGGTCACAATAATGGCTATGACACGCTCATAAGAAGTTCTGCCTGAGCGGTACTTACAACTGAAGAAATATTTTTAACCATAAAATGACAGTCAATAAAAACTATACTACAAAGATTTTGGGAACAATCTATTAACTTTAAGATTGACAAATTACTTTTAAAAAGTATAAGTAGTAGTCAAAATTGAGGCGCAATTGTCCCAATTTTAAAGTTTTTAGATTGATGATAACATCACGAAAATGCGAAAGACAGTCCTGTTAATCATACATTACAGTAAAAAGATTACTAGAGTTTGTAGGTACTGCCCCCAATTAATTCAATTTTAAAACCTCTTTATCAAAAGCAATTCTCAGAAACTAGAAGAGTATAATATTAGCCAAATTACCTCTAGTATTAATTTATTGAATCACTGTTAACTGCTATTCATTCTGGCATTCTTTCGTATTGTACATTATTGCTGCCGCTGTTGCGTTAGCGACAAATTCGACTTTATAAATGAAAAGTTTACTGTGATATATAAATACTAGGGGTAAATTACTAAAATGATACTGTAGCTCCAGTAGTTAGCCTTAAGGATTTGCACTAACGACCAGGCCCCTAATTCTGCTTACCAAATCGTATCACAATCGTAATTGAATAGCAGGTTTTTGACAGTTCTAGTATGGGCTAAATGGCAAAATCGCCTAATTCAATCACGATTGAACTGCAATTTAAATAGCAGAAGAAAGGGCCCAGGAGAATTCAATAGACGAATGGCAAGTGTTTTTTGTTTTTGTCTGTTGCCAAATAAATATTTTTTTCTTTCTTTCTTTTTCTTAAATACTCACTTCACTTATATACAAAAATCCAAGTTCGGTTTAAACATAACCTGAATAAGTTTACAATACACAAACTATTATGCTCCGTAGGTCTAGTGGTTAAAATACCGGGCCGAGATCTCGGGGTCCTGGGTTCGAGCACCGGGTGACCGGGTCGGTAACGAGAGTTTTGAATTTTCGAACATTGCTCGGTTTTATGATTACACACCCACATTTGGCAAGCGTGGTGATTATGCCTGCACCAATCATTGCTACGGTAACTTAAATTCAATGATGGATGCCTTCGCACTGCAGCGGGATTTTTAGGCCGTTACTAAACAAAATATTGACTTAAACGTAAACCGTTAATAACGGCTCTGATATGACCCTCGGTAAGTGCGTCTAGAAGTTTGTTATCCCTTTTATACAGCGTCATACTAAGACACGAAGCAGCATATACAGAATTAAATTTTACACACCTTCCAAATTTTAATACGAGTATAACAATATACGAAACAAAACACAAATGACGTATTTTTTCTTTTGGTATAGCCCAGTACAAAAATGTAGAAAATGTCCGCCAAAAATATATAACTTTTGATACGGCCTGCTAGCAACACTTTTTTTTACGCGATGCGCATCTCATTCAGTCAATACGATACTATTCATAAATTTTTGATTTTCCCTTTCTACCTTAACAGGCCTTACAGGACCGTAAAAATTGATAATTACTATGTTGCGAAAAATACTTTTGGGTGAAAACTTGAATTACATTTTTTATTTCATAAATGGGATCTAAATACGATACTGATCGCCAATAAAAAAATTTGAAGATGGTGCAAAGTCATTCTGTATGTACATCTAAAAAAGTGAACACATTCCTCTAGATGGTAATCTGTTGCTTCTTTTCTTAATGTGAAACTTAATTAATTATAATCGTTATGGGGTTTTATCTTAAAATTAAAATGATGCCTACATTATTAGTAATATAACCCCTCTAACTCTGAACCATTGGAATGAAATTTGGATGGAATTCATTTCCATACACTAGAACTTTTGTTTAATTATAGATGTCTTCGCTTGCGGAGAAAAAAAATACACCGAAGGCTAGAAAAAAAGTGTTTAAAAATTAAACATTTTTAGCAAGAAATTTTGAGTCGATGCCAAACACCAACCAAATAATCACCGACAGTCGTAGGTACAACGATTTTTATTCAAACAATAACTTTCATTATATACTTAAACTTTATGCTGGTTCATTTGTATAACGTTTTATAACTATTAATTATTTAATATTTAATATTTTAGTGTTATTATTTTAGCCCAAAAGAAGCTTTCTTCTAACAGTCATGGAGACATCAGACAGTTCTATTACGATCTGCTGATTAATAAACGCATGATCGTCTAGTCAATATGTATATGTACTACATACTACAGGTAGGTACTTACTTTGAGATCAGTAATACATATAGTCTATTCCATTAAGCATTCCTTAGCTTAGATAAGAGTGAGGTAGGTCGTAGGTTTTTTGTTCTCACCTTACAACTAGTTACAGCAACAACATACGATGTGCGGATCTCATTGTCAGTAACAAGAGATATCTCACCGAAGTTATCGCCGTCGATCAAGTGACCCATCTCGAGATGGTCCGAGGAATACACCGCCATCACACCTACGTCCACTAACATCAGACCGTCTCCCTGCACTCCTGCCTGCATTACACAGCAAAACTAATGTTAGATTTTATTTATAATTATATAATTAGTGCCTGATTAACATTAAAAAAGATTAGTAGTCAAAGGATTTTCTATAAAATTTTAACCCACAAGTGGCTTTGGGCCTTCGATTAAAACAAAAAAAGCTCTTTTCGTTTTAATGTAAGCTTTGGGCCATTTCCTTAATTAACAACAAGGTCATTTGTAGTGAAACAGAGCCTTAAAAAAGTCAATGCAGAAACAAAAACTATGTACCTACCTAGATTTAAAGTTTCGAGCAAACATTCCATTGACTAAAAATTCAACTTCAGAAATTCCAAGAAAGATACAAAATAATTAGGATTTTCAATCCCTTTTTTATTTTCACACGAAACCCCACGGCTATTGATGAATATTCCATACATTTGCCCCTAGTAAATTAAGTGAAAAGGCAGACTCGATAAAAAAGTATGTGACGCTATAAAACAAAACTGACGTTTTTGCTTATGATTAAAAAATAAACGAAAGAGAAAAATAGTAACAATAATAACTACAATTAATTACTTTTACTTTAAATCATTTACAGAATTACATTACACAACGAAGCTTCTACACATCACTTAAAAGCTCGTAAACTTCAAGGAACAGCTAGGTATCTACTACCAATAGAACGTATATTATGAAAAATCCTATCATAATCGATACTATGGAGTACACACCTTTATAAAATTGCCTAATACTTACATCAGCTACTACATCATGTTTTAAGTATATTTCTTCCTTCAATAAGAAAATAAGATTTTCAATAACTTTCATGGGCCATTCCGAAAAGTAAGGAATCCGCATCACCATTCTACTATAACAGTGTAACATTATCTCTTTCTTCAAAATAGTTGGTAGTGACTTGTACAATCCATTCTGATTTTCGACAATATTTTGTAAAGACATATTAAAATCGTAATATTCCTGTAATTTTCGACATAATTTATCGGGAAGTTGACGGCACTTCGCTAGTTTTATTATGGCACCTTTATTGTGAATGATCTGATCTTCAGGAAATTTCCCTCGACTAACACAAGAAAAAACCTCAATGACTCCCCACATGTAAAACGCGATAGCTATTATATACGTAACCGGGTAGGATATATGATCCAGGTGGTAGGTTCTAATGACGAATCCAAAATTAAATGATAGTAGCCATTTGACAGTTCTAGAAAATTGGTAAGTAAACAGGAACCAATTTGACGGCAAACGTTCGCTGAACCTTAAGTTTAACAGCCTGCTGTAATATGTATTTTTTTCTAGGTGTCCTGTCCTAAGAAACCTAATTAAGGTTATGGTGTCCGCAACAGTGATAAACTCCAGCATTGTCATCAAGCCGAGGACGCCGATACGAAGGAATCTGAAGAAGCATGTCGCCAGATACGAATCTCTTTCTTTTATCCAGTGAGATGTCACTTCGAAAACTCTTACGAGACTAAACACACTAATGAGGCTTATAGTGCAGACGAATAGATTCGATTTACACATAACGCAATCTATATCCATGCCGTATCTCAGAAACATTATGGAATGCAACGGCATAGCTGAGGCAACATGAATAAATAACTTTGTGGAGCAATAGTGTCTAAAAGATTTATGCAGGTCCAAAACAATCCTTCTGCTTCTTTTATCAATGTATCCACATTTAGAATTTATATAGACGTCAAAAAATAAGATGAATTGAAGAATAACACCGATGAAATAAAACGCTATATGCATAGGAAATGCTAATAAAGATGTGCTATGGTGAATTATTATTTCGTTCATTATAATCACAAATGTTATAAAGGAATCCCAGAATATTCTGAAACAAAAATTTATTTAATTTTTTTTTTTTTTTAGCGCAAACATACGCAACTTTCGCTAGTGACTTCTATCGATAAAAGGGGGCTCCAAAAATTTACGTGATGTTTGTATCATATTATCACTTTTTATGGAATGACTGATTTCGATGTTTTTCGGTCACAAAAATTGAACTTGAAAAATTATGTCTCAGGCGGGACTTGAACCCGCATCTCCTCGCATGCCGGGCGGGCGCTATACCATTAAGCCACCAAGACACTGCGACTCGGCGCGAATTTTCAAGCTTATTCTTAACGCTGTAAGCCAGCGTTGCTTCATCAAATGTTAGAAATTTGCACCCTTAACACCCAGCTGAGTCGCAGTGTCTCGGTGGCTTAATGGTATAGCGCCCGCCCGGCATGCGAGGAGATGTGGGTTCGAGTCCCGCCTAAGACATAATTTTTCAAGTTTATATTCTGATATTATAATTGCAATTTAATTGCTAAAATATCAAATAAAGTATATAAATAGGTAGCTGTTTCATCTTAACTGACTGTCAAACATCTGCAAAGATGTTTCTTTCGGGTGTTAAGGGTGCAAACTCCTAACATTTGATGAAGCAACGCTGGCTTACAGCGTTAAGAATAAGTGTAATCGTAATACGTGACATGCCGAAGTCAGTGCTGCTGCACAAACCAAACACTGGCCGTCGTCATGTTTCTAATCAAAATTGATTACTTAATACTTACTACTTATTTTTATTAAGTAGATGAAGCGCTCATAGCCCAATGCTTCTTCGTGATCCGTTTCTGTCACGAATGTTAAGCAACGATGGGAGCGGTCACTAATTGGATGGGTGACCGTTTGTGGCATCATACTTTGAGCGCTTCCGTGCTTCGGAGGGCACGTTAAGCCGTCGGTCCCGGCTGTTGTCATGAGATAACAGTCGTTCAGCCCTGTTGGAGGCCTTCGGGCGGCTTGAGAAACATCCAACGGCGGGGTGATGTTGCCACAGCGTCGCCCCCGCCGTCCACCAACCCGCACTAGGCCAGCGTGGTGGTACTAAGGCCTTAAGCCCTCTCCTTAAAAAAGGAGAGAGACCCGTGCTCAGCAGTGAGCGAAAATGGGTTGTTCCTTTACTTATTTTTATTTAATAAAATACATTTAAACTATCATGAGGTCACTATAACTTTTATCGTGCTCATCATTATAATATAATTAACATAAAATGTTAGTTACTTTGAGATTTAAATTACACTTAACCACCTGGGTTTTATGGTTGCCTGATATTTATTTCGGCAATTTCAGAAGCGACCTGCACGGACGATATCAAATTTATAAAAGCGATCGAATAAATTGTTGAAATCTCCAGGCAACTAACACATATTTAGCCACGTCATACCTAATAGTTGTTTTCAAGAGCAAAAAAATCACTCATTAAAGGTACATCAATGCATTAAATTACCCAACAGTACCCAACCTAGTTTTTATCTTTATCAGAATGTGTGATATCTTTACCCGACTGCGTTAGAAGGATATAAATCATAAAAAAAATATTTTAATATAAAATGTAAAGAATCATATTGGGAGCACGGATTGGGAGTAGGTAGGTATATCGCACTATTCACTCACCTAAACTTGCTTAAAGGATGAATGCAGTTTCTGTGTCGGCGGAAATGCCTCGCCCTTTCAACTTTCATTGCATGCGAACTATTGTAGTATATTCTAGATCGTCTATCATTGTAACATAGCAAGAACAAATCGTACCACCACCTTTTGAAACTCACAAGCCATGTGTTTCCTTTAATATCTGTTTCAAGTACATCTTTCTCGTGTATTATTGAACAGCCGTGTTCGTAATATGACTCATGAAAGTCTCCATGTTCATACATATTATGGTTTTGATTATAAGCATGCAAAAGTAGTTAGGTTCTCAAATATGCTCACCTAACAACATAATAATAGTATATTTAATTTTATCATTTTTTGACATTCCGCTACGTGCGTTTGACACGGTTCGGCCAGTGTAAGAAAATAGTTTCTGACTTCTGACCACTAAACAAGTAGTAATCAATAGGCTTCGATCGCTTGGGATCTATGGCAATATCTATGTACCAAGGCCGTAAAACTTTTAATAAAAAAAAAAGTACCTACAAGACCCGAGTTCACCAATGGGGACTACCGTTTTTTTGCTCACCAGTTGGCGCCACTGTAATCTGAGGTCCGGAGATATAGCTACCAAAGGCGATTGGCGCCGAAACAAAGTGTTATATCTTGAATCTAATTAAGGTTATATTGTTTATAAATAACTATCTTGATATCAACAAACTAATTTCTGAAATAGTTTCTCTTGAGGCCGCCTATTTTTGCGCTTTTTCTTAATTCCGCTTTTAAAGCGTTCACATTAATCGCCAAATAATCCATATTTGCGATATTTTACGAAGGAGATCACTTTCCAGCAGGTAAATTAAAGAAATTATAATTTATGCAACAAATTCCGCTATAACCAGTACAAAGTGAATGATATTGGACCTCACGCGACACTAGCGCCTCTAGTGGCAAATTCACTAGCGATAGCCCCCATTCTTAAACAGCCGGTAAACATAGATTGACGATTAATTGGACACAATTATTCCCATACAAAATATGTCAAATAATATTTTAAACGCTGTATAAAACTTAAACGTCTGTTGGTGAATCATGAACCTACGCTATTTAAATCCGTGTTTAAATTTCGAGATCACATAAAAAAGCTAAACAAATCAAAAAAACAAGTTTAATGCTGCAATTTGATATTATGATGCTATTCAGTCGGCTAAATGTGGAAAAATACTATAATAAGTCAAACGATACCATACAAGACTTACCTAATCCGTGTACCTAAATACTTTATGCAGTCATATTTGTTTTTATGTTGAAGAATTTGATAAAACTGAGAAAACAATGATTAATGTTTCAGAACGTAGGTGTTGCTGATTAATGTAATGTCAGAGAGTTTTGCGCGGGAAACGGGAAGAGAAAGATGGACTAAGTTTCGTAATTTAGTGAAATTATCCTAAGCGGCATTTATTGTGAAAAAGTGATGTAAAATTGCTATAATAATTTGTCAGTGAGTAGGATAAATGAAATAAAAGTGAGAAACAAGGAAAGGCTTTGGCTTTTATTTGACTTTGATCCACGTTCTCGCGTAAAACTCCTGTAATCATTGAAATGCATAAACCACTCATACATTTCAATGAGATAGGTTAGTTTAGGTTTGGGTTACGTTAGGCTATTATGTTTATGTAAGTATTACGATATTGTTTAAATTAAAAATTTACATTATATACTAAAGAATAGGCTGTATGGACTCGTCCAAAGCCGTTAAATTTAAATGAAAAAAAATCTTTTTTTTGTCATTTTGTGACAAATCGGCCATTGCCATTGATGTCTGTTTTTGTTTTGTGGTAGAGCTATTGTTGTAATTCAAAATGCCTAAAAACATTACCAGTGAAGTGCGTGAGATAATTTTAAAGGTGAAAGAATTTATGGATGAGGAAAAACGCATGCAAGTGCCTATAATTCCCCTCAGTAAAGTGTACGTAAGAGTTTCTGCCGCCACAGGTATGTGTTGCACCCTGAGGTTGCACCAATGTTGTTCTTCGAATGTAAAACAAATAATCACCGAATTAACATAAACTAATGAATAGTAAAAAGGTTTTTCATGAATGAGAAATGCACATCTTGTGTACGTTACATCCAATTCCGCATTACTACTTGCTGGCATAAATTTTAATTCAAAAATTTTGCTTCCTCATAATTTGTTCTTTAGCATAAATCTAAATATAATTTTGTGGTTTTTGAGTAGTGATCCTTTAATAATAGATAAAATCGCCAGATAATACAGCTCTAATATTTTACACTTGTAACAAAAAACAGAGGTTTCTATTACAACATAAAAAACTTATCTTTGTTTGGTTGCAGGTGTCTCAGAACGGACAGTGCTGAACATCGTCAAAGAAGCAAGGCTTATTGAGCAAGGTCTGCTTGATCCAGAGACATTGAAAAAGTCACCAAAAAAACGAGTGCGAACAAAAGGCAAAATTGAAGTTGATGAATATGACTTACAAGTGATTAGACGTAAAATACACGAATTTTATGCATTCAAAAAAGAGGTGCCTACCATTAATAAACTGTTACAAATTTTAAAGGAAGAAATAAACTTTAAAGGTTCAAGGGAAACACTGCGTAAAATTCTACGTAAAAATGGTTTTCAGTTTAGAAAAACAAAAAACAACAAAGAAAAAGAATCTGTGCCTGATTCAACATCAACAGTCCCACCTATGGTTCCTCCATACATACACTCCATGTTTAGTCATAAAAATATTCAATCTTAAGTCTAGATATACACTCACATAATAATGCAAACAGTCTAATAAATCCATTTTAGCTATTACACTGTTTTGTCACTTTCTTTCAAATGATGACAGCGCAAACAAAGAATGAGACAAAAAGTGTAATAGCTAAAATAGGTTTATTGGACTGTTTGCGTTATTATGAATAAGGGGGTTTCAATGTATCTGAAATTGTGTTAGGTGATATTAGTTTAACATAAAAGAATTTCAATAATTCTGATTTCTGACTTTGATGTATTTTTGCAGTATAGATAGTAGATATGTAATGAAATCTATTTCAGTGATGTGACAAGCATCACAACATTAGCATAAATGTATTAAAGAAGTGATATGAATGATATAAGAAAAAAAAATCTCTTCAAGCAAAGAACCTGCCAACGGTCGACATAAAAATTGTTTAGTCCATTGTGTCTCATCATCACACTTGAGTATTCTCCTTATTACTAAAAAATAGGCAATAATTGTAGCCGGAAATCTGTTAAATTATTTATATTATAGTGGAAGCAATCCAAGCAATTGGAATGACAGGGTCTATCTAGATCATCTCACAATATTGATGTTATCAAACTGTTAAAAAACTATGTGCTCAATATTTTGCATTCATCTAAAATGTGTCATAAAGATGTAACTTTATGTCACATTTTATAGTAGGTTTTTAAGATCAGTATGGCTCCCTGTCGGTCACTGCAATAAATCAAATAAGAAAAATTATTTCTGTAAATCAAAACTCAATTATGTATAGAACATTTTAATGTAATTTTTTTGTTTATACTTATTTTAATTGCTACCAGCGTATTGCCCATGACTTTAAATGGGTGGAATTTATAATCATGAAATGTTTAAGTTATACCTCTATCAACACATAAGTAAAAAAATAACTCCATTACATGCAGTAGATTTTATGTAATATGTGTACAAACATACTTACAGACAGACAAAATTAGCCAACAGTATGCGGCCTAAGCCACACTCGCCAAGTTTACAACCTGACTGATACCCACTACTCAAAAAGTGGGATGTCTTGAAACTACAATGACCTTACCATCTGAATAAGTAACTTAACTTTGTATGTTAAGTCATCTTAGTTTAACAATATATTATTTTTTGAATAGCAAGCAGTTGGGTTACACACTAGAAAATTGTGAGTTAGGTCATTTTTGCGCTGGCGGCCCCAGTTAATACTAAAAACTGTTGATTTGGAGTTTTTGCTCTAATAAAAAAAAACATATTAGTTTTTTTCCGATAGCTGCAATTTACAGATAAAATTTTGTACAAAATAGCTATAGGTATACTAAGAATTTCTCTTTGAAAGAACAATGAATTGAAAATATATATATGTAATTATATGGTAGCTCTTTAAAAGTTTTTTTGTCAATGAAGTATTTCATGATACAGATAGGTGATGTTAAAAAGAAAAAGATGCAGGCTCCCTTTGTAATAGTAAAAAAACTAAAAAGTCTGGTAATAATAAAGATGATTCAATATCAAAAAATAGTTTGATTCAAAGCATCCTGCTACAGTCAATTGCAAAATTATGTATACAGTTTATTAGACAACCTCTTAAGTATGGTAAAACGACAAAAGTGTATACACACTTTTGTCGCTGACTGCATAGTACGGTTTCCCAAATCACAACTCTTAAAATATTGACCGACCAAGTCATACAATGTGTTCTCCACTACCATTAGCATGGGTCATCATTCATTTTTTGTTGCATTTATATTCAGCGTGTACTACCTATTACGACGTTCGCCTCAAATCTGATTGTAGACGTTATAAGTAGCACCTAATTATAGGAGGAATTTTATCGTTCTGGCGATGGTGGCCCCTTTAAATTACTTAGTTTCGGTTAATTGTACCCAATCTACTGAATCTTCTACAGTAGGCTCTCTTCTATAATAGTTGCTCAGCTTCAGCAGTGACACGTTGCAGTGTGTTTGAATGTGACATCGAATTACATTTTATATTATCATGGCATCCAAATTATTATGTAGAAATCAGACTAGAATTTTTTTTTAACTAATAATTGTAAGAAATGTTAGGTATAGTCTGACAGTTTTGGTTGGTGCGTTAGTCCGCCGCCAAAGAGCCCGACTAAGATGCCCGGTCTGGTCAATTTCAACAACGGTATCTTTTTAAATTGTCATGAGTATGGAAGGGACGGGCAGGTATAAGTACTCGTACTTCGAAAGGCTCATAGCCGTTGCTGACGCGTGTAAGAAAACGTAAAATCAGCCACGTCAGAGGCATGTAGGTACTAGATGGTTTGGGTAACTCGACTCCATATTGTACTTGATTGAGGGATAACAATACGACAAAAAGAAGAGCGACTAACTAAGCGTATTTTTATCCCTTCAAGAAGTATTTCTCTGAATATTTCTTTCGTCGAGGAATCGGTAAATAATTATTTTATAGCAAGTGCTTACCTACTTTCAGTGGAATACCTACCTAAATAAAATGGTGATTTATCCTGCGATATTTAGAAGAGCGGATGTATTTTTTCTGCAAAACTACACTTACAGCTGGACAAAGCCCTCTCTTAGGATCAGGGCCCTTACTCTTGAATTTGATTTAAGCTCGATCTCGATTCGACCTAGACAAAACCTGAACAAACTCAATCGAATCGAAATCAAAATCAAGCCGAGATCGATCTAAAATGGCGATCCGTGAAACATTTTCGGTTGATAACGAAATCACCATCGACGAAAAAGTTTAGGTTCACTTTTTAGAGTACCAAATCACTGATTCTTGACGTCGATTCGATTTGATCGTAACTCGAACTTGTCAAGAGTAAGCCTGCAGTCCAGCGAATGTCACCAGATAGTTATGGAAGCCTACACACAGATGGTCTTCCGATGCGTGGTCGCCATTCCAGAAATATTCCGTCTAATGACCATCGGTTCTTACCTGTGGTTCTTACTATGTGTCCCGGCCACTGCCACTCTCTCTCGTGCTACATTAGATTTCCTCATTTCTGTAATCTCTTTGTTTGTTTTGTGTACACTGATATTTCTTAAATTAGAAAACTCTAATAGAACAATCGACTAAATAGATAATTTCATCGTTACTAAGTACCTACTTCGTTTTTGTCAACATCATCATCACAATCAGCCCATATTATGAGTCCACAGATGGACATAAAAGGAGGATCTTGCCATAATCGCCACGCTTGGCAGGCGGGTTGGCGATTGCATCTTTGGCTAATAGTGTAGAAATTACCCGGTCGCCAGTCTTCTTCCGGTGGAACGCATTCAGTCAGGAAGAGAATGAGTGGTGCACTTCTATTAATGAGCCGATTATCATTTTTCCTGTACATTATAAAATTTTGAATACTTATAAAAAAACTTCAAATCATGTAGTAGGATAACATAAGAAATACAGCATTTACTTAAAAGCACGTTGACCTAATAAATCTTGTGGCATGATATACCTACTTACTGTAACTACATTACTAAGGCAGGATGATGTAGACCTTCGTTTGTAGTTGTCTTCGTCTTGCTACTGAGGGTACTACTGATTTACAAGAATCGAGGCCTCCGAGTCCTACTGTCTACTGCTCGGTGTCGCGCCCATTTATAGGGAAGTCACGGCAAGTGATTTTTAGTTGACGAATCCTATGCATTATATGCATACCGCGGCATGCTATAACCATTAGCGAAGCAATTTTAACCATAAAATCAGTTTTATTTCTGCAAACACGCCCCGAGACGCTTTTACAACTGCCAATAATTTATCCTACCATGTCCTACCACTGTTTCTGGACAAATGCGGGCTAGTGCCGAGAAAAAGCAGCGCAAGGAACTCGTAATGATATGCATAGGATACATTACTATTCGTCATCTAAAGATCTAAGTATTGCCGTGCCGGCCCAAAAATGAGCGCAGTCCCCAAATCATTTTTTTTTTACAAGGGAGCAACCTGTTCTAAGTCTTCCTTCTGTTTTTTTTTATTTAAGTGATAATTTTGGTCTTTAAAGGTACGTAATATAAAATATGTAAATAAAAATTATTTGGTAAATAAGACTTCCTTTAATAATGCATAATGTCACTTAATTTTATTTAAGGCTGTTTCAAACCTTACATAGAATATAATATTACAATAAATAGGTGCCTAATGAAATGACAGATTTTTATTTAACGCTCATCACCTGAACTACAATTATTTTAATAATAATGGGATGAAGAATTTTTCAGGTCTAGAGACGTATGTTCAGTCTCAATTTAAAAAACAAACATTAACTCAAGAGCAGATCTTTTGAGTACAAAAATCAAATTTGACCTTACCGCTTCATCCATAAATGCAATAAAATAAACTATAAAACCTTACATAACGTCAGAACATTTTTATAATGTATCTATAAATATAATATGTCAAGGAACTCACATCTCGACGGATTCAAATCTACATACTCTCAGAGAAACAGAATGTACATGTGCTAAACTTCTATTTACTTGTATTTTGTTTTCACAATTAGCGCCGTATTCTGTACCGCTGAGTGTAGTAGGTTGATAATAATCATAATTTACAATAAATATGGCACTAAGCCGTTTTTAAGTAACCCTATAAATATCGCAACATACAAACAATTATTAAGTTTATATACAAAAAACAGTAACGTATTATATTATTTTATTCAAAAATTAAACGTCCACAAAATATTACGCGATTCAAAGTATCATCAGTAAGTACTTGAATAAAATAAAAAATACAAAAATTAGTTTCAAATTAAGATAACTAAACACTTTTAATTGTTAAATTTACTTTTATTCCACTATGGATTCACTTTTTGCACACAGATAGAATGGAATATATCTAATGATATAGGTATTCGATATTTTATATAACATGTGTGAATTTAAGCAACAAATAGTTAACTCCTTATCTACCTGCACCAACGTAAAGCATATATCGTAAAAACTGTATCTACGCAACTTATACTTTAAATACACCTTAAAGTAAAGTAAAGTAACAGCCTATAATCATCCCACTGCAGGGAAAAGGTCTCCATCATTGAATTCAAGTTACCACTGCAATGATGGGAACTGGCACAATCACCACGCTTGCCAAATGCTGGTTGGTGATCACAAACCCGAGCAACGTTCGAAAATTCGAAACTTTTTGTTGCCCGACCCGGGGATCGAACCTGGGACCCCGAGATCTTGGCCCGGTATTTAAACCACTAGACCAAGGGGCGTTAAATACACCTTAACAGACATAAATGTTTTAACAATAATGTGAACACTATACCTACAAATCATCATTGTAAAGACGCAGAATTCATAAAGGTAATTCATTATCCACCAGGTCTTACCAATCTAAAGTACTCATTATAAGGCTGGCGTTGCCACATCACCAATAACATAGTTATAATCGCTTGCGCCTTAACTCTATATATAAGAGAATGAGTACTTACCATCATTTAAATATTTATTGCTCTTGGAATACATACGTAGCGATACTTGCCGCTTACGTAAACAAATACATATCTTATATATTACACTGGATGGAACAAACGATTAAGTAATGAAAAGTGTATAAATACATAATACATGTTTCAGAAAGGTTTTAAGAAGACATTTTATCACCTTTATGTTTTTGTTACTTTAAAGCTAGCTAAGATGGTTATCATCAAATCAACTAATTAATCAATATTTGAACTCGAATAAGAACAATAAAAGAAAAAATATATAATTCGGTTGCTGCTTATAAAAAAACCGGTCAAGTGCGAGTAGGGCTCGCGCACGAAGGGTTCCGTACCAAAAAGTCCAAAAAAAACAGGTTTGTTGTATGGGAGCCCCCCTTAAATATTTATATTATTTTGTTTTTAGTATTTGTTGTTATTGCGGCAACAGAAATACATAATTTGTGAAAATTTCAACTGTCTAGCTATCGCGGTTCTTGAGTACAGCCTGGTGACAGAGCGACGGACAGACGGACAGACAGCGAAGTCTTAGTAATAGGGTCCCGTTTTTACCATTTGGGTACGGAACCCTAAAAAGGAATACAAGAGCAGGGGAGAGGAAATCATCAATTAATCGCTATGCCTATTCATAGTCGAGTCGCAACAGCAAAAAGTGACTTCACGCCGTGCCTTAATCAAACAACATATTATTTAAATAAAATCAAAGCAACTAACATCAAACATAATGAATAATTGAACATGTAAATTTTACTTTCCCGTTTAGACAACCTCTAATTTTTTTTATTATAATATAATGGTTTTCCTTTCTTTCAATCATTATCAACATTTTCATGTCGAATTCGTTTGTTTCATCATGTATTAAAAAAAAATATGACAAGCCATAACATAAATATCGATTTCCTATCATTTCTTTAATACATATTACTCAATTATTTAATACGCAACTGTAAATGCAAAATTTTTCTATGAATTTAAAACGCATCAGCAGCTAATCTATAGCCAAGATATAGAAAATAATCACAAAAATTTTAAGAGTTTAAGTTTTATATAGAAGAATCTACTAAAAGCAATGTACTTACACTAACATACTACCACAGTTAAGTTAGCTATAGACTATCAACGTGTAATGACAGTAAAACTACATAATATACTTAGTACCACCAACACTTTCACAAGCCATAAAATAGTAATCAACCATCTCTCTTATACAAATTGTGCATATTGCCGCAAAATATTCATTTTCATTTACATATTTTGTATCTAACATCTTAACATAATCCGTCTTCATCATCAGCTTTCTTCTCATACGTGACTGGAGCATAAGGACATTCGTCATCATCTGGATAATTCCCCTTCAAGTAAAACATTTATAGTTAAAATAATATAACGATAAACGATAAAACCTAACAAAAAATCCTACCTCTACCAGGTTTCATTTTTGCTAATAGAAAAAAGTATGGTTACAGTTTTTAAAAAAAATATTTAAGGATGAAAAAATGTTTCAATCATGATAATAGGGGTTAAAGTATGAAATTGCCGATTATTTTCCCACTTTTTATTTTGTTTATAGCTCTTAAGTATAGTCATATAATTGCGTAATTCTTTTTGTATTGTATCAAAAACTAAATAAAGTAACTTTTGACTAAAAAAAATGCAATACTAGTGCCTATTACTTCAAAAGAAGTCGTTGAAAAGACCCCTTACAATGTGTCAGCTGACCTTCTTGCTTCAATTAAGTATATTTGTATTATATACTTTGATTTTCAGAAATTTAAATACTATAATGCGTAGCTTTATAACCATCTAACTTTCACCTTTAATTGCACCGAAAACGGTTCAGGCGTTTTTAAAAAAACTAAAAAATTGTTAGTATGTAAAAATGAATTTTCTCGATTTCGTCCATGGACTTGGGGTTAAAGTATGAAATTGCCGTTTTGTATGGATACAAAACGGCAATTTCATACTTTAACCCCTAATATTATTATGATTAGGATGTTGTTGTTGTTACGTGTTTTGTTTAAAAATATTATTTTTATTATATCATTTTAAATGTCGATCGATAAAAATGTTAATGATAAAAAAATATATATTATATCGTTTAAAGGTTTTTCATTTTGACTGTACTTTTTAATATCGGGTTGAGTTGGGATTTTTTGTTAGTTAATTTTAAATCGGGTACAGTTGGGACGAATCCCAAAACAGTACAAACCGCCTTAAACGTAAATTACTGTTAACTTTATTGGCCTCTGTAGTCGCGAGGCGTACGGTGTGTACTCTCGGTTTTCTATGTGAGCTCCGAGGTCCCAGGTTTAATTCCCAGACGAAAATATGTGGAAAATCCCTTTTGAATATTTTCAAACATCCTAATGTTTGTGATGCACTTTGTTGTTTCTGAATATTTCTGATGCCACAAAAAAAGTGCTTAAATAGTTACTTACATTGGGATAAGAACAATTAATATGATGTTATCCACATTTATTCGTTTATTGCAGTTTTGAGTTTCACAAAAAACCGCTTCCCATCATCATCATCATCATCACACTAAGTCTAAGGAAAACTCCAAAGTGTGTATTTTTCCAAAGATAATAGCCACGCTTCGCTGGCGGGCTGGCGATAATTTGCTGTATAAATTCTTGCGCAAACTAATCTAGTAGTGTGCAAATGATCTTTAAGTTTACTGTTTAGGTGTCAATTAACCGAATATTTCAACCCCAAGATACGACAGACGGAAAAGTTCTTACCGCATTTGCACTGCTGGATGCGCCATCTATGATGGCCATTGTGTTTCCGCTCACATAAGAGACCGAGGCGTTTGCGCTCACGTAAGAAGGTGCAGCATTCTCACGTACCCCGGCATTGGGTACCTCTATGCCCTCAGGCAGCGGAACCATCGCAGCCAATCGGGCGTACTCAACATCCATGCTACGGATGAACGGTGAAGCTAGAGCGCGGCGAGCACCATCGGGGTCTTCCTCGTCGTAAGCCTGGAGTAGCTGCTCCAGAGTTGAAGCTTCAGGCGCTTCGCAATTATTGCCCCACTCCTAAACAAACACGGCCCCTCATCATTAGCCCTATATCAAGCTACTGCAGGACACAATATGACAGAGCTCTTCAAAATTTAGAGTCAATTGATTCGGGGTTTAAACCATTTGCCTTCTTTTTATGAGGTACTGCTACAAGCGTGACCTTGGAAAAACTCTCCAAAAGGTTAAATCCCTAAGCTGGGCAGTCGGGTTGGTGATCGTATTGTGACCAATGATTATAGGACGCTGTTACTCGTGTTTTCTAGCAGTAGTTCTTTGGTCGCCTTTTACGACACACGCGACGCTACAAAACTTTGCTATTAGATTTCATGCAGGAACCACAGTTGGTAAACAAGTACTTTTAGATATTAGGCTAAAAATAACTGGAAATAAGGAAACGACTCCAGATTTTGGCAACAACTGCTATAATTACAAATTGTTTAATCCTCACAATTTACTTTGAAATCTGTTGAAAAGCGAGTGCACTTATTTATGAAAAACTTTTTAAAGCAAATAGGTACAGATACTTTAATTCTATTTTATTTACGACAAAAACACCAACCTTGTATGCTTTCTCTGCAGCAACTGGGTCGCCCCTGGCCAATTGCACCAATACAATGGCGACCACAAGTCTTCCGACCGCACCATAATTCTCGGATTCCAGATGGAACCCGATCTCGCGGCGCAAGCTGTCCAAGGCTTGATCGTACCTTTTAACATTCCGTTGTTTGTTTATTTTCAATGTTTTTTTTTAAATCACGACTGAAGTTTTTAATAGCAATCACTTAAAAATTGTATTACAAAGAAAGATAGAAAATATTTATTTGACACAACAACGAACACAAACCACAAACATATAAAAAGGATTAGTCGTGACAGCTAGAGGCAGGCATATCACGACGCTGATTTTCAGCGGGGACAGTGATCGGGAGCGTGGTATTGTATTATTTTGTTTAAAATGGTTCAGGGATAGAGTACAGTTACTCAATGGTAATATACGTTCACAGAAATTTGCATGTCGAAAGCGAAAAGAAAATACTGTTCAGACAAAAGCTTCGCGTGCGGTAACTTATGAGACAAAAACAAATGACGTATTTTTTCTATGGGTATAGCCCAATACAAAAATGACATGATTATGCACTTAGAAAATGTCCGCCTAAAATCTAATATTTTTGATAAGGCCTCCTAGCAACACTTTTTTCACGCGATGTCATGCGCATCTCATTCATTTATTACGATACTATTCATAAGTTTTTGATTTTCCTTTCATACCTTAACAGGCTTAGGACCGTAAAAATTGAAAACTATGTTGCAAAAATATTTTCGGGTGAAAACTAGATTTAATTTTTATCTTCATAAATGGGCTCTAAATAAGATACTGATCGCCCATAATAAATTTTGAAGATGATGAAAAAGTCATTCTGTATTTCTTCTTCTTCTTATTTCTTAAAACGTTCAAGAGATAAAGGGACAGGCCTTCTTTTTCTCTTTTTAATGTTCCTGTTTTTAATATTTTGTGCTAAGGGGTTTCGTATAAAATAATTAACACAATAAGTACAGTTTTTTATTAAAATGTAAACAAAGAAAACCGAAATAAAAACCTAATCATTGTTACTATTCAAACTTAAGAAATCAAAATTCAAACGAAAAGTGAAGATTTATTTTAATCATTGACCTAAAACCTGCGAGTTATTTTGTTCTTACCCTAAGCTACTAGCGTGAATAATTAATGCCTACCCATCAAACGACAGAAGATTTTCGCTTTCCAAATCAATAGCTTGTCGCTAAAAGTAGAACAAGTTAATTGATAATGTACTAAAAACTGCAGGTATTTAAAAATTGCCGGAAGACCAAAAGACTTACACTAATGAAAACCGATTACTTACTTTTGAAGACGAACTAGTATCCTAGAGGACCTGCTTATATACTCGGTGCCTTGATGTTGACTGCTCTCAGTCTGCGAAATAAACAAAACTTGTATTGTCCGGTTTACTACAGCTGTGGATTATTTACCATCTTCATTGAACTCACCGAAGACACTTCAGCAGCCTGCTGATATAGCTTAACTGCTTTCTCAGGAGCATTCTCCTCTATGATTCTAGCTGCCTTGTCAAGTACGTTGGCACCGGCATCCCCCGAGCCATGTTGTTGATAGAGACTGGCAGCTTCACTCGCCAGCGAATAAATCTGCACAATACGTGCATTAATAAATAGGCTTCATTTTTCGAATATAATTATCAATAGGTACCAACTCAGCCGTCAACACAGAAGATAAACATAAAGACAAAAGAAGGCAAGATTTTCTTAGAAAACAAAACAAAAAATAAGGGCAATTTAAAAATAGTGCTATGAGATACCGTAACTGCGTTAGCTTCCTTGAGGTGTTACTGTAATGTGTGTGATGTTAGTATTAAACTTTTTGCTGTAGACAGTAACTCCTTTGCATACCTCATCAGTACCGGCTGTTTCTTTGCAAACAATCATAGCAGTTTCAAGTGCTTTGGCGGCATGAAAGAATGCATGGTTCTTCAGGTAATTCTCAGCCGCTTTTACATGACATTCCTTAGATTTATTCAGGTCACGGCCAATGCGGAAACACTGAGCTGAAACAAAATAAACTCTCTTTATTCAGTATACAAGTAAGTTACACAAGAAAACTTACTAAACATTAGAAAAAATAATGATATAAAATAGTTACAGGCATACTTCATTATCAATGATTAGATTTAAAATAAAAACCAAACCTGCTTGACTGTACTCATCAGCAGCTGAATCATAATCAGGTTTCCATCGCAGGAGTGATGTCTTCAGACTGTCAAATTATACAAAATATTTAAGTATTTAGTTGATTTGGATTGATTATTTGGTCTTAAAAGGAATGATTAGGGAAAGGTATGAATACTCGTTTACATATTCTATTGAGTGACCTTCTACTTAACCCATTGACGATTGGATATTCCAGACACAATTAAAATCAATTGTTATCGCGACAAACGGTTGTCGCTTGGGGTTTGAAGCGTTGAAAAAAAAGCTCATTAATAATAATAATTAACAGTCAAACACTGTGTTGATCAAGTGGTTTCAACGGGCTAAGATTTAGGCGTCCTGAGTTCAATATCCCTGGGACAAGAAGAATTTTGGATTTTTCGGACATTGCTCAGGTTTATGGTCACCAACCTGCATTTGGCAAGCATGGTGATCATGCCTGTACCCATCATTGCTGTGGTAACTTGAATTCAATTATTAAGGCCTTTGTCTTGCAGTGGGTTGATTAAAGGCTGTTACTTTAATTGAAGTAGCATTTTACAAACACACTAATGTATTAAGTGAAGAGTGCCCAAGAGATGAGGTCAGAGATATGTCACATGATCTATTTTTAGAAAATCAATCTTTTTGGGAAAAAGATGTTTTGAGCTTTGAACAGTGTGGCCTGCTGTGCTTTTTGAGATTTAGACATATATGACTGGAAGGAATTTAAGCACCTTATTCCAACAAAAATATCTATAAATCTATATCTGTTTCAAAATCATAAAAACAAATCAACCAGGTACATAATACATATTACTATAATAATAACTTAATAGGTTAAAATCAAACCATAAACAGAAACTTAACAAAATCTATCCTTTGGTAAATATGGTCCATCAAGGGACCAGAAGAATCTTGCACTCAGAAAGTAATATATGAGAGTCCTGTTCTAATGGGACACGCGCCTTGAACACCTTATCTAATGTTAACAGCAAAACTTTTGATAATGATCCTCTTTATTATTAATCTTTTATGTATGCATGCCTTGCTGTCAAGAGCACTTCTTTCACTTAAACAAGAAACAAGAGTGGTAAACAAAATTAAGTAAACAACAACCAAATCAAACAGAGTGCACGACACTGCAATTCATACACAATCAAAATAAATAAAATTGATCTTACTATTTTTCGGCAGCTTTGCAGTGTTCTTGACCTTCAATAATTTTTGAAGCCATCTTATCTGGTTAGATACTTTACAATATTACTATTTCACTAGTGCACCAACTATAAGACTAAAATTACTCAGAAGTTATCACTAGGTACTGAAAAATCAATACCCACATCGCATAAGACTTCTGGTTTCAGCAACAAGCAGAAGGGAAATGATAATAAAATTAATGTGTGTACTGTCACTGTTCGTCGCAATGTCAGATCATCAGATGTGTCAAAATGAATAAAGTGACGTTAGAAAACCATAGACAAACTAAGTTATTTTTTTGTCTTGAAATATTTTAAATGGCAGCATCCGAGGTATTACTTTTTAAACACAGTACACGGCTCTGAGTCCTCCTAGCTTAGCCCTATTATAAATGTGACCAGGGGCCTTACCATTAGCTCTTAAAGCAGGACTGCTATTGGACTGCATTGCTCTTTTGTACTATGACATCGTTTTTAGCAGGCCTGTGGCAGGCCAATTTACGTCGACGTTTCTAAACCGTTCACCATTTTTTTACTATGAACTTTTCAATCTTTTCATACCATGACACTCAATTTGACAGCAGGTAAACGTCCTTTTGAGCGAAGCTAATGTCATCCTAGCCATCTTGAAGAAGTTACTAGGAGACTAACTTTTTCGACATATTTTATGCGTTTCTCAGACTTTTTTCAGCAGTTTTGTGAAAATTTACATGTTTCATTATAGATTAAGGAACCTAATTACAGTGTAAAGAAACCTGAAGGTCTTTGAGTTAGTATTTTGTATAAAATGTTTATATCATCATTTACCAAAATGAAAATACAATTTCGACAAAATTGTTAGCATGGTTTTGTGATGTAATAGGTATATACAATAGAATATATTGAAAAAACTGTACTTTAAAATTTTATAACTCTTCTTTCTTACTAATATTTATGTGTAATACTTTTTTCAGATTTGTAACAAATACATGGAAATTATAAGTGTAATGATGGCTATGATTCATTTAATTTACAATAAAATATGGTCTCATCATCCTTTGTAGTCTCACTTGAATGAACTGAGCACTATAGCATCTGTATGGCTTTTAGGTAAACATACAATACACATTTTAGTTTAACTTTAAAGATATGTCCTTTCCGTTCAATTGAGTAAAAAGAAAAGATAAAGAAACATATTTTACAGGTTATAGCACCTAAAACCCTTGTGTTATGAATATGTTGCTGATTTTGTTTGTTTAAATATTGCCTGGGTGTAAAACACAACTAAGTTTTAGTTCTTATATAAGTAACACATTTGCAGCAGTCTTACAAAGATGATAAAATTAATGAATATTTCCTTTTATTGTAGGTGATTCTAGATATTCACTGGTCAAATTTATGATGACAACAATTGTTAAAGCAGAATTAGATTTTTCTGAAGCCTATTATACCTATACAGAGACATGTAAAAACTCTAAATGACAGAGAGAGATCAATTATAGGTGTTCTACAGACTCTTATTCAATGGTTCATTACCAACCTCAGGTAGCTAGCCTTATTGCAAAAGCATTTGTAATCCTACATAACATTTTGCAATGCAGCTAATCAATTATCTCACAGATCAAGCAAATTTATCTCACAGACGAAGAGGTTCACCAATAAGCTTATGTATTGATGTATTTTTTAACCCCTTGTAATTCCAGACACAAATAAATTGTCTTATGGCTCGATTCCACAACTTCGGTAGCCGACCAGTTAATACATATACCTAGAAAGTTATGGTTGTTTTGTTAGATTTTAAATTGAGGGTTAAAACTGAAGTACTGTTATATTAAGTATGTCTTTTTTATTTTAATATGTGTTTGAAATATATTTTTTTGTAATTATATTACATATATGAAATCATGTGTTTGTTTTTTTTTACTGCAAAAATTCTACAAAACATGTCTACTTAACCAAATGCTCGACTGGTAGAGAATACCTAATATGTAATATAATTTTCTGTTTCCTCTTCCTCTCCTTGAATCATTAATTATTTTATGTTTTATTTTTTGCATTTAGTCTACCCAGTCAGTACTAAAATAGAATAGATTATTATAATACCCATGTAAAAAGTAGTAGTAGTCTTTTACTACACAGTGTAACTGAACCAGAAACTTCATTCAAATCCTAATTTTATGACTACATCGCCCGCAGAATTAAAATTTCTGCCACCCTTTCCATTCGCTTGGAGTGGTCTCCAGCTGTTAAAGATTTGTTAACTGTTATTCCCAAAGGTTATACAATTGGGTGTGAGAAACGGCGTTTTTTTTTTGTTGGTTTTTACTAAAAGTCAATGGATGATCACTTTTTTATACTAATATTTTAATAAAATTACTTACAATTCCACTTTACTTTATTCAATACTTACACACAAGTATGACATTGTGAAAATATGGTTTAACCACATGAATAAATATTTACTCATGTGGTTTAACTCAATGTTTAACTGTAAATATAAAATAGTCGAACGTACGTACTACTCCGGGAAAATGGAATATTTCTTCAATTTTTGAATGTTACCGCCAAAAATGCAGGCAGAACCGTTCCAATGATGATCACGTTAAAATGTCTATCCACATTTTCAATAACCCAACACTGTACATTAATTACTATCGCCAAGAAGGTATATTTTACTAGAATTGAGTATTTTAAGTAATCTCCTGCAAAATAGCAACATTTAGATCGACTTTTTCTCTTTAAAATCCAATAAGTATAAAGTTTTTCAAAAACCGGTAATTTGGAATAAATCATGTATTTGTGTATTTGAACGTTTTCAACTAAAAAGAGACAGATTTATCTGAACCAGTATAGCTCTGTCTCGTTCATGCAATCTGCAGACAAACAGACCATAGACAAGCTTAGCAGTTCACTAGCGATGGGTCGTTATAGGTTTTTGAGATAACTTAACGTAACCGTGATGTGATTTCCAATAACTGGTTTCATAACTAGTGATTTTTGTAACTAGTTATTTTTACAACGCTCTAAAGCAAACGTGATTATTATAAGGATAAAACGTTTGGTTAGATAGCAGGTATAACTTAATCACTTCACGCATATGTATCGTCAAATATCGAATCGATCCTTTAAGAATCTCTGCCCTTCAAAATAAGACTCAAATTCCATTAAGCACAAGCGAGGGAGTGGATGAGAGCTGCTGACCGAAAGCCGAACATATACCTGTTTCATTCACACTTACGCTCGCGTCCTATAGTTGTTTCATTCATACACGCAACAAAGCTATCACTCTTTTGTTGCGATTCTTTTTTTTAGACCCTTTATACATTACTCGTTTTACTCCTTCATGTACTCAAAACGATGTGTGGGATGTGCAATGTAAAACGTCGTTTTCAACTTGTCGTAACGAGTAACTTAAAACCAGTGATTTTGCGTGAGGAGTGAAGCCAACCAAATATCTACGCTAGACCTTTCACATAAGAGTGAATTCAATTTAACTTCAGAGCGTTGTGATAAAAAGCAGTTATTGAAGACCGATGCCTATTTTTATCGTTTGAATGGCGTTATGAATATAACTAGTTATTGTTGTTGCGGATAACGAGTGATCACTGTTCGGGCTTGTAACTGCTTAAATAACCAGTTACGGTTAATAACGCCCATCGCTACAGTTCACCTTTTGGTTTAGCGGTGCTAAAGTCGTTCAGCTTTTCAGCGGTTATGGTATGATTTTTAGCAGGGCAAAAGCAGCCCTACTGTTGAACTGCCTGGAAATTGAGTGGCTTGCTATAAGCTGATGGTAAGCCCCCTGGGTACTGAAAGCGAAAACTACTAAACGATGGAGTACCTACTTACAAGTCTGACTTTTTATTCTGTTACTTTTCCAAATATCGCTTACGGATTTCTTTTTGACACAAAAGTTAATTGTTATGAAGTAAATGAAAATCGAATTTGACTAAAACATCTGAACTGATACTATGTTAATAAATGTTTAAAAAAAACAAGTACATAGTCCAAAATAAGGTCGCAAATTGCTTGCTTTTGCCGTCTTGGATTAATAATTAGACGTCATTTTATTTTTCGATAGAATTGTTTAAAAAACACAACAAATGGCGCGAAAATAAAAGAAGATCCAGTATAATTCGTAACTAGGTACAGTGTTCACAGTGTTCACTATCAAATGATAAAAGGTGTAAATTACACCTTTTATCATTTGATAGTGAACACTCTGAACACAAAACTCATTTATTAAATAAAAGGGTCATTATTATTTAGTATATTTTATACACGAACACTGTTAACAAGTAAGACGAAATATTCCCATTAGTTCTGTGAAAAAAATAAGCTAATTATTAACAGAACTAGCGGGATAAAAATTCCCATTAGTTTGGTCAACAGAACTGTCCAACAAAACTAGTGAAAATAAAGGCACGGCAGTGCCTCCGGCCTCGTGTCATGTTCAGTCAATGCGCAAGCGCACAAGCGAGCGAGGTAGCTGCTCCGCTCATCGAATCGCGCGGAGCGGCAACGCCGAAAGACTAACGATTCAAGTATCGTTAATAATATAGTTACCTTTACTAACATTTTAAGTTTACTGAGGCTTAAAATTATTATACCGTAATTTACAATTAGTAAATACCAAATTACTGAGTACATATAGAGAAACATTTACTCAATTTAAAATAAACTTTATAAATCTACTTCAACATCTACAAGTAAAATAAAAAATATAAATGATGACATTGTGTGGTTGTTTTCCCGCGGCCAATGTTATTACAAAGAAATAGATTATGTTATGTTCATATTAAATTGCGTTCGCAAAACGTCACGGCACTTTGCACGATGACAGTTACATAGATTAGGAATTGTAACCAAAATCAGACAGTACAAATATTTGAAAGTAGGTAGAAAACAGAGAGAAATAAAACAGGTGGTATTTGTGTTATATGAAAAAATATTTTTACTATGTAAGTACGTAACATAAAACATACATTGGAATTATGAGAGTTACACAACTTAGAATTTTTAACAGAAATATTTATGTACAATTCTAACAAAAAGATATTACTCAATTACATCCAGTCTGATTCACTTCGTTGCTTTCGCACTATTGCAATTCACTCTTCTTTTTTAACTTCATTACAAGGAAAGCTAGAAAAACAATTGTGAATAGTAAATCTTAACACTTACGTTTCTAGCTACTCGAGAACTTTAACATCACGGTTCAAACCACAGAACATGGAAAAGGGTTAGAAAGGCGATGTTGGCGGGGCAGGCACGCCACAGAGGTTATGAGCAAATTGACGGTCCCTACTATACGTAGGGACCGTCAATGTCGTATCTGCAAAACCTAAATTTTACAGGAGAGCGCTTTGAAGTTTCAAACATGTGTTGTTCATGTTCTATTATTCCTACAGTTATGAAATTTGGCACAATAATTAAATAAGTGCTTAATTGTGTAAAAACACTAAGACTAAGTTACTAGGATTATTATTTATATGCTATTTATCACTTATTTCATTTTACATCGGAATTAGTCAAACTACAAACGACGTAACTGGATTTTCTGAATAATTACGGGGAATTTATAACATCGACATTACCTATAACTGCCATGAAGGTAGTTTTACGTCGGATATAATATACACATACGGGATTTATGGGTTTCTTATTTTTTTATATAATGATAAAGGCCATAAATTCAAATGATTTATTAGTTCGTGTTTTTTCAAATTTGGATTTAATGCGGAACCACTTACAATATTTATTACGTAAAGACGAAGTTACCTTACAATAAAGTGATATTTTGTGGATAATTAAATCTGAATATCTTTTAGTAGATAACCAAACAACATAGCAATAAACTCTAAACTTAAAAAAAACAGTTCTTCTAAATATTCTTTTTTTCTTAAATTAAGAGTAATTTGTTATACATATAGGTACTTTAGTACTCAGGAACTTTGGTTTTTATTTTTACATGACAAGATTTACATAGTTATCCTAAATTAATATTTAATCATTACAATTTAAATAGGAGAATTATGTTAAGCACGTAAAGCGATTGCTAGGTAAAAAGGAATCTTTGTTTCCCTATTAGAAACTAGTATAGTTTGACCTAATTTTAATTAATTAACTAGCATTAATAACGTCTTTAAAAATACAGATTCCTAAACAGATAAAGGTTTGGCGCCTTTAGCACGAAAATCTACACTATCAAATGGTTTAAAAAGGCAACATTTTAATGATTAATGAATAATTATAGGCAGTTTCAGACTTAAAAAGCTAGTTCTTAGTGTGTTTTAAACTTAAAGTTAAGGATCATAAATCAACTATTAATTTTGTCATTACATAAATTCCCTTTAATATGGTCATTATTTTTGCCTCCATCTATTCTAGACATTACAACCGCTCTATCTATTAAAAAGGCATTATGAGGATGAACACTGATGGTATGTACTTATACCTAAACTAAAAATTACTACTCAATCAGTCTTACACTCGTAAGTAATTATTATTATCACAAAAAACAGTTGTTCTCAATTAAAATATAAATAAAAAATTAATCACGTAATAAGTTGGCAAGTAAAATACCTATTTAAAAAATTAGCGCACATTATTTGTACCTATCTAAAATATCTAAATATCTTAAATATTATCTATTCTTCATCAGAACTTGATACGACTACATCACTGGATGTAAGGGAGTAATAAAAAGCATGGTATTGTCGAGGAACTATATTGTGCTCACAAATGTACTTTAAGTCCGTTAATTTGGCACTGGGGATTGGCAAAGGCCCGGTGTAAGCTTTGGTCAAATCTTCATTTTGACGATCTTGACGCTTCCTGTTTAGTGATCTTCTCACATATAAGCGCTGATAGGACTCATCAAAGTTTACTTTATAATAAAGAATGTTGGGTTCAGCAGACGATACATGAACTTCTCTGATTTTTGACCACATAATTTTTGAGTTTGTATCGTTTTTTGACCAGTTTTTACCTATTAGCAACTGTTTAAAATCGAATATGTCATCTGTAGTTATTTCTTTTACAATATATGGATTTCCATTCTCCTTGGCCCATCTAGCTAATGCAAACCATTGATCTGGAGTATAAATTTCTTTATTTTTAGCACAACGTTCTATTAAAGCATGAATGCTGTCATTTTCGTTTTGGGTATGACCCTTTTCTAAAAACCGATGTGTTATGGTAACTTTCAACTCTTTGGCAGCAATCAAATACATCATGAACACGATTCTATTACGATTTTGACCACCGCAATTATCTGAATATAAATTTACCGTGTGTACACCTTTTGAACATTCTTCCTTAATAAAATCATAGACGCAACTGGCTACTTCATTCGCACCACGTTTGGCAATACCTTCGCGCCACATGTAACATCTGCCAACTTTCTGCCCCATCTCGAAAATTGTAAAATTGAACACATTTAAGTTTCTTTTATAGTAGAGCATACTAGTTTCAGCATGGGGACACGGATGCACTTTTTGAAAATCAAATGCAGCGGTTACAACAGTGCCTTGTGAATTAATAGCAGACAATTTATCTTCATTTTTGAGACTTCTCGCTAAATCCTTATTTTGTATGTGTTTTTGATATTCCTCATATACATCTTGATTTGCTGGCTTTGGCAAGTTTTTGTAGGCAATGCAATCGCTGCATTGGTCTTTTTTTGGCCTATGATACTCGATGTATTGCCTCAATGTCGTAGCTTTATCGAAATCGCTCTCATTGGAGTGGATATCAACCCAGTCTTTATACAATTTGAACAGTTTAGACATGGTCAAATCACCATCTAAGTATAATTTAGAGGAGTCTTTCCTAGCATAGTGTGCTTCTACGGGGGCTAGTGATTTCACATGATCACAAACATTTTTGATCATATTATCATTTTTAATTTTAGGATGATAGGATGCCGTCCTCTCTCATCACGCGCAGGCATTATTCCATCACCGCCATCCATTTTTTTTATGGCAGTCCGGACAACACCGTCACCAATGGCAAAAGTGTTCAAAAAAATTGTTTTGAACACTTTTACTTTTTCGTCTTTGTTACTATCTAAAGTTATGGGCAAAAAGTATCTAATAGAAAATATTATTTTTGATGGTAACTCTGTTGTAATGCGTCTTTTATTAATTCTTTGGCACCATCTGCTTAGCAAATCCCACTGCCTCAAACGATCCCCAAGAGACCAATAACTGTCAAATACTTGTTTCCTCACTTCCTCTGATACTTTTTCCTTGCATTTTAATCGGCAATTTTCATCACAAGGAGGTAGCAAGTTTTTTTCAGATCGTACTTTTCCGTTTCTGCTAATATATTTAAGGCCCTGATTTTTTAAGACCTTCCTCTTCGTATCTATCCATTCAGACTTGGTAGCTTTTTGAATTTTACCAATATTGATTTTCTTTGTAAGTTTCCTCTTCTTCTTTTTTGGTTGTGCATCTTGATTACTATAGGTTGTATTATTGTCAAATGATGGGACATAAGTACTGTCACGGACCGGAGAACTAGGAGCGCACGATGAGTTGGGGGTATTAATATTAAAAGAACTAAGGTTGTCTGTTTCAATATGGTGCATAATAGTTGAAAAAGAGGGTGATCCTAAAGGGGTACTGGTGTCCAAAGGTGGATTAAGTACGGGTAAAATTTCGATATCTTCTATAACCACATTATTTTCCGGATCATGTGAGGTTCTAATAATAATTTCTTGTGTTACTGCATATGCTTCTTCAGACTGATCTGCTTCTAGAGTCTTGTTAATTGTTTCATGATTTAGGGTACTAGAAGGTAAATAAGGAGCAGGCGAAAAAATGCCTGTTGAGTGAGCTTGCGGTTGAAGATTTGTATTTATACTCGTAAGTGTAGGCGACGAGTCTATGTATTCTGTATCATTCAAATTCGAAATTACAACACCGTTGGGGTGAGAGTCATTGATATGTAAAGTTTGAGAACCACCTAAAGTTTGAGAAGATTCCGATAGTGGCTGTGACGAATGCAATACATTGATTATGTCAGAATCAGAAATTTTAAAAACTGTTGGAGTTGTCATTTTATGAACTGAACCTGATTTGGGTAATCCTTGTGCGTGAATTTGAGCCATAACCACAACGTTCTTTTGACATAGATCTTCACAGTCGGTTAAATCATCGTCAGTTTCTGTAAAGAAAACATCATAGCATTAAAAAAAAACAGGTATAAGTAAACCTGTTTAGAAAACATTTGTTATTAAATCATAAAATTATTTTTTATCAAAAACAGCAATTTATTGAACAAAACATAACCCTAAACCCGTTAATCAAACCCAGTCACAGTATTCGTTTTCTGTGTAAAATTGCGTAATTGGTAATTACTGGCAATACTTTATTAATAGTTTTCATTGAAAAACATTGCATCTGGTAGTTAGTAACAACATAGCTCTTCACTCTCCGACGTAAAACTACACAATTACCACTTAAGCCATTTTTAATTATTAAATTACCCGCGTAAAATTACACAACTACAACATCGTAATAATAACTTAGAAATGTGTAAAATTAGTTTTATTTCATAAAAGCACAAACAATTTGTCATCAAACCCATTGAATATACACTAGCTATTTTAAAGATAACAATTTTAATAAAAAAAATAGTTAAAATAATTTAAAGTAACTTATTTGGTAGGATTTTTGCACAAAACTGTTACGAAATATCATTTAGAAAACAAGTATAAGGCACAAAAAAAAATAGGCTTACCTGAAGACATTTCGACACGTTTCTTATATATTGTTATGATGGAAAATCGACACAGCCACTTTAAACAGAGTTTACAACGTCAACCTAGGCCGTCTCGTGCGCAACAACGCTCAACTGGCAGTTGCCGGGGAAGCGGGGAGGGTATAACGGCAACGGTCCGAAGTAGAAGGCCATTAATGCCATTACAATATTTTTACGTTGGTCGTTGTGTAGTTAAGTAACTTGTCGTACGTGGATTTAGAGTATTTTTAGGCATATTTTCGACCTTCTGTTTTAACTAAATGAATGTTGAGGTTAGTCTCTGGGTTTTGCAATAAAAACATACAAATCCCCCAGGTGCCACATGCGGACTTGTACGTAGGGACCGTCGACTATCACTTCTGCCGAAAAGTGAGCACTGTGATTGGTTAGCGTTCTTTGTACTCGTTTACGTGTAGTGGGACGCAAGCGGCGACATCGGTTCTCATACAATGGGGGCTATCGCTAGTGAATTTGCCACTAGAGGCGCTAGTGTCGCATGAGGTCCAAAATATCATTCACTTTGTACTGGTTTTAGCGGAATTTGTTGCATAAATTATAATTTCTTTAATTTACCTGCTGGAAAGTGATCTACTTCGTAAAATATCGCAAATATGGATTATTTGGCGATTAATGTGAACGCTTTAAAAGCAGAATTAAAAAGCGCAAAAATAGGCGGCCTCAAGAGCAGCTATTTCAGAAGTTAGTTTGTTGATATCAAGATAGTTATTTATAAACAATATAACCTTAATTAGATTCAAGATATAACACTTTGTTTCGGCGCCAATCGCCTTTGACAGCTATACCTCCGGACCTCAGTCTACAGTGGCGCCAACTGGTGAGCAAAGAAACGGTAGTCCCCATTGGCGCATGACAGCCATTCTAATTTTTTTCCATGTTCTGTGGTTCAAACTATCAAAGTACCAAATTTAATTATGAAGAATTTCATTAGAATTATTTTTAAATAAATACCACTATGTGTGCTATGGTATGATTAACTCGTCATATTGATACCTAAATTGTCGCATCTGAATTTTTAATCTATGTCGTCGTCTTAGCACTTACAAAGAAACTTAAAAATTAAAAAAACACGTAGTATAAAACAAATATTTTTATAAACTTACATGTGATATGTGATCCTTGAGATTTATTTATTTTAGCACAATAATTTGTGCAAAATCGAAATACACAAGACGGCATTTTTCAAATTTTTGTTAATCTGTCACTGTGACTCGCTCTGAAGCTTGTTTGACGCAAACTGATTGAGACATGTTACAATTGACTCAAAAAGACTTCTTAACTTAAGCCGCGAAGTAACATAATATCTATTTCTTTGTAATATCATTGCCCGCGGCCTAATGATTTGCCATCAATACCTATAAATAATCAAAACATACGTTTTATAGGTAATCAGAGACTAAAAAGTTTTGTGTGCTCATTATAATCACCATCTCAGTCAATCGATACCCACAGCTGGACCTTCATCAGATCGTCGGTCCACTTGGTATCCACGTATACACTTATCGTCGCCCGGTGCGCGGTTGCCAGTCCAGAACCTTACGTCCGTGTCCAGAACTATTCCGCCCCAATGGCCATCAGTAACCGAGTAAGAAGAAAAGAACCGATAATCGGTTCTACGCAGGCTCAAGAAACTTTAAGTCCCACGCGAATTTTAACTATCTCAAAACTAAATTTCTTTTACTTAGTAGGTATACAATAAATCACAAATCACAGACAGGTGCGAAAAACAACAACTTAAAAGAAAATGCCAATTTATTCTGGAGCAAGAAATACTTGAGAGGCTGTTCAAAAAGCTATGAGAGACCAAAGATACAAACTAAAATTGTGTAATCTACAGTGGAGTAGGTTTAATGTCATATTCAGACCGAAGCGCTGTCGTCAGCTCTTAGTCAGGAGTCAGGACAGGCGCGCACTGCATTTGGATTTTTACCACGCTTTTATTAGCTTGGGTTGTATGTATCTATGTATGTATGTATGTATGTATGTAATGGAATCTTTGAGCATAATTTTCACCAATTTCCAGAACTTTGATTAATTTGAAACTTTGCACACGTATCAAGGACCGATGACAATGCAATAATTTAATAACAGTTTCCCAGTTTTCCTCTGTAGGAGAGAGTAAAAGAGATAGAGCTAGCGCGCGATCTGTATCAATTAATACGATTCCTGCATAGCTTTGGACTTACAGTCGATAAAGAAGGAATCAAATCTTATAAACTAAACTAAAAAGTAAAAATTTAATTATAGTTTAAAAAACTAAAAAACCACGCTTTTAAAACAGATAGAACTAAAAAATTAAAAATAAAACAGTAGTGATCAATTGAAAAATTCATATTATTGTACAAAAAGCGTGGGGGCTTGATTTAGATTGTTGTAAATATTTTATCAATAATTTACTACGAGTATATCTGTGGATATCATAACAAGCACCCCACGCTTTTTGTACAATAATATGAATTATTTAATTGTACACTACAGTTTTATTTTTAATTTTTTAGTTCAATCTGTTTTAAAAGCGTGGTTTTTTAGTTTTTTAAATTACGCTTAGTTTGGAATGATATATGTATGTATATTTAGTACATTTATCGCGTTAAAATATATGTTACTAAAGTTAACGCAGCGGGCCATATTTGGGGAGCGTTCAAGTATTACGTAACGCAATTTTTGAAGATTTTAGACCCTTCCTGACCATTAAAGTGACAATTATGTTGAACAAAGCATATACTTACACCACAGAACATAAATTATGTGACTTACACCGTGCATTTTGAACCTCTTGGAAAACGTAGCCCACGTTATGTATCCATTGAGTATAACATCTTGGCAGTGCTATATTTATTATTTACTAATTAGAATAATCTTAGTAAAATGTAATAAAACCGGCCAAGTGCGAGTCGGACTCGCGCACGAAGGGTTCCGTACCAAAACGGCCAAACAAATGGGTTTGTTGTATGGGAGCCCCACTTAAATATTTATTTTATTTCGTTTTTAGTATTTGTTGTTATTGCGGTAACAGAAATACATAATTTGTGAAAATTTCAACTGTCTAGCTATCGCGGCTCTTGAGATACAGCCTGGTGACAGAGCGACGGACAGACGGACAGACGGACAGACGGACACCCTTTGGGTACGGAACCCTAAAAAAATAAGGCCATTAATATTAAATCATTCTGTGACGCGCACAAGTAGGTATTAAGTATTTTGCTTCGGCTAGCCTTACACAAATACGTTCATACGCGTCATCATAGAGCGTGTTTCAAAACGAATAGCTTAATCAATTTTCTATATTTTTCTAAGACTATTTTTTGATAAAATTAAAATAACAACACTGCCAGTATGTTATACAAAGTGAGCTTCGTTTTCCAGGAGGTTCAAAATGCACGGTAATAAATACCTTTGTTGTAATAATTGAGCTTGCAGTAATAAAGATAAATATAAATAAATAAATGTGGACAACATCACATACATTGCCCTGATCCCAATTTGAATAACTATTTAAAGCATTCGTATTTTGGAAACCAGAAACAACGAAGGTACTCGTACCACAAACACCCAGACCCGAGAAAATGTAGAAAAACAAATTTTTCTACATTGACCCGTTCGGGAATCGAACCCGGGACCTCGGAGCAGGCGACACCTTAAAAACCGGTGTGTACGCCACTCCGCCACGGAGTTCGTCAAAGATAAAATGAGATTTTTAAGTTATCTAAATGTCTTTAAAATCTAAGTACCTAATACTGACATCGATGGTAAAACAAAAATCACGTACAATACAATCGAGGGATTCCCCATAAAACCTAAACAGATGCCGATTTGGAAGATTCTAATTCCCAAGTTTTAAACGGAACGTGTTGTTTTAATAAGTAGGTACTCTCTCCCGACCTTGTAACGCACCAAAAACATAAGAGCGAATGAAAAAATCAGGTAAGTAAGTTCTACAACTACAAGTGACGTTTTACTAGCATGTGTATCGCGTTTTACATCATGTTCAGAGATCCTTATTCGCTCGTTACGGCAGAAAAAAGCTAAAAAAAACACAAAGCACGTGTATGCAGTGCGCGCTGGACCTTACCTACCAACTCACTTATCAATTTGTCCGTCAAGAAATAGAAACTAGAATCTAAATATTGTTTACACAACGTCGTCGTTCCCACGATTACATTGGTGTCTGATATGGAAAAATGAGATTATTCAAACTCACTCAACAACAAACTACCTACTCGTACCTATGGCAAAAAAATGTTGTAAGATAACCTTTTTTAGGGTTCCGTACCCAAAGGGTAAAAACGGGACCCTATTACTAAGACTTCGCTGTCTGTCCGTCTGCCTGTCACCTCATCGCTATATCTAAAGAGCCGCAATAGCTAGACAGTTGCAATTTTCACAAATTATGAATTTCTGTTGCTGCAATAACAACAAATACTAAACACAAAATAAAATAAAGATTTAATGGGGGCTCCCATACAACAAGCCCGCTTTTTTGGCCTTTTTGGTACGGAACCCTTCGTGCGCGAGTCCGACTCGCACTTGGCCGGATTTTTATTTAAAGGTTAAGGGCCCCACCCTTAACCTTTAAATAAAAATAATATTGAATTATGCTTATATTGGATACATTAAGCTCGAAGAATTATTATTTTGTAATTTAAAGACAACCAAAAAATAAAGGATTTTTCAGATTTCACTAGCTGTTGTTGCCTGCTACATCGTACGGGTGGAATTTTGAGTAAAAAACCGTCGCTGTTTCAGCCTTTTCCTTGTCAAATTTTATATTTTATTTTGGTGTGATTAATTAACAAACATCCATACAAATTTACACATTTATAATATTAATTCGATTTTAGTTCAGAGAAATTGTTGTTCAACATTCATTAGTGAGATAAAACGGGACGTATAAAAAAATTTAAAATCAATCAAATACAAAAGTTCGAACAACCCTCGCTATTCACAAATTTAATTATTTCATACTTGTCTTCAGTTGTTCAAATATATTATTAATTATTGGTTGTATTATTTTGATTTTTCTATTTTTTTTATTTTTAAATTCGACCTAAAATCATCCCACTTCAGAGCAAAGGCCTCCTTCATTAAATTATAGTTACCTATCATAGCAATGCTAGGTATAGGCATAATCACCACGCTCGCCAAATGCGGGTTGATGATCACAAACCCGAGAATTGTTCAAAAATTCGAAACTTTTTGTTGCCCGACCCGGGGATTGATTGGTATAGTAGGTATGTGTAGTACTTTATTTTATTTTATTTTTTTGACTATCAAGTAGTGACTTAGATACTTTTGGTTAGTATCTAGGTACAGCTTAGGTACAATGGGACAACATCAATCTAAGTTCATATTTATAAATCAGTTATCGAAATGTAAGTGAAATAGAACGATTTGAACAATTATTTTTAACCGACTACGGCAAAGCCACTAAGAAGGGTAATGATTTCAGCAGCCGATTATGGTGAATGAGGCATCAATCGATTTCTTACAAGTCTGGGTTTGCTACGATAAAATATTGGGGTAGGTATACTTACTACTTATACCTACTTTGAAATGAAAAGATTGGAGTATATATATGTATAACGCGTGGGGTATCAAATGAAAAAAGACGAAATTCTGAGTAGTACAAAAATGTTTAAAACAATACAGCAAATATACAGGGTGACTTTTAAATCGTTGCACTTTCGTAGTCGGGTTACAGTGTTTGAAACTATTTATATTTGTTGTTATTTGTAATGGTTAGAAGAATTATATATATATTTAAATGTATGCAATTAACTGTTTTGGAAATATCCACATGAAAATTGTGTAAAGGGTTAACATGATTATAAACCATTTGCCATAGACCATTAAGATAGACCATTTGCTCGTGCAACGCCGCGGGATGGACTGGCTGTAAGGGGACTACTAGAGTGACTATGATCATTTTAGCAAATTACCTCTAGTATTCATTGAATCACCGTAAACTGCTTCTCATTTCGGCATTCTTTCGTATTGTACATTATTCCTAAAAGCGGCCTCTTTTGGCGTTAGCGACAAATTCAACTTTAAAAACAACATAAAATGTATACTGTGATTTAATAAATACTAGAGATTAAATAAATCAATTGGGGGCAGCACATAGCTCTCTAGTAGTCCCCTGAAATAAGTATCGTAAGTTCGCATCAGAATTTGCATATGCGAATATCGGTGACAATGATTCATATTCGCAAATTTTGGCGTCACAGATTTGTATACGGGTAGGTAGGACAGTATTCAAGTTAAGGTTCTTAAGGGGTCATTCAGAGAGAACACGTGTGCGCACCCCAATCCTCTAAGTACTTCACAACGTGCTACCTCTTGTTGATAAAGTCCGTGTGTTCTGCTTAAGAGGAAACACTACGGGTGAGAGAATTGAAAAATAGGTATTTGTAAAATCTATTGCTGTAGCGCAGTCCCAAACGCCTTCACCGCAGAGTATGATAAAGACAACTGCTTCTTGGACCGAAAATACCTACTAAAAGCACACCAAATCAACGTTTCGTAGTCCCCCGATTACTTTTCCAAAACTAGACCGATTTAAATATTTTTTTCATTAAAAATTAAAGAAAGGCTTTGGCCGTGTTCGTATGTTTTCCTTTTTTTCTAAAAATTCTCCAAATTTGATTTCTGGATGTTTGAACACAGCGGAAAATCTGGCGATTTTTTTCGATTTTTGAGGGCTCATATCTTTTTTATTTATTAATTTATGAAAAAACAGATAACATAGAAACATGCTTATACTTAGTAGCCATAGATTTTTGTAATAAAAAATATTCTGGCTATATCCAGAGAGGAAACAGGGGACTACGTTTGTATGGAAAAACTGCTCAACGCTGTGACAGTTAGCTATAATATACGACTATGGGCCTAACACACTGAAAGCTTTTCTTCAAATATAAACATTAGTTAGGTTAAGGCCTACTCTTAAATGTATCAAACTGAACATAATCATTTATGATCTGTGTAGCATCCTACACTTGTATACGTTAAGAGAAAAATAATGCCTAATTTTAATATAAAGTCTTGCAGTCTATTAGGTCTATTCTTTTAAAGTTATTTTGTCTCCTGATAAGACAACTTCTCAAACAAGTAATCTGGTTGGCACATACAGAGTGGTAATACCTGGTATTTGCTGAACGTCAAAACTGACCCGAAGCAGTCTACAGTCTACAGGCTCGCCTTAACGCCACCAAACCTGGGCCCATACAAAGTTTTGAACGCCAGTCACAAGGTCTGTGTTAATAGTCTTGTAATTTGTTGGCTATATCCAACAATATTTCAATGATGTGCATGTTAACAACACGTTGTGGGTTTATGTTTTCCATTGCACAATCATCAAACTTTAGCACAGAGGCTGTATCGCTAAGTGTGAACTTACGAATTTCTTAATAACTCTGAGCTAAAATCATAATTGGTTACCCGTTTTTCTTATAATATATCAAAAAACTCAAATTCAAAATGTTTAATTTTGGTATTTTGGATAAATATTATAGTATTCCTAAATAAAATATGGTTAGGTACCTATGCTCACTCACTAAAACAACTTCTAATTAGGTAGGTACTTTTAGTTGTAGGTATAAATAGTTGATAGAGCTTTTTTTACGCATACCTACTCGGTCATTCAAAAATAATTATTTGTCCGTAATTTTGCTATGATACTTATATGTGTGAAGCATCACCTACACTGTTCCGGAAAACTTTCCAGTTCAAAGTTAAATTTTGTATGGGTTTTCATTTATGTACCTATCCGTTATAAGTAAAACATACCTTAGTATTACCTACAATGAGTTTTGATATTACGTCAGTAGATTTATTGTTAATTTTTTTATGCGTTTGCACGGAGCCAACGATAAAGGGTTAAAATTATAAGTATTTTGCCTAATCGTGGGAAAGCGTAACCTATTTGCAAAGTCCCTCCGCCTGCCAAACGTACCTATAATAGTCGAGGGGAGAGTGTTCTCACGTCTCACACCTGCTCGCCAAAGAGACGCTAACGCCTTCACTGGCCCTGCGGAGTTTGGCCCTCATTTGACTGCAGCACTGCTACGGGCTTATATTTATTTGGTACTTGAAAAATTAATACCGCAGTATTTTTTTTATTAAAGGCCTATCCGACGATACTCCACAGTACCTACGCCGCATCATGGAGTAGGCGGGAAAAAAATACTTCTCCACCTTCCATTTTCCTGATGTTTTAGAACCTACCTACCAGTTATTTAAAAAAATGATCCATAATTATGTTTCTTTGCCAGTATGACTAATAAATAAATTCATACCAAATTGCAACTTCCTACTACCTACTTAGAATTTTGATATTAACAGCGATCGGTCATACAAGTAACTAAGTTTGCTGTACAAGAAACCTTTTATTATTAAATACCTAATTGTTATATTTTATGACTAATAATATAATATAGCAAGGAAGATAAAAAGTCAATAAATCTACTACATTTTAAAAGAAACTAAAATTTGATTTTATTAATGGCAGAAGCTCTTTCGGTTTCAATTATACCTATATTCTGTGGTTTTAGCCACATAATAATATACTTTTCTGCGAAGACGTTACAAACATTTATTATTTTTAAGAACACGACTAAACGAACACCTCATCAATTAATGACTTGCGATGTTGACTTTTCAACACAATGCCTATAAGAGACCCTCAAGTAATCACGCATTCAACTGATAAACGAACCCCCACACCGCCTTTAGCCAGGTGTTAGACGCCCCTACTTTACCCCGTGAGAAAATACCGCTATATCAAGGCAACTTATGAGGGACAGATTTCAGACTGTGCCATTATCAAAATACTACAGTTATCATGCTACAACTTAACCTAGCTCTGATATCGAATGTTAATCTTTTGAAGCTAGAAACTAGTAATAGTCCGCTCAAAGAATAATCCAAAAGCAGGTGTAGAGTGCGTGAGCCGGCACCTAAGCAATTTCTTCAGAAATTTGTTCAGGATGCTTAGAGAGTAAACATACTAAAAATCCCCGCCTCTAGGAGGGGCGCCGGAGTGGGGGGAGGGGATTAAAGAACCCTCTTTCGAGTTTTTTGCTAATACCTTTAAAATGGTGCGTCGTAGAGAAAAAGTGTCTTCTACGTAATGAAAGCTAATAAAATTGTCTGCAACTTTTGTCTTACACAATTTTTCGGATCCCTAACTGTTTTGTAACTACAGGTGCTGGTAAAGTAAAATTTTTGAAAAAAATAACGACTTATCAAACACTTCCTCTTATCTGCTACTTCAATCGTGTTATTTCGAGATAAAAATAGCCTGCATGTTAATCCAGGTCCAAATACATCTACCTACATACCAAATTTCATACAAATCTGTTCAGCCATAGAGCTCTCGAAACATTTTTTTAACTGTTTTATTATATATTTTTTTATAATATTTATTTTATTTCATATTTTTATCCGTTTAGGCTGCGAAGGTCCTGGCAAGGGTTCTTCTTCCAAAGCACCCTCATCTTCAGTGGATGGTTCTTGCTCTACGTCATCTTCAACCTCCTCTTCGTCAAGAGACACGCCGTTGAGACATTTCCCTTGGCAGTGGAGGCATGCCGCAGAAAATTTGAGCATTGCTTTCCGACATCCACATTTGCCACTACCACAATCCTTAGCGCAGCGGCAAAATATTGTTTTTAGTAGGACCTCAGGTGCGGACAAATCTTCTGTTGTTATTGGCACAAGGCTGTCTCCTACATGTTTCCATCCCCACTCTTGGGGAGGCAGCTCATTCCCAAGCCACAGCTGCACTTGGTGGTAGGTGCGCCGTGAATGCTGTTTAGCGGCATTCTCAGTTGGTGGGAGGGAGCTGAAGTCAGGCTTAATCTTTGCCACTGATCTGATGAACAACTGATAGCGGTACTGGTTGAGAGAAGTCAGTCTTGTTGGCGCTCCATACCATTTGAGAAAGCACATCTTCCCAGCGTCTTCAACTTCACTCTGCGTGGAGGCAGGGTTGTAAAAGATCGCTGCTTCTTTTTTGATGCTATCTGACTTTAAGTACAGTTTTGAGAAACCCACTTTGCTTCTTCTGAAAGTTGCAGATGTTGTATCGCACCCGGTAAATGAATGTAAGGACAAGATGTGTTCATATCCAAGTTGCTGCATCTCTTTGGTGGATAGTGCGATTGTTTTGGTTTTACCTCGGCCAGGTTTTAGCAGCACACAATAGTTTAATAGCTTCCACTACACTCCAGTGGGTGGAGTGGAAGCTATTAAAAGCACAGCAAGATCCACATCCTCACCAACGACAGTTACAGGATTATCAGTCGATTGTTCCACAGCAGTTTTCACGATAAGGACGTCAGCATCATCGTTGGCCTGGCGAGTTTGTATCCCATTTTGCTGAAGCTTTGTCTACAGTAAGGAATTGTACATAATGCAGAGATAAAAAACAATTACTCTTGAAATCGAATTGGGGAGCTGAAGACCTGAGTTGAGACGGCCCTGCTTCTTCCCGAGTTGTGGATGCATCCTTTACATCTTTATTAATTGTATTAGCCCGGGTGTAATTTTTATGACAATTCGTGTAAATTAAAAGGGATGTTAAGCCACGGATGATTTAGTGCTTGTCATCTATCCGGTCCTGACTAGCTTTGATGAGGCCTAGTAGGTATTCCCTTTTCTTTTATCTCAGTGACGTCCTTACTCCCTTTTACGACGTCCTCCTTACACACAGGACACTTATTAATACTCATTGCGGATAATCCGATTCGTAACTGATAACTTTTATAGATCACAGAATCTTTAGAATGGCCTTGTAGCTGCTCCCCTGGGTTACCGGGTAGGCTACTTCCAAACAAGTCAAAATGATATCAGAGACGATGATAACGTAAGCCCAAGGGCATGGATGATAAAGGTAATGGGAGTTTTAGCCAGCAAAATGGGGTTTCTGTGGGCATTGGAGATAAAAAGTGGTGACCCGCTTTCGCTCCATTACCCGCTTTTGGCCGAAAACGCGATTTCAAACTGGTGCCTTCACCGCTTGAAGGTACTCCCAGCTTATGTTATCAACAAAATATATTCATAGTTTTCAACATCAGGTAATGCCCGTCACGCTGAAAAACATTCATTTTCACTATTTCGGAGCGTGATGCTCGAAAACTGATAAGGGTTTCGAAAAAGTGAATAGGACAAAAGCTGTAGGAAATTTTATTAACTTTTATTTTATAGAAGACACTTTTTCTCTACGACGCACCATTTTAAAGGTATTAGCTTAAAACTCAAAAGTGGGAACTTTAACCCCCTCCCCCTCCTCCGGCGCCCCTCCTAGAGGCGGGGATTTTTAGTATGGTAACTCTCTAAGCATACTGAACAAATTTCTGAAGAAATTACTTAGGTTCCAGCTCACGCACTCTACACTTGCTTTGTTGGGTGGACTATAATGCTCCTCTAGATTAAAACCGATGTAACTCAAAATTACTGCTCATTCGGATTGTAAGAAAATATTTCGCTGAGCATTACTGCACATAATTCAATTTTTTTAATGTTTTTGATTTATATTTTATCTAGTTTTGAGGTATATTAATTAGTATTAATATGTTAAAAATAATTGCCCAACGGCATCCTTGTTAAGCGGTCGAGCCGATACAAAACTACCTACATGTTAGTTTCTTGTTTTTAAATGTATCGTTCTATTCTGTGCACTCTTATAAACTTAGTAAATAGTATTAATTTCTCATGTAAGTAAATTGTGAATTCTGTTTGAAAAATTAAAATGTGTTAAACCCGAAAATTGCAATCCTTGTATCAATAGCTGTAAACAGTGCTTACATTTTTGTAAATCCGACTCCGCAATTATTATACATTGTATCTATACTAATACCATAAGTGTTAATCATTTCTCTTCTTTTTTAGGATTTAGAAATCTGATTCTAAGTATATTATAGTTTTGATACATTTCTTCTAGTATTGATTCAAAACAGCACACCTGAACTACACTTATTGTTTTTGTCATAAGCACAGGATATTTTTTTAAAGCTGTCTTTGCAAAGATTTTTGTATAGTATTTTTGCATGTAACGAAGTAATGTGATGTATCGTCCTGATGTCTGACAAAATCAATGGGCTGATTATATTAATATTATTTATGTAAGGTAATTCTCTTACGCAAGAAAGAGTAATTATATTACAACTTTTATTAATAAGCTTCAACTAATAAAGGGGAAAAAAGTTTAATACCCACAAAATTTATATAACATTTAGTTTAGAGTTTCAGGGTCTTCCCACCCTTCAAAAGTCCTTATGAATATCTAGGTATATTGTTATATAGTTTGCTTACGTATCTTATTACGTAATGAACTAACGAACCTATCTACCTACGTTAACTCCAAAATTCGTGTTAAGAATGAGTGCTATTTTATTTAAAAAATTCGTGCAACATAAGTATATCATTCCAGGCGTCTTTTACAGATTATCGCTATGTGATCCCTATTTCCCTATCTCATTATTATGAGATTATTATGAGATAGGGAAAGTAAAATATTACTTTCCCTATGGTTAAGAGAATGGGTATAAGTAAAATTTGTTTCTCATTTCACTAAAATGTGTCATTCAAACTACAGGCATTTTTATCGTAACAACTATTAATGAGCTAGAGCAATAAAAATGGACAAGTACTTACACTTACTCTTCAATTTTAATTACCTCCACAGAGGCCATACAACGAGTACAAAATGCTTGTACGTTTCTGCTATAATGTGCCTAGTAGGAATTCATTACTCTATACTTAAATAGGAAAGGCATTCTCAATATGAAAACTCGAGCGGAACTACAATATGCCTGTACGTACGGTTCATAGAGTAATCTGGAACAAAAAGCCTGAATATCTATTTGAAAAGTTTACCTGGGTCAAAGATAATGTAATGTGAAGCCTAAGGACCGCTACAGAAAATCGATTAAGATTACCTAAGCACAAGTCAGAACGATATCGAGGATCTTTTCAGTTCTCTACACATTCACGTACACACACACACACACACACACACACTATTGTTAATTTCAATTAATTTATTTTTTGATAGCTTTCAGGTAATGGTTGTTTAGCATAATTTTTAAGCCCTCATTACATAGATTCTCGCCTCACACCTTTAGAGAAGAGGAGGCGGCTGAAAATCAGCGCTGGGAGGGATTGCTTATCTATAACAGCACAAGCTGAGTCATCTCCAATTGCTTTCCTGGTAGTTAGGCTAAAATAATGTTCGTAACTTGTGTATGTATTTGTATTTGAAAGCAATAAACTTATTTCATTTCATTTTTCATTTTACTTCAAATTTGTCTTCGTCTAATTAAGTTATATCGTGCTCCCGGATAAATCAAACTCTCGGTTATATCGCGATATGGACTGCAACGTGTTCGATTCAATTATGTATGTCTCGCTTCTTAGAGATGAAAACATTTTTGCAATCACTATGTTTATACAAAGCTAGCTGTTCGTCCCGGCTTTGCACGATTTTAGCAATAAATATAATGCAAGAAAATCATCTGTTTATGACCATATTCACTCTTACCGACAGTACAGTACTTTACAAACTTTTAAAAAAGATATTTCATAACTGTTTTTTTTCTTCACACAATAATAATTAAATGTGTTCTTTTATAATATAAAAGAACACATTTATACGAACATTCTTTCGGCCATTACAAACATTACAAAAAAAGAATTAACCAATTTGGTGCCGTGGGCAGTTATGCACGTATTGCACGTTCATACATTTCGGTTATTCATTATTAGTTATAAAAAGATAGATAGATAGATGGATTGATAGATTATTTATTAATAATTAATTTCATGTTATTAGGTACTTTCATAAAAACTTGCGAGAGCCTAACTAGACCTTCTATAATACGACCCTGTCGCAAAATTCGTTTTTTCGAAATTCTAACTAACCGTAAACCTATTTCATCATTAAACGTCAAACGGTTCTTGATAATTAATTGTGATGTAGTGATTGATTATAGTAACCGTTCGTTTTTTATTTAATACTTAAATATTGTAAAGTACAAAAACAGCTCAAGGATTACTTATCTTTAACCCAAATTATTGCAAAAGTTAAATATTAGTACTAGTAATTGATTTTGTAAAATAAATAAAGAAACAACACTGCTTTACGTAGTTAGTAAAATCGTTGTCAAAGCTTAAAACATACGCAATAGTTTTGTCATATCAGGTTAGGCATGAATGGTTCAGTAATTGTAAAATTTTTGTCTGTGTTAAGCTGAAGAGAAAAAAAAGTTTAATGATTTTTGAATCCTTTCTACGTTGAATACCTGTTGTGACCTGATGTGGCCTGTTGTGGCTATTGTGCAAGACGGTAAGTTGTTCTTGCGTGTGTGGCGGGAAACTGTAAAACAAATGTACCTATAGGATAAGTATCTATTTAGTGGTGTCTGTTAGGTATTGCGGAGGTGTGAAGCGCGAAAGTGGACATGTCGCGCGACAAGACGAAGCAGCTGTGTGGGGTCGCGAGACGCCCCCATTTCCCACGCGACCCCTGCATCTGCCGAGTTCGGACCCTTCTTACGGAGTTAACCTTCAATGCTCATTACACAACAATAAGACGTATACTTATTATTTTTCTACCCTAGCACTGATTTCGTCTAACGGGACTCATTCGCTGTGATGAGCTCGTGTCGGACACAGCTCAAATAGTTTTTTACCAATGTTATTATTTGCCGGTTTTAGGTCGTAACTGTTGAGGGACTTAGTGCTGTGCGTTTGTTTACAATTTGTTACTAAAATGAATTTGAATATTTTAAACAGTTTGATCAACTCACAACAAAACAATTTAGCGCATGCTGTGGATTTGGCAGGTAAATATTCTGTTGTTTTAATGTATGTTCAATAATAACTTGAAGTGTATTTTACATAGAAATAGTGAGTAGTGACCTATTGAGGATTTCCGTGGAATTCGTAAATCATAAGGTAGCTGCGGCGGTTCTTGTCCATTTAGTGTTATTAGCTACATTAAAATCAGAGTACCTACCTGTACCTACATGCGTAAACAAGTATTTTTGTATTAATATATTTTTTAAAAAGAGTCATTCTTGGAATTACCTTTAAGTGGATAAAACCACTTTAAAAAATTTTTTTTTTTAAATTACGTGATCTATTGAAGTCATTGTAAAACTCATGTGGTCAAACATTGTGTTTAGTTCAATCGTTGAATTAATTTGTCATACTAACTAATTCAGGTTGGTCGCTTAACAAACTTGAATCATCATAATTCCCAAACTGTGTGAGTAGGTACCTACTGAATATTTACTGTTACGATTAATTTAGCTGTAACTTTTGTATGTGAATTAAACTAATTTCTTTTGATGTCGGCTTATTAAGCTTATTAAGATAGTGCAAATTTAAATTCATGTTAAAATAATATGATGTTTATTGATAGAATTCTACCTACCCAAACCAGATTTTAGGGTTTGGTTAATTTGATGTGTAGGTACTAGGTACCTATGAGAAATCTGAATTGCTGTGCTTTATTTTTATTTATTTAGCAGACTAAATGAGTCAAGTCAACACATTTTTTCGATCTGTTGCAATGGGCGCGGTAGGATTTAGATCTGTGTGATTGCCTAAAGATATATCCCAATCACCAATTTATTTGTTTATAATCCGTAAACGTATTCGTGTCGATTAATTTATTATAATTAGTTTCATGTTATTTATTAATATCAATAGCATATGTGATATTATCAGATAAAACGTTAGTATGTAAATATTAAAACTGAAAAACATAGCAAAATTATTATACGAGTATGGTAATACCTAAATCGGGTATTTTTTTCTAAACGTTATTGCCTATAGTTACCTTGCACGACATGCATGCGCACCAATGATGTTTAAAAGTATCATTGTAGCGCCCCAGACGCGTAAATTCCGCTGCGTTTTGCGTCCGTTAAAATTGCGTTACTAGTGCATCTACTCTTTGAGTAGGTATATACCTGGGTAGATTAGTTTTAGTTACGGTGTCTTCAGCGCAGTACTTTTTGTGTGGCCCATATTTAGTTACTGCACCCTTTAGATGGTAACAGTACCAATTACCTTTAAGGCGACTACTAGAGCTAAGTGCTGCCCCCAATTGATTTAATTTTATTACTTCTAAACTAAATCAATTCTATTATTATTATCATTTTAACAAATTACCTCTAGTATTCATTGAATCACTGTAAACTGCTTCTCATCCTGGAATTCTTTCGTATTGTACATTATTGTATAGCGAAAATTGGACTTTATAAACAACTAAATGAAAAGTTTATTGTAATTCAATAAATACTAGAGGTAATTTACTAAAATGATACTGTTCTAGTTTTTTGAGAATTGATTTTGTTTAGAAGTAATAAAATTAAATCAATTTGGGGCAGAACTTAGCTCTAGTAGTCGCCTTAACAAATAATTGATAGGTATTTCTACCTCCAAACAACGTTTTCAAAACCCATAAAAGAATTAAAGTTGAAATGCTTTCTGTTTAGGTTTTTAAGTATATTCCTACGCAATTCCTATCTTCATTATTTATTATGCATCATTAGTTTTGGCATGAAAATAAAGTAAATGAATGTCCGCGACTCCAATTATTAATAGTACCTATGGCTATAATACATACTACTGATTTTGATGTTCCTTGCTGCACCACAAACAAACGCAGTCGCACACGCAGGTGCGGAGGAGGCACGGGCATTGCGGGCGGCTTCCCGTTTGTCAGTTGCCCGCGATGATCGTAACGAGACACACGTTGCGCGCCCACTACAATGAGCTGATGGGTCGTGTGTGAATGTCCAATGTTTCCATGCAAGGTGCGGGGGCGGTGGGACCGGTCGACGGTCGCACGCCCGACCTGCCGACCTTACGTACCGTTCACTGCACGCACCTCCATTCTCGTGCTAAAACTAAGTGCATCTCAGAAATGTTGTAGATAAAACTTTGACTGAGCAATGAGTAGGTATTATTACACGAAGAACATTGTGATTGTGATGTGATACGCTTTGGATAAATGCATCTTATTTTCAAACCAGGAAAGAGCTATAGGAGCATTTCGAAATATGTACGTATCTACTGTAATGTGTTTGTCCCAATGAATGCGAATATTATCTACATAAGTAATATCTTCTATAAATGGTATTTTATAGTAGTAGGCTTTATTTTTAATGAATGAATCTTATCGTTATTTATTTAATATTAATTATGATATTGTTATACTCGTACTACATCCAAAGTAATTACCTATAAATCTGTTTCGTTGTGCTGTAAATAACTTCTAATTAAAATTTATCTAATACAATAACTAAGGGTGAGTGGTCTTTCTTTCTTTCTTTCATTCTTTCTAATGTTATGATAAAATTATCTAGCCGTTTTCAACGCCAACCAGAGATGGCATTGTCTGTGTATTAGCACGCGGTAGTTAAATGACAAGAATTTACTTAGACAATATATTTTCCGAATCTTATTTTATAGTTATGTTTGGTATAGGTACTTACCTAATAGGTGCATGTCAGTAGCTAGCTTATTAATCCCTCGATCGTGAGTTATCAATTGAAATCAATTGTTATCGTGGCACCCGGATGCATCCTGGGGGTTGAGGGATTAAAACAAGGTACCTCCAAGGAGTTGAACTCTTTTATAACTTAGATTGCCTGTGATTAATTTAATATTTAGTAACTAGTGTCTAGTGACTACAATAGGTAAATATCATTTAAGTACCTATTTGTAGTCAGATAAAATGGCAATCCTTTACTTTACTATTTTATACGCCTGTCCCTACTTTTTAATTGACAGGTAAACGAGTAAATTCGTGTTGGTAGGTAGAATTTAATATTTAATATTTGGAAGAGAAGAGTAAACCTCTTTTTGAATGCGATGCAGAATATATGTACACCAAAAATTCATTTTGCCCAAATTATCAATACTGGTATCCTAAAAATAGTGTGTAGGTATGAAATCATATTCAGAAAAGTACATAGGTAGGTACCTACTTACCTAAGATATAAAAAAACAAATCCTTGGAGTTTGCAACATTGTCTCTTAGTTAGTAGTTCGTCAAATCCGTTAGGTACCTATTAACCAAACACCTAATCGTTCCCACTAACAAAACCAAAGACCCTTTCCAAGTTGAGCAGCTATTGTATTCGTAGAAACGCCTCTTACAGTTTCGCCTACAATAATAAAAAAAACATCAATAGCTGTACCCATGTAATAGCTGTCTCGAGAATCAAGGGGATCGCTTTGTGTCATAAAGAGGACTTCTTATTGGTCCGAATCTTCCCCCAATTTACCAATCACAAGCACAGGATAAGACTTGCTCGTAATGGTCAAAGGACAGATGCGCCAAAGGTGCAATAGATTATCGATATTTGCTCATGTGTTACCCCTACGCCAATGATATAAGATACAAAAAATATCACCTGCCTTTTACATGATACAGATTAAAGTCAATCCAATAAAAAAACTTAAATTTACACTACAGTCTATTGACATTGCAACTGGAGAATTTAACAATAATCCCAGATTTATTTTTCCTCAGGTTGGAGATCAAAAGTCAAAGTGGAGGGGCACGGGGAGACAAGCAGCGGTTGCATCGATAGCATGGCGGAGGTATCCGTGCCACAGAGCCCCCGGCATCTTCACAAACGTCGACGTCTCTCACAACTGCTTGATAAACTTGCTGTGCAGTTGCGCAACAACAACCATTATCCTCCACCTCGCTGGCTCATGCTCGACACTCCATATTACGAGCCCACCAAGGCGCCGGAAGAGTTGCCTTTAGACCTCTCCGTGAAGTCTGAACCCGTGCAGCTCTCCCAAGAAACCGATCAGCCGGTATTTGTTTGCAACACGTGTGGGCAAACTTTTACAGTACACGACCGTTTAGCTAAACATGTCGCTTCACGGCATAGAAACCGCACACCAGAAGCGGCACGAGCTTACGAATGTGAAATTTGTAGACGACGATTCGCCCGTTCTGATATGCTCACGAGGCATGCACGCCTTCACAGTGGCGTCAAACCATATTCGTGCTCAGCTTGTGGCCAAGTGTTTTCACGATCGGACCATTTGGCAACCCACCAGCGAACGCACACGGGTGAGAAGCCATATCGCTGTCCAGCTTGTCCATATGCCGCATGCCGACGCGACATGATCACTAGACATATGAGAACCCACACACGTCGTCCGCAACCGGCCTAAACTAAATGAAGAGTCAGTGCAGTGCATTTACCCATTACATAAATAAACTGTCTTGATTACGCAGGCTTGTTGTGCATTTTATATTAAGTCTTAAATATATAATTTATTTCGTTTTGATCCTACCTAATAATATTTAAAATTAGAGACTGATAATAATTTACTTATTTCAAAAGAAATGATTTTGGAGTACTTAATTAATGTATACCTACATATAAAAAAAAAAATTGTAATTATAGGTATGGTCCCTGGCGATTGTCATGGCTGTCGTTGCATCGATAGGTAAGAATGAGATATCACATTGCAGATCGATTTAATCTATAATAAAATATGATTTGCTGATTTGCGAATGTATGTTTCTGTGCCTACGTCAAGTTTTATCTGCGAAATGCAATGCGATGTGTCAATTTCATTCTCAAATTGTTATACACAGGTATTAATAAGGATTCGAAGATATTTATAAATAGTTTAAGTTTGAACAATTTCGTTGCTAACACCTTTAAACATATTGTGTTGTGCCATTTTTTATCAGAAAATTTTGCCCTGTGTGTTTTATATTAAATGATCACATCGTTAGTATGAATTACCTAGTAAGTTCATGTTCATTAAAGTTTTGACATTCAATTGTGTATAATAAAGTGGTTGATTATGTACTGTAAATATTATTATAACATAACTTATCATAGTGGTTGATAGGCTTCCTTAACTAAATAGGTTCGTACATTTGTTACATCTAAATGCCAAACTTTTTCGATATTCCTAAAAATTTTACTGTCTAGTTAAGACATTTAACCATAAGCTTTTGTTCTGATGTTCACCTTTTGTTACGTTAATTTGTTTGTTAGATTAGGTATTGCAGCTACTTAATGTTGTACAAAAATGATTTGATCTACGAAATGGGAGTAATATTGGGATCTTTATTTATCTTCAGGACTACAGAGTCCGAGCGGCCAAATAGTTATAAGTAAAGTGGTTGGCGATCGTTTTTAAAACACTATTTTAAATTCATTTTAAAAAATATTGTGCCAAAACCTTACAAAGAATTACTTTTTAAAGCGCACCCATTGTGTATTTACTTATTTTTTAAAGCATTACGTATGTTTGTTAGTAATGTAGGGTCTTAGGATTTAAAACGATAAATGTGCAGATATCATATACATATAAGTAAAACGTGGTATTACTTACTACTCATATACCTACCAGCACAACAGTTGGTAAGCGATTTGAAAAATCATTCTTTTGTAGGTAGGTACTGCAAAAACAATAAATCTTATATAGATTTTATATTGTTTTGAAATTAACATAAAATTTTGTTAAAATATAATACATTATACCACTGTAATAAAGTAGGTAGGTACCTTTATTCAATGGCCTTAAAAAACTTTAAGTTTTTATTAATGCTTGATTATCATAAATGTATTTATTTAAAATGCTAAAAATGAGCTTGGGTTTTGTTTCAGTTTTCAGTGGATCGTACAAATCATAATTATTTTATTTAAAATTTTTAGGCAATTTGTTTATTAATAATAAGTAATCTATATCACTTACCATTATAATGGTATCTTGTATAGTCAAGAATTATGATTTGAGTTACTTGAACTAGAATAATAGGTGATGTCGTATTTACGGACATCGTATTTTCAAATCTAGCCAGTTCATAAAACTAACTGATTTACTCGCAAAACAAATGAGTCATAACAAATGAAATTTTTGTAGGATACAATCAAAAAACTATTTATAACTATAGTTGACGTAAACTCACTTTTCAAGGATTGTGGGTTTAGTTTTTATTGCATTAACCTGATTTTAGAATGCATAATTTGCTAAAAAAATATATAATACACATGCAATTAGCTAGGAAGCTGCCTAAAGTAACTAGGGAGTTACAAATTTGGGCAGATTTTTATCGAGTATCACCTGATTTAGTCTATTTTCTGTAATAAGGAAGGTGTAAAATCATAGATATTTACACTCGCGACTTCGATTGCGTGAATCAATGTCATCTAAAGTAAACTTCTAAAGTACCATTTAGGAGGTCATTCTATTTCTTATTTATATCTGCATCACATTTCATAAAGACACTAACAATATGAATGTACGAACTCTGAATTATAGAATAATACCTAAGTAACTAAGAAAAAAAAAATCCTACGAAAAACACAAAATTGTATAATGCAATCTGTCTGCTTATGGATGGACATTCAGCAAATATCTTAGTTATTTATATATTAATTGTTTGTGGTCCAATGTGTGACATGGGCACTTTTTAGTAGGTCTTTGTCTTTTTTACTTTGTCACTGACATAAATCTAAATGTTGTAACAATGTGGCAAATATACAGGGTTACTTTGAAATCATTGCTTTTTCGTAGCCGTACTTAACTATTTAATGAGCAGCAAAAATAAAAAGCGAACATATTACATAACAAATAATATTACCATTACAAGTCTGTGAAAATGAAATTTATGATTTCAATCTAGTGCAAAACTAAAGTTGCTGTAGAAGAACTAAAAAAAAAAAACAAGTTTATAGATGATTGTTAACTGTTTAATGGTCTAAATAAATAATTAAATATAAATTATAAGAATAAACGACTTGACTATGTTCAGCTTTATACATAACAACGCGCATAGAAAGTCAATATTTTTGAGTTACATCACTTTCGATCTATGTGTGCGATAATAATATGTCATCGAGTTTTATTCTAATTTAATGAACACTAAATAATATTAATAATGATCTTTGTTACTTATGTAGGTTCATTGCTGTATAAGTACTATTATGCATAAAATGTGTGACAAATATGTATGATATTAATGTTTTATAGAATTCGTTTGTTTTAGTTACTTAATTATAATGGTAATGCTATTACTGAGATACGACCTGACGTTGCACAATGTTGCAATATTCATTTGAGCTATCTATAACTTATGTAGGTAGGATTTCAGCACAGAAATAATTTATTGTCTTAATATGACTGTGTTCGATTCAAGCTTGTATGTGCTGATGAGCGGTCACCATGCTATCTATATGACCATTCATACTGCCATCTAGCGGATACCATTGTCGCAAATTTTCTTAAGATGAATATTTTCTTTAAAAATGTGAATCTTTTAGATAGATAATTAAGTAGATCGGTAGGTTTGCCTTAAAAAGACAAAAATAATTATAAGCGTTGAAATGTTATAGCATTATTGTACTTAAAGTGGTCTAAATTATTAAAAATGGTTTAAGTGGACCAACACTTGACAAAAGACATTTAAGAATTTCATAAAAGTTTGACTTTGTCTAATGGTTAAATCTTTGTTGATGATTAATTATTATTATTATCTATTATAAGGTAAGAGGTACTTTATAAGACTTAAGATAAAAGATTGAAGTTTTTGTAATCTGCTTTTTAGCGAACGTGTTATTCTTTTAAAATACTTTCAAGTCCAACAGAGGATGTTTTTAAGTTTTAGTTCTGTGATAATGATTTTTGATTAAGTTTTATTAATGGCTGCTGTGTTTAAGTATTTATTGGTTTTATTATTTAATAAATGGCATTTCCAAATAATATTGTGCACAAATTATTTTTACCTTAAATATCCCTCGAGAATTGATCTTATGAACTGACACCAAAACAATTGTTTAAATCTACAGATCACCCTCTTCATAGAATATTTTTTTTATAAGTAGTCCGTAGGGGGACTAGTACAAAATATAGTAGTATTAGGCTAATTAGTATCTGACTAATTTTTATGTAGGTACCTATCCCGTATTAATCTAGGCACAAATTGTTACTTTTAGAGTAAATTAAAAAAAAACGTTTTATTTATTGCTAAACTGTGTTCCTAAGAGACACTTATTCGACACTCTTTGCTTCTTTGGTGCAGAAAAGTAAAAAAAGCAAAGTACCTACCTATCTTTAGAGCAATCACCATGACGTCATTAACTTGGACTCCAGCTCAGTTATTTCTAGGGCATTATAAATTTTGATAATCCTTAAACTGTTAAAAAATGCCGAGCTTAGGAACTTTACGAGACGCCTACTTTTATTTCATGAATTTTGATTGCATCATAAATCTTTGATTTAGAATATCACCACCACAATGTCATTCTATTAAATATTAATAACTGTGAGGCTGGCTATTTTTAATTTTGCCAAGGAGACCTTAATCACACACGCTTTTCAAGCAACTACAATTTTCATTGACGATGTTCTTGATTGATACTCGTAGTAACTACCCTTGAGCCTAGGGACCTTTTTATTGGCATACGGGTCTGCATTGCGGACGGCACGCATTTCACTTACACTGTACCTAGGCTATATTTGATAGATGATAGTGAACTATTAAATAAAGCTAGCAATGAACTCGAAATGCGCGCGCCACCCGCATGTGTACCGTAACTGTAAAAAGACCCTGTTTAAATTATTTTTTGTCATAAAAGACGAGTCATTAGGTTCAAAGTTTGGTAGCAATATGTCAACCACGCCCTTATGCCAAATCTGTATAGGTAGTCGGGTATTATTTCAATTTTGTCAGGGGTGCTTAAGATAACTGGAGGTAAATCAGCAAGAAAGTTCGATAATCGAACTTTCTTGTGAAAGCGAACTTCGATTTCACACCGACTTGAATTTGATTCAGTGGGTTAACGGTAGGTGCCCTATTATTTTATGTAGTTAGAAATGGAAAAGTAAAGATTTTCCAAGAACTATACCTATACCTATTACGAAATTAGTCGTATCAAATATCAAGATGATCTTGAGATGATTATCATCAAACAAGGTTTTGTAACGTTTTCGTAAAAGTTCCACATTGAATTCGAATTGAAAATAAGAGAAGGCTATTTGACTGGTTCTTGAAATCCATTTTATATTATTAGTTAGAGGATGAAGAACCCAGCAAAAGTATTTTTTTAAATTCTGGTACATATTTACTGAAAAATATCAAAATGAAAATTGAAAGTTGAAATAGCGTGCCAAAACGTTATTTTGTCAATATGGTGCTGCAATGGGTCGGTGACATCACCTGCCTGTCTTGTGATCTGTAGCTCATATCATCTAACATACATTTGTTGCAAACAAATAACGAAAGTGCGATTGGATCTATATTTTAACAGTGACTTATGTACTAAAATAAGTTTTAAATGGCATGCAGTTCCAAAATGTATAAATACTTCTATTAAAACTTCGGAAAACTATTTGTAAGTGTTCAAAAGAAAGTCTAAGTGCGCCAAAAGTGGTTGCAACTATTTCGAAGGGATCATAATAAATAATAACATAGCGAATAGTACAAATATTTTCTTCTGTGAAGACAATTTCGATGTAAGTAAACATAATATTTATAATTTTCAATAATTCGTTGCATTAGGAATGTAAATATTTTGTTATTGGATTGAGGTTATAATACCTCAAATATTTTTATCAGAATGCCTCTTGCAACTCACTTAGAATATTTCCGATGTTTTCATAATATTAGCTAAAATTTGTAGCTAGAGTTTTATGATTTCAATAAATATTACACTCAACGATCACGACTAACTAGTTTGTTTGTAACAGATTTTAAATGAATGGGCAATACTGCTTTCTGCTTTACAAAATCGTTTTCCATGGTAAAAGTAATTGACAGAATTTGTAAAATATTGGAAATAAATCACACATAAACAATGGATATTATTATTATAGGAAAATATTATCAAAACATTTTGAAAAGCTACTAAAACACAAGTAGGCAAACGAAGTTATCAAGCAGGTGAGGTCATCATAAACCCGACCAATCAGGATCATTTCGTGTCACGTGACAAACATTTAAATAAATCCATTTATATTTCTGGATTTATAAATAAATCGTTTATTATTTTCAACTTACGTTACTGAATAACCATTTTTAAACCCATAATAATATAAGCTGGTAATAGTAATTCGCACTTTATTTTTTGCATTGTCAAATAGCCTAATATGATCAAGCAGGCCATGGTATTCATTACGACATACGTGTGCGATTAATTACCGACTGATACCTAAATAATATAGGTAACCAATATTTTCAAAAATCGTTCGATTTCATTGCGATTCTATGGAGAATTGCAATTAGGTTTCTTTAAGTGAACCCGCGTGGCACCCAAATAAGGTAAATGTACCATATTACGGCTTAGGACGTGTTTATCTTAGACAGAGAAAAAAAAAATAATAACATTTTAGTTGCGATAACTATTTAATTTTGAGGATATGTCTTATAAGATGGATGTAAGATATTATTTTTCCCCGTAGCTAATAACTTATAGAAATAGACGTTATTTTGCTAAACCCTTAGTTTGTATCTAATTCCGTGCTAAAATTCGGCTCTCAACTTAATTCCAGGAGTCGATGTACTTAATTCCGAGATACTGTAGAAGCTCCAGTAAGATATTTTCTTTTTCATATGATACGTGTGTTTTTAAGTTTTAGAAAGTTTGGCTCGGTACTTAGTATGTTTTTGAAGCTTTATACACAGTCATTGTCAGGCGTATATTTGGATGAGGCCATTTTCTACCTGGAAAATAAATGAACAATGATTAGATTACATTCCTAGAATTAACTTTATTTACTGAAATAAGTAGGACCCTGTTATGTTTTCGTTTTTAACTAACTTTATTATTTTATCGGATTATACTCAATACTCAATACTATACGTTACTGACAGTACCTATGCATAATTGGGCATGTGATCACTGAACTAAACACTAGACAGACGGACAAACGAACAAACCATAAAACTATTTTTTTATTTGTTTATATATTGTACTATTTTTCATGTACCTATACCTACCGGAATAAGCGACATTAGTAACAAAATTAGTGAACTTAATCACGGGAGTAAAAAAAATGGTTATAATAAAAAAAACAATATTTAGTAGATTAGAAGTTAATATAACAATATATTTATAACATCGAAATAAGTAACCTTTGTGCTTTGATTTTATAAAATAAAACCAATTAAATATCAGTGATATGATCCGTACTTCGTACGTATGACTTAACGAGTATACATTTCGAACTCAATTTAAAGACTCAAATTAAATAAAAATAAATATACCGTAATTACCTCACCATAATGTGCAACTTATTACTCAACTTATTTACATCAAATTTACATAATACAACGTGTTCCTTTTGATATCCCATAACTCTAGGGTATTAAACAGACCATGGTAAAGGATCAAATTGCATAATCTGAATTATTTTTTAATTATATTTTTTTTTTTTTTTTTTCCATACAAAATAATTCTAAAAAGTCACGACTGTTTACCTTGTTATGAATGAACTTTTGAATGAAAACGATTTACTCGTACCTACTTATCAATGAAACACCCACACACATCAATGTTTTTACAAGTTACGCTCTCCCGCTACTTTACTACTACACTTTAGTGTAAGTTTGCCAACGTCTCGCAAAACTAAGGATTCGCCATACTGGTAACATTTTTGTAACAAATTAAACTAAAATTGATGTTATATTCGAAACTATTGATTTTTGAACCACATGTTCTAGGGCGTTTTATATTATTTTTACCTAATGTGTGTGTGGATATCAAAAGGAACACGTTGTACCTATACATAAATTGAACCCTAGACATAATAAAAAAATTCGAATACTTCGGTCTGACTTTCTTTTATTCCGTGAAAGTCATCACGTCAGATAAGTGTACAAAATAACGGCATCGAGAATTTAACTTAAAATGTGCTCTAATTAACTTGGAACGGCGAACAATACCTCTAATAACTATAACACAATAATAACACAAATTTTAAATAGTTGGTATAAACTTGTATAAACTTACCAGCATCACAGCAAATTCTTTCAAAGTTACGCTGCCGCGTTAAGCTAACCGTTAACATTCCCGTACTAAACTACCGAGTGGTTGCAATTGACGCTTTTGAAAATTGATTACCTACGTAAATTCAAAAATAGTGTTTTTCGGTTGTATTTAAACTTTAGTCAATGAAGTACCTACTGCAATAAATAATGATTTTAACGGTAGTTTCCCTATTTTACGCCAAAAACCAAAATGCCAGGGCATAATGTAGGTACTACATAATGTACTACAGGGCATAGTGTAGGTAGGTACCGTTACCTTATCGAGCTTTCTGTGCAGCGACAGTTTTTCAAAAGAGTAACAACAGATTAAAAGGTCAATTATCTCAGTTTAGACTTAGCTAAAGGTATAGTTACTGCCAATAATCGTGCTCCACTTTTTCAAAATTACTTTCGGCATTACTGCTTTCATGTTGGGGATCCAAATTCCCGGAATAAAACCGATTGAGCTACTTAACTTTATGCTACTCAGACTCTTACTTTGCTGCTGGAGACGCATTGTTCCCTTGTTTATGAAGTAAAACTTTAGTTATTATGTATCAAACTTTGCTAGAAACACCTTTTGGTGGACAGGACAACTGTATGTATCAACATAAAATAAAATCACTTCCACGACCTTTACATGGGACATTTAAAGTTTTGATTAAAATGAAATGTCCTATGTAATAGGTAGCTTTGATTAGAAAGCATTTACATTTCACACAGAAATATTTTTTTTTTTTTTTTTAGAAAAAAGCGGCAGCAAATAAATTCACCTGTTAATACAGGGTGTGACAAAAGGCTTAACGAAGCCAAATACCACGTATTCTACCCTTGGAAATAAATCGTTACAGAGATAGGTATTGAAGGTAAAAGTGAAATATTTTTCTTCGAGATCTTAGCATGAAAATCTTCTGTTTGTTGTTACTAACCTTTTTTCTTTAGAAACATGTTGAAAATTTGTAGAACTTTATCATAAAAACGCTTTAAAGAAAGCAACCCGCGATGAACAGCGTGCACGCACACTAAGACTTGTTGTATAAAGTTAGGTCACAATCCTCGTCTGTAGCGCTTTGGGCGCGCTATACATTGCGGGCACATTTATTTTAATACTTAAAAAAAAGGCCTTTGCAAACGATTATTTTTGTTACATACGATTTCGTTTGATAAACCCAATGCGAGGTTTAAGGCTTCGTTAAGCTTTTTGTTACACCTTGTATGTTCCATAGTTTTTGAATTATTTTACCATAGGTATTGTAGTTATCTTCCCTAGATGTAAATTATGGATGTTTTTTTTCTTGTGCATCGTCTTGAGTGTCGTTATTCCTTTAGTTCCTTGAAATGAAATGTAGGTCAGTAAACACAAACTTTTGATCTCCAGAAATTTACACATTTATTAGTAAGTAGTAGTCACCCTGTATATTTGCTATATTTACATTAATGTAAGTACTCAGAATTTTGTCTTCTTCCATTTGTTATCACTCACAACGTCATAACCATAACTCACAACACTCCTAAGCTGCAAACCTTTATTTTCATAGTACCTACTCCTATACATTGTTGTTGCATTCGCCATGTAGCTTTTGTAACAAAATATAGCCTATGTTACCCAGACTATAATAAAGAATCGTTTGATAACTCATTCGCCAAAATCGGTACAGTAGTTTAGCCGCAAACGTGGAACCCACATAATACATAGATTGCTAAAATCATAACCCTTCTTGATGGCTTTACCGTAGTCGGGTAAAAATTGATTACCTACAACCAATGATATTTAAAAAGATAATTAATTTAATGATATTTTTATTTTATTTTATTCTTTACTTTTATAATATCATTGCCTACAACAGTTTTAATAACGGGCAAAATATCAGGAACGATTAGGTACTAACCAACACGTACCTGCCTGAAACTACTTGCGACTGCACGTTGCCGCCATAATTATTGATTTCTATTGTGTCTGGAATAACCTGGATTTTGAAAGATCATTGCTATCCTAAAATGTAATTAAGAATGAAAGGCTATTAACATGTATTTACAAATTGACTCACTTACGTGCCTAGCTCGCGAAATACCATTAACTTTAGATGTATGTTATTGTGTGTTTTTATATCAATTTAGCATAAATTACTTACTACTATCCAATAAAATGTGGTAATTCCTGGTATACATTATGGCTCAAAAGGCTGCTATCCAAAGTAAAACATTTTTAGTCCATGGTTTTAGAAGAAGAGTTGTTCATATATTTTTTAAATGGCAACTTAAATCAATCGTTGTTTTCATCACCTCTATAATTTTGCGGCTTAAATTGGAACTAGCTGCATTTACATTGATTACTATATCAAAGTAGCGATTGCAGCGCTGCATCAACTTGTCATTTGTGAGTGGTGGCTCGGGCACTAGTTCTCTCTTCTCTCGACCGCCATTTTGGCGTCACGATCGCATTGATTGGAACGCCCTCATTGAGAATTTTTAGAAGTTTTGCTTGCTAGTGATAATATAACTAGCAATTTATCTGTAGTGTGTTTAAATCTATCATAATAGGTAAGAACTGTTAATATCTGATATGTAACACATGCCTCTGCCACGTATGCCAGTAGTATCCGTTGTGTAAATTTCTGTGGAAATTAATTTTATTTGGCGTTGACGACAGCGCTCACAGCGCCGTCTGTGTTGTATTTTCTGCTAGTTTGTGGCGCTAAATTGTTGATTGCCGACATTGTCGTACATTTTTGGATTATTCCTTTATATTTTTTGTGTTTGTTGTTATGGTTTAAAGTTTTCACGCAATATAAAAGTGGACATCAAAAATGCGGCTAGTGTAAAAGATGGCGGCCGCTTAGAGTTATTCCGTAATGCTTTGATTGAGCCGTGGTTTGCTGTTTTGATTATGAAAATTACCTACCTGTCGTTCAAGTTTTAGTGTTAAGCTTTTTACTTGGAAAGCTTAATCCACCTCTTATTTGCCATATATTGTTTGTCAAACATGAATCGCCTAGAGCTGTTGTCTGATTCTTGAAGTACCAAGGTAGTAGAAAGTACTTCGTGTGGTAACCAGAGACAGGAACCTGTGTTGTACTTAAAATCTACATCACTCTCAGGGGCTTCAGAGAAAGCCATTGGAAGGTGAAAGGCCATCAAAAAATGATTGAAGTTTGATGCTCTAAAAATCTGTGTAATTTTGGTTGTAGCCATGCCGCCCCCTGATAAAAAAGTTAAGAACAATCTACCAACATTTATTCAAGAGCCAACTACAACAGTGCTTTCAGGTAAGTTGTTAAATAAATAAAAAAATATGTACGCTTAAAATGTATATTGGTATGGGTATGTGGGGTTTGAAAATTTATATTTTTTATTATTTCCATATTTTAAATGTAATTTTGTGATTATAGTGAACGGAACTGGTGAAGAGGAACAAGACACTGGTGTTACTTATTTTGTTGATGAGGAAGGCAGGTACTACTACCAGCCTGCTGGTGAAAACCAGAGCATTGTTTCATTGCCTACAGCTGACTCTGAAAATGAGGTGTGTATACAAAACTGACAATTATACCTAATATGTTGCTTGCTATAAAATTGTGTAATGTGATGTGTATGTTGTATGATTAAGTGATGTCAGAAGGAATAGTGTTGATGGTCTGCATAGAATCCTATTCATATTTTGATATCAGTCTGCTAAAACAATTGTTTTGTTACATAAATATGTGAACAATTAATGTTGGTACAGGCCTTGGAAGAAGATGGACAAATGTTGGTTGACAACGAGGGGTACCAAACAGTTACTTTGGTACCATCGGAGAGTAGCACTGGTGAAGTAAGCTATGTGCTTGTAGTTCAAGAAGATAACAAGCCAGTAGTCAACATTGATATTAAAGTTGATCAGGTAAGTTGGGTTTTTCTGAATCAATTTAAAAACTATATTTTCATCTTGTACTATAATCTTCCAAACTATGCAATAAATGTACCTATTTTAATATATAATACAGGATGAAATTTTAATCACTTTTAAAAAATTTTGTAGGCGTCCAATTTTTGAATCATATTTAAACCCCATTTACGAAGTAAAAAAGTCAATCAAGATATCACCCGAAAATATTTTTCGCAGTATAGTTTTAAATTTTTACGGTCCTAGCCCTCTTAAGGTATAAAGGGAAAATCAAAAACTTATGATTAGTATTGTAATGAATTAATGAGATGCGCATCGCGTAAAAAAAGTGTTGCTAGGCGGCCGTATCAAAAGTTTTAGATTTTTGGAGGACATTTTCTAAGTGCTTTCTTGACATTTTTGTACCAAAAGAAAAATACGTCATTTGTTTTGTGTCTTGTAGATTGATATATTAAAATTTGGAAGGTGGTTAAAATTTCATCCTTTATACCTAGTCAGGTTATAAGTTCTGTCACATGTGTAATATGAAATAATTTAGACATGTTTATTATTTATGTAACCATTTATATAGCAAAATGAACTTAATAAAACATAGATTCATATGGTAATAAAGTTTATTCAAAATGACCCCCGCGATTTTGAATACAGGCCTTCAATCTGTGCGGCCAGTTGTCTATCGCAGCACGAACGAGGTCCATGTCAATATAGGCGGCTGCCTTAATCAAGGATGCCTTGAGTGACTCCAAATCAGGATGAGGCTTTGAGCAGGCCTTTTCCTCCGAATGTTGCCATATCTTGTAATCTAACGGACTCAAATCTGGACTGGAGGAGGGCCAGTCTTCGTGCCGGATGAAGTCGATTTCACGCGCCGCTAGCCAGTCATGTGTGCTTTTGGCTCTATGAGCTGGCGCAGAATCTTGTTGGAATACCCAGTGCCTGTTATTAAACATGGTATGAGAAACAGCAGGCTTACTCTTGACAAGTTCGAGTTACGATCAAAATCGAATCGACGTCGAGAATCAGTGATTTGGTACTCTGAAATTGAACCTAAACCTTTGAGTCGATGGTGATTACGTTATCAACCGAAAATGTTTAACGGATCGCCATTTTAGATCGATCTTGACTTGATTTTGATTTCGATTCGATTGAGTTTGTTCAGATTTTGGCTAGGTCGAATCGAGATCGAACTTAAATCAAATTCAAGAGTAAGGGGGCAGGTTCCATAAGGTTCTTGAGGACTGTATTTTGATACACAACTGCATTCGTTTTTACGCCTTTCTCACAAAAATGTACCTCAGTTAAGCCCCAATAAGAGACTCCCAACCAAACCATGAGCGAGGATGGAAAATGACCTCGTTGGACACGCGGAATACGGTTGCTCGCTTCTTCACTGCTGTATGCGTACACCTTATCATTTTGTTTGTTGTAGCTGTCTTCCATGGTGAATATGTTCTCATCCGAAAAAAGAATTTCACGATGCTTTTTTCCCACGTACCGCTTCAACAAAGCGCGGCATCTCTTCAGTCTCAGGTCCATTAAACGAGCGTCCAAACGATGTCCTGTTTTTCTTCGATATGCCCTAAGCCCTAAGTCTTCATTTAACACCCTTTTCACCGTGGTCCTGTTTAACCCCATCTGAAGGATCAACAGTTTCTGCTTACGTATGGGATTTCTTTGAATTCGCGCCTTCGCAGCTTTTATCACTGCTGGAGTCCTAACAGAGCGAAGGCGACCACTTCTTGACCTGTCATCTACACTAGAGTCTTCATTGTATCGTTTTATGGTACGATAAACGAATCTTTTGGTTATATTCAAATTGTTCAGTAAGTCGAAAATCTGAATTGGCGCGTAACCGCAACGATGCAACGCAATAACCGCGACACGGTCTTCTTTAAGTGTCCACTCCATATTTAAAAATGAGGAAAATTCTTAAAAGTACACATTTTTATTTTCATGAAAAATTCGAATTCAATAAACTTTTTTGTGGCCAGCATTCTATATTAAAAGTTTTTATTTTGTGACAGAACTTATGACCTGACTTACGGCCAGTCCCAATAATCTATCTATCTTCAGTTTTGGCATATCGGAGATAGAAAACATCTTCTGTCTCTGATTTTGCTGTCCAGAGAAACAAAGACAAAAGTTGTTTTCTATCTCCGATATGCCAAAACTGAAGATAGATAGGTTATTGAGACCGGCCGTATATTAATATCATATAAAGTGTACTTCACAAAAAAGAGTCATAGTACTCAAAAAAAAAAATTGCACATCTTGACTAGATTAAAGCTAAGTTTACACACATACTTTTACTCCTATAATTTTACAAAAAAGCTCCTTTCCTTCATTAGTACATCTTTTCAACTTTCTAATAGATATTTAATATGAAGATTTAAGTTAAAATTTCTCCTTTAGGTCTTAAACTATTGTTGAAAACTATTGAACTGTTTCATCACTATCACAAAATTACATTTCAAAAATGATTATTTTTAATTGGGAATTAGATAATGGCTTTTATTTCAATGTTGGAAATCACTTTTAAATGGTAAAAAACTTATAAAAAACATAACTTCAAATACTTTATAGGTAAAATGCTTTAAAAGTAAAAATTAACCCAATGAAACAATTTGTATGTAACCAACCTGAAAGTCTATTAATCGAATAATATTTGAATATGTTTTGTAATCATTTTCTCATATCTGTGTATAGTAATAACTTGTTTCATTAATTAAGGATAAGAATGACGAAGACGATAAAGGTAATGAGGATGTGTACAACTTTGAAGATGAAGAGGCAGCTGAAGAAGGTTCTGAGGATGACCAGGATAACGTGGCGAGCAATCCAAAACCTGCAACTACCTCTAAAAGGAAGTACTTGCGGCCCCACTTCACTTGCACATTTTGCTCGTACACCAGTCACAGACGGTAAGAATATTTTCTCATGAGACAACTTTTTTTTCATCATATTTTGTAATTACAACTACAGGATACTGTGGATCTTCCCTTTTTTTTAAATATTATGCTATTGTTAGAGTCATGTACTTTTTGCCTGCTTTTTCAGAAGTATTCAGAACTAACCCATTTTAAATACAACATATAAATTAACATAGTTTTGCATAATAAATCAAATAAATAACATCTTCGTCAGGTAAAACTATAATAGGCGAATGTTTAATTGATTAAAATATTTCATAATGTAGAATCAATCTCAAGTGTGGGTGAATTCAATCTATGGTTTAAGATCTTTATTTACATTCACAAAGAATTACATGAATTCACTTAAGTGAAGGGTTACATAAAATTTTTAAATTTTGTATGAGCAGACATGTTAAATAAATCTGTGTCCGTTACAATCACTGACAAAATAATAATAAAGTACAATACAACGTTTATGTAGGTAAACAAACAAAAAGAATGTCTCAAAACTACAACGCATGAGGGTAGGTGTGTTGCACCAGCCCGCTTCGACTGCTTCGGTAAACAGATTAGGTATCTAGATTTGTGTACGGTTTTTTAAGTCTAAACTACATCATCATCAGGTACCTGCTGCTACGGCACATGAGGTCTCACTCGGAGGACCGCCCGCATAAGTGCGTGGTCTGCGAGCGCGGGTTCAAGACAACTGCCTCGCTGCAGAACCACCTCAACATGCACAACGGTGTCAAGCCACACATATGCAAGTACTGCAAAAGCCCGTTCACCACTTCTGGTAAGTCTGTCAATTGAAGTTTGTACTATACAATACATAATATTATGACTCATCAGTTCGGTTAGATCCAGACTCTAAAATTTTAAATTGTAATTGAAATTGTGGATCAGCAAATAACAATATTTTGATTAAGTAAAATTATAGATTAAGTTTTGTTGAGTATTGTTTTGTTAATTTGTCTAATTTAACTGTTCATCTGTTACTGATGTAGTGCATCTATGGCATCTCGGTAAAAGTGGGTTGTTTCTTAGGTGAGCTGGTGAGACACGTTCGTTACAAGCATACCCACGAAAAACCTCACAAGTGCACGGAGTGTGACTACGCCTCCGTCGAGCTTTCGAAGCTGCGGCGTCACGTCCGCTGCCATACTGGCGAGCGACCTTACCAGGTAAGCCACCATACATAGAGTATGGTATCCTAAGGGGTACTTAATTATGTAAGGATTAGAACTACTTTTATGGCTATATGTATACCTGTAAAACTATCTTTAAGTTCTCCATGGAGTATAAATATATTGTATAACACACTACCCCACTAATTTATATTAACAAACTATTGCTTTCCTCCATTTTAGACTTTCAATAGTGTGACAATATACTCAAAAGACACTATTGTTCTTTTGTTGTATTTTGAGGATTTTAACTCTGAATGTTATCATGTTAATTTGTCTAACAGTGCCCCAACTGCACATATGCGTCGCCGGATACGTTCAAGCTAAAACGACATCTACGCACTCACACGGGCGAGAAACCGTACAAATGCGAACACTGCAACATGTGCTTCACGCAATCCAACTCGCTCAAGGCGCACAAGCTCATTCATAACGGTAAGTGGTGTTCATCTTTAACTCTAAATAGCTTTCTATCTAAGGATTCGGGGTAATTTCAAAATAATTCTTGATTACAGTATCAGAGAAGCCGGTGTATGCCTGCGAGCTGTGCCCAGCCAAATGTGGACGCAAGACAGACCTGCGGATACACGTCCAGAAGCTGCACACGTCTGACAAGCCGCTCAAGTGCAAACGCTGTGGCAAGTCCTTCCCTGATCGGTACTCCTGCAAGATACACAACAAGGTAATTTGATGACCTGTTTCCCTCATTAGCTCAACATTTACTGAAAGACTTAGGTACCCCATACTGGCACGGTTTAAAGTCTTGCAATCTACTACCAACTTCACACATTTAAATCTATCCGTCCGGGAATCGAACTCTGGACATCTTGAAAACTGGTGTGTACTCTGCCACGGAGGTAGTCAAGACTAGTAAGATCACCTTTTATTTGTATATGTTTTATCTATCCGATGTCATGTTGTGTTTGTTACACATCAACTACAACCTCATTATCAAGAAGTGAATTTATAAAAGTATCAGTTTACTTATAAATAACATTTAGAATAGAGTAGATTGATGAACTCACTGTTTTACAGTGAAATAACCTAAAACACCTATACCCCATCAGATTTAATGAAACAGAGTAGCCAGTAATGTTTTCCTGGGCCACAAATCCACGACAGTGGGTGTATCGCCCATGAGGTAGTTCTGTAGCAGCAGGCCACTTTAAGCTGAGTGCCTTCCCTAAACTGTTCCTTAAAGCTGTAAAAGCTTCCACAATTCGTAATCCATTAGAAAAGAAATTACACATATACTTGTTCTAATATAAACTAAAATTAAACTTTTCTCAGACACACGAAGGAGAGAAGTGTTTCAAGTGTGAGCTTTGCCCTTACGCGTCGACCACGATGCGTCACCTCAAGTCGCACATGTTCAAGCACACTGACGAGAAGCCGTTCGCGTGCAACGAGTGCGACCAATCTTTCAGGTAATATTTTGGCTATTTCTTGTTAAGATGAACAATGTAAAGATACTGACTGATGTCTAAAATAGCAGACATAAATATGTACTGTTGTTTGGGAGCTGGCAGTTCAAGAAATTTTGATCAGTAGAAACGATTCCGGGAGCCTGGTTTTACAATGTCTTCCATATTATAAAACACTTTTTAATCCTGTAATAATGTTCATCAAAGTAGTAGTAATAGGAAATAATATCGTATTTTACCAAAAATATAGAGTTCGGTTAAGTTTTGCTTTGGATTAATTAACTGGTTTCCATATCACTACAATTAGTTGTTAAAACAACACACATTCAGATCAGGAAATGTTTTCCTCGTGAAGGACTCTTCTATAATCTAACCTTCTCTCTCAATAGACAAAAGCAACTACTGAGACGCCATCAAAACCTCTACCACAACCCGAATTACGTGGCAAAGCCTCCTAAAGAGAAGACGCACACATGCCATGAGTGCAAACGCACCTTCGCACACAAGGGCAACCTGATCCGGCATTTAGCGGTGCACGATCCAGACTCCGGACACCAAGAGAGAGCACTGGCTTTGAAACTTGGCCGCCAGAGGAAAGTCAAGTACATCGACGGGAACATGGAGGTAATAACCAGTTGCAACCAATTAAGTTAGGACAAGTACAAAAGTGTGGCAAAACATTGCACTTTTAAAACCTTTAAGTTATTGGCTCTCCAAAACATACTAGATATGCAACTTTAAAAAAAATACGACATGTAATTTATTATTCTACTGGAAACGTGTCTGTTTTGTCGCTACCGCTCGAATCAAAATTTTGTGAAATTGCATATCTTAGTTAATAATTCATAAGTATGAATATGTGCACAAGCTCTTTTTACGTCTATATCCTTCTTATTGCAGCAGCTGCGATTTCAATAGATGTTTCTTAGTAAAAGTTAAACTTTTACATGTATTCTTATATGCTAAGCAAGGAGATGGTTTGCTTCCGCATAAATCTATTTGTTTTTAATTTTAACTGTACAGCTATTATTTATAAAGGTTTATTAAATGTTTCTATAAGGTTTATGCAAAGGCGAACAGCATTTTAAAAATTTATTGCATAAGTAGTACATTCATAACGCAAACGTTTTTAATAGTGGCTTTTTGAAGAAATATAATTTTATGACCCATATTTTCAATGTCAAACATGAGTGTTGACTGATCAAAATTAAACATTTCGGGTAAGACTTAATTGCTGGCAAAGATCTCTAATTTTAAACAAAGTCTATCAATAAACTCGAAAGTACCTTCTTAAATTGAGCCTTTGGCCATTTATTTAACAGGCTTGTGTTGTATTCTTAAATTGCTAGTATCAGTTGTTCAGAGGACAGCGGATGAATCATACTTTGCAGACCATTATCGGCAAAGTGTCATGTTTACGCAAAAATCCTATGCTTCTGCTACTCAATGCGATTGTTGTTAAAGCGAAGCGAAAGTTGTCAATACATTTATCATCATCAAAATAACTAGTGCGTCATTATTTTATTTTATTTATTTGGCTTCTCAACAACAAGTACACTATTACATACATGAAATACAATTATAAACGTTTAAACTAAGTTTATAGAAAAGCACCTCATGCACGAAACAATGCTTACGTTGTTAGTCTAAATTTGTTATTTAAAGATATGTGTTAGTTTACAAAATTTACTTCCTATTTACCTAAGAACTATCGCTTAGTGACTAAAGCCTTCTTCAGACCATACAATGAAGTAGCATTTAAGTCAATAATAGCCTCATGGTCTGGTCATGTTAGGAGATGATTAGGTGCTATAATTATAAATGCTACCCTGCATTCCTGTGACAATATCCGTTATACTAGAACAAAGAAAGCTGTAGCTATAGTGATGCGTTCTGAAATACTTTCGCACTTAAAATATCCCGTTAAAAATAAACATATTAACCGTAATCTAGTTTATTGGCTTCAAGTAATTAATATTGCAAGAAATCAAATAAAACACCTATTAAGTTAACCTCTCTTTTGAATGCTAATTGCTGTAGCTTAACATCTGATACATTGATGTAATAATATTGTTTAATCCACATTCTTTAGTTCATAATAATACTTTATGACTTTTGTTCAATTTATGAATCTCCGTAGCTGTGCTAATAATTTTATTAGGTTATTGCTGTGCTTAAAGCTCTGCAAAAGCTCTATGTCCTGTGTACCAAACCAATGCTCTAACATTATTTTGCTACCAATCTGACATTTAATCTGAATCAAAATGCTAGTCTGCAAGCGTTGGGAACGGCATGATCAGTCCTATCTTACGTCTTACCTCGGGCAGCTAGCTCCTCTACAAACATTTTTGTAAAACTAGCATTTCACACATCATTCCGTGTGCAGGAGGCGCAAGATGAGGAAGCCGATGAAGATGGCATCGTGCAGTTTGGCGAGACGACCGACTTGCGGCGCGGCGAGCTGGTCTCTGTCAACGACGGGGACCACCAGCAGTACGTGGTCCTCGAGGTCATACAGCTGGAGGACGGCTCGGAACATCAAGTCGCGGTCGTTACACCTGACTTCATGTACGAGCAAAAAGGTAAGTAATGATCAGCAATATTGACTTTTTTCTTTATTTCGGTTCTATTCTAGCGGGTGTCAGCAACATGGTTGACATTTTGATCTTTCAAAGATGTTGGTTTTGTACATATTTTGTCGTTTTAAAATTATTAAATATTTTATCTCGTTCTGCTATGACATGAATATCAGATGATTTATAAAAGACAGTTCAAATATAATACTACTGGGTTATATATAACTGAGTTAAAAAATACAAAAATAAGTCACATAATTTGGCTGTGTAAATAAAACAGACAAGATGACAACAAGTCTTTGCATTACCATTATGAATACCTAATGTGTTGAAACCTGTGCAATAGTAATTTAAATGACGAAAACTAAATTACTATTTCAGAAGAAGAAGAAGAGGAGGAGGAGGAGGAGGAATCTGCGCCCGTGTTACGAAGAAAGGTTTTCAAAGAAAGCCGGTCTAAAAAAGAGGTGCCTCGGCCGCAGGCGAGCCGAGTGGAGCAAGACCCGCTCGCTAAGAGCATCAAGCTCGAACGCGAGGTCGAAACGTGCTTTGGATTTGACGTAAGTATTGCCAATTACGTTCGCCAAGAGTATCAAAAAGCCTAGCGTTTACTCATCAATATGATATGGCATTTATCAAATGCAAACCATTCCATATATTCACTTACTATAACAATTAGATCGCGGGCTATACCACTGTCTTCTACTTGTTAGTGTAATCTGAAATGTTAGCTATCTATATATATAAAAATGAATCCCTATTTTCCTTGGTCATCGCATCACGCGTGAACGGCTGGACCGATTTTGCTAATTATTTTTTTGTTTTGTTTGTTATTGTCATTGTTTGAATGTTCTTATAATAGAAAAAATTAAGAAAATTGCGCGGAAAATTAGAAAATTTTATAAAACTTAATCACCGTTCTAACCGTATTTGTAACGTCACCTTAGCGCTTTTGATAATTCAGACTTTTTTAATGTATGGCGTTTGACATAACATTGAAATAATCATGCTGCAAATTTATATCGTCACATAGGGGGTAAAAAAAAAAGATTTTACACATGGCCAGATGGCCAGTAATATGTTACCGTATCGCAATACCAACGAAACTATTTATACCCGCCAGAAAAAAAGGACAGGACAACGTCTGTCGGGTCCGCTTTTTGTTATATTAACGATTGTCCTTTTGTTTATTCAATATTTAAACATTGACAATATCAAAGAATACTTTATTTGATATTTTAGCAACTTAATTGCACTTATAATATCAGTATATAAACTTGAAAAATTTTGTCTCAGGCGGGACTCGAACCCGCATCTCCTCGCAATGCGATATAATATCAAAGAATGTTTAAATACTTAAACGTAAAGTATTATATCATATTAAATTCATAATAAAGGAATGAAAAGTGCGATTGATAAAAAATTTAACAAAGATGTTAGTTGTTATAGTATAGTTTTCAATTGCTTAAACATTTTAATTTTCAATTACAGGAAGAAGAGGAGACTGAAGAGGAGGAAGTGGGTTTTAATGAAAAGGTAGTGCTGCGTTTAGTTTAATTGGTTCCTTATAACTTGGTCCGGCCCGGTAACTTGTCATAGTCATGTATATGGCACCATTGCACCTTCCTCTAGAAATGCCACTTTGGTATTACCTTTAGTATGAAACTATTGGTTTCTGGTGAATGCTGCTGCATGTTGAACACAGTTTCATCAGAAGAATCTTAGGGAATTAGTTAAACACAATATTGTTATTTTGCACACATCAAGTAGTAGATCAAAGGTATGAAGACCAATTTAAGGTCTCGCCAACACTGCGATATTTTTTATATTGCGGTTTTGAATCTGCATACGAATGCAACTAGGTTTAAACCGCGAGTGAAGTGTATTTGTGTTAAAAAGATCTGAGTCTTTTTATCGTTGTACAGGCTAGGCCTAACATAACAAAGCACTGATTGCGTATGAAAAAATTACCTGCAGATACAAATTATTTGCCGGCATGCACCATTGTTTGCCAATCAAGTAGGATTAATATGAGATAGTATATGATAATAACTATTTGCTGTGAACAAGAAAGAGGCTTTTCAGTTAGTACACAAAAAAAATACAACCAATTTTTAAACCGATAATCAAGCCTCTTCGTTGGGGCATTTGAATGAAAATTCCCTAATGAAGAGGCTTGATTAAACTAAAACAATCACTCAACGCTAAACGATCATTTTATTAGCGCTTACGATTGTACTGGTACTAACATAGACACGCACATTACGGAAATAGCTCGCGATAGTTTTTAAACTTAGCTTCAAAAAGACAAAACACCAAATACAAATTAGGAAGTTCCGTGTAGTATAAAACAACTTTATTTTAGTATTTTAACGGAACACAATTAATTAAAATGGTTCAATGAATTCTATCATCTTCAGATAGTCGTCGTCGCTGCCAGATAAATGAATTTGAAGGCTTTGCTGCAAGATTCGACATAAAATCTTGAAAATGTATCATTTGGTTATATTTCAGTACAAGTAGTACTTACGTGCTCGGCCGCATAAAGTAATGTTACTAAGCTTTTTTTATGTGCTACCTAACACGGTGCGAACACAAAATAACCTGCACTGAAAACTTTGAAAAGCCAATATAAAGTTTTACCTTAGAACGCATATTGACGAATAACTGAAGAAGTATTTTACACTTGGACGCCTAGCATCTAGCATCTAGACAATATTGTATTGTTTTTTTGTTTGAATGATACAAACCACTATGCATAATAGTTCGCATATAAGATAATTAGTGTAATTCCATGTTATCAATAGGCATTTTGAATTCTCAATGTTCTTATCGAACTTAAAACAACTAAATATATATTTGTAACACGGCCAATAAAAGACCTGGCCCCTAATTCACGTAACCAAATCGTATCAGATTCGTAATTGAATTGCAGGTTTTTGACAGTTCTAGTATGGGCTAAATGTCAAAATTGCACAATTCAACCACGATCGAACTGCAATTGAAATAGCTGAATAAGGCCTCTGTTCGTTTGAATATTAGCAATTACGCGTTAAGTCGGTTGGTGTTTAATTCGTTAAGTCAGTTCGCTAAATTAAGAATCATATGTCACTATTCTTATTGGTCATTTCGGGTATGTCAACATAAGTATTTAGAATTGGTCATTTCATTGCTTTGTCTTTATTGATGTTCTGTGCTACTTAGGTGAACAATTGTTATTATCAAATGTATAAGACATAAGCTAGTAAACAGTTTATTTATAATGTGTCCATACATCTACTATTGCGGTACAATATAATGTACATTTTTTCTTTCTTTATTAACAAAATAACTCTGTTTTCTCACTTTTATGATGTACATTGAAAGGCGATAAACTAATTTAGATATGTTGTATATTTGGCAAAAAATAATCTAAAAGAAATATGAAAATGCAACTTTTGACTCGACAAATTAGAGTTGTTTTTCATTTGACTTTTAGTATAATTTTATAATGTTCTAGATATCGTATGTTATTGGTAATGTTCTTTACATAATGATAAAATATACTATACTTCTTCGATCACCGGATCGTGCTTTGTAAATATTCGGTCATGTAACGGTAGCGCGTCGATGTAACAACCAGGGACCGGAACCGCTTACCTTTAAAGAGACATTTGTTCGGGTTTTTAATAGGCTTGTTTTTATAAACCTCATCCGAAAGGTAAGCTTATCATCGGGCTTACCCCGACGATATGCTAAAACAAACAATACGATTAATCCAGGTAAGCGCTTACCAATACTGAAAACCCCTTAATAGGCGTACTCTATAGTATTTTGGAATGCTGTTAGGCTATTTTAGTTTCTATGCGCAACCCATAATCTGTGGTAAGTGGTTAAACTTTATTTATAAGTTTACCGAACTAATAAGCTAATACAATCAAAGCTATCACATGGGTAACCCTATCGCACCGGTAACCCTATCACATGGGTAACCTTTTCAATAGGCTTTCCTTTTTAATAGGGTTACTCTCAAAAAGGGGTTTTCCGGTCCTTGGTAACAATATCAATAGGTACGCCAAATGTAGGGACTGATGCAAACAGTTAAAATACCTAATATTTGGTGTATCTCTAAATACCTTTTTATAATATATTTAACAGGTGTTAGCGAAATACACACTGTGTTGTTAAACTTCGTTTAATACGAATACATGTAGAACAAACGGAAGCAAGTGCGATTTGTACTCACGTTGATCATTATTCTCGATACCACTAGAGGTCCCGGTCACCAGAGAATCGCTGTATCGTGATGTGCTCTGAGGTCATAGTAATTCTAAAGTGTGGTTAGCGTCACTAAGAAATGCGCTTGTCAGTGATACCATGTCTTTCCGTGGCTTTGTGGTGGTAGTGATGGAGAAATAATAATGCTATTCGTCTATTAAATGAAGTTACTATTAATTACTAATCAGAATAGTTATACACTTCGGTATCTCCTGCACAGGGCCATTGCGGATACAAAATATCATAGTGTTTAGGTCTGCGACCTGCAAACTAGTTATAAATATATTTTAATCTCAGGACGACATTGTATGGACAAGTTAAACTATTAATATGTATTTACAGATTTAAGGAATTGTAATAAATGTGACTTTACAGCACTTTTCTAAATACTTATGATGATAAACTATTTAGTTAACATCGACACGATCCTTGAGGATAGAGGATTGTAAAATTTGCATTTTTTCAAAGATTTCCCACTATCTTTTGAAGTTTTGAGATTACCGATTAGTAATGTCGGTTAATTACTAGGCTTAAGTAGTACGGTAATATGTCTTAATACACTCAGTTTATTTTACGAAGACTGTCTTGTGACTTTCAGTGAACCATTTTAGGTTTATAATTTGCAATCAAGTGCTGTAAAGATTTATTTTAAAAGCTGTAAATGTAAATTTTAACCGATATTGTTGTATAGTTGTTTAATGTATAGAAAACTAGGATAGTTTCAAATAAATGTTGCCACATCATGATCATCATACATTTACTAAGTTATAATAAAATTATTGATCGGCTTATTTTGTTTCATTTTAAATTTGGTAACCGCAGATTATTTTATTGTAATATTGTTTTCTTTCGTCCGTGTCTAATTTCTGTATGATTTATTTTATTGACGACGTGTACGAAGTGAACACTCAACATAAACGCACGACTTGTTTACTGATCTTTGAACGCTTCCAACATGTACATTCTGATCTGAAAAATGAACCCCGTGTCTCTTGATGACGAATTAAAGGCGATAATGTGAGCTGGTGAACTTTCATTGTTTATTTTAAGTGCACGAACTGAACAGCGCGCTGTGTACTAAACTGAGTTTCAGCAGACCTGCTGCGTTCTAGATGCTTTACCCGCCACACAATGCCCTTATATTCGAATCTATGTGTCTCTTTCAATCATAAATTAGTGTATCTGAAAGGAACAGATAGATGGGTTAGGCGCTCACGAAGTAGGGCTTCAGACCTCAGTTCCAGATTCTAGGACAGCTACTAATGCGCGTGCAAACGATAATAATTATGTACTAAAACGTATTTAAAACTAAAGATATTTTTCAGAATAGTATTGCGCACTGATATTTTAGAGTGCTCGAAATTTGTATTAATTATTATGGAATTATTTTTTCGTCGTTTGGTCGAGCAATACCACTTAAAAATAGAACACAGTGCTTTTATATATTTAATTGTGACAGACTGTTTTAATCTAGAAGTCACAGAAGAACAGTCTGTCACTGCTGTGTGTGTGGTGTAAAAGTCGACGTTTTGGTTCATTACACAAACTCACTATTTATAGGATCTCTGAATACTCTGAGGGGCTGGTAAAAATAGCTTTGATAACCAACGCAGTTTTCATGCTATGCCCACTGCAGTGGCAGATTGTCTGTTGCATTGTTAGCAATGCAATTTATTATCTGTTAATATTACTTAGTGCTGTAACAAAATAGTAAATCACAGTTTGATTCATCTCTCATTTATTTATTTAACTCTAATTATAATGGTTATATACAAATTTTCTTTAATCAAGACAAGGCACCAGCAAGCTGTACAGCTTGCATTGAAGTATCAGTAATAGAACACATGGTCTAACTAAACATAAAGTATAATAAGTAAGACATCTCTGTTGAACCATTTTAAACAAGAACCACGTCGATATAGTAATAAATTAACTACAGTATTAACTTTGTTTATCAATATGTATAATTTAGCCCGTACTTATCAGAACTAGACATACTAGCTTACTTTATAAAATACGTTGTATAAACTGTCATTGTATCGACGTACATTAACTAAGTTCAAAATATATGATTGTCATTTGTTTAATGCAGTACTAAGCAACGAGAGACTACAATTATGTTTCAATTTTAATAGTAGTTAAGGTCGAATGAGTACATTATACTGAAAATTTTATTATGTTATAATTCTCTCTAAATGCTTAGGCTTCGGATTGAGCAATCCTCTTCTACTGGGCTTATAAATAATTAGTGCCCCTATTTTTAGTGTAATGTAGACTGGGCATCATTTGTCTTCGTCGACATAATTATGTATATTTGCAATATTACCTTAACACTAGTCAACTTCTTACCTAGACCAGTGACGTCACAAATGGTAATACTAGTTAAATTAAAATCGCAATTTCGATCAACGTTTATCATTCGCATTTGGCTGAAGAGGCAAATAACTGAGCATGGCCCATAGAATAAACAAACTACTGGGAGAAGGTTAATTTAGAATAGTATCTTTCCAACAACAATAGCTTTGATTTCGGTTCCACTTACGCGAACAAACTAACGGCAATCGTTATATACTACACTCTTATACAAAAAGTTTGCACGCAAGTGGTGGCGTCAAGTTATCGTTGAGAGAATCGCCTATTTTTTGGCATAGTATTGTTTGTACAGAATTTTCTCTCTTAAAATCTTAAAACAGTACACGTTTCTACAAGAAAGTCTAACCATCTCAGGTCTCTAGATATCTATTACAGGTCTACTTCCTGTTGATCGCATAAACATTACTGATTTCTTATCGTTTGGTAAAGCATTATCGATTAGTTTCTAACAGCAACCAATAGTATTTATTGACTAACATCTAAATAACTAAGTGCTGTTTCAGTTACAGGCTGCTACGATTTGCAAATATAAATGTGAATTCTATATAATATACATATAAATGCTTATTTAAATATTTTTTTCTGTATTTTCTATAATATGGGTACAGCAGTTTAAGTTATGAAGTGGCGGGTCAAACTTACTTAATACATGTATAATACAAATATGACAACACTCAATATATGAAACCTATATAATTACAAAAAATCTCACTATTTGCATTGCTTATTTTAAAATATACCATTGAACTGTGTATTCAATCTTTTTGTTTTTATTAGGCATCCTTTCTTATTTGTTATTCATACTACTTCATTATCCGTTAGCTACATGCTACATTACACTATTGTATAAGTTCGAATATAAATTAATTGACGCAATAATTTCAGGATTTAAAACATATTGAGGTAACATAAACTAAAACAAAGAGAGTACAGACGGAAGCACATCACCCTGTACACTAAAGCATCGTAACTTCTTTGAAATAGGTGCGAGTTTGCAACAACAATGTATAGCGTGATGTGCAGGCCACTTTACATAATAAGCACAAGAGCTAAGATTAAGAATTCGGTCATTCATTCATTCTTATTCATATATACGACAAGACGAGTCTAAATCATATTAAGTCTATGGTCTCAATAGATAGGTACAGTTCACAACAACCATAACTTTTATAAATATATATATATTTTTTTGTAATCGCCATAGGTTACAAGGCTTTTTTGATTTAGGGGAAAGTGAATATAGGCATAAGATTTTGTCTTTCCCCAAAGAAAAACATTACACTCTAAGCAGTTATAATTTCTTGTTATATATTTAACCATCACTGCACAAGTTGGATTTAGTCATAATCCTTAATCAAATCTTTCGTGCTATTATCGATTAAATTTATCAAATTAAATTATCAAAACAACATTTAAATGATAAGGGAAATATAAATATAACAATGTAACAAATAAAAAGAGGAACAAAAAACAGTTTATCAATACCAAAAACAAAATATTATTTATAAAGTAGGTAAGTATACACAACAAATATAATAAGAGATTTAAATACTACATAATTCTACTGTGTTTTAACAATATTCAGAGAACTAACATGAGCAAAATTGTCTAAATTTTCAGATTATAGTGTAAATTATGGTGGATACTGTCAGCTACACCTGGGCTCCGACCTTCGTTGACTAAAGACGCCACGAATTCCTCGCATTTTTTTAACCTTTTGACCATCGGTTCCCACGAGCCGTAGTTCAGTTCGGTCAACTGAACCGCCTTTTTTATTATTTTGTGGGTTTCGAGGCACCAATCCCTGTGAATTAAAGGTAAGTATTTTTTTTAAATTTAATTTAACGTGACTGATGAAAGACCGAAAATGGATTTCAGCAGGAGGAATAAAATTAAAGATTTATATTTACCTGTATTCCGCGCTGTGTGGCGCGGTGACCATCCTCTGCAACATTACATCCGATAACTTTCTGAGTTCGTGGGCAACCTAAATAAAATTAATAACTATAAATAATACCTATGTATTGTTTCAAGAAAAAAATTTTTACGAATTCAACTCGCTTTTAAGAAATTAAAATCGTTTTTACTGACGATGTTTTAAACACTTTACAGCGCTCTTGGTCACGGATAGACTAGTGCTTATCCCGTAATAATAATAATAACTGTGAACAAAGTATATTTGTTTCATAATCATCATCTGCCCACATCAATCCACTGTTGGACATAAGCCTGTCCAACAAGACAGTCGAGTCGGCGATCGCAGTTTGGCCAATGCTGAAGACGAAGGACGCTGCTGTTCTTTCTCTTCTATCGGTATCGTCCTTTCATCGTCTCTTAACGGCCGGTCCTAATAACCTATCTATCTTCAGTTTTGGCATATCGGAGATAGAAAACAACTTCTGTCTTTGTTTCTCAGGACGGCAAAATCAGAGACAGAAGATGTTTTCTATCTCCGATATGCCAAAACTGAAGATAGATAGATTATTGGGACCGGCCGTAAGGGGACTACTAGAGCTATGTGTTGCCCCCAATTGATTTAATTTTATAACTTCTAAACAGAACCAATTCTCAAAAACCTAGAACATTATCATTTTAGCAAATTACCTCTAGTACTCGTATTTATTGAATCACAGTAAACTTTTTATTTAGTTGTTTATAAAGTCGAATTTGTCGCTAACGCCAAAAGCGGCCGCTTTTAGCAATAATGTACAATACGAAAGAATGCCAAAATGAAAAGCAGCTAACGGTGATTAAATAAATACCAGAGGTAATTTGCTAAAGTAATACTTCGCTAGTTTTTTGAGAATTGATTTTGTTTAGAAGTAATAAAATCATGAAAAGCTTAAATTAATTTTGAAGCCTTTGTGGTATCTATGGTCATTGTGACTAGATCTCAAGTAACGTACCTCTGCACTGAACGATCCGAACTGATACTCAAGACTCTGAATGTTTTGTTTTATCAGTTCCACACTTTTGTTGAAATCGCCTGGAACAAGGGTTTTTCTTAACTAACTAACTTTTTATTAATGTTTTTTAAGGAAAGCCTAAATTTAAACGAGCTCAAGCTTTTTATTCTTGTAATTTAATACGTCTCTTGTTACCACGCATAAATAAACAATATTGATCTTGGACTTGCAAATAAGAACGATTTAGTATGGATTTAATGAGTATGGACACTGTACAGTAGGTTTTGTGCGGACTTAGATGTGCGTTTTCGATCTTTACTTAATGACTCCTAATACAGACTCACCATATTCCGCGTACAGCCTAGCCACCTTATCTGTGGAATCTCTCAAGGCAGCGTGGTGTCTATGCCAAGCGTGTTGTTGCAGTTTCAAGGCCGCCTGCGCCTTTTCGAATCTCTCCGCCGGTGTGTAGGCCCTCTTAGCCTCCCCTAGGAGTTCCCTTGCCCGGTCTAGGGCGTCTAAAGCGCGCTCCACACGGAACTCAGCCCCGCACTGAGAACAGCGGTTAGTTCCACCACTGTTGCAGGTGACCGGACCCTTGCAAGACTGGCATGCGTAAGCGCTGAACAAGTGCTGCAAATAAGTGGGCGTGGTCATTTGATATACTCCCGATTGATACTTAACAAGCTCCGAGGCGGAGTAGGGTACACGCCGGTCTTCAAGGTGTCGCCTGCTCCGAGGTCCCGGGTTCGATTCCCGGTCGGGTTAATGTAGAAAAGTGTTTTTCTACATTTTCTCGGGCCTTGATGTTTGTGGAACTTTCGTTGTTTTTGATTTCAAGAATACGAGTGCTATAAATAGTTACACACTTTGGAATCAGAACAATATATTGTATGTGCATGTTGTCCATATTTATTTTTTATTAATTTTATTATAAGTACTGATTGATACTTTTTGAATAGGGCTACACCATAGAAAACAAATTAGAACTCGAGACATAGTTCTATGCAAAAATTACATTTCGAATTATATGTATGTGATTGAATCTAAGAAGATTTGCTACGCAAATTAGCATACTACGAAAGAACGATCGTTAACTGAATATTAGGGGTTAAAGTATGAAATTGCCGTTTTGTATGGACGAAATCGAGAAAAGTCATTTTTCCATACTAACAATTTTTTAGTTTTTTTAAAAGCGCCTGAACTTTTTTCGATGCAATTAAAGGTGAAAGTTAGATGGTTATAAAGCTACGCATTATAGTATTTAAATTTCTGAAAATCAAAGTATATAATACAAATATACTTAATTGAAGCAAGAAGGTCAGCTGACACATTGTAAGGGGTCTTTTCAACGACTTCCTTTGAAGTAATAGGCACTAGTATTGAATTTTTTTTTAGTCAAAAGTTACTTTATTTAGTTTTTGATACAATACAAAAAGAATTACGCAATAATACGACTATACTTAAGAGCTATAAACAAAATAAAAAGTGGGAAAATAATCGGCAATTTCATACTTTAACCCCTATTATTTTATACATTTGTTATCTATTCGTCGAACGTTCACGATATTAGAAAGCAACAAGAAAGCCGCTGCTGTGTTTAGTGTTATTTTTTCTAGTTACTCAATGATGCGATTAAAAAAATTAGATACTCAATTAGCGGCATGAAAGTGTCTCAAATAAAAGTGCACCCATTTGACATCAATCTAAGAGTTACAATATGACAAAACTATCCTATTGCATGCCGACATATTTTTGTAGAGTTATAAAGTTTGGGGTGGTGGGATCTACCTCCTAGTGGTCCACCCTGGGAAACGGCATCTTTGGTTTTCTAACCAATGATGACAGCTAACAGATCCCTCTGCGGTGGTAGGCTTCGTAAGAGGCCGCCTGGATGCTACCACCCTCCTGCCGGAGTCCAGCGCCAAACAGTTCTTCTGTGTTCCGCTGGTGTGTGGGAGAACCAGTACCTCTGGGTAAGCTCGCTCCATCTTAGGATTCTTCTTAACCGTATAGATAAGTATGTTGTCAAGAGCAAGCCCATTATAAAAATAAAAAAAAGTTGACAGTGACATAAAATCAACGTCAATCATTCATTCAGTTTTAAGTGTCATTTTGTATAGGACTGTGCATCTAGTTACGCCGGGCCCGTGTGAATTGACATTACAGAGCTACGTCCCGTACGCGGCATAGCTTGTTTCAAAATGAATAGCTGAATCAATACTTTATTTGTAGGAATTTTTTACTCGATGAAAAAAAAAACACTGCCAACATGTTACACATAATGGTAACATAACGTGGGCTTCGTTTGTCAGGCGGTTCAAATTACACGGTGTATATCGTACTTACCACAAAGTCCCGTCTATCGACGTCGAAGCAGACAGAACAGGCACAAGTGAAGTGTATATCGTACTTACCACAAAGTCCCGTCTATCGACGTCGGAGCAGACAAAACAGGCACAAGTGAAGTGTATATAGATGTACGTACCACAAAGTCCCATCTATCGACGTCCGAGCAGACAGAACAGGCACAAGTGAAGTGTATATAGATGTGCGTACCACAAAGTCCTGTCAATCGACGTCGGAGCAGACAGAACAGGCACAAGTGAAGTGTATATCGATGTACGTACCACAAAGTCCTGTCTATCGATGTACGTACCACAAAGTCCTGTCTATCGACGTCGGAGCAGACAAAACAGGCACAAGTGAAGTGTATATAGATGTACGTACCACAAAGTCCCGTCTATCGACGTCCGAGCAGACAGAACAGGCACAAGTGAAGTGTATATCGATGTACGTACCACAAAGTCCTGTCTATCGATGTACGTACCACAAAGTCCTGTCTATCGACGTCGGAGCAGACAAAACAGGCACAAGTGAAGTGTATATAGATGTGCGTACCACAAAGTCCTGTCAATCGACGTCGGAGCAGACAGAACAGGCACAAGTGAAGTGTATATCGATGTACGTACCACAAAGTCCTGTCTATCGATGTACGTACCACAAAGTCCTGTCTATCGACGTCGGAGCAGACAAAACAGGCACAAGTGAAGTGTATATAGATGTACGTACCACAAAGTCCCGTCTATCGACGTCCGAGCAGACAGAACAGGCACAAGTGAAGCAGTACTGCGCCCTTAGCGCGGCCCGGCGGTGCGCGTACGATTCACGAGACCGATGCGGCCCGTAGCAGTTCAACACTTCGGCACCGGCGGCTATTTCCCTTCCACACACCACCACTAGGCGCCCTTTGTAGAACCTGAACGATAGAATATCCGAGATAATACAACATTGAGGTAATATAAAAAAATACACTGAAAAAATATTATCGTACAAATAACCAGAATATGGTTTCTCGTACATAAAATACTGTTTTATTATATATGTGACGACAAAACTCTTTGTTAATATTACCAGGCTATTCTCGGTAAATTTTGAGTGTAAATATGAAGCGTATTGTAAAAGCTACATTATTCGGAATGTGTACAGGTACAGATTACAATGTATATTTTCACCGTTACAGATGCATCATAATTTTTACAAAACTATTTGTATTATTTATGTTTCGTGGTTAATCAAAACGATTTAAAAGTAATTGTTACAATATCATATTTAACTAGAATCCTATGACAATGTTTACAAGTCACTTATTTCATGATAAGATATTTTTATTTATCTTCCACCCGTTTTTCGTAGGTACAACAGTTTTTGTTTTTACCAAACGTTCTTGTAGTATTGTAGAAAATCTTTTTTTAAGCTATTGCATAGCTTCTATCGCGGGCCTTGAGCGTGGAGACCGAATCCAGAAATTCCGTAACGAAAATTTTATAACCTAACGCCCCGAGTCGAACAATTTTGAATTACCGAAATTTAAAAGAATTTATACGAAAATAAGGATTTTGACAGTATGGTTGCCTATGGTAACCATATCTGCCAAAATAACAGAAAAATTTAATTACAAAAGTCAAAATTAGAAAATACATAAAATTATAAAATTAAGCTATTGCATAGCTTCTATCGCGGGCCTTGAGCGTGGAGACCGAATCCAGAAATTCCGTAACGAAAATAAGTGAAATAACCTAACACCCCCCACTCCGACCGGCACAGCGGTGATACTTTTTAGTTTTATAATTGCATAAGTTGAAAAAAAATGCTATGCAATAGCTTTACCGCGGCAGTCTCCGAGTGCCACACGTCTTTTTTTTTCCGTGTACGCACACAATCAGCTACAAAAATTGTACCAGCCAAAAGTTTACCCATTTGAAATAAGGGTGATGTTTTGGTGCAACCTATATTGGTATTGGTACTGGCGGGCACTTGGCCCATTATGCATAGGGAGGATTGGGGTGGTTAGTCCAACTATCCTAACTCCTTCCAGAAGCACAGAAGTCATTTAGGACGTTCGGAAAGGGAACTCGGTGTACCAAGGATAGAACAACCGGACGACCATTTGGATCAGCGGTAGTAAACGCTGCTTCTGAGCCATGGGTCGCGGGTTCGATCCCCGCACAGTACAAATATTTGTGTGCATGAACATGTCTATTTGTACTGGTCTGGGTGTTTTATATAAATTATACGTATGTATTTACAAAAAAAAAAGTATATAAGTAAGTTTATCGGTTGTCTAGTACCCCATACGACAGGGTACTTAATAGTAGCTTAATTTGGGACTAGATGGCTCTGTGTGGCCCAGTGAGGCATGTCCTAAATATTTATATTTATTTATTTATTTATGTCCTATAGCTCTGTGCATTCCAAAATCACTTGGGCAGCCGATTCTGCTTGTTTCAGGCAACCTCTACATAGAGGGTTTTCTGTGAGATTAATGGTGGAGAGATGTTTATTCAGGCGGGTGTGCCCGGTACAATCTATATCTATCGAATAGATATAGCGCGACCGATGCGGACCGTAGCAGTTCAACACTTTGGCACCGGCGGCTATCTCCCGTTCGCACACGACCACTAGACGCCCTTTGTAGAACCTGAGTCCCGAACAATGGAATATCCGAGATAATACAACATTGCACGGCCTACAATCCTCCCAATGCATGGCAGGCCTCCATCATTGAATGATGAAGCTACAGCAATCAGGCGTGCAGGCATAATATCCATAGTTGCCAAATGTGGGCCAAAAAATGAAGACGTTTTTAATTTCATGTTCCATGACTTACCCTTTGAAGTAACTAGCTATTTCTAACAATTTTTTAATGGTACACTGTACGAAATTTTTCTTCTCAATTAAATTTCATAAACTCCATGATCCATGCAGTTGAGTTGAAACGTCGTATAACGTTTTATAAATTAGTCAACAATAACAATCAATAGCAGATCGAAGACGCTGCTGCATATCTTTTTCTAACAGTTTACCTTTCTTGACACCCATACAGATATAAGGGTACGTGCTATTAATTCTTCGCGCTAATATCAAAAGACATCTAACAAAACTATAGGTAAGCTTAATATAGAAACAGGGCAGTGCGTGTACAGCAATTCTGGGTAGGGTATGCATACCTAAGTTATAAAAAACTGTTATATAGGAATCGGTGTTTTATTTAGTTTGACGTAGAAGGCAGGGTATGCAGTGCATATTGGCAGGTATAGTGTGCATGCCACTGTATACACCGTGCTTTTTGAACCGCCTGAAAAACGAAACCCAAAGTATGTATGTAACCTTTAAGTATAACATCATGGCAGTGTCATTTATTTTATGAATAAAAATATTTTTAGAAAAAATAAATATTGATTCACTTTTTTTATTTTAAAACAATGTGACGCTTACATTTGCTGAAGCAGTGTCCCGGGTGAATGAACCTTGCCGAGTTGAAGACCGTGCGCGTCACGTCGCGTTCAAAATGAATAGATGAATCAATATATTATATTTTTCTAAGATTGTTTGTATTGATAAAAAATAGCACTGCCAAGATGATAAACACGATGGTAACATAACGTGGGCTTCGTTTTTCTGCGGTTGAAAATGCACAGTGTAGAAAAATAAATATAGGAAACGAACAACAATCTCACGTGTTAATAATGTTGGGATCGCACGAGTGGTTCATCATGGCCGCCGACGGGTATATCGCTGTAGCGCGCCGAACTTCACGCTCAGACACGGTGACCTTGTGACCTGACGAAGGACAAACTATTAGCAACTATTGAGTAGCTAGCATGTTATGTTACCTAGGGGAATTTAGTTGAACCAATTACTAAGTAAAATGGAAAAGTTTATATGTTTTAGTGTAATGGAATGTTTAAATAACATCTTGTAATAGGGGTTAAAGTATGAAATTGCCGATTATTTTCCCACTTTTTATTTTTATTATAGCTTTTAAGTATAGTCGTATTATTGCGTAATTCTTTTTGTATTGTATCAAGAACTAAATAAAGTAACTTTTGACAAAAAAAAATGCAGTACTAGTGCCTATTACTTCAAAGGAAGTCGTTGAAAAGACCCCTTACAATCAATGTGTCAGCTGACCTGCTTGCTTCAATTAAGTATATTTGTATTATATACTTTGATTTTCAGAAATTTAAATACTATAATGCGTAGCTTTATAACCATCTAACTTTCACCTTTAATTGCATCGAAAAAAGTTCAGGTGTTTTTAAAAAAACTAAAAAATTGTTAGTATGGAAAAATGACTTTTCTCGATTTCGTCCATACAAAACGGCAATTTCATACTTTATTAACCCCTAATATTTACGTAATTACAAGACAAACAACACTGATTAACTTAGCAAAATAATCATTTAATTAGTCTACATGGGAAGTGTATATCATGTCAGTTATGTTTTGATCAAATCATTAAAAGTTGAATTTAACTCATGCCACATATCATATTTACAGACTCTAATTTTGTCGAAATTATAAAAATAACGTTTGATTTCTTGTTTCGCATTGACTCAGACTAATGGCTTATTATTAAAAGCTATTTTTTGTCTATCAATATAAGATATTAATGCATTAATCATACTTAATAAATATACGTGTTGGTAACTCTACTTATAGTCCTTAAAATATAGCTTGATTAGAATGACAGGTGTCACTGAAATAGACGACGTAACTTTGTACCAGCGTCACGCAAGTGAAACACATTTGCACACGAAAAAATATTGGTAACTGGCATGTTCAGAATATTTTTATATACATTGCTGTACATATTAATAAATTAAATTATATAAAAATATATATTTAAAGTAAAAAACATTAAAATAATCCAGTTACAAAAATTACACATAACTTTAAAAGACGTCTTTACGAGGTTACGTAATTTTTCATAATCACTAGTGATGTCGTAAAATGGACAAATCGAAATCGACAGACTAACAATATTTCAAAATCGAAGTAATGTAAAATAAATGTTACAAATGATTTAATGAGCATTGGTTGATGCTAAGAATATCAAATTGCAGTTATTAATAGTTTACGAAAAATTTTCAAATTTATTAGATTCTATATGCGATAAAAAAAAACTAATTGATTTTCATGATTGTTCCAATTATTTTGATTATAATCACGATACTGACTCACTGTTAAATCTTAATATATCTGATGATTTCGTTTAATTTAATTCGCCATTACTGTTTTTTGTTTGTTTGATCAGTCGAGTCAGTCCGTCACTAGTCACCTCAGTTTGACAGGTGTCATTCTAATCAAGCTATATTTTATGGACTATAGCGAATTTTACCAATGCTGTGTACTGATTTTCACACAAAGACTGCCCGAGATACAAAGTCAGCATTGCCTATGAAAGTTGCTTATCAAAATATTAAGCACTAGCGGCCCGTCCCGGTTAAGTTTTAGTAAGGCTCTCTTATCTTTTCGAGCAATAAATATAGCCTTTGTCACTCAGGGTGAATGCAACTTTTCAATGGTGAAAGAATTTTTAAAATTGGCAAAGTAGTTTTTGAGTTTATTCATTACAAACATACACAAACACAAAAATAAAAATCTTTCCTCTTTATAATATATATAAGTGTAGATAAATATATTTACCACTTTTAGACTGACTCTCGCACAAAGACAGCGTTAACGCAGCGTGACCGTTGCAGACGAGCTGTCCCAACGCTCGTAACAGAAGTGCGGCGGCAAAAACGCGCAGTTGACCCGCCGGCACCGAGTGCGGGAAGCGAGACGGTAGCTCGTTGAAAAACGTCGTGAAACGCTCGAGATACAACGTCAGCATTGTAGCAGTCTAAAATACAATAATAATAAAAACAAAACAAGTAAAAAGCTGGACAGATTCCGTGCAATATTATAAATAGCTCAGGAATCAAATCTCAAAATTTTTAAGAGTTTTCCTAGATTTTTTTAATGATTCAATTAGCGATGTTTAGTTTTCTATTTTTCACTTTACTTTTAGTGTAAGACGGTTAATTAACTGAGTGCCAACTTTCATAGTTGATATCGTTACAATATAATAATATGTTTTTAGCGAAATTAACGGCCGTATATTTTTCACATTAAATTGGAAGTTTGATTTTTAACCTTTAAGGAATCTATTTTACCATGAACAGACAACAGTACGTCAGCCTACCACGAAACGTCAAATTTTCTCAATTGATATTGATCTCTACTAGTTGGACTTAAAGTTGAAAATCAATTTATTAATTTTTAACTTTTTGTGTAGGTTGATCTGCCGTTGTCTGTACGTTCCTGAGATAAACTTTCTTAACAGACAGATCGTCGGACGGACAACAAACTGATCCTATAAGGGCTCCGTTTTTTTCCTTTTAAGGTAGGGAACCCTAAAAACATTCTATAAAACACTATAAGTCTACTAGTACTAATATACTACATATTACACAACTACTATTGAGAAGAAAATAAGGAAGTTTTATTATTTTTCAGTGTTGTAAGTATAAATTAAGTATGTAGAATAAAGTAGGTGGTATCTGATTGGGACAGCGGTTGAGCCGTGAAAGAAGGACTGGACAGTTCTAGAACAACATCACATGTCGGATTCTAGAAGTAAATCCAGTACCATATCCCCTAACTGATGTAAAATAATATTATAATGTATACTAGAAACTACTCACCAGAGCATACTGTATGTAATCTGTGTTGTTCATCTTGTCGAAATTGGTGACCAGATTGAACATTCTGTAGAATGCGGGCGTGTCCTTCTTGTAGATGTGCACGTTATCGACTCGAGCGAACGCCTGGAACAGTTCTGCTGCAGTGGTGGGCTCGTCTTTAGGGTCTGGCACTCGAGGGAAACCTTCGCTGGCTGTTACGAGCAGCACTCTGTGGTGTGGATATTATGTAGGCTTAAAAGGGCTAGAAACCCGAGCCGTAAAATAAATATTCAAAAATAGATATAATGTCAAATTGACCAAAAAAGGGAAATAAAGCTGTCAAAGTTAAACATTAATATGCACAGAGTTGTGTGGTACATTGGGAAAACAATGAATTCAAAACACAACAAGGTTCTGCCTTATTTCGTAGGCATGCTTTATGAGAAGGATAACATTATCATGCAATTTATAAAATTAACAATCATATTATGAGTAAAAATAAATTTTAAAGTCGTCAAGTGAATTAATATACATCAATAATATCAAAAACAGATGCTTAACAATAAAATGTAATCAACAGTATTACACTTAAGTAGATATCTCTAATATCAGTATATAAACTTGAAAAATTTTTTCAGTATATAAACTTGAAAAATTTTTTTTTGTCTCAGGAGGGAAAAAAAAAAAAAAAATTTTTCAAGTTTATATACTGATATTATAAGTGCAATTAAGTTGCTAAAATATCAAATAAAGTAGATATCTCTATTTAAAAATTGTAGCGCGGTATGACGCGGCAACACCGGAAGTACCGATGGCCCCTTTCCGCCAAAGGCGTCGGCCAATTATAAGGCCCGCTCGCTATAAAACATAAGCGCGGCAAAAATGTCGCACTCTGATAAGTTGATATTTTTTGTAAAGAGATTTTCGAGAGAAAAGTTTGCTGCTAACGAGATTGGTTGTATTTTACTGAGCTAAAAAAACTGAGAACACTGAGTCTGGCCCACGCAAAAAAAAATATGTATTAGCACAGATAAGATAAGTACAAAGAACATATGCCTCACGTCAAACAAGACAACCGGACCGAGCTAACTCCGTATATATCCAACTGGCTAAATTTGTTGGTCTAAGTACGCACTATATGTCGCTACGCTACGCTGACCCGACAACAATACTCGAGATCTCTAGCACCTCAAAAGTGTGAGCAAATAGTATTTTTTTTTCAATCAATAGATGGCACAAAATGCAGAAATTGCAAATTATTATTTTAGTCTAAAACGCGTTCGTTACAATAAGTATCAAGCTATAGCTAATTTCAGGTTATTCAAACAACAACACATTTATTTGAATAGAATAGAATAGAAAACATTTATTTGGCACTTCGAAATTGGAATAGTTAACAAAAAATAATAAAAATTAATGTGCCAAAAAGGCCCCCACTCAGCATTTCGTCGCCTCAGTGCTTATTTGTTCTATCTACCATTGGTTACTTTTTCAGATAGACGAGTTTCTCTCTCGATTATAAATTAGAAGCAAATTTTTCAAAATTTTGAAGTCTTCGGTATTACATGAGTTACTTAGAAATAGATTTTTATAACTTTCATTTATAGATGGTAATTCATTATACCTTATTTTACTGTTTTTATTTGGAGATAGAACAAAAATGCACAAATATAATTACGAATGTGGATTTATAACATTATCTCATTAGAGATAGGCTAAAGTAATTGACTCCTTTTTTCGTGCTTATTTGTTCGATGTGCCTAAAGCATATACAGGATGTATACAATTATTTTGCTATGTAAAAATAAAGGGAAGCGGGATCCTATAATCGAAACTATTTCAAGGATTTCAAAATAAGATATTTTTTTTAGGTACATATTTATTAAGATCTATTAGCTTATTATACTTTTACCTATTAGAGATATAGTTTTGCATAGGACCTACTTAAATAACAAAATTATAATAGCACTTTTGAGTTTAATCATCTAAACCGCTAGCTTTGGACAAATCACAGATCGGCACTAATTGTAGAAGACAATTACTCGATTATTCATACACTATTTATAAAAAAAACGAAAAAGTCCCTACGTACAAAGTAATATCGTTATCCTAATTCTTATAATAAAAATAAATCAATTAGTAAATTTTATTGTTTGTTTATTGTTTTTGTTACTGTCTTTTTTCACCGTGGAGTTCTTAATATTTTTATTATTCTTAGTTTTATTTCTTTTTGTCGTTTTGCCTGTTTTAGTTTTATTTTCTTCAGTAATTATTTTCTCTTTTTTATTTCCGTCAATTTCATTTCTTTCAGTGAGTATCTTTGTTACATTATTATTTCTTTTAGTTACTTTTTTTTCATTGAGTTTAATCAAATCAAGATTTTCTTTCTCTTTTTTCCTTCTCTGAGCTTTCTTAATGAGACTATCCATGAAAACTTTGTCTTCTATTGGCATATATTTGAACATGCTTCGAATATCGTCATTTTCTTTTTTGTCAGTGTTTTATTGGCTTCTTTTAAGGTAATTTCACTCAAAATAGTAATTTGATTTTTTCTTATGTCAATTGTTTCAGTTGATCCCGGAAATGAAGTTTGATATTTTATAATGTACCAGTTTTTTTTCGAATAAGTTAATGACTTAACTCGTTTGTAAGGTATCTGATGAAAACCAAATTTTATAGCTTCTGAATGAAATGACAAGAAATCGGCGTCCTCCATTTGCATAAAAATTAGTTTAAGAGTATTCGATTTTATTTTTAGTAGGGCACGTAGTAGAGATAAAGGGCTGTATATTTCTTGGTGTCTTAAATTTTTTTCGATTAAGCTGTGAATTGAATCTACTTCTTGAACATTACCATGGCCAGGTTCAGAATATTTTTGAGTAATAGTTGATATGTATTTGGAATCATCTGACTGTAAAAATTTGACTAGAGCAATGCTCATATGTGAGTTTCTGTTCTGCGGGACACACGAATCCGACCATAGTATTAGTTTTGTAATAGTATCTGGTAAAACACTCACTATTTCTTTTAAAATTTTAACTAATGCACTTGCTAAATCATCGCCACTTCTTCCATTTCTAGTCTCGTCCCACAAGGCGTTTACGGCACTTTTATTGACATCACAGTGCGCTGTTAAATTATATACAGTCAATTTGCTTGTATAGAAAAAGCATGATACATTTGCTTTGGGCAGAGAAAAAATGTTTTCCAAATCAAACGTTACAACGGCTGTGTCGTTGTTCTTACTGGTTTTCAGTTTTCGGTCTTTTTCTCGTTCCTCGTCACCCTCTTTTTTTTTTGTAAGTGCTCTACACATTTCTGTACAAGATCGCTGCTGGGGGATTTTTGAGCTTTGAACTCGGAACAAAAATCACAAACATCCTTTTTTGGGCGATGAAAGCCAAGATTAAATCGTTCGCAGAATATTTTTCGATATATGTTTTCTTTAACAGGATCTTTATGCTTTTCCACGTATAATGAGAACAGTTTTGAGACACTCCACCCCGGTTGTAAACATTGGCGCGTGCTAGACGATCGGCAGTAGTGTGATTCTACTGTCGGAAACGATTTAATGTGATTAATCACTTCGTTTACTTTTTCAGGTGGTGTTTCTTTTTTGACATATTTCCCTTTTCTCGGCGTAGGAGGCAACAGTGCGTTACTTTTTTCCATTTTTGAATGAAAATAGTGAATCCGGCGAGCAGAAATACTTAAGGTAGAACAAAAAAATGTTCTGCAGACCTTTACATTTTCGTTTTCTTTATGGAAATAGTAGTTAAATGTATAAGATCTCTTACTATTTTCATTTTTAGTTCGTGTTCTCCTTTTTTTTGTTCTTATTGTGTATTTTCCGTAAAATTTGTATTTTTGAGCATCAGTCAAGCTGTAAAATTCAGTTTTAATTTTTTCTCTTAAGGCTAAATGAAAGTTTGTAGAACACATAAGCTTACAAGTACTTTCACACCCAGGTTTAACAATTTTAGCCTGCATGCATTCTCCATTTGCCCCTGTGTACTTTTCTCCTCGTTCTCTTTTTATTTTATTAATATTTCTTTTCCAGGTTTCCGGCTGTCGCTTTCTCTTCCGGCTTAGCTTTTTATCATCTTCTGAAATCTGTAGCTCGGCTGGATTTAAAAGTAAATTTTCTTTGACATCTTTTAAAATGGGAAGTTCACCAGATGGTACTAAAATTTCATCACCGGGCATGTTTAAAGGAATAATCAAACAACTATTTTTATTCGAGGAAACGGATATCTTTTTGGTCTCTCTTTTACGGTCAAAAAGATTATTGTTTATCTTTACAACATTTTTCTTTGGCGTGTCTTCAATTGTGTCTTTTTCAGAGATTTCATCATTTTAAAAGAGCTTCTTCTTGACTTTTGCAATCCTTTTAATTACATGAAACAATAAGTAGATAATTGTTATATATAAAAAAAGAGCAGTTACACGCATCCCGCTTTGCAATTAGCAGGAAGTTTAAAAACTACAAATAAAAATCTACTAGAAGAAAGTTGAAACAACAAAAACAAGAAAGCAGCAGCTAAGGTCCACTTACAACAAATTTACTTAATCGCGACTTAACTATAACTAAATTTAACTTCTACCAAAATAATATAATTTAAAGTACACTAACGGGTCGTTATCGCGTATAATATTATTAGGTAACCTATCACGAGAGTTTAAAACCATACCAAAATGAAAAAATATCTAGATATAAATTTTTGACATTATTTCATGAGCAAAATTTTGTTTTAAGAGAATCGTGATTAAGCGTATTTGATGCAAGTGAGCCTAAATATACATACAAAAAGGTACATAAATAATATAAAAAGTGCCACGTTTTTAATACCATAAAGATTTTTTTTAATGAAAGATTAAGCATATTAATTTACTAGCGTACGTCTTCGTGTATCCAGGCATTAGTTTCAACATTCTTATTATGGCTCTTAATAGACATACTATACATAGGTACTTAAATACCTACATAAAAAAAAATCAGACACGAGATGTCGACAGCGAATAGAACTCGGAACCTTTGTTCAGAAGGCAGGGTAGCTAGTAGTTTATCACTTTAAATTAAAGTACCTGACATTCCGTTAGTATTCTTTGTCAGAAAAAGAGAGCCAATATTTTTACAATCAATTATTGCCGTAATAACTAAATATGCACTTGGGTCATATTACAAAAAATGAAGTTTATTCTCCGTCTAGGTTGACATACATAGTGTTAAGCGAACTAACTCTTACTGGCTCAGCTTAGAGGTTGTTCTTAAAATCAGTTAAAATCAGTTAAAATCAGTTTTATTTCTGCAAATAGGCCCCTGGAGGCGCTTTTACACGTCCCAATATTTAACCTACCACTGCTTCGGGACAAATGTGGGCTAGTGCCGAGAAGAAGCAGCGCAAGAAACTCGGTCACTATTGTCAGCCTCTTTTTAAATAAACATGTTTACATAAGATATATGCCAGTGCGAGCTGATACAATTTAAAGCCAAACGTTCCTATCATTTATATAATCATCAATAGTGTAATAGCCCTTTTTCATTAAAACAACTTTGATATATGATTTGAATTTATGTACAGGGAGGTCAGCAATTGATAGTGGTAATTTGTTGAAAATACGGATACAATTTCCCATGAACGAATTACCTACTTTTCGCAGTCTGAATCCTGGAACGGCAAGTTTATCTTTATTTCGGGTATTGAAATTGTGTACGTCACTATTTTTGACAAAAAATTCGAGGTTTTTACGGACGTACATAATGTTTTCGAAAATGTATTGAGATGCAACTGTTAGTATGTTGATCTCTTTGAATAGCTCTCTTAGAGAGTCACGGGGTCTAAGGCCGTAAATAGCCCGCACAGCACGTTTTTGCAATATAAAAATAGACTTAATATCTGCCGCTGAGCCCCATAACAAAATACCGTATGACATTATACTGTGAAAGTAGCTAAAATATACTAATCTTGCCGTTCCAACATCAGTCAATTGTCTTATCTTTCGCACAGCATAAGCAGCAGAACTAAGTCTTCCAGACAGAGACCTGATATGAGCACCCCATTGCAGTCGAGAGTCTACAGTTATACCTAAAAAAGTAGAGGAGTCTACTGTGTCTAATGGCTCATCTTTTACAATAACATTTGTGGCGGAAAACCTTACATTAGGCAAAGTAAATTTAACACATTTTGTTTTTCTTGCATTAAGCAAAAGATTATTCGTAGCAAACCAATGCAATAATTTAGAGAGGGTATTGTTAACATCGTCAAATGATAATTCGCCCCTCTTAATTTTAAAAATTATTGAAGTGTCATCTGCAAACAATACCATCTCACAAAGATTATACATATAATATGGAAGGTCGTTAATGTATATTAAAAATAGCAAGGGTCCTAATACTGATCCCTGAGGGACACCCATGATAAGGGCCGACCCTGAAGACTCAGTTCCATCAATGCAAACTTTTTGTGTTCTACCTGTGAGATATGAGTTAATTAAATCTAACGAATCATTCGAAACGCCATAATGTCTGAGTTTTTTAATTAACGTTTTATGGTCCACACAATCAAATGCCTTTGACAGGTCACAAAAAACACCTATAGCATCTAACCTACTCTCCCAAGCATCGAATACGTGTTTTAGAAGTGCTACTCCCGCATCAGTGGTATTTCTACCTTTCCTGAATCCATATTGATTGTGATGTAATAATTTATTCAAATTAAAGTGCGATAAAAGTTGACTAAACATAATTTTTTCAAATATTTTACTTAGTACTGGCAAGATAGATATTGGTCGAAAATTAGCGGGATCGCATTTCTCGCCGGATTTAAATAATGGAATAATTTTGCTAAACTTCATTAAAGTTGGAAACTGTCTATCATCAATACATTTGTTGAAAATTATTGCGAGATGAGGGGCTATTGAATTTATAATTGTATTGATAATATGAACGGAAATTCCCCAAAGATCTTCAGTTTTTTTCATATTCAATTCTCTAAAAGTTTTTATAATTAAATCAGGGTTTATATGTCTAAAATTAAATGAAAATTTGCACTCATCGACAGCCGACTTGAGAAGGGATTCAGCTAGATCAGCGGAAGAAGCAAGCCCTTCAGTAGTGGAGGAAGCTATGTTTGAAAAAAAATTCTCAAATATATTCGCAACCTCTGTGCTCGTGTTTATTAACTTATCCCCTAATTTGAGAGAGTAAGCAGGATTGCTTGGTTTTAGTCTACATGTTTCTTTATTTATAATATTCCAAGTAGTTTTCGCTTTATTTTTGGAAGCCGAAATTAAATTATGAAGATAAATTGACTTTGCTTTGGCGCATACTATTTTAAATAATTTGGAGTATTTTTTAACATGGTCTATAATGTTGTGGTTTTGAGATTCAGCTTTTAGACTATACAAATCATATAATGTTTTTCTACTTTTGTAAATACCAGGTGTAGCCCATTCATTAAACTTACAATTCTGTTTGTTGATTTTTACTTTTTTCTGCTTAAAATGATTATCAAATTCATTTTTTACCAAACCAAAAAGGCCCTCATATAATTGATCAACATTCTGACTACCAGGCTTTAGTAAATTAACACCATTTTCAATTTTTGCTTTAAATCTGTCTATTTTATTAATAGTAACCGGCCTATACACATAATCTACTATGTTTGGGACACGATGGTGCTCAAATGATGCTTCCTGTCCACTATGGTCTGAAGTTAGACAATTCAATATGTTTTTTTTTAACACTTTACCATTACAAAAAATATTATCTAAGCAAGTAGCCGACGTGGGCGTTACCCTGGTAGGTTCATTGAAAAGATTTATTAAATCATATGACTTGAAGAGATTAAGAAATTGAGTGGACGTTTGTGTGTCTTCTAATATATTAACGTTGAAATCACCGCATACAACTACTTTTTTACACGATTTTGATAGCCTTCTCAGAGCCTCATCCATAGTGGATTCAAAAATATGGTAATTAGATTTGGGGGGGCTATACACGCTAATTATTATAAATTGTTCCAGCTCAACACATGCTAGCTCAATAGTTCGCTCAACTGAAAGCGACACGATGTCTTTGCGTTCTTTACATTTGAATTCATTTTTAACAAGAATAAGTGATCCTCCTCTAGATGCAGACTCCCTTATGAGCGAACTACCGACTTTATAATTTTCAATGTTTAACATTAGTTCATGTTTTTTTATCCAATGTTCTGTGAGGCAAATTACATAAACCTAACTCTTTGCCGGCCAGGCCTTGAATGTTTTGATGAACAACATTAAAATACATATTCGGCCTAGCTTTTGTCTTCCCTCTTAGTTTAAAGCCTCAGAGGATGTCAAAGGAAAAATACTTGGATTAGTACATTTACTAATCGGTTCACTACAAAAAGTTTTTGTTTTAATAACAAAACTGTTAATATTGTAAGCTAGCAAACTTGCTATTTGTTTTTTCATTTTGTTAGGCAGGTGTATAGAGCTGCCAGTCATAACACAACAATTTTTTGTAAATTTGTTGGTGTCAAAAAACACAAATTTGTCATTATTTTGACAAATATTATATAGTAAAGTATTCAATATGTGAATACTGTTATTGTCATCGTTACTGTTATTTTTACAAAAGGGGAAGGCACAGAGGAGAATTTTTTCTATATTAATTTTTGACAAAATTGTACAATTTTTAATTAAATTTGATTTGCTAATTCTTAGTCATTAAAAGCAACACCCTATTTAAAATTCATAACGGAATTGTGAGTAAATTAAAAAGTACTTACTGCTCAGTTTGGGGCTGCGTATTTTTGTATTTTGTCTTGCGACTAGTTGAAGACATAATTAATCACTTCTTAGCAACAATTCTGGCATAAACACACAACGATTTTAATGTTTTTTTGTATTTTTTCCGGGAGCGACGAAGTGGTTTCCGTGACGACTTCTGACACAATGATAATCAAACAAAATGGCGGGCATGGCGTCGCGGGCTGTGATTGGTCAATTGGGTGGACATAGAACACTCAAGCACTTAACTTCTATTACAATGTGGAATATAGAACAAACACTGGACTTAAATCAAATAAGCACTAAATTGTCAGCACAATGTCGTGTCACAAGTAAATTTCAATTATTGTTTTGTAGTTTTAGAAGCAAAAAGTCGTTAATATTCCTTTACTAACAAGACTGAAATGAAAGTCTCAATATTACTGTATTTAAAGTTCATTTTCGGTAAATCTGGTCGATAGAACAAATAAGCACTAAGGCGACGATTAGTCGCAACAGCCGAAGGCGTACTGCGACGCTGATTTTCAGTGGGTATTTGGATAAGTACTGTAATATGTATGTGTATGTGTAGTTACTCAACGAAATGAATGAATATTGTTTACGTGCTCAACAATAAACTATTTCTTTCCATAAAAATTACGTTACCACACGTAGTTTTTGTTTACTTAAATTACAAGAATATAATATGTAATCCATCAAGGTGACTACAATAACAGTGAAATGTGCGGTGTCTGTTGTTCTTATTATTCTATGTGTTTACGCATTTTGTTGTCGGTGCTGAGCGGTTTGTTGCTTACCCCACAATTACTAGATAAACATAAACATATTTTTATACAACTTACAAGTTGCAACTAATATTTAACAATAATTACCTAATATTTATATTACCTATTACCTCAAAAGTAACGCTAGTATTAGCAGGTTTATTGCCTATTATTGTGCATAATATTATTAATATTATCTATCAAGTGAGCAATACTTCTCGTTTTGAACAAAATCTTGTTACTCTCGATTCAACTATCTACACTCATTATTTAAAACGTTGCAAAAAATTATAAAAATATTGTTGTATATTATCAAAACTGCAGTAGGGGACTTCGTACAAAGTTAAACACGCTTTTTAATAACATTTTGGTGGAGTGTTACGACGTTATCATTCTATCTGAAACATGGTTGGTGCCTGGCATCTGTGATAGTGAAGTTATAGATTCCCGCTACGTGGTGTTTCGATGTGACCGGGACCGCAGCGCGACGGCGGCGGCGTGCTGGAGGAGGTGCGACGCGGCCTGCGCCCGGGCCGCGCGCTTCTGGACGCCGACCGCGCTGAAGGTTTAACTAATAACTTACTTTCTGCACCAATGGGGGCGCAATCGCTAGTGAATTTGCCACTAGAGGCGCTAGTGTCGCGTGAGGTCCAATATTATTCACTTTGTACTGGTTTTAGCGGGATTTGTTGCATAAATTATAATTTCTTTAATTTACCTGCTGGAAAGTGATCTCCTTCGTAAAATATCGCAAATATGGATTATTTGGCGATTATTGTGAACGCTTTAAAAGCGGAATTAAGAAAAAGCGAAAAAATAGACGGCCTCATGAGCAACTATTTCAGAAGTTAGTTTGTTGATATCAAGATAGTTATTTATAAACAATATAACCTTAATTAGATTCAAGATATAACACTTTGTTTCGGCGCCAATCGCCTTTGACAGCTATACCACCGGACCTCAGTCTACAGTGGCGCCAACTGGTGAGCAAAGAAACGGTAGTCCCCATTGATTACGTGCTTTTGAAGTTTCACATACAAGGTAAGCATCACTTATTATGTAGCGTATACATTCCACCAAATCAAAATACTTACCCCTACAGTTCTTTTTTAAATGCACTGCGGTATGAGTTAGAGGATGATGCTTTAGATCTTTTTTTATATTGCCCCCCCCCCCCTTCTCCCCCTCAATATTCCCCAGATAGACTGGGAGCGTTCTGGTAATTCGGAATCATACTCTACCCTCAATATTGATAATAACTCCTTACTTGTAAATTTCATGTTTGATTTTTTACGTTCTACAAACAGTAAACAACATAACTATAATGAAAATAGCAAGGGTCGTATACTGGATCTGTTTATCTCTAACATGGTGACATGTTCCTGTGAACCTCCATCTAACTCGTCGGTAAAAAAATATAGACTGTTTGCATCCACCGTTTGTTGTTGCGATTTCTTTTGGTCTAAATTACACTACTTTTAATACATTTTCTAAAGCTAGGTATCATTTTTAGAAGGTAACTAGTAAGTTGTAAACATTGTTTTTAATTTATCTTGTTTGGTGTGCAATAAAGAATATTATATCTATCTATCTATAAATTGGCACGAGATCCTAAACTGTACTTCCATTGATTGCTCGGTAAATACTTTTTATGTACAAATAAATGAGATTATAAGGTTGCATGTTCCATTAATCCCCACCAAAATCAAATAACTATCAAGTCTGGCTTTCGCGGCCACTTATTCATGTTTTTAAAAATAAAGTAAAGGCCTGGATTCGTTTGAAGAAATACAAAACTGTTACTTGTTACGATGAATTCTCATTATACCTCCACAGATTTAAATTAATAGCAAAAGCCTGTTTTGATAGCTCCATAAATACGATTGAACAGAACCTAAAAGCGGATGTGCAAACCTTTTGGAAATTTATGAAATATAGTAGGAAGAAATCAGGTATTCCATCTTCCATGAAGTACAGTGACACCGAAACCGACAAGCCTGATATAATATGAATTTATTTTTAAATTTTTTTAGAACTGTATACGAATTGAGCGAGGAGGATAACATCGACCTCGAGTCTCTGCCTTTTAATGATAAATGCAACTTTTTGCTTTCTGACTTACATATAACAGATGACGCGATCTTACAGCAACTTAAGGAGCTAGACGTGACCAAAGGCCCCGGTCCCGATAACTTACCACCATTTTTTGTGAAACATACTGCTGAGACACTTGTTACCCCTCCATACATTTTATTTAATAAAATTATTCAAGTTGGCAAGGTACTATAAGTATAAAAATCTGAAAATGGCAAATATAACACCAGTTTTCAAGAATGGTGATAAACACGAGGTCTCAAACTATCGTCCAATTTCGCTATTACCCACTTTGTCAAAGGTTTTGGAAAGACTGATTCATTTAAATATCTATCCTAGCTTACACACAATTATAATCAAACAACAACATGGTTTTGTGCAAAAACGATCTACTGTTAGTAATCTTACTATTTACACTAATTATATTTTTCAGTTTATGGATAAGAGAATTCAAGTCGATTAAGTGTACACTGACTTTTGCAAGGCCTTTGACAAGGTGGACCATAAACTACTTTTACGAAAACTAGCATTTAATGGTATAAGGGGTAATTTGCTACGATGGTTTTCTTCTTATGTTGGAAATAGGACGCAAAGAGTTGCTCTTAACGGACATATTTCTGATATTATTTCGGTCACGTCTGGAGTCCCACAGGGCTCAATAATAGGGTCAGTGCTTTTTGTCCTCTTTATTAATGATATCTCTGATTGCTTTAAATATACTGACTTTCTGTTATACGGTGACGATCTCAAAATAGAACGAGAAATAACTTGTCTTGGCGACTGTCAAAGGTTGCAACTAAAAAGCCTGTCCAACTACTGCATTGTGAACAAACTACATTTAGGTATAGATAAATGCAAATCCATTACTTTCACTAAAAAAATAATTACATTAACTACACCTACACACTGGGTGGTGTCTCACTGGATAGGGTGTCTATGATAAGGGATTTAGGCGTATTAATGGACTCGAAGCTTCACTTTGACGTACATATCAACCACATAGTTAACAAGGCCTTTCAGATGTATGGCTTCGTGATGCGATTCAGTGTCCCGTTTAAAAAGCCCGAATCTTATTTACTATGGTATAACTCTTTGATAAGATCTCAGCTAGAATATGCAATTTCTATCTGGAATCCTTTCTACGCAAAGTATCACGAACAGCTACAGTCAGTGCGATGTAAATTCCTACGATCTATATGATGTACTCCTAAATAAATATTTTAAAGCGAGAAGATTGCTCCTTGATCAGTTGTTGCTATACAAAAGTTTGACTGTGACAGACTAATATCGCAAATATACATTAATGTACCGTACCGCTCATGTATCCGAAAGACACGCTCGTACTAGTTGTTCGCGCAAGCTCCTTGTAAAACGAACGCAGGTAAACGTGCACCACCACATAGAATCACAAAATTGTTCAATCAGTATTTCTCTGAAGTTGATCTGTTCTCAACCTTACCTAGTTGGTTCAAAAAAACTATTATTAAAATAATGGGGCGCGAGGGTCTACTCTCAGTGTGACTGCGCATCTTTCATTCTGGGAGTGTTGGAATCTTATCTTTTTATTTTTATTGTTGTTTAAATAGTGTTGAAAGCCCTCTATTTTGTACTTAAAATAATCCGTGTACAACGGGGCTGATTATACTCTAAGAAATACTTAACTGTTTACAATGTTAGTGTAATTTATAAGTGTAATTGTTTGTTGTCTATAAAATAAATTAAAAAAAAAGACATCCAATAAAACCAAAATTATAAAAATCGGTTCAGCCGTTCTCGACTTATAAGTAGTGTAACTAACACGACTTTCTTTTATATATATATGTAATAGATATAAAAATGAATCTCTGTTTCCCTTGGTCACGGTATCACACGTGAACGGCTGGACCGATTTGGATTGGAGTGTAACTTAAAAGATGTGCGGTGGACATTAACCTAAATGTCATGCAATGATTACAAATAATTAATAACATTTAACGTGTATTACTTTGGAGTATTTCTAATTTGGATACCTACTGATTGCAATGACTTTTTACGTGATTTACAATAATCATAAATTTTAACCACTAATAATTTTTTATACTTTATACGATATTTAAGCAATTTAATTGCAATTATAAGTAATATCAGTATTTAAACTTGTAAAATTATGTCTCAGGCGGGACTCGAACCCGCATCTCCTCGCATGCCGGGCGCGGCGCTTTACCATCTAAGGGTGAAAACCCTAACATTTGATGAAACAACGCTGGCTTACAGCGATAAGAATATGCTTAAAAATTTTTTTTTTAATTAAGTAATCAGAGTGATTAATATCGTGGTAACTATCCATGTAATTTATCTCACATAAAAACCTTATTTTACGACTTTAAAATATTTACTGTAGTAAATAAGATTAACCTCAGACCAATGATATTGTTACGAACGTGGAGTTCGGGATTTGGATAAAACACTGTTGACTTATAAGAAGATTTTATTAGGCGATGAACAGGTCGCAAACACTATCACAAAAGCCAAATCACAAGAATCGTAGTCCGGTGGGTCGCTGAGGTCGTTGGTTCTAAATAACTATAAGCCAATCCGCAGAGTAGTACTTTAATCCGTTGGTATCGCTAAAGTCGTCGTTACTTCGCACTAGATCACTTTTCACAGGTATCGCACCGAAAGCTCAGAATGAACTGACTCGGCGTCTCAAGTCCTGTTATTTCTATATCTCAACATCGACGCCGGTCGTACATACTAGAATGTTCGTTTTCTAGAAGAAATTACAAGGACGTTAAACGTAAACAACTCTAGTAAGTTATGCCATTTTGTGCCTTAATCTGTAAACTTAAAGTTCAATGTCGCTTGCACTAAGGTCTTGTTATTACTTTGTGGCCGAACTTAGGTAGTTATGTACATTCCTCTAGCGATATCTCGAATGACCGCGACACTATTTTAAAGTATTAGATATAATATGTTACGTTCATAGTAATTCGCGTATTAAATCTGTTCCGAGCAATCCAAAACTGCACAACTTTACAAGTTAAGCAGAACAAAAGATGCCAAATAGCACGCAAATGAAAGAGATGGCTATACTTTTTAATGGTTACCACTCGTGATTGCGCTCGACGCAGGCTAGTACAAAACACCCTAATTATGACGTATATTTTAAGTCTTTCACAACAAATACGAGCGCTTATAACATATCTGCTTCGTTTTAATATATAATATCATTGCCTCGCCTCGGACGGAAAGATTCACAGACTGACGGACTTGGTGAGACTATTACGTTCATATATAAGGAACTTTAAAACCGTAATTTTTAAGGGAATTAAGTTTTTTTTTTTCTATTTGCTAAGCTTACACAGTAGAATTATAGAAGATTATAATCGGTAAAAATTATAAACAGCGCCATCTAGTAAGCTGAATACGCTGAACGCAAAGATAAAAGTAGTATTTCAAGGTTAGATAGCATAATCGCAACCAAGTTCCAATCATTGCCGTCAGAGGTACAAAACATCATCGACTTTTTTGTAAATTATCGATTTTGTTAATGGTATCTCACTTTCTGTGTTTTAATGACTTTATCAAATTATAAATAATTTATTTAAAGTTCTGTTTTGTTTCAGTTTTCAGTTTAAATAAACATCAATGTAAATCAATACCAGTATCGCCACCAGTTGAGTGAGATAATTTAGAAATATTTTTTCTTAGTATGTGACAGTTACCCAGTGGTATAGATAATTTTAATTCTTTATCAATATTATTATTATTCAATCAATTGTTACGTACAACACTTTGTCGGCTTAGCTTAACGTAGAATAACCCTTTCTCCCAAGAGGTTTAGTAAGAAGCGACAGAAGAAATATCAGAAGACCGGCAGCATCTTTTCACAGCATTGGCCATACTGCGATTGTTGTTGCGTCTTGAATTCCGGGATCCAGTATGCCCAGCGGTTAACTAAATTGGGCCGATAATGGTGATGATAATGATCAACTAATTATTAGAAAAGAAGGGTTTATGAAAACATTACCTCAGTGCCAAATGTGCGATGCCAATGGTGGGAAAGATGGCCGCCTGTGCGCCGGAACATTCCCACCGGTGGAATAGTCTCATACCGCGCGTTCGGCATTCCACCGCACAGTACACACTTCGTGAACACGTAGCGCACCTGAAAATACCATCATTGATGAGAATGGCATAGAATCAGTCAATACGTTTGGAATAAGAACCATTCGTCCCCTTCCGATTGAAACTTTATCTGCCCCCAGTTGAATCTCACTCGGACGCAAGTACAAAGATAAACGGAAGACTTGTATTCGGTAGAAAAATAACAAGTGACCACTGTAACAATTTGTAACTTGATAAATCGGTAGTAGCAGCAACTAATAATTTTAACATTTAAACCTAAAGTTTTAAAGTATAAAACGAAAAAAGCTATATGTATGTTTTAGATTTATTAAAATAACATTTCAATTGTTTACTTACCTACCTAAATATACTGGCATCATTGATTTTGATTGTCATGTAATTCAATTTCGTTCAAGGACAGTTTTACAGACGGCGTGTAATGTATCACACTTATAGAGTTTATCCTATTCTGCATGATAGAGAAAAAAACTCACGGGACAGGGTTCACATCGTCCTGGCAACAAGTCTCGCAGGTCCGACGGTCGAGGTCCCCTTCGGGTAGTGTTACCCAGGCGTAAGGTTCTTCGGAGAAGAGGACATCGCCCCTACGCGTCGCCTCGCGAGCTACCACGAACCGGCCGCACGATTCGCTGCGTCTGTTAATATCGATAATTAATACCAATATTATTGCGAGAAATTTTTAATTCGAGTCAACCATGGCAGAATATGTGAATCTGGTATATGCATTATTATGCATAAAAGATTTACCATAAAAAAATCACTAATATCACAATTTACATTAATACTTTATATAGTTGAATGAGAAGATGAAAATGGTTTACATTCATACATTCAAATATCAGATTTTTTATTTATGAGATTAAAATGGTAGGAGTTTATATTCTTACCAAATGCTATGCATAATGTTACAATTTTATTACAGGAATAAAAATTATAATTTTAAGACATATTTAATCATATGCCTGCTTTTTAACTGTCATTGTGAGTTACCTCAGTTCTAGAGCATTTGAAGCAGCAGAGAAATCAGTGTTTTCGCCTTTGTAGCATACTGGTGGAGGCACCTCGTCATCCTGATCCATTTCTTCTAATGATTCTAATTTTCTCTCAAGAATCTTAACATGTCTATCAAACTCCGCTGCAATGACACATAATATTAAATTTGAAAACAATATAAATATCTAAGCATTTAATGGATTCAAGGGCACAGCGGCTCCCTGGGAAATGATGCCGCAGACCAACTCGCTAAAAGGGAATCAGATCTTATGGTATTCGGGCATCTATCCTCGGCACACCAAGTTCCCTTTCAGAAGCCTGCAAAAACACCCTAAAAGACTTCTGTGCTTCTGAAAGGAGTTGGAATAGTTGGACTAACCACCCCGATCCCCCCCTATGCATAATGGGCCAAGTAGATGCCTAACCGCAGTAAAGGGAGCCCACTACCAATACCAATCTAAACATTTAATGCATATTAAAATATTAAGTATGCATGATGTAAAACAATGGATAGTTGGTAATATTTAAAAAAAAAACCAACACAATTAGAAAGTAAAATTTCTGGCTTGACAATTTGTCAAAACCTTGCGCCAACAACTTTCTTAAAAGAACAATTAAACTTTTTGCAATCACGACCACTTTAACAATTTAAACGATTCCAAGGACCCTGTAAAAAATATTTTTAGAAATTAAATAAAAACCTAATTCATTAAGAGAACTTACTTTTATTGGTACATTTTATTACCCTTACTACTAAGTTGATGAGAAGGGCGTTGCTGTTTGACCTCAATAAGAATGTGAAATCTTAAGATTGCCTTTGACAAGTCAAGGAGCATATCATTTGCAACGTTTTTCTTGATACACATGCTACGGGCCCCACTTTAAGAAACCCTGCTGTAGACATACCTGCATGGGCAGGAGGCAGCGGCAACATGTGTGCATGGGACACAGCTGCAGCAAGCACAGAGCGTGCCAAGTCCTGAGATCCCATCTCAATGTGGCAGTCAGCTTGTCGTAGCAACAACTTATGCCGTTGTTCATACCCATTTTCCAGTGCTAATTCTACATCTGATAGACATTCCTGTAAATAATTCAACAATTTTAATGGTAACAGATAAAGAGGGTTTACTTATTAGGTTTAAAGAACAACAATAGCAAGGTGCAAAAAATATTTATTACATCTTTCAGCAAATATTGAATTTAAAGTGTAAACTATTACTTAATTATTTTTAATAATAAACATTTAGTTTGCGAATAATAGCATTCAATGCTGTGTTTTCTGAAAACATATCTAGAAAAAATTTACAAATACTAGAGATACAACTGCCTTCATAATTAAAAATTAATTGGTCATACCTGAAACCTCTTCATTCGCAACAAGGCAGCAGAACGATTTGCCAGGGCAAGTGGATACATTGATCCTTCTTGAGGAGCATACAAGACGCTTTCACAATAACATTTGTAGCTTTCTTCAACTTTGTTAGCACGAAACTTATCATTACCACGCAGTCGCCACAATTGAGATATTTCATCACATTTCAATGCCGTATTTGTGTCACTCACTTTTTTAGAATATGTTTTCTGCATTTGATGTAACCAGTGTGATAGAATTTTTCTGTTAAGTCAAAAACACATAAGTACATGAGTTGGCAGAAAAAAAGACATTTGTGCGGTTGTCAAAGTTATTTACAGTAAAGTTCCCTTAATAATTAAGGTTAATAATTATTATAATAAAAACTTGAGAGTTTGCTTAGAACTAGAAGAAAAGTTTATGAACAACAGTAAGATTCAGCTTTAACTTTTAAGGTTTTAAAAAATATTTTGTTGTATTATTTAGGCATACAATTTGTTTTAACACTGACAAAATATGTTAAAAATGATATGGTAATCTTACCTGACGCCTTCATTTTTGTAAAAGTAATTCATAGTATCGATCTCAGTGTCGTTAGTCCGATCAATTTTCTTTTCTTCAGAAGACAATAATAGCAAAAGGATTTCCCATTGTTTTGCACAATCCTCAGGTAGATTAACATTCATTTTATAAAATGATATAACGTAGTTATGTGTTACAAAAAAACCTTTCTCAATTATTTATTTTATGGATTATATTTTGAAATAATCACCGCTGTTTATTATCAGAAGCAAGCAATCTGTTTTGACTTTTGATTCCAAAAAGAAAATACAATACATTAAAACGATCAATTTTTTTCTTTTTATTCCTTTCGGGACCGTCTAAGGTCTCCATCATGCTGCCAAATCATTAATGTTTTTTGTCATTCCTAATAAATACATAAAATATCATAAATACTTACTTACACCTAACAACCTAACCTAACCTAACCCCAAAATAACCTAACTCATTGAGATGTATGGGTAGTGTACGCATTTCAAAGATCACACAGCGTTTTTCTCTATTTCTCACTTTATTTTGATTTATCCTTCTTACTGACACATTATTATAAAAAAAACAATGTACTAAACTCTAAATTAAAACCAGACGCAGTTACGCAAATGTTGCAAAAAATACTTTTAAGAAATATTGTAAATGATATTTCAGCAATTTAATTGCAATCATAACATCAGTTTATAAACTTGAAAAATTATGACGTAGGCGGGACTCGAACCCGCATCTCGTCCGTCGCATGCAGTGCGCAGCGCTTTACCAAATTAGTCACTAATTAGGTACGTCACAGACAGAGGTCAATTTTTCAATCATATTCTTATCGCTGTTTGCTGTAAGCCAGCGTTGCTTCATCAAATTAAATGTTAGAAGATATGCACCCCGAAAGAAACATCTTTGCAGATGTTTGACAATCAGTTAAGATGAAACAGCTATTTATAAACTTTTAAAGATATTTAAGGCAATTTAATTGCAATTATAATTTCAGTATTTAGATTTGAAAAATTATGTCTCAGGCGGGCGGGACTCGAACCCGCATCTCCACGCATGCCGGGCGCACCTTTAATGACTTAGTAATGGAATGGTATTTTCCGATTTCTGTTTGTTTACTGTTTACATGAATTGTCATGCATAAGCTATCACCTACTATAGACTTAATTATGCCATGATCTGGTACACCATATACCTAGTAGGTAGCTTATGATTATTAGTTTTATTTTATGGTTTACCTATTTTCGAAACGTTTTTATTTTAATAACTAGCTGTTGCCCGCGACTACGTCCGCGTCAATTACTGATTTTGTGTTTGCGATTTTAAAAGAATATAGCCTAAAGTCTTCCTCGATAAATAGACTATCCAACACAAAAATAATTTTTCAATTCGAACTAGTAGTTCTAGAGATTAGCCCGTTCAAACAAACAAACAAACAAACTCCTCAGCTTTATAATGTTAGTATAGAATTATCTTATCTGTGGTATAGATTGCACATAAATCTTACTTAATGGGTATTTGTGCTTACCTTACAACTATATTGAACAACTATTGAACTTCGATGTCTTCAGATCTCATTAAGAATTTCTTGCGCTTGCGAGTCAACATGATTTTTTCTTTACGACCCTACGCATTTAAGAGGAAACACTACGGTCGAGAGAATTGAAAAATAGGTATTTGTAAAATCTATTGCTGTCGCGCTGTCCCGAACGTCTCCACCGCAGAGCGCGATAGAGACAACTGCATTTTGGACCGAAAATACCTACTAAAAGCACACCAAATCTAAAGAAAGGCTTTGGCCGTGTTCCTATATAGACGGACAAAGCCTGTGAGATAGAAGAAAACCTCTTATGGAAATCTAGCAAGATAGAAAAAGAAAACGAATCTTTTCGTTTTGTGATCAGTCTTAATTGACAGAGTGACATCCAGTGGCATGCGATATAAGCTTCAATATTTTATAGAATTATCTAGTACATCGTAGATTATCTAAAGTAAATATAATTTTATTTAACAATGGTCACATGTTCTGTGAGTGCCTGTGGAGTCAACCACAAAAATAATCTAGAAAATTGCTCATTTCACAGGTAAATACGTAGAAAGTCGTCATCGTAAAAACGCGTTATTTTTGTTGAATTTGATTTATTATAAGATTAATATTAAGATTAATATTGGACCATCAACTGAATTTTCACCAGCATGTTGAGGTTGTATGCAAGACGGCAAGCAAAACGTTGGGCTCTGTAATGCGATTAAGTACGCAGTTTGACGATTTGAGGGTGGCGAGGGTACTGTACAACCACATGTACAACTGTTATGTTAGTAGCAACTGGAGTTTGGTGCCATCATTTAGGATCCTTATGAGCATAAATACAGCTTACTGGTAGAAAAAGTGGTTATATAAGAGGGAGTACGGATATTACCCATTCTTATATCCCTCAGTTTTCGTATCTGGTATGCAGATGCTACAAATGGACACCCTTCAAATAAGAAGAGTAGTACATTATTAATGTATTACATATTGATAATACATAACAAGATTGACAGTCCTAATGCTTTGGAGAAGCTATGCTTAATGGCGCCAGCCCGAATCGGGCAGGACGAGGCGGGCATGGTCGCGCCTCGGCAGCGTCCGCGCGCACCGACCGTTCGTGTTTTACAGCTGTTAGGTGACATGCTTGCTCGGCACTACGATATCGACATATTTTGGGATACCTTCGCAACAGAGTTTACACATTTGCCAATGATGTTTTATAATTATAAACACTGTATAGTATTATTTATACCTACCTATAGTACCTATATTGATCCAAGAATTGCATTTTTTTTACATCTAATTTTATTATTGGTTCTATGATTGTTTATTGACATAATAACTATTTTGACACAAGGCCGTAAAAATTATAATAATAATTAAAAAAACTATTTTGAATTTTTGACATTGACATTCATAATGCATGAACTAACTTTAATTTAATTAATTATTAAATGATTAAATCATTTAATAATTTTGTGCATTGGCATACCTAATAGGTACCAAAAAAGTAAATAGATATTACCTATTTACTTTTTTGACATTGACATTAGATTAATTAATTGTAATTGTACTTTAATGATTTGTTAATTGACAATTACCTACAATGATATTATTACCTATTATAAAATCGTGTATTCTTGCATTAACCTTGCTGGGGCGCTTTGGATCACGCCTGCAAGATTGCTTGTTTAAATAAATAAATGAATGAATGAATGAATAAATAAATAAATCGGGTACAGATACAGACTAATGGGGTGCGGTACTTACTATGTTTTTTTAGTCGTCTAGTAAGTAGGTAGGTACCTAGACAATTCATGATAGAGAAATACCGCCCCTGTCTGTCATAGAGAAGATTGAACAACAATAAATTGTGCTTAATATTTCATAATATGTATTTATTTATGTAAAATTATAAAAAAAATATAAAAAAAACTCTTTCGTCTTTACCTCGTTTTGTCTATAGTGATACTAATTACCAAATACCAACCTGTTTACTTATGTGACCAACATAGCTAGTAGGTAATTAATTAGTTACCTACATTCATGCACCATCCTCATCTCAAACAATTTGGTATGTGGTATTTCTTTCTTTTTGATCATTTTAATTCTTTTTTTACCTCAGAACATAGAAAATTAACATACTTACTCACTAACACACACATTCATATCAAATTACATCTTAATCTTTATCTTTTTATAACTAAGATTCGTTGAGCAGTCAGAAAAACTTAGAGAAAGACTTAGAAAGACAGACGGACATGACATCAACCTTATGGGATGGGAATATGATAGAGGACCTGAAACATATTTGATTTTGTATTTTTCGGGTAGATTTTTAATTAAAATAATACTAGAACATTAACTACAGTTGCGTGTTTGCAAATATTTTATGAAATCTTTTTAATAAATTTTATTATGTATCTACATCTTCTTCTTTAACTTCATAAAGGTACCTAGGTACTTAGAGTCTCTAAAATAGGTAAACTGCAGGCAGACAGACGGACATGGTGAAACTACAAGGGTTTGTTAGGCTAGCCTAAGAATGATATTTCTTTGGTATTAAATGTTAGATTTTTAACTAAAATAAGTATACTAAAACACTAGAGTTGAGTGCTTACAAAATTTTGAACAATTAATTCATTTTCAAAACAAATCTAAAAATCCTATATAATAATTTTACCCTGTCTAACTATTCATACTTATCTTCGTCATTTCAGAGGCATACACTTTTATACCTTTTATAGTTTCACCATTATGTATAATACAATGAGTTTCGCCTAACTTATGAACGTTTGAATGAAATAATCTAAATTTGTTAGAATTATATACTTTTACAGGTCTCTGTACCTTTTGTTGTCGCAAATGTTACGGTGGTAAATGCTTCCAATTGTCTTTGCTCAAATAATGTTTGTACATGAGCTTTAAGGGTTGGAAACGCATTACCAAAATTGTACAGTGAATTACACTCATAAATATATTATTATTTTTGAGCAACCAAAGTTCTTATTAAGGCCAAACCTTAGCCGTATTCGCTGTGGGTCTCTGTTTTTTTTGCCGCAGACGGTAGTGAATACCGGTTAGGTCTGAATAGGCCTTTATTTTTAAATTTCATTGGCATACCTAACCATTTCTATCTATCATACATTGTTTTATTGCGATTTCGATATTTCGAATCTGTTGTACTACCCTAAACTCACTCAGGAATGAACTTCTGAAGAAGCATACTTATAAAAGACTGAAAGTAAATTTTGAACCAGGTTACAAATGTAGGTTTTCTATACTCTTCCATATATTTTATCACATGACTTTCCACGGAACTTGAGTTCGTGATCGTACGTGCTCCACTGCTTGATGGCATTATATAAGTTCGTTCCAGGACTTTCAGTTGCTTGAAGGTCACTTGCGGGGACGATGTAATAATTGGGGTCTAAATGACCACGAGCTATTCCTTCATTCAGCAATAGGTTGAGCCTCTCTACTTGCGATGATGTAACTTGCGTTTGTCGATAATCACCTGTTAATAATATAGTTATTGGTTAGTTTCATTCGTTAATTTGATAGTGTTTGCTCAGATATTGAAGAATTAGAAAAACTGTGAAACCAATCAGATGTAGATTGGTTTCACAGTTTTTCTAACACTAATATTTTATAGAACAAAGATAAGTATTTTTATTGAATAGGCTCTGAAACTACTGGACCGATTTCAAAAATTATTTTACTATTAATAGCTGACACTATCCTTGATGAACATAGACTACTTATTACCGCGGGACCCGGTAGGTGGCGCTGCTGTCGGTATGTCAACTACTAAACGGCTTGACCGATTTGGTTGAAAATTTGTATGTGTATTTCCATGGTTTCACAGATATGAATGTATTAAGCCTACCTAATCTATCTCTCTATATGCCACCGTTAGGCACAAGTTTCCGACCGTGGAATATGACGTGGAGTTCACGCGGGCAGAGTCGCGAGCGAAGAGCTAGTCATTGAATAAGCTTTTGATGTATGAAGTTTAGCAAAGATAAAACAAGGATTAATAAAGATAAAACAAGGAGTATTGATTTACGAGTTCAAAATATTTAGCCTTAAGCTGACTTGTTTGGGGCATTTTTAAATAGCCCAAGAGCGAAACTTCTTCGGTATATGAGTATTCAACAATAATAAAAAAAACTCTGTTTTTTTTCTAGCCAACGGTAGGTATAGGTACCACTTAAATAAAAAAAAATAACAATTTATTTTATTATAGGATAGAATACCTACATAATAGGTTTAACAATCACAGGGAGTCTGATAGGGAAACTACAGCTACGCTTTGTATGATGTTGTAAGCAGCTACAATTTCAGCTGAATTCTATTTCATGACTCTTCATTCGTATATAAGTACGACTACATTTCATACATTTGTATTTTCACAAGAACGTAGGTACGAATTAATGAATAAAAAAGAAACTAAATCGATTTACGGTTTAGTATAGTATTCAACATTGGTATTCATCTGACACATTAAATATTTCGTTTCATGAACTTGAAGATATCTTACCGATAAAACCAATACCGAGGGAACATCTGTTGAAGGTAAAAGTATGGGCGCCTTCAATGTTCCAACCTCTGCCCTCGTATACCCGACCGTCGTTTCCAATAAGGAAATTATAGCTGGAATAAAATATTTCTCTACAAAAACTACTATATTTGCATATTTTATTACTGAGTGTAAATACTTTGACTCAACATTTACTTATGTATGCAATAAAAATCATTTTAACCAGTTACTTATTCGTGTTAGTTTTCCTAACAAAAAAACTACAAACTCTGAGCACCCTGTCTTTTCTTTTCAGAAGCGTACGTATTAAACTAATTATATTAGGCCAATACACTTTTCTTTTTCTTTTCTTCTATTTGTATTCATCTGACACAATTTGATTTCTTCTATTTGTTCTCTAACCATAAAAATATGTAAGTGTAATTATAAGTGAGCATTCTCACATTATAGGGTAATAATATACATATAAGTATATAAGGAAATTATAGGTTCATATTTATAAAAAATAAATTATAGTAGTGTAAGTTAAAACTGTATGACCGTTCGTTTTCAAATAAATAAAATTAAAAATTAAACTAAATCTCAAGAATAAACATTAACATACAATGCAACCTTACAATATAAATAAATAAGCCTATATTTTATTAAAAAAATATATGCGACTCTCTATATTCTAAATGTATTTTTACTATATAGTTTTATAAATATTATATCTTGCCAGCAATTGCAGTTTACTTACGGTATATCATATAGTAATGTTTCCTCCGTCAAATAGTATTTTTGAATTTTTCTTACTAATGTTGAGCAATCTTTAAAGATATGACACTCTTGCCCTGCCGTGTGTTGGATGATAACCAGCTTCATAGGGTCGTATTTGTCAGTTGTAGCATTGTGGCGGTAATCATCAGCTAACCACATCTCACGGCTTATATTCCAAGAATGTGGAGCTGTAAATCAGAAGGTTTAGACGAACCAAATTCCCTTAAATTCATTGATTAATTAAGGGTCAAAGACGGTAGATATTATGTAACTAGGTACTCTTTATAGCTACTCCTAATACTTGCAACCAATCACAGTGCTTGAAATCCACAGATGACAGATTTCGAGTTATGTGATTGGTATTTTCACGGATTGCCCTCCTTATCAGTTCCGCGTGGAAACGCAGCCTAACCGTCTTCTGAACAGCTTGTTTGTACGTAGCGGTCACAATTATTATGCTTTGCTTACCAATGTCAACGATGCCAGTCTCAGTATTCCTCACAAACAAGGTGTAGTAAATTACGAGTAGGATGAATATAGTCAGAGCTACAGTAGCGGCTAGGCAAGACATACGTTCAGCCTTCGTAGTATTCTGTAGGACACTCCAGATGTACTTGTGGAAAGGTAAATCTGTAATAAATCAGTGTTAATGTAAGCTGAGTTTCATATTGACTCTCGAGGATGGCTTAAAAATAATAATTAAAGAACATTTTTACGTTCAAAACCAGAAACAGATCACACGGTTGTAGTGGTGTGATTCCGGGGGTCGATTCCCGGTGGGTTTCATACTTGATATCGAACGTCGATGTAACTATTGTCTAGATATCGACAACAATGCATCAACGGGTCGCTACATCTACGGTACTCCATATTAACAGACATGGAATCAATCGGTCGTTTTGTCAGTGTCATGACATCGTGTACTCCACTTCGAAAGTCATGGAATCAATCGTTGTTTTATCAGTACCTATCTATCATGAAATCGAAAGTCGTGGTGGGTAACAACGAACTTCTCAGGGTGGATCAATAGTAATTATTTTCCTACTAAATTTTGTAGATAAAGGTAAATATTAAGAAAAACAAACATTTAATCAAACAATTTTATATTTAAGTAACCAGATAAAGTACTTGATTAGTACATGTGTTTGATTGAGTAGAGTACCATTTTGAGTATGTACAATATGTATTACAAAAAAGTATTGCTTGTTATTCCTTAAGGAATTGTAAAACATCCATATCATCACGCCGTTCAAGAAAACGCGAGATTGCTTCTTGATGCATCCTCTTGTTTTTTCTAGGTGGAGTAGCTGGTACCCCACTTTCCATTCTGGCAACAATTACTTTATCTGGTTACTTAAATATAAAATTGTTTGATTAAATTTTGTTTATCTTAATTATTTACCTTTATCTACAAAATTTAGTAGGAAAATAATTACTATTGATCCACCCTGAGAAGTTCGTTGTTACCCACCACGACTTTCGATTTCATGATACTGATAAAACAACCGATTGATTCCATGACTTTCGAAGTGGAGTACACGATGTCACGACACTGATAAAACGACCTATTGATTCCATGTCTATTAATATGGAGTACCGTAGATGTAGCGACCCGTTGATGCATTGTTGTCGATAGGTATCTAGACAGTAGTTACATCGACGTTCGATATCAAGTATGAAACCCATTCCCGGTCGAGTCAATTTCGAAAACGGCCTTATTTATATTGGACTAGCGGACCCGACAGACGTTGTTCTCTCTTACTATAAATATTGATTGCGAAATGATATAAGAAAAAAAAAATTTTGTTCGTATTTTCAAATGGCGCAATGGCATCGCAATCGTATATTTTGACATTACTACCATACAAAATGTGTCAAAATATACAATTGCGATTCTATTGAGCCAATTGTAAATTAGCAGAATTGGGGGCCAGGCGGCATTACTGGCCATATGAAAAATTCAGTTTTTTATTTACCCCCTATTTGATTATACTTGCAGCACGCATTCTGACAATATTATGTTAAACGCCATACATTAAAAAAGTTTAAAGCGATAAGATAAGGTTACATAACAAAATTTAGTATGGGACTAAGTTTTCTTAAATTTTCTAATTTTTTGCACAATTTTCTTAATTTTTTTTTCATAAGTACATTCTCCTGATAATTACAAACAAAACAAAAAATAATTTGCGAAATCGGTCCAGACCAAGGGAAATAGGGATTCATTTTTATATACAAGATATTAGGCCATGTAGGGCGAGTGAGCGGAACATCAAAAATTCCGAAATATTCAATTCCGAAATTGAATATTCCGATTTTCAAACCTCCGAATATCATAATTCCGAAGAATCAAAATTCCGACTATTCAAAACCTTGATTAACATTTTACAGAATATCAAAAGTATGAATCTTTTATATTCCGAATCTCATTAATACGAAGGGTTAAAAATCCGTTGTGTTATTAACCCGAAAAACTTTATTATTACGAATTTGAAATTTCCGAAAACTCATTGTATTAATAAAGAATTTAGTTGAATCCCGACTCGCCGTGGTCTTTTTGCCGTGATACTTGTTTCCCCAATACTAGAGTGCAATTTAAAAGCCGGAGGCGCGGATGGAGAGCAGTCCTCGCTCGCAGTAACGAACTTCGGGCGCCCGGACGAGCTGTAGCGGCTGAGGCTGACCAGCAAGCTGAAGCTACAAAAGCGAGTGTGGGTGCCCGAGATTTGTTACGCAAGGGTGGAAGGACTGCACTTCTCGTAGCGCCGGAGAAGAGGAAAACTAAATCCATGCATGCTTGCATGCTTGCCCGAATGCATGCATGCTTTCCTGCTTGCTTGCCTGTATGCATGATTGTATGCTTGCTGGCCTGTATCCATGCTTGGTAGCCTGCATAAATGCTGCTTGCCTGCATGCATGATTGCATCCATGCATGTTATCAGCATGCTTGCTTTTGCACTTGGCAGCACCTAGTTAGAGTAGCATTTAATATAAATTAGTATTGTGTAATAATTTAATATTATCGGTAGATTCTTAGGTTCGGGAAAATAATAAATAATTTAAAAACTGTTTTTTTTATAAATAAAACAATGTGTTTTCGGAATATTAATATTCGGAATTCATATTTATGATATTTTGAATATTAAAGATTCGGAATTGATATGATTCGGAATTATGAAATTCGGCATTCTGAAAATAATACGTATAAATTTGGAAATTATCGCAAATATGGATTATTTGGCGATTGATGTGAACACTTTAAAAGTGGAATTAAGAAAAAGCGCAAAAATAGGCGGCCTCAAAGAGCGACTATTTCAGAAGTTAGTTTTTTGATATCAAGATATTTATTTATAAATAATAAACTTTAATTAGATTCAAGATTTAACACTTTGTTTCGGCGCCGATCGCCTTTGACAGCTATACCTGCGGACCTCAGTCTACAGTGGCGCCAACTGGTGAGCAAAGAAGAGGCCTATGTCCAGCAGTGGACTGTGATAGGCTGATGATGATGACGTTGATGATGAAATACCTTCTTATATTATGCCTACCCCTGTTATAAGTAAAATGAATACAAATAATTCAAATTATGAAATATATGATTAATAACCTTTTCTCCTGCAGTCTCATTCTAAATCTAAACTTTTTACATTTAAGTGGTTAAGACCTGATTGACAATTTACAGACTTGATGATTCTTTGTTTGATAAGCTAATCTAGTCCCAATTATCTAAAGATACCTAATCTACGCTTATATTGATTTTTAGTTACATACTTATTATATTTTTTTTGTATTATATTATATTCACAATAGCCGCGGCTAAAACAATTACATGTTAAAAATCTTCTAGGCGTTAAGGTATTTTCTCCTTCAACAACTTTCAAGATATTTTGGTGTCAACGATAACTTTGGAAAATAAAAACAGATAAAAACCGTCTGTATAGATATCTAACTTTAATTCTAAACAATCGGTTGTTATTAGGTACACCTAACTGAAGATATGTTACTAATTAACTACAATATCATTAAAAATATCAAAATATCAATATATTTATGACGTAAAAATACAAATAACAAAATGGAAAGATGAGTTGCATTTATGTGTTTATCGTAAAAATAAAAAAAATACATTGTGATATGACACCTAGAAATGACCGATTATAGAAATCATATTAAGTAGTTAATTATTATTAAATGCTGTTGTTAAAATTGTTGAGAAATGTGAACAATTTTAGATATAAATACCTATACTTGGTTACAATACGAAAAGTATTCTCAGATTTATCATATAGCACCAATGTTTACGAAATTATAAGTACAAGATCGAAATTTTAGTCGTAATTTTTGTTTTACAATTTATACTGTTTTGATTGAACCACATATAATACAAAGCAACAAATGCTTAAGAATGTCAATGATAATCACATCTCTCTTATGAGTTGGTCGGCTTTTTTTGTTGTTTTTCAAATAAATGTGAAAAAACTACGGGAATTCCACAAGAAATTAACCAACTCTAATGAAAACCCAAAATTATTAAAACATGTTTGAGTATCATGAAACTTTAAATCAGTACAAACTTATGTATAATACAAAATGCCAATTTTTGATTAAAACCAAAACTGTTTTAAAAGAACTAGTCATCCTCTAGAAGTCTGGAGTTATTTCTGCTATTTATGTTTATCTTGTCTTTCATACTCATCTACAAAACCCTATAAACAATTAGTTCAAAATGTTTTAGGAAAACAATATTTTAAACTTTAGCCATTTTAAGGATGAAGAAAAATATAAATCTAGCTGCAGTCAGCAAAAAAATACAGACAGGTAGTATTTTTTTTCACAATCATGGACGACATCAATGGTTTCTTAAAATTTTATAATTATTATAATTATGTAATATTACTATCTAAATAATTGTGTATTGACAGCCATTTCTTCCCAGTTATTTATACCTCTAATCAGAAACAACTAGTTGTAAACTAAGCCACAGATAATATAATAACTAAGCTAAACAGAAAGATCTAATAGGTATGTCGCAGTATGATAGATAAAGCCGTTATATCCCTAGGAATATAACTGCGACAGGTACAGTTATTAATATTCAAAAAGTAAGTTATAAAACAAAAAGCTACTAGATATACTTAGGTAATCTCCTCGTAAAGTGTATGTTTAGGATCCGTCCCAGACACAATTTAATTTATATTGTCTTTGGATATGGCACGTATGAGAGGTTAAGAGATACAGTTTATGTACGGTCGGCCAAGAAAGTGGTCTAAACAGAACATGGATTTTCCGTGTTCTGTGGTCGTCTATCACCCTAAGGTTGAAAGTCATTCGCGCGTCATAGAACATCAGGATTGATTTTCAATCCTGATGCAAATAGATTCTACAAATAGACAGCTACAAATGCTAATAATTATGTCTATGACTATAGACCATGAGTTAAACCTTATCGCTATTTTTCTTACACATGAAATTTTGTGAAAACTGTAAGTCCACTTTCTTGGTTGACCGTATTATACAATAGTAGCAATATACATATCAATAAATTACTTCAGAGATCACATTCAGCTAACAGTATTACAGTTCGATGAAAACAACTAGAAAAACTTAATTTCATAACCATACTATGAAACCGCTATGAAAATATAATTAAAACATTGTTCTCATTAGTTCTCTATCCTAAAGTACTCATCAGTATCAGATAAAACCGTTACCAAAGAAATCAAGTACCCCTTTTTATACCGGGTAGACATTTTTCTTTATTTGACGGGTCCCAACGTGTAACGTTTTTTAAATTATCGATTACATTTAGTCCAGGGCTTATTGTGAAAGTTACAATTTGACAGTGTCCTACCACCACGTAGTCTGAAGCCAACACTTTGAGTTCCAAAAGTCTTTTCAGTAAGATGTTAATATGTTCGAACTGCAGTGGGTCTGTTTTGTCGGTTCTGTAATCACCCAGGAACATTATACTGATGCCTTTCGAGTTCCACATCTGCACCATAGCGCCGACGACATTTGCACCTCTGCCCTCAAAAATTAAACCTTTACCGCCAATGAGAAAGTTGGGGCCGATGTCATCCCAGTTTAAATTTAAATGGTCATTTTGTATTTGACGTACGATTTTCATGCAAGGGAACTTATCGGCACAATAGGGTCCAGCACTGTGCCCGATAAAGACGTATTTGACGGGGAGATTTAAAAATACATCGCTGTTTCCTTTTTTAATCGGCTGCCAATCCTCGCGTTGCAAATACCACGGCTCGTTAAGACCTAAAATACCATATCGTATCCATCAAATGCACATTTGATTTACTGTTAATATAAGTAGCGACGGATCTTTAGTTAACTGTAATTTGGGAAAGGTACTAGCTGTAGTCAACAAGGAGTGTGAAGGATGTTTGGTGATGGTGATGGATGATGTGAGTAGAAGGACCACAAGATACCTAGCCATAAAATTAACAAAGGAATAAGTCATTTTTATTAGTAACTATTGTTAGAAGAAGCAGTGTAAAGTCTTTAATTTCAAATATGACGTGATGATTATGTTATTCATACTGTCTGTAACTAAGTAGTAATTTATCACTTTAAAGATTGCGTTGTGAAAAGGAGTAGAAAAATCAAAAGTTGGGTGCATAAACTAATTAGTGTTTTTTTTTAATGACAATGTAATTGCAATGTTTTAGAGCGGCTGACAGTAAATGTTTTGATTTACCTATGTCTAGACGCACTTGATGCCACAAGGCTACATATATGAGGTAGGTCGCGAGGACAGACGAGACAAGGAATGCCCAACACAGGAAAACGGCCACGCTACATCGCATCCGTCGCGTGTTCTGTCCTGACGTCAGCTCTAGGCCCACAATACGGCCTGAAACATTTAAATTTCACTTTAATTACAGTTCAAAGGTGTCGAAAATTATATTTATGGGTGAGTCAATAAATACGGTTTGAATGCAGACGGACGGACTCCGGACTCCGCGTACGGACACGGGCGAGTATCGTCTCTATCGCGCTCCCAGTTGTATCGCGTTCCGGAATATAATCTGCTTAAATTTATTTTTTCATTCGTTAATTGTTATTATTTAACTATTATACTAAATTATGATAATGTTGATTTTCGATACAATCTTTTACCGTCCTTTTCACTTCTTTAAAGGATGATTTCCGGGATTAAGTAATACATACTATCCTATGTTACCGTAACGCAAAATACCGCTTATAAAAATTAAAAAACGAGAACCTATTACTAAGACTTCGCTGTCTGTCCGTCTGTCCGTCGCTGTGTTACCAGGCTGTATCTCAAGAGCCGCAATAGCTATAGACAGTTGAAATTTTCACAAATTATGTTTTTTTGTTACCGCAATAACAACAAATACTAAAAACAAAAAAAAAACATTTAAGGGGGGCTTCCACACAACAAACCCGTTTTATTGGCCTTTTTGGTACGGAACCCTTCGTGCGCGAGTCCAACTCGCACTTTACCGAATTTATTTATAATATTAGAATGGATTATATCTCAGAGAGAGTATGCATGTAATTTAAACATTATATAGCGTTCGGTTATCATCACACAGTGTCGTTTATCATGAACATTATTGAACCAAATTGCGCTTGAGACAATAGACACTTTCAGAAACTACACAGACATATTAAAAACTTGAAGTAGTAAGTTTTTAAGGAACATTTAGGTTGACACTGATGTTAGCGTAATGCGGTAAGCTTGTACTTATTAAATACATAATTAGCGGACCCAGCGGTGGTTATTAATAAAAAAAATGAGAATAAGAATGAAACCTAAAAACCTGTCGCTACTACTAGGTACCTACCATTTTCCTTACGATGAAAATAAATATTGCCCCAAATTATTTAAATTAATTCGTAGATGGCGATAATGATGTCGAATAATTGATAACTTTATAATTGGGATACGATAGGTAGGTAGTAGATTCTGCGGAGCATGCTTGTGGCTATAGGCCTAAGGCGAAACAAGTAGTCTCGGTTCATAAGGCACCTGAGGGATACCGCTGGTTTTTTAGTGGGTATACGGACCTCCGCCGAGGTTAGGAATTCCACATAACCTGTTATTTCCCCCGGGTTGACAGGTATGCGTAATGCATTTTTCCAGCAACAAAAAAAAAGGTATACATAATAGATTCAATGCTCGTAAAATTGGGTACAACAACACAATGATCTCAGATGATAAGAAATATTATAAGACATAATGAAAAATGTTGCTATTACGAGTATATAATATTATAACAGTTTTCCTATTTATGTACTTTCGAAAAAAAAAATTAAGTTGTGTAAAACTTTTAATTCCCTTAGCCATTACGTTGATATTCACTTTGATTTATATAGTAAATTTTACTCGAAAGTTATTAGTTTTATAAAGTAAAAGCTTAGATATTAGTTATATTATTATATTGGTTAATTAAGTATTAAGTAGTAGGATCAATAATTTAGGATTACTTGTATTACATACATAAGCTTCTGTACTAAAACCCTTTTTGCAAGTGGAACTAACCTGTAACTAACAGTTACATTAAGCTATTTTAATTGTTATTTTATTTTTATGTACTGCATCTATGTAAACTGTTGTTGGTTGGTCTAAATAAAAAAAAAAAAAAGTTTAAAATATAGGTGTCAAATTTTTGTTACATTTTTTTTCTACAATCTTGATATTGTTGTTGTAGTTGCTTTAATATTTTTTTTGTCCGACAGTAGACAATATTGGGTTATGAGGATATTTCCCACGTAGTAGGTTACTGTATTTACGTAAGTTTTGCGCATTTATTATTTATTTAGCAATAATGCTTATCGTTTAGCACGCATCTATAACTTCATGGTACGTTATCACTAGATAAACTCTATGCAACTGGATTCAAGGGAATCGTGAATGCTAGTTTGTGGTGATGTAGCTCATGTAAACGTATAAAATTGACATAACCCTACAGATGTCACAGTAATATCTATATATATAAAAATTTATATATAAATATGAATCCCTGTTTCCCGTGGTCATCGCATCACGCGTGAACGGCTGGACCGATTTCACTAATTCTTTTTTTGTTTTTTTTGTAATTATCAGGAGAATGTTCTTATGAAAGAAAAATTAAGAAAATTGTGCGGAAAATTAGAAAATTTAAGAAAATTTCATGACCATACTAAATTAATTGTTATGTAACCTTATCGCTTTTGACAATTTAAACTTTTTTAATGTATGGCATTTGACATAACATTGACAGAATGCGTGCTGCTAATATCGTCAAAAAGGGGGTACAAAAAAACTGAATTTTGCACATGGCCAGTAATATGTCGCCTGTTCCCGTGTCGAAATACCAAAAAAGCATATTAACAATAAACAATTGGTAGAATTCTTTTATTATACCATTTTGTTATCAATATTCATAGTTAAGACAGGACAACGTCTGTCGGGTCCGCTAGTTTTACTATATACTTTAACATATTTTCATAGTTAAGCAAGGCAATTCACCATTTTTCGGGGGTTTAACCCGAAAACTTGTAACTAAAGTAAATTTTTTAATAAGTTTTACTTTTAGCTTTTACCAAAGCTGATGGTGTTTTGGTAAAAGTAACGCGTGGGCCATGTGTTACTTTTACAACCATCAAGAAGGATGTAGGCATTGTTTGGAGATTGTTCATAATATCATTTCACATATATCAATCATCATCAATCTTAGAAAAAGGAACCTCCTTAGTAAGGTAGAATATGGACTCAAGTTGGCAAAAATAAAAAAAACAGGACGATTAGTGCTGTCAAATGCGGCTTAATCGGGGCATCACGACTTGATTAGAGTACCTACCTACCTTATTTATTTATACAAATGCTATGATAACAAAGTTGGGGTGGTGGGATCTACCTTCTAGTGGTCCACCCTGGGCAACGTCGTTATTTGTTTTCTAACCAATGATGATGGCTAACAGATCCCACTGCGGTGGTAGTAGGCTTCGTAAGAGGTTGCCTAGATGCTACCACCCTCCAGCCGGAGTCCAGGGCCAAACAGTTTTACTTCGTTCCGCTGGTGTGTGGGAGAACCAGTACCTCTGGGTAAGCTCGCTCCATCTTAGGCTTCTTCTTAACCGTAGAGTTAAGTATGTAGTTAAGAGCAAGCCCATTGTATATTAAAAAAAAACTACTTCTAAGAGATTCTTTGTGATCAAGGCACTTGTAACATGCATTTCTTCTTCTTATCTATGGTGTCAGAATTTTCCAAGGTATCTAAATGTGACTGGTTTTTACGACTACCGTCTACTTAGAGACAGAAACCGTCGTACGACGTACCGTCCGAACTCCGCATTTTCGCACTACTATAACCCCACCTGCACCCGTTCCAAATGCCTTACTCTGCAACACGAAACTCGTATTTACGTATATATCTGTCTCTCTCAGATACTTCGAATATACGGACATTGTGTTGTGGAGAATGGCCTCGGGCCCAAGCCAATTTAGAACAGACCGTTCATCAGATTGGCGCGACCGGGAATCTAAACCAGGACCATTGCGTAGTAGTCGTCTACCGCACCACCAACCGGGGATGACGTGCGATTCAAAGATGCAAATATTCAAATATTATTTATTCACTGAGACAAGGTATGTAACTAGATACAGTTTAGTGGTGTTATAATAAATTGAGCACAGCTTATCTCACCATAGCCAGTGTGTGATAACATTAGTATTTTTTTGACAATCACAAGTGATCTAAGTTTAGAAGAATACCGAAACACCAGAAACTTTTATACCTACCTACACGGCGGAAATCCTTAAATAACTAATATTTATAATAGAGACGAATGATAAAGAATACATTGAAAAAGACATCATATTTGTATTTTGTACGAATACTTAGGTTCAGTGTTTTTTCTTTATTTAAAAAAACTTATTGAATACTTTACTAATTGACGCTTACACATTAAGCAATAGGTAAGTATACGTAATCTATACTAATATTATAAAGCTGAAGAGTTTGTTTGTTTGTTTGTTTGTTTGTTTGTTTGTTTGAACGCGCTAATCTCTGGAAGTACTGGTTCGAATTGAAAAATTGTTTTTGTGTTGGATAGTCGATGTATCGAGGAAGGCTTTAGGCTATATAACACCACGCTGCGACCAATAGGAGCGAAGCATCAGTGAAAAATGTTGTAAAAATTATGTTATATAAATTTGGTTTATCTTGCTTTCCTATAACAAAAATGTACTGTTGTAAACAACAATTATTTTGATTGTCATTTCTGATTTACTTTCCAATTTTATAACATGTTATGTACTTAACAGAGACAACAGATCCGTTTTGCTTCAATTATCTTGTAATTGATTAAATAAATTAAATGTTCCTTCGCTAAATTTAGTCCATTATAAGTAGTAAACAACGATGATAAGCTTTTTTGATTCCATAATTTAATTGGTTCTGACCAGTTATCTAAATTGTAATATGTACGAAAGCATAAATAAATAATTAGGGCTTTTTGAAATACTATGAATGTATACAGGATGAAATTTTAACCACTTTCCAAAATTTTTATAGGCGTTCAGTATCGTATTTAGAGCCCATTTATGAAATAAAAATATAAATCAAGTTTTCACCCGAAAATATTTTTCGCAATATAGTTTTCAATTTTTACGGTCCTAGGCCTGATAAGGTATAAAGGGAAAATAAAAAACTTATGAATAGTATTGTAATGAATAAATAAGATGCGAATCGCGTAAAAAAAGGCTTTCTAGGCTGCTGTATCAAAAAATTTAGATTTTTTGCGGACATTTTCTAAGTGTTTTGTCTCGTAGATTCATCATCATCATCATATCAGCCGAACGACGCCCACTGCTGGGCATAGATTGATATATTAAAATTTGGAAGGTGGTTAAAATTTCACTCTGTATACAATCTACTAATTCATACTAATGATATAAATGTGAATGTTTGGATAAATGTTTATTTCTCAGTCACGCCAAAACAATTTTAACGATCTAGATTAAATTTTGCAGGATTATTTATACAGGTTGTTAGGTAAGTGGTATAACAAGCCATATGTTAACATAATGCATATAAATACCCTATGGTGAAGTCGGAGTTTTGATATCATCATTTTTGATTAAAAAATTTCCATAAATATCGGAATCATAAAAGATAATGACCATAACCAGGCCCAGATTGCGTCTTTGTAGATTATATTTCAAAAATCTCTTTTCAAATTATAATTGTACTGGTATTTTTGCTAATATCAAATAAATAGGGGTTTAAAACAAACAATTAAATAGTTGCAAATACATTTCCGGTGTAGTTCCGAAATGAGCCAAAATTGATATTATCGTGTACACACGGGTTAAAAGACAAGGAACTATGAATTTGGAAACTATTTGAAGTACGTCAAAATCGATGATGGTTAAATTCGGAACGAAGCGCCATTTAAATGCCCATTTGTAATAATTTATTGTCATAATAGGTATATTATGTATCAATCACTGTCATTCGAGCAAAGCATAATTCTGTCTCCCGATTCCGTTTTTAACAACAACAACAGGTTGTTGAGCACATATTATGACAGTGGTATGTTACCTACCTGAGCTAGGATCGCTTTAATGACATCCAGGCTCCTGCTCCATTTTTAGATTTAACTTTTCTGATTAGGGTATATAATGTTATTAAAGTAATAAATATGTAAGACATATACTAACAAATACTATATATATACTATATTTTGAATAACCTATAACCTATTTGTTTTACTTCTTCTGTCACATACTTTGTAAAGTATAGCTTGATTTTGGTGTGAGTTGGATAGAGTCCTACATTAGCATAACATAGCTTAGGACTGTGACTCCCACTTAAAGGGAGGTATTTATAATAAATTCTGGCTCCAAAAATCAAGCTTATACAGACTTAATTTATATGTGCCTCATAATTTCGCCTTCATTGTTTCCTAAGTCATTCTCGTCAATCCTTCTAACTTGTGTTTATTAGCTCTTGTACCTGGTCATCATTTGGTATACCTTAAAACGATAGCTAGCTTTATTAACTTGGTGAGATAGGTACCTAAATTACCTACTGCAATCACAAAACATAACCTCAAAATGCCTAATCTGCCATTGAATTTCTCGTAAACCCCTAATTATATTTCTGAAATATTTTTTGTGTCTACTCTTTAATATATTTCCGATTTTTTCCCTAACTTTTTGTAAAGAAGCATGCTGACGCAAAGTGGGCCGAGTTTCTATAGTTTTTTGGTCAATATCCTTTTAGTTTGTATGAAAATGAAAAGAAAAATTATTATATCAAATTTCTGACTTCACCATAGTATTTATATGCATATGGTGATAAAGGCTGGTCACGGCTTTTTATACCCTTTACCTAACATCCTGTAGCTCACTAGCTGTTGCCCGCGACTTCGAACACGTGGAATATTGAATTTAAAGGTCCGCAAAGGGGGTGCACTAACCTAAACCTAACCTAACCTAACCTAACCTATTTCCAGCGCAATCGTTTTTGTCACTAAATGTATCATAGTCAGCTGATTGGCATTTTAACGAATAGTACCTCTAATTTTTTTATACACTAGTGATTCTGTTTACGCCGAAGGCAAGCGAGGCGTGCCAATTTTTAGGTTAGAAATCATTAACCGTTTTACGTTCGCTCTGCTCTCTCGCCTTCACGCCTTTGTGTGGTCACTGTTCTAACCTAACCTAACCTAACCTACACTTTTCCTAACCTACTGGACTTTTCTTTTTCGATAATAGTGTAACAAAAATGTATGGTGCTTAACCATACATAAAACGCGTTTCATTTGATATATATGTGAAAAAAAAATGCAAATCTTTTGTCAAAAAGCTGACAATGATACATTTAGTGGTACAAACTATTGCGCTGAAAATAGGTTAGGTTAGGTTTAGGTTGGGTTTAGGTTAGTGCACCCCCTTTGCGACACCCTAACCCAATAAACTAACACCGCGCCAAATTTTATTCGGATTTTTTAGCGTGAAAGAGTAACAAACATCCATACTCACAAACTTTCACATTTATAATATTAGTAGGATAGGCTGAAATAGTACATAGGCCTAAAATGCCTAGCACTTATTGGCCAGGATAGATAAAGAACGGTTCCTGTGGGATGGTATTAAATCGCGTAAAGCGTACGAAGTCGCGGGCAACAGCTAGTATAAAATAAATATTAAATAAAAAAACACTATACTTTTTCGTTAGTATTGTTTTCAATTAACGATTTGACGACAATTTGGATCAGCGGTAGTAAACGCTCTGCTTCTGAGCCGTGGGTCGCATGTCCGTATACGAAAATTCGATTTACAGTTACAGTTTAAGTCGTATAAATAAAAAAAAGTACCTCAATTGCTACAGAGAAAACTTAAATTATTTTCCTTAGGACCCTCCGCCGTTTGAAGTTCTTCAGACTAATGGTATACGGCCCCGTTTAGCGACATATAAGTACCTTAAAAGTACATTGATATTAAAGACAAACTAAACGTTCGTTATTTACATAAAACTAAAAGTTTTCAAACAAATTGTCTGCTGAAATACAAATATATTTGTTAATTAAACGTATGGTTTTTTGAAAAGTACATATAAAATGCTAATAAGAAATCTACATGTCTGGGCTGAAAACGTCAAAACATAATAGGGTCCTGCTAGCATGAAAAAAGTTTCGCAGGTGCATTTCTCATAAAATATAAATAATCTGAAAATAATATCAATTCATTTTTAAGGTACTAATATGTCGCTAAACGGGGCCGTATACCATTGGTCTGAAGACCTTCAAACCATGTGCCCTGTGAGGCATGTCTTAAATATTTATTTATTTTAATTTGACAATTTTAGCCAGCTAGAAAATACTGTTTTATATTTTAGTTTTAATGAAATACCTAAAGCAATAAACAGATCGCAATTTATGATCAATTAAAAACGCTGTCTTAACCACAGGTAGGTACACCTACTGTTTAAAGTATTAATACTGAATCTGATGAAGGTACTCAAGCATTGGTGCTCACTATTTTCCTTTATGTTTCTAAACGTTCATAATGTAGTTACCTACCTATATCCTTTAATTCAACGTCCTGGAGTTGCAATAAAAACAAGTGACGCATTGTTAACTGAACGTCTAAGAAAATTATGGTACGTAGGTAATTTTAAATATATCATGATAATGTACAAGCAATGTTACTTGGCAAACAATAATTCAGATGTAAATCAAAATATACCTCAACTCTACCTACGTATATAGCAAGATTAGCAAGTGTAAATGTGTTAGGAAGTTATCGCTACAAATCGCTTTGCGCATTTTCCTGTTATAGAATCAAGAGGTCGCTTCGGGCATTGGTGTATCGTGCATAATACAAAAAAAAAAACCTTCGCAAAAATCCACAATGCAAAATAACATAGACTGAACTTACCTTTAATCATTTCCTTGTTTTGTATTGTTTGGTTCACGGATACGAATTTCGGCCCTACGTGTACTCTGGATGATTTTGTGACGTTCAAGCTGGTTACATTAGGCATATCCCGGGCCATTTGTGCGGCTAATACCATCTCATCCATTATCACAACCTCGGAGCCTCGGCCCGGCTTCGCCATTTTGTTTACAATACTTAGATAAAGACGCACACACTACCGAACTAAAAATACCCAACGGCGATAATTACACGACAGCTCGCTTGCTTACCAGCTGGTCGACTAACTTCAGTGCCATATAAAACATATTAACTCTCTGATAAATATTTGCAATCGTTCCGTCACCAAAGTCACAATTCGCAATTCTTCTATCTCTCTCGTTGGCCTTTGTGCAGCAAACGATAACAACAGTTTTAACGCGCTTTTGATATACCTATGACGTACGAGCATATTATAGCTTACGCGCCTTTTTCAATCTGGTCATTATTATCTGGTTTTTACCAATTCAAATGAATATGAGTATTATTATTCTCAATGAAGAAGTAAAATTTTTTATTTTTTTAAAAATGAATTTTGTTTATTTTTCTCTTTAGTTAGCTAACTGGACAACCTAGCATATTTAGATTTAGTCAATTTATGTGAGCATATAGTGAGTCGGGACACGATTATATAAAACATTTTTAGAAATCCTCTTTGCCTTTGCCTTGTTTGTGCAGCAGTAGGTTACACATTACACTCTATCTGTACATGGTGTAAAACAATGGATTTATCAAAGCTGTACTAATTAAGTATTTTTAGCACAAATAATACTATACATACAATGGTATTACTAGTTTGTTATTTAAGTTGGTTTATAAAATCTATCAATTTCACTTCGGTATAAATGTCGTGTTGTATTTATTTATCTATCTTCTATCTATATATATAAAAATGAAAACTGATTTAATGACTGACTGACTGACATATCAACGCACAGCCCAAACTACTGGGATTTAAAATCTGAAAATTTTCACCGTGCTTCCTTATATAGTGTAGGTGAGCACTAAGAAAGGAATTTTGGAAATTCCGCCTCCTAGGGGGTAAAAAGGGCCCCATAAGTTTGTATGAAACTCCGTCAGTTTTGAAGCTAAGTCGATGAAAATTGGTATCCAGCTACCTGATTAGAAATTATGAATGACGTCTTTCAGGATTTTTTAAAATTTAATCTTTAAGGGGATAAAAAATGGGGGCAAAGTTTGTTCGGTTCCGCGTCATATCCATACTCTTTACATAATTGTACTCTCTGACTTCACTTAGTTTGTTATGACATTCAATGTGTCAATCAGAAAATAAATATCATATCTTACAAATAGAATAGTATTATTTTAGAATTTAATAATAGGCGCCGAAATGGATGAATTAACTAAGTTAAAACGTACACGAACTTCATTAAAGGCTGCATTATAAAATTCGGCAGCCAGATACAAACCCTACGAGAAATTTCTGATTATGAATTAAAATTAGTGAGTGACCAGTGACAAATGTACAAAATTACCAAGAATAATTTGGAAGAGATACGACAACAAATAATTAAATTACTGATGACCCACAGTTGGAAAATGAGATTGAAGAAAAAAATAACCTTCAGGAAATTTGAATTTGACAGCACGAAACAATTCCATGTATGCAGAAGGTACTGAGGAGCAAAGGTCGGCAACAAACAAACCTTAGGACATCTAAATTGAACTCAGTACCATTAGACAAGGACGAAATACTCAAAAACATCATTAAACGGTTTGATACTTACTTAAAACTGAACAGATGTGATGATATCGATACCATGAAATACACGTTTATAACAACTTTGAGCCCAAAATTATATCAGAAATCGTATTATATTTTATTTATGTGCTCAACGGGATCCTTGTGAGTTAGTTAAAATTTAGTCAGTAAATTATCAACAACTCAAAATGGACAGATTACTAGAAGATATTTTATCAATAGTGTTTGACGGAACTCTTGTTTGCATATCAAACTAGAAAGCTCAATTAGTGCTTCAAGAAAATGTGAGACCCATTTTCATCTAGACGTATTCCATACGCCCTGAAGGACAAAGTTGACGAAGAAATAGGTGGCTTTGTACAGAAAATTTTGACAAAACTTGATAATTCCTATTGGCTGTCTTATCTATATTTAGGTACATATTCAGAAAATAAATATCAGTACTTACAAATAGAATGGTATTATTTAGAACTTATTCATTTTTGTTTATACGGTAGAGACAAATGTTGGGAAATCGAAAAAAGTGTATGGAATAAAATTGATGAGTGAATTTATTTATTTGTACAACCAACACTACAATACGTATAATAAAAGTCCTTTACATGCAATATGCATGCAAAACTTAAAGTAAGTAAAAATGGAATAGGTAATGAAATATCAAATCTTATAAAACTACACTGTTGTACCTTATGAAATTATCAACTATATTAAGCAGTACAAAAAACTGGGAGTAGACCCGTATCTCAGACAGGCTAAGGTAACAGGTGTGTTGCAACAACACTGAGCAGCTGACTGGTGGATTAAATCAATATATACTGGTAGACCATTTGACAAGCTTCCGTTTATTCTGGTTTGCTGTACTTGGCCAAAGTGTATCTTACAGGAACAAAAGCGGGGATTTTTCAAAAGTGTATCTTAGAAGAATGATTCGATAATTTGATAAACTTCTATTTAGTAACGATTTTTTTTTCTAGGACGCACAGCTTTTGAGGGTTTGGTATAGTTTATTTATTGAAACTGCCTATCTAACGCATCCAAATGGAATTTTTATTTAATTTCCACCATATTTAAAAAAGACACTTTTAAAACATGAAAATAAAACGGTGAGAAAAAAATCACCTCACTTCATAATTCCGTGTTGTTTAACTTAAGAATATCTACCACCACCCACTTATGACAGTGGCAGATGTGGTGGCAGTAGTAATTAATGATGTTTCGCTGACATCATTGAAGCTAAAGAAATAAGTAACAATTTATAGACACAGTGGTCAGTACAGACGAATCAGTTCTCTATCCTGTAAAGTTTCTGAACACTATTAATCCTGCTGATCATCCTCCATCCATCCATGCCTCGAACCCACATCCCACATAAAAGTTTTGTGAAACTACGTCAGCTTTATGCTATACTAGCTGTTGCCCGCGACTTCGTCCGCGTCAATTTCTGTTATTATGATCGCGATAATTTTTGCACCATTTTCACTGATTTTCCGCTCCTATTGGTCGTAGCGTGATGTTATATTTAGCCTAAAGCCTTCCTCGATAAATGGACTATCCAAAAAAGAAAAAAAAAACATTTCGAACCAGTACTCTCTGAGATTAGTGCGTTTAAACAAACAAACAAACTCTTGAGCTTTATAATATTAGTATAGATGTTGTATAAATTTTGTTTATAAGTTGTGAAAAACGGTGGAAAATTGTATGGTTGATTATTTGTGTTTAATATCAAATTGAAGTACTTGAAACTTCGTCTATCGATCATGAAGGGACAATGACATAGGACTGCCTTTTCCAGAGCTCTACACCGATGCTGGTACTACACCGTCTAGGTCCGACGTCCACCGTCCGATCTAGGTCTTTTATCCAAACGTAGTATGCAAGCAAATTGTCTTTGTAATATCGCCTTTTTATCGCTTATGGATCGAGAAAAATGGATTTACCTACTTGGTTGGAAACTAAGAATTTAGTTTTTTACACAGGGCCACTTCTTCCAGGGCTCTACGCCAGTGTTGATCATATTCGAAAAAAGCCTTGCAAGCTGCTTTGAATGGTTTGTTGTACTACAGCATTGACAGTTTTTTAAGCTTCAAATGATATTGTACTTCAGATTTCATGTAAATGCAAACAGATGTGGTGCGAGCTCGCTTGGACCACGATACGCTAGGAGAACCAACACCGGATCCCTAAAACGATAGTATAAATCGGCCCCTTTCATCCAACTATTGTATCAACGGGCCCCGGTAAGCCTGCAACGACGTATTGGCTCCGACTAAGTGCGAAGACACCACCACCTCGCTTGAGATGGCCACCCCCGGCACCGTAGGCAAAGGAAGTGGAGGAAAAGAGTGGAGGAGAGGGGGTTGAATCATGACGAAAACTGTGTAACAGATAAAATACCACGCGCGCGAAGCCGCGGGCATCAGCTAGTTATATCTATAAAATTACTTCCACTTCTGAAAATAATTGAATTATTAAGGAGTAACCCAAAAGGGCGAATTGATTTTTGAATTTTACTTTAAAATACATTCCACGGTGATGCTTTTAAAAAAGGCAGGTATCTTAGTATAGATAAGAACTTAACCGAAGGCACGATGGCAGAACTAACACAAATAAGTACCTACTTGATAAAGCTAGAATGAATAGGCTGCTTCTGGGTAAGCTCGCTGTTAAGGCTTCCTGTCAACTCTAGGGTTTAGTGTTAAACCAAGAAAAAAATATTAAATAATTGTCAGTACCAAATAATTTCGATAAGATTTCAGGACACTCCAACAACATGATAAACATGCGTGCAAAGCTATCTTGTTGTTTGTGACCCTCTGATTATAATCAGACCAAAGGATATACATCTACAATGATTATAATTATGTTCTATAAAAGTGTAATTTCACTTTATTACATTAGCTCTTTAACTACGAGTATACCTTAGGATCGCCTAACTAAGGTATACTCGTAGTTAAAGAGGGGAAAAAGTAAACCCTTTTTTCCTTCACTATCGAGCAAAAAGTTGATATTCGTATGTTATCACAGTAAAAAGGTAATCTATATACAAACGTTTAAATATCCACTATAAAGGGTTTTCTATAAAATCCTTTCCTACTAATATTATACAAAGTGAAAGCTTGTGACCATGGATGTATGGATGTCTCTTGATCCGATTCTGGCACGATGCTAGTTTATTGGCTGGAATGGCATATGGCCTATTTTTTATTCCTGGAAAAGTTACGGTTCCCGTTGGATAATTTTAATACATAGTTTTTATTTAATATAAATGTCATTTGGCACGGTGTTATGTTTATTGACTAGAGTAACAAATAGGCTACTTTTTACACAGGGAATTATTCCGGGGATTATTTTTAATGAATAGTTTTAATTTAACAGATCGAATTAAATTTGGCATAGTGATAGGCCAATTGTTCAGTCGATCAAATAAAGAATGGCCATAAGTATTACCGGAATTTCGGAAATCAGTGGTAATCCCACATAAAACATCGTTGGAGTGATATGGTTACGTTTTCTCAACATCTTCATTATTAACCATAATCAGTCCACAGTTGGTCACAGAAGTCTACGAGAGGAGGAGAATATAATGATCGCCACCATTGGAGATAACCTGCTCTGGCAGCAGGCTACTCTTTCTAATATTGTATGCTTTTGTTATGTAATTTATTTTTTTGTTATCATATTTGACGAAGTAACACAGGAAGGCCAGACATGATGATAACATACAAGACATAATTCCACATATTGTTTTGATTGTAACATAATTAGAAGCTCTCACTTAAGGTAGAGAACGCAAGTAAGAAGTAAGTTAACCTATAAAAAATTTAATAATGATCCAGTTATCTTTCAAATTATCCTCATAGCATAATGTGTTAATCATGTTTTCCACTATTTAGTTGTAAATCAATTAAGATATCGAATCTTTAATAAAGATAAGCCGAATTTTATGTACTTCCCCATTTTAGGGAATATTTGTGGTATCGCCATGTCATGTCGGTCTGACTGTCTGTTCGTTTGCGATTAATCTCAGATACTCTTAGTACTGGACAGCTGTAATTTGCTGCAGCTTTATTTATATACAGGGTGTTAGGTAAATGGTATAACAAGCTGAAACCAGTATTTGTTAACATATAAAAATAAATACTATTGTGGTGAAGTCAGAAATTTAATATCAACATAGGTACTTGAAAAAAAAATACAGATCAGAATCTAAAAATATTGATTAGTATATAAAAAAAAAAGAAATTAACAAATTTTGGACTTCACTATACTATTTATAGTGTCTAGTGTTGTTAAGAGGAAACACTACGGGTGAGAGATTTGAAAAATAGGTATTTGTTAAATTGATTGTTGTCGCGCAGTGCCAAACGCCTTAACCGCAGAGTGTGATAGAGACAACTGCTTCTCGGACCGAAAATACCTACTAAAAACACACCATCAACGTTTCGTAGTCCCCCGATTACTTTTCCAAAACTAGACCGATTTTAATACTTTTTTCATTAAAAATAAAGAAAGGCTTTCGCCGTGTTCGTATGTTTTCAGTTTTTTCTAAAATTTAGGTAAATTTGTTTTCTGGATGTTTGAACACAGCGGAAAATCAGGCGAATTTTTTCGATTTTTGAGGGCTCATATCTTTTTTATTAATTAATTTATAAAAAAAACAGAAAACACAGAAACATGCTAATAGTGGCCATGGATTTTTGTAATAAAAATTATTGCTCTACTGGCTTTGTCCAGGGAGGAAACAGGGGACTACGTTTGTATGGAAAAACGGCCCTTGTGTTTCCTCTTAAAACATTTACCTAACACCCTCCATCGATTTGATTGACAATGTTTAATAATATGTTAATCACACTATAAACATTACTCACACTGGCTTATAATATATTTAACTAAAGAAAAACAAATGTAACTGAAAAACTAGCACAGGTAATTAAATTAACAATTCAAGAGTTAGAAAACGTAGGTACTTTTAGAAAAAAAACTATTAATATGTACAAGCTCTCTAAAGCTAAATAATAATGACGGACCAAATTAAATTCTAGATCACCGAGAAGTTAGCGTTTTCATCGTGTAGCTAGCTACGGAAATCTAACGGGTGTAATAAAATCAAACGCAGATCCGAAAACCACGTATTTTCCTCATCACTGGGATATTTTTTTTCTTCGGGACCATACCTGGGAAACATCTGGTTCCGAAGATATTGAGGGTCAAAGTCACAATTTTGTTTTCCATTTTATTACAAAAACTGTTGCCAAACGTTACTTAAAAACTTTTCTTTTACAAACATAGTGTTTTTTTTTATCATTTCGTTCATAATAAGGCATTTTTAATTACAATACGCAATGTATGGCTCAGCGCGGATGAATTTTGAACTTAGCAGCCAACTCCAGCGCAGCGGTCCACTCTCCGGCTGCTATACATTGCGCGCTATGTATTTTAATATTTTTTGAGTCCCAAAAATAAAAATAATTTCCCAGCTATAATATTTTGTAACATGACTTGGTTTACAGATTGCGTAGCTTCAGGATCTGCGTTTAGTTTTTTTACACCCTGTATACTACCTGACCCGACACACACTTGCCTGGTTTTTTATGATCCTTAGTTCATTCATACAACCTAAAATACAACAAGTCATAAGACGCTAGATGGGTTGTTTTAAGAGACATGATATGGTCGGATTGAATTAATGAAAAGTAATCTAATTCTAAGGCTCATTTATTATTTAAGTGTAGTGTATAGTGCGCAAGATTTTTTTTTGTACTTTTTCAATTGCTTTGTTATATTTATCATAGAAGGGATTCCAAATGGGTACCGCGTACTCTAGTTGCGATCGTATTAAGGACTTGTATAGGCACATGAGAGTAGTGGGTCTTACAAATTGCTTACTTATGCGCATTATGAATCCGTACATTTTGTAAGCATTACTTATTATGTTGTGTATATGTATGTCTAGCTTTAAAACTCGTTACTTAATAATATTCAGAATTTTAAAGTTTTTAACAACAAATAGTTGATATATAATGCGATATGGCATTCTTTGTCTACTCGTCTTGTGAAAACAAAACCCATTACTGAAAACTGCATCTGACAGAAGAACTGACCGATTTGGTCAGTTCTTCTGTAACAGCAGCGCCCACTGGAAGGGGTAGTTACTATAATGCATATTATTATCTTAAAACCATCGCGGATAAATTACAAATTCACTACAGAAAACTGCATGTCAATCGGTCAAGCCGTTCTGGTGATAAATTGCATTCGAAGTATCAGCCTGTAAGGGAATGGCCTACATAATTGAATTTATTCAAGTTACCACAGCAATGATGGGTACTGTCAGAAAAACCACGCTTGCCAAATGCGGGTTGGTGATCTTAAACCCGAGCGATGTTCAAAAATTCGAAACTTGTTTGCCCTGGGACCCCGAGATCTTGGCCCGGTATTTAAGCCACTAGACCAACGCGACGTGACGGTGACCAAACACATAACCTCTCCCTCAAACGCATAGACCTTCTGCGTTCCGTCGTGGGTCAAAATGTTCAGGGACAATTTTTTTTAATAAGTATTTTCAGTCACTATTTCCTTTTGATAAGTTAACTTTCAGTTGTCAAAAAATTTACCTCTAAAAGGCGGTAAATAGATAGAACACTAACTTTTCCAAGACAAGAGCACATGAATAAATATTTATTATTTACTCATGTGACAAGAGTGAGTATAATCACTGGCGTAGTGGCGTATGCCACCAAATTTGAGACGATGCCAAACAAGACATTTATGACATTTATCAAGAACCGACTTAAATTAGTGGCTTGTTTAAGGCTTTTCGTCGATTGAATCGTACACGGACTGATGCTTGCTTGTTATTATTATTTATCCTATTTTATCTCCAATATTAAAAAAAATTATATACCAATTTATATAAAACACGAGCACACACACACACACAAACAAACACAAACACACACACACACACACACACACACACACACACACACACACACACACACACACAAACAAATTTTATAAATTGAATTAATATTACTTGTATAAAAGTTGTGACACATTTTGTAATCTACACTGGAAGAGGGCACTGCATATTTGAAATACAGGTTTACCTAGCTCAGATATCAGGGACTTCACGAATGTTTGTATTAGCCTTTTATACCAATAAACTTATTATACTAAAAAAAAAAAAAACTATTATTTATGTTTTTAATAATAACTTTAATTATTCATGTCTGTGTAATTATGGCGCTATTTGTAATCTAGATCAGAGTAAACACCTCGTTATCAATGTTCTGACTAACATAAAAGTGCTTAGTCCACTAGTACATAGTCTGAGGAATTCTTATATACTTTTATTATCAGTTATTAAGGTCACCGAACTAGGATAACATTAGCAATTGGTCGATCACTTTTGTTTGTATTTTTGTTTGTTTTTTTTTTAATATGGACTCAAGTGTTTTTTTTTGCATTATATTGTTTATATGAACATAAACATAAAAAACTATAATATTTGCATCTTATAAATAAAAATATGTAACATGAAAAACAAACAAATACTTAGATAGGCTAGATAAAAAGGGGAAAAAAACTATAAAAATGGTCCTCGTGGTAAGGTGCCCAAGATACTGGCAGCATCACCTCGCTGGATTGCGATGCTCAGTCGCTGTGTGAGGTAGCTGCCAGCTCTTGGGTCACCGCTGACGTCAGATAAACGTTTAGCAATCTCTTTAAATAAAGAGAGTGCATTAGGACCCCACGGACCTAGGATTTCGACACCAAAAGGTACGAAACCGTGCTGGCTGGGTATATTTTTTATTTGGCTATATTTGGTTATCTTAATGTTTTCGGCTTTAATTGCCACCGCAGTGTGTCGACACAGGTAGCGTCCCACAATAGAGTCCGACCCAACCGCCAGGGAATAAGCGACATACCGTCAGGTCTCTTGCCATCATCACGCACGATACGATTCGGCTCAAGTATAGCCGGCACGTTGATGGTGGCAAGGGAACGTCGGAGTATGTCGTTAATGCAGGCATGGCCCGATAACCGCCCAGCGCTCCTCGCACAGGACAGCCCGTGGTTGGTGTCCCAACGCGCGAACATTAGCACCACAAGGACATTTGTGTGGACTGCAAACCTCTGCACCAACACGCAGACCAATCGCCACACGGAGAGTTTCTGTGTCTAATAGGGTTCCAAGATTGGCTGAGGGATACGCCTGTGTAGCCAATAACCGGATTCTCTAGTAGACACAGCCCTCAGACTAGCGAGATCAGCATTTTTGATGCTTGTTTGTGAAAGTGTCTCTAAAAGTTTTACAAGAAATTTTATCCCAGCTCCGCAGATTTTTCAAATCTGAAGAGAATTTGGAGGAAAAATCCTTTATCCAAGCATCTCTAGCTTCATCTAAGCACGCCACCTCGAAGGTTGCGGTGATTGGCCGCAGGATATTGGCAACGAGAGTAGACGTGCTGTAGGCTGAAGATAGAAAAGCTGGTAAGGAAACACTCGAAATTTATTTGTTAGTATTTTGCGTAATCGCCTTCTGAAACTTTTATTTCTTTATTTGATATTTTAGCAACTTAATTGCACTTATAATATCAGTATATAAACTTGAAAAATTTTTGTCTCAGGCGGGACTCGAACCTGCATCTCCTCGCATGCCGGGCGGGCGCCATACCATTAGGCCACCGAGACACTGCGACACGGCGCGAATTTTTCAAGCATATTCTTACGCTATAAGCCAGCGTTGTTTCATCAAATGTTAGGAGTTTGCACCCTTAACACCCGAAAGAAACATCTTTGCAGATGTTTGACAGTCAGTTAAGATGAAACAGCTATTTATATACTTTATTTGATATTTTAGCAACTTAATTGCACTTATAATATCAGTATATAAACTTGGAAAATTTTTTGTCTCAGGCGGGACTCGAACCCGCATCTCCTCGCATGCCGGGCGGGCGCCATACCATTAGGCCACCGAGACACTGCGACACGGCGCGAATTTTTCAAGCATATTCTTACGCTATAAGCCAGCGTTGTTTCATCAAATGTTAGGAGTTTGCACCCTTTTATTTCTGATAAATTTTCATTATGTCGTAGGTCGAGTTTTTGTTCATATACAAAAAAGAGAGTCGCGTTATTAAAAATTTAGATTAAAATATTTAGAGTACATATATACGAGTATTTAAGTGTTAGTCTCATGTTGAAACTACCCAGACCAAACAAAACCATAATATGTAGGTATATACTAAGCATATAATTTCTTATTTCATATCATTCCTATTTGTTGTAAATTAAGAACAGATTCTAACCCCCGTATTTATAAAGAAGTAATTACTTATTGCTTAAGAAAGTCATAACTTAAAGTGTTCATACCTAGTGCTTAAGTAAAAGAAATTGGTCACCATTAATAGTTATATCATTTGGCTGAAAATGCTAACATTTGGTATTTATAACTTCTAGTAATTTCTTGATTAAGGCATACAAATTGTCTCTCAAGTAATTACTTGTAGCCAAGTAATTACTTTTACTTGTTTATAAATACGGGGGTTAGTATCGTTTTCTTGAAGAAGGGTGACAAAACTCTCTTGAAGAAATACAGACCCATCTCGCTTCTGAGCCATATCTATAAGTTGTTTTCGAGAGTCATTACGAATCGTCTCACTCGCAGGTTCGACGACTTCCAACCTCCCGAACAAGCCGGGTTCCGAAAAGGCTATAGTACCATAGACCACATTCATACGCTGCGGCAAGTTATACAGAAGACCGAAGAGTATAACTTGCCACTTTGCTTAGCGTTCGTGGACTATGAGAAAGCCTTTGATTCGATTGAGACCTGGGCAGTGCTGCAGTCTCTCCAAAGGTGCCAAATAGACTACAGGTACATCGAGGTGCTAAAGTACTTATACCAAAACGCCACCATATCGGTCCGATTACTAATCTAATCTAATCCGATCCAACTACAGCGAGGAGTTAGACAGGGAGACGTTATTTCTCCGAAACTGTTCACAGCTGCGTTGAAGGATATTTTCAAGCTTCTGGACTGAAAAGGACGCGGCATCAACATCAATGGCGAATACCTAACACACCTGCGATTTGCCGATGATGTAGCTCTTATGGCTGAGACCTTGGAAGACCTGAACATTATGCTCGAAGATCTCGATAATGCTTCTCAAAGAGTGGGTCTTAGGATGAACATGGACAAGACGAAAATCATGTTAAATGCCCATGTTGCACCCGCTCCAGTTAACGTTGGGAACATTGCACTCGAAGTTGCTGACCACTATGACCAATATTCGCGTCCGAAATACCTCAGTGTCTCAAGACGAAAGTCTACGCGCGGAGAACCGATGGCCGTTGGGGCGGAAAGGTTCTCGAATGGCAACCGCGTACCGGACGACGTTCCGTGGGCAGGCCCCTACAAGGTGGACCGACGATCTGGTCAAGGTCGCGAGAAGCCGCTGGATGATTGCGGACAGCACAGGACCAATCGTTGGGGAGATCCTTGGGGGAGGCCTATGCCCAGCAGTGGGCGTCGTTCGGCTGATATAATGATGATGATGATGTGATTGTTTATAACCGATAAAAAAAAGTACATAACTATAGCTAATGTGAAAACATCTTTGCAGTTTTAATAAATTGATAGACAGATTGAATTTCTAACTTTAAACTTGAATTAAAAAATTTAAAGTTAGAAGTCTCAGCACTCAGCCAATTTATTTTTTCATCATCCTATTAAAAAAGGCTTAAATTTACTTTAATTAAGGGCGTTACTTAACCAATGCAAATACTACAATTAAGATTATTTTTTGCTAAATAGGGCAATTGATTACCAAGTATATACTCGTATCTACTAGGTGTGTTCAAATGGTAATAACATTTTTAATCGCATGTTCCACGTAATGATAAGATAATATCGTGCATTTCTTCAATAAAACCAAACAAAGACCAAACAAGTTTTATGTTTATTTTCATCACAAACTTATATGACATCATTAATAAAATAAAATAATTATTATATTCTAACAAATATGTGTTATCTCAAAAATAGAGCAATTTATTTATATAATAGCCTTTCTACTACACCTAAATGAAGTTTAATTTACATTATATTTTATGCTTAAACGTATAATTTACTGTTTAATTATCACGTGGTTTGTTACCCTACCAAATGGTACCTACCTCGCTTCGATTACCGAGTCTCTACTGTCTATAGTAGGTATCTCTACAAGTGTTTTTTTTTAATATTAGAAGGCAAGCAAGCTCTTTTGATTTATGTTACTTAAGCCCAAGGGTCTAACTATAAATGTCAAAAAATAGCTCAGCAATGTTATGCAAAGGTGAAAATTTTAAGATTTCAAATCATTTTATGAGATCACAGTTAGTCCCCTGGTCTGGTCTGAGCTTAATGAAGCGAGCTTGTCTGCCTATAAACTTAAACTTTCCTTGAGGTTTGTATGTAAAACCTACTAAACCGAAAAAAAAGCGATCAAATACAGTCTAATTTGTATTGGTACCTAACTTACATCATTAATTAAATGTCAATGTCGATTTTCATAAAACTGTAGGTAACTGAAGAAACTCGGTATAATTTCGTACAGGTATTAACGAGAATTCGTACAATAATAAATCTTCAAATATTTTAAGAATTCACACATATAATAAATTGTGTATTATAAGGACCTAAGGTAACTAATATGTATGCTTTATTGAATGTCGTATTGGTAGCTACGGGATATAATATGAAACCTATTTAACTTATCCATATGATCAAATTACTGTTTTTATAACATCATAATAAGTATTTGTATGAATAAACTAGTTTTTACTGAAAGGAATTAAACTGAATGACGGCGCATTATAACTAACAATTACGATAAAATAATAAAATTATGAAAAAAACAAAGTTGATGTCGATTAAAAAGAGCTAACAAGTCTGCCTGCCATCTTGAGCTACCGAAGAAATTTCTATCATTATAAATATTTAAACTATAAGGGCGATTATCGAGATGATATTCGAGAAAAGCACACGTTTTCGTCTTTAATACACAAGTTTATAATTATAATCATAAATACACAATCTTAAGCACCTACCTACGTATTTATACGTGTTACATAATAAAACTTAAATAGTATTAATTTATTTGATCTAAGTATCTTAAACGAAACAATTCACTACGGAGAATATTGATCCCCTACAATTCTGTTATTCAATAGCAAATGACAATATGATTATTCTAGCTGTCTTTTCTTCAAACAACACAAGGTTTCTTTAATTTATCAGCATTATTACTGCACATACCTTATTACATATTGAAATAAATCGTACATTTGTTTTCAATAACACAGATATTATTTTAAATTTAGGTCGTGCCATACGAGTAATATAGATACCAATCAAAGATATGATATAATTGATAATTATATTTATCAGTTACCAAAACATACTGGTCCTACGTGCTGAAATTATTTCAAAGAGCATCTTACTTTTACTGAGTAACAGAAGTTATTTCTTGAATTATGACCCTGTAATTTGAAATATTGATTTCTAATGACTTAAGTCATTGACACACATAAAATATTGAATCATTAATCTACCTTTGCAGTAGCAGTGATAAACTGTATAAGATAGGCTCTACTAAATTTCATTACCTTGTGAACCAAACAACACCATAACACTATTCAAAATAGTAGGATCACATTATTTGTATGTAGATGTACCTATAAGTTATTTTTAAGCTATAAATACTATTAAAATATAAATGTCAATTAATAATACAAATGCTGTTCCCAATAGAATAATTTTAAATTAATTGGATTGGAACAGAAACATAACAACTTGCATTCAATATCAATTTCCATCAAAATATTATAGAATATTTTACTACCAATTTGCCATTGCACCAAAAATAAACCATTTCATTCCAACACTTATCGCAATATCGTTTAATAACCACAAAAACTGTTTCCTAGTGTTTTCTCCAACTTACATGTTATTGTTATATTAAATAACAAAGAAGAGTCAAACAGTACTAAAGACTACATAGTCAAATACAAGACAAAAGCGCGTAATTACGAACAACAATAAACACAGATGTTTAACTGAATATCAATAAATAAATATATTGAGGCGAGTGCGTAACCGATTGTCGACATCTATAACAATCGAAGTCTACCGATTTAGTTCGCACTACGCGAACAGAGCTTGTACGTACATAAACATACCTGTGAACAGTTGGGGCTTAAAGTACATTCTAATGAATCCAGAATTGTTAGTCATTAAACAATTCATGTGAACTTAATTAGTTAATATGGCCAAAATTTGACATAATTATCATTAAATGAATACAACTCGGTTAACTAAGCAATATTTTATCAAATTTTTTCATTTTATGGGCACACCGACAGCCATCTTCAAATGTTTTGTACTTTTGTTTTAAAATTTTAAATTATTGGATATATAGGTAAATAGCTCTTATTAAATTCGAGATGCAGTAGGTATAATGTATTTTGTTTGTACCTACAAATGAATTTAGTGTAACTATTATGGCAATTCGAATGCGATCAGACACATAATTCTAGATACTATGGAGATTCGGATAAACATATCACATAACGTTAGTTGAATTGGATTCTCAGCTGATGTGTTATTCACATCTGCCTAATGACTAAGATAAATGATTTGTTATAATTTTGTATTGTTTCATGGTTTGTATTGAGTAGTAAGCGCTTGGTCTGCAGCAAGCTCTTTTCGTAGCGTAGGGCGGTGAGGTGTGAAGCTCTGAAACTCCGCCCGTATTCTGAGACATTTCTTAGATATTTGTTGGTTTCACAACCAGAACAAAGGATATGTCTTTCCACATATACACTTGTATAGTTCTAAGGTTGTGACGAGTGGGTTTTATGAACGGTTCAGAATTCGGGAGCCAGTTCAGTTTGTATTTAAAGGTGCGTGATGACGATTTCGTCGTCAATTTCGTCCTTTTCGTCGTCCTCTTCGGGTGGTTGCTTCGCTGCCTCGGCGGCCACAGCTGGGTCTTCGGCGATAGCTTTAAGGCGACGAGCCTGTAAAATAGAAATAATAATCAATGTAAATTATTCAACGATTAGCAACGTTACAACCGTTATTGTCCTTATATTCTTGGTGTCAGAGATCTCTAAGCCGGCTATTATCTACATGGGCAATTACCTAATGTACGCAATTTATACCTACATTATAAAAAGGCGTTAGTTCAAGATACAACTAAATTAGTACTGCCATCACGGCGTTCAAATGAAAAATTAATGAATATTCAAATGAACTGTAAGTGTACATATTTGGTTTAGTGGTATTAAATATAATATCTAACTATCTAAACACAATTATGTAACTAAAAATAAGTAAAGGTAAATGTAATTTATGTCTTATCATTAGATATATGTATACAACATATATCTAATGATAAGACATAAATTAATGTATACAACATATATCTAATGATAAGACATAAATTACATTTACTCTTACTTATTTTTAGTTACATAATTGTGTTTTAATATTTATTTTTAGCTGAACGATGAGTAGGTAGGTATGGATGTGACGTATTTCCTACAATATGTTTTTGAACAACGTCCCCAGATGTATTTATTTAAGTTTTCGTCATGTGACTATTTCAATAGGTTCTGTTCTGTTACTAATTGACATGACGAATATATACAGTAATAATGAATGAAATAGATTTACATAAAAAAATATTGATCGACTCCTACTAAATCAGAACAGCGTACATCAGACCTATGTTAGAAACAAGTTAGGCTACTCTAAAATACAATTATTCCTTAATCACTGCGCTTGGCAGGCACCCGGGTTATCTATCGCATTTTTGCCAATGATGGCGATAAGAAAACGCTGCTACCGGTTTGGCTTTACCCCTTTATAGAAAAGTGCCTGTGCTGGATCCACACATAGTTATTTTTTCAATAGGTACTTTTTAATCAATTAAATGCCTTCAATTTCTTAAAAGCAAGAAATTGTAAGGACCTTCATAATTGACTCGATACTTATAGCAGGCACTTCGGACAAGACCAATAAAAAAAACTATTCGTACAATACGTTCAACGTAGAGGCCACACGGCCTCTACGTTGAACGTACACACGTTGAACGTACACACGTTGAACGTACACACGTTGCATATGTTTTCCCCAAAGTTATTTCACATTATTTTTTTAGGAGTGCAGTGTTCTATTCATACCATATAAGTATTCGAACATATCATCTGACTATTTTTCAAGAATAGTTCGATGTCCGAGTTTTCATAGCCGCCTAATTACAGGTCTCTGGCGTGGCTTGTATGTATGACCTCTATCGTGCCGCAGACATCGGGCTTCGGAAAGCACGAATTCCGCTAATTTATAAATGGCTCAATAGAATCGCAATTGTATCTCAATCGTATATTTTGACATTACCACCCGAATAAATGTATCAAAATATACAATTGAGATGCAATTGCAATTCTATTGAGCCGTTTGTAAATTAGCAGAATTGAGGCCCAGGATCCTTGCTTTGTGACGCGTTAGCATGCGTAAGCCTTCCCGCAACCCTGCCTGGTGTCGCTGCGCCGTCGAGCGACTCATCGTACGAGGATACAGTACATCAATCTGATGGAACTTCTACCGGCGGATGAATGTGCAGGGGAGAGTTTCACATAACTTCCGCCACACATTCTTCAGTAGTGGTATAGTGGCAGCGGTCGTATAGGAAACGCATTTTCCACACGTTAAAAAAAAAACGGATCCTTGGCAACGGCACGACTACACCAATTGGGTCGTCAAGTTTTGTGCTGCCTGCGGAATTGGGCTGCTACTGGATTAAGGTTTACATACCTAAGTATCATATCTTATGTAACTGACCTTTCTCTTGTGTAGTATCTCCACAATGATGTAGCCGACAACCCCAATAAGAAGTACCACCATCATTACGTACAGCTTCATCCGGGCACATAAGTGGGTGGAGTAAGCGTATGCCACTACGAAACCGGCGCTCTCCCAGAGTCTGAAGTTGGAGAAAGCCGCTTCCTTGTTGCGTCTGAAGAGGACACCGTAAAGACCTGTAAATAAAAACATAATGTATTAAAAAAGCTGTTGCCCGCGTTTCATGTATATGTGAAAATTTGTGTTTGAAACTATCCAACGGAAACCGTCTATTTTTCCGAAGAAAATTGTCCTATGTGTTGCTGAGTGCAGTTAAAAAGATAAAAAGTCATAAAAGTCATAAAATGTACTTTAAAAAGGAGACTTTTATGCAAGTTTCATTGTAAAATTTGTTCGATAAGTTAAACAGCAAATATAAGAACACGTGAAAGTGTAGAACATCAAAATCAAATAAGTCGACATTTGCGACGTGCAACTTCGGAACCCTATACTGTGGATGCCCGACAAAAATTTAGACGGTTTTCTCATACTGTAAAGGGGAAGTTCATATTAATAAATAACAAAGTAATCGCAATTTGAACCGTTGATTGATTTATATTGTATTGCAGCACGTAAATCCATTAATACGTTAGCGATTAACTCCTATTAAACCCTGTATAAAGTAATTAATTTGTTAGTACTATCGGGGGGCACGGCAGTGCCCCCGCCAAGTCGAGCGCGAAGCAAACACTGCCGTACCATCCTTTACTGTAACCATTTCGTCGCATTTTCAGGCCCCTATTTAAGAACCTCTGGATGAGACCAGAATGCAGAAATTTTCGTCATTCAGTAAACTATAATTACATACTTTAAATCCAAAATTTCAGGTCTGTAGGTCATTTAGTTCCAAAGTTAAGCGAAAGCAAAGTTTCGCATTTACGACACTCACTCATCACTCATGATCAGCAAAATAGAACTAGTACTTCCCATAAATTCAGAGAGCTGAAATTTGGTACAGAGTTAGGGTTTAATGGCTACATAAAGGGAAAACTATAAAAACTAGGATAATCGAAAATCTGGAGTACCTGGTGACCCTGATTAGAAAACAAAAGAGCCCAACCAAACTATAAGAGATCGACATACCGCCTTTACAAAAAATATTCAACTTGGTGGGCCGCTTCATTTGGTGTCAAAAATCGAAGGTCTGAAGTATCTGATGAAGAACCCTCAGCTGGTCTCAGCTTATTAGAGATATGGTAATGCCCCCTTCTACTATTGCTACATAAAAAATCGACTGTCATTGCAAAAATCCAGCGTAGTGGGACATATCTTCTAATTTTATCTAGCCTACAGCGTCCCACTGCTGGGCGAACGCCTCCCCTTCTGCTTTTAATACGCATATAAATAAAATTAAAGGAAAACTCTGGATAAGACTAGACTGGCTTTTATACCTTATACTTACAAGTTTACAAGAAGAAATAGTCGAACGATTAACTTTATTCTACTCGAACATTACACAAATTGTTTATTAGCCGCAATACCAGATTGGTTTTATTTCAATAAATAATCTGCTTATGAATGTTGATAAGACACAATTGATACATTACAGACCTGGTAATCAAGTTACGCATCTATGTGTGAGTAATACTATTGACGATCTTGATTTAAGTGAACAAAATTAAGTATAATTTCTCGGAATTGAATTAGACAATAAGTTAACTTGGGCATCTCATATACAGCAACTTTCACAGAAACTTGGTGAAGCAACATATGCGATTAGGAAAATCAAAGAATTAGGAGGTATATGAGCAGCAAAAAACGTTTACTTCGCGTATTTCCATTCATTGATGTCATATGGAGTGATGTTTTGGGGCATAGCAGCAGATGCTCATAAAATCTTTGTCTTGCAAAAAAGAGCTGATAAATATATTTTAAGATTAAAATGCAATGACACTTGCAGGGATAAATTTAGGCGATTAGGAATTATGACGATAACTGGTGAATTTATACATATATCAAAGCATTTTATACATAAAAGAGAATGTTAATAATATGACTAAAAAGGGTGACTACCACAAATACGCAACACGATACAGGAATCAGATAGCACTTCCCAAACATCGTCTGGTTAAATAAAGAAAGAGTTTTCTGTTTATGGGCATCAAGTTTTTAAATAAAATACCATCTGAAGTAAGAGATCTACAAGATAATGAATTTTGTAACAGAATTAAAACAATACTTATTCTTAAAAGTTATTATAGTATGAATGAAGCTCTTTCGGATAATGAAATTTTTAAATTCAAATTTTTAAATTATTAATTTTTAAATTTTCATATCTTTTATTATTAGTTTTTTCTAAAATTACTCCATTATGGATTGCTGATTCGTATATTTTATTGACATTTTATTATTCTATTTAATAATCATGTTGAATCAGACATAAAATATAAAAGTATAAGTAATTGTGACGATTGTATTTTAAGTAGTAATTTTATTTATCCTGCTTGTTTTTACTACATAATTTTTATAATTGACGATGCTCCTAGATTGTTGATATTGTTTTAATTTTTAACTTTATGACATTTGATACATTAATTAGGTTAAACTTGACGTTTAAATTATAACAAAAATATATGTGTCTAATTGAAATTTTAAATTTACGTAGGTATCTAAGTGTAATGTTAATACGAAAATTTGAAATAAATAAATATGAATTAAAATTAAAAAGAAAAAAACGTGTCAAATAAGAAAATCTAATAATATAAATCAATATGCCCACGTTTCTACAAAAAGAAGTGAAATCCCACTAAAAACATTCTGTAAAAAACTAGCCAAGTCTCGATGGAGCTGCTTGTTTGTCTCTAAAAACTAATGAAATCTAGACAAAGTTGTGCCAAGTCTAAGGTTCCTTACTGCGATTTCTTTATTATTATAGTTAATGTTGTGTGACTTGGCCGTTGAAGGGTATACAAGGGTACAAAACCAGGTGCTCCATGACACCATTGCACCAATCTGTCGCCAGAACCGCTACCCATTGACGATCAAAAATTGCCACTTAAAAAATGTTGATTTAGTAACCAGTCAATTGTAGGCTTGATAAAGCTGCGTATTTCAATGATACTTATGTACAGACGGAATTCTAATCATTGATAGAAGTCCGTCTGTACGTCTATTTTATGTTAGATCGCTGGTCGATTTGACGCTCCAAAAAGAAGAAAGCAGAAGTCAGCATTGTCAATGGTGAATGCATGTGTTGCCAATCAACAACCTAAAATGAGACACTAGCGTCCAATTACCAATACCAGTATGGGCTATTATCTCGCTTAACAAACAGTTAGTTCAACGGCCAAGTCACACAACATTAACTATAATAATAAAGAAATCGCAGTAAGGAACCTTAGACTTGGCACAACTTTGTCTAGATTTCATTAGTTTTTAGAGACAAACAAGCAGCTCCATCGAGACTTGGCTAGTTTTTTACAGAATGTTTTTGGTGGGATATAATGTACTTTTAGTAAACCTAGTTATGTCATTATGGACGCTATAAATAAAACGCATCCAGTATTTCAATCGTTATTATTTATTTTCTTATGAAAAAATCATTTTAAGTGTTTTTCAGGCCTAGCACTAAAGTAAAAAAAATGCCTTGCCCTTTTATTTCTTTTTCTTGACACCAACCAGCAGTGCTGCGAGTAAATCGTAGAACAGTTGTCAGAGCCACTAGCTACTGGTTAATGTATCAAGTGCACTGCCTAGTTCAGTTAGCAATTCTGGAGCCTTGGCTATAATAAATGTTTATATGGTTGATAAAGAAAACATTTTTCCTGTCAAAATTACAATTCACTTAATTGAAAAAAAAAATAAGTTGCAATATTATTGTTTTGTAAGGCCCTTGAAAACTTGTAACACCATTAGGCCACTAAGACCTTTTAATACGGCATTTCTTACCTACATAAACCATTTATTTATTTATTTGGGACATGAATGAATTTTAATGATAAATGACTCAAATAAAAATGTTATTAACAGATTTAAATATTAAGAAACCTACTACTAAAATATATGTAAAATAACTAATTACTAAAATATATTACTAAAAGGAGTCCCTTTAGGCAGGGATCCGAAGATACTGGCAGCGTTCCCCCTTTGTATGGCTAAACTAATTCTTTGTCCGAGGTAGCTGCCAGCTCTTCAGTCTCCTGTGATGTCGACTAACCTTTTTGCTATTTCCTTGAAAAGCCTTATAGCACTAGGACCCCAAGGACCAAGGGTCTCGACACCGAATGGGACAAAATCATATTCGGAACCTAGACCCCTGTATTTACATGCTTTAGCTTTTTCAGCCGCTTCACATGCCGCACCAGCTCTGTTGTTGGTTCCATGTAGATGGGAAGGGGCCAGCGTGTCTGAACAGGTTGCATCCCATACCAGAACCCGGCCCATCTTCCATGGAATCAAACCATCCGGTCTCTTGCCATCGTCTCTCGCAATACCAGTCGGCTCAAGTAGACTTGGCACGTTGATGGTGGCAAGGGACCGGCGTATGATATCGTTAAGTGCGGCATGTCTCGAGAAGCGGCCTGCACTTTTTTGGCATGACAGTCCGTGATGTCCTAGCTTGTCGACATCACTTTATTTATTTTGTATAGACTTTGACGTAAAATTCATTGTTATTTATTTTGCGTCACACGTTAGTCACCAAGTTTTTAAATATGCAACTTTATCTATAGGTAGTAAAAAGAATATGCAAAATTGTTTATACGTAAGTATACAACTACCGATAACTGATAAATAAATTTTTATTACGTTCTAAGTAATATTATATAACATTTTATCACATAGGTATATATGCAGCAAGGTTACATAAAATAGAACAAGTAAGGACCCCAACATTAACAATTGTATCGGAAAACATTAATTTATCCCTCTTACACCAGTGCTTAAATATTTTGTAATACCTACAATTACTATTATGTACTTGGTAATTAATAAATACTTAAGTATTTCTTGAATAAATCCCAGCACTAAACACTAATATAAAATATTTAGTAGATTATATACATGCATTCTAAGAACAATTTTATCAAACAGCAGACTACTATAGGCGCTTTGTTTATAATTTAATAATAACAAATAGAAGCATGTATGAAAGAAGTCTTCAAGATACTTCCATTAATGATGGAATGGTGATACCAAATCCAAGAGTTTCGAAATTATTCACGGATAAGAATATAAACACGTATTTTTTTACCACATGAGCATTTAACAGAATACCAAAATATCATCAAATATTTAACTACAACATCAACCATAATGTGACGCAGCACAAAAATGTGCAACAAACCAAACAATGCGTGGACGGTGAACGGCTATTGACGTGAGTAATGATTAACTTGTAGGTATTGTATTTGGAGTACTTATTACAGTTTGGCGGACAAGTCAGCTCCATAATAAAAATATATGTTTTAATGAACGATAATCCTGTGTTGCAGCCGTTGCGGGCAGCAGAATGGAATGAAGTTCAGTGTATAATTGCTAATTACTTAAGAGAGAAACTGCAAGAAACGTGTTTCGACCGATCGCACGTGACTGCGTCATGGCAAGTGGTCTTTTGATGAGATAAAAATCATCGATTAGCCAGCTAGTAACTGCTCTACCGGATACACTGGAGTATATTATCATTATTATATTCTTTTGAGTCTCTATTTATATTGTGAGTTGAGATACTTCTTGTGGGCTTACACTTTGTTTTGTTTAATACTGATTTTAACCTTCATGGTCACTTTATTCTAAGAGTGAGTTGATACGAGCTTTGTTTATAAACCGTCGCAAGAACAGGATTCTCAATTCGGAGCATATTGTCGTGCTAGGTGGACCAATTATGCTGTTTTTAGGGTTCCGTACCCAAAGGGTAAAAACGGGACCCTATTATTAAGACTTCGCTGTCTGTCCGTCTGTCCGTTTGTCCGTCTGTCCGTCGCCATGTCACCAGGCTGTATCACAAGAGCCGCGATAGCTAGACAGTTGAAATTTTCACAAATTATGTATTTCTGTTGCCGCAATAACAACAAATACTAAAAACAATATAAAATAAATATTTAAGGGGGGCTCCCATACAACAAACCAGTTTTTATGGCCTTTTTGGTACGGAACCCTTCGTCCGCGAGTCCGACTCGCACTTGGCCGGTTATTTATTTTTTATTCAATAGGGACATAAAATTATTTAGTCTTATTTAATTTAACCCCAAAGGATAGCAAATAATGTAGACAGTAATAAAAAAATTGAATAAATAAATAACTTTTTGAATAAATTCAAATACATAATTAAAATATTGCTGCAGGCACTTAGCTTTAGCGTTACATTAGTGATGTTTTAAAAATATATTTATGTAAAACATGTTTTAATATGTTAGGTTTAGGTTAAATGAACTCTATTCTCATAAAAACATACATACTATGTTGCAATACGTGACATAAGTCTACTTTTGTAAATGTCGGTGTCAGATCTGAGTTCCCTTACTAAATAATATATTTTATTACCCATAGCATTATATAGCAAATCGAGACAAAAGCTTTTTTATTATGTAGGTATACTTATATAACCTACCAAGGCCTTTCCTGTCTGCAATTCTAGTCGAATGCAGTTTTCAAAAAATATTTTTTATGAAATCTTTTTGTGTTTCTTGATCACGTTTTAGCTGGTTACTGAACCGTGATATGCAATAGATTTTCAGTTGACTAACATAACGTTCCACATTTCATATTAAATATTTGTCAAAAAAGTACTAAAAATATTTTTATAAATGCTGTTGTTACTTTAAAAATACATTATTTATATTAAATGTTGTAAAAGATAATAATAATATATACACCGTGAAATTTTAGTGGTTGTTTTCCCGCAGTAAAATGATTCTATCTTAGTAGTACAAGAGATTTGTGCAGTTTTTTTTTATTCAAATAAAAACTAGCAGTTTCACGATTGTGATAAACGAAACTCGAAAGCAACCTAGAACCAATGGTACCAGCCGCGCCGCAGCCGGTCACCGGCCGGGGTCATTGCCCCTCACGCGGTGCAGTTTATACTGTATTACTTAGTGCGTAGAGCTTCTTTTGCTTTGAACATTGATTTCGTGCGGCAAGCAGTACCCAAACACGTCACATTTTGTAAAGATACTATCGTATCTCACGCTTTTGAGTTGATGATTTTTTTTTTTGGTATGTTGAGAACAACGATATCTTTATTTTCAAAAAATAACTCGCACGATGGTGTTACTAAAGGTAAATCGTTCTGTTGCGAGAAAATAACCACTAAAATTTCACGGTGTATATTAGGTCCTTACATATGAAATTGGCGTTCGGTATAGTAGGAACATAAAGTTAAATATTTTTTACTATAATATATTTATTTAATCAAAGTATGTACCATTGTTATCTATGCACTTCTGCCATCTCATGGGTAATTGATCGCTTTACTAAAAAACTATTCTGACGGCAATCAATAAAATCTTTGAAGGTGGTTTGTACTGCCTCATAAGAGTTGAATTTTTTCACTTGCAAGAAATTATCAAATTTTCGAAAAAAATGGTAATCAGCTCGAGCAAGGTCCGGATAGTACGGTGGATATCTTTGGCATTCCAATCGGAGCTCCTCTAATTTGGTAGCCATCTATTGTGCAGTGTGTGGTCTAGCGTTGTCGTGAAGCAGTAGTGGCGTAGAGCGATTGACCAGCCTCGGTTGTTTAGCAGCTAATTAAACTATCAGTGATAGAAAAACGTGCACAGCTTATGAAACCGCTTAATATTTAGATTTTTTTTGTAATTTTTGTACGAAAATTACACGAAATTGGTTACGAATTTTAAATAGGGCTAAGCATCAAATCATCTTGCACCTATTCTTAATAGGTTCACTTTTCGGATTTTGTTTGTTATTGTTATAAACGTTTAATTATTGAGTTAATTTCAAATAATGTAGTGTCTAGCTACTCTTAAAGTCTAGTAGGAAGTACACGTATTTCTCAAATGTTTAATAGAGCAAAGAGTATATTATTGGATATCTTCCAATCGTCGGTGACTTCCGGAAATTCCAGGATAGTAACCTTCGCATGAATATGGCATCAGCACAGACTTTATTTACACATTCGTGGTTGGTGTACGCCTTAACCATGATCACAATAAACTTATTGTTACTCGAACAAATTTTCCAGTATTGTGTTAACAAGTGCAAGATTGCTTAAGTTAAAATATGAAATTACTTACATAGAAAAATTATATGTGACCTATTGCGTGCTTTCTTGGTTGTTTTATTTATATGATTTGAAAAACTTTGGTTTGAATAGCAAAACTTTGCTTCAGACTAGTTTAATTATTTGATTAGCATCTTTTTGAATCTCGTTGATGTCTTTTGCAGGGTTCTTGTAAGAAATCAAACAAAATATTTTATCCTGTTTTTACTACTAAAGTATTTATATACTAGCGGGATTTTAAAATTAAAATTTTCTTTTATTATTTTTATGTACGAACATTCTGTAATATTATCATTTCTTAACCTTAAAACGCACTATCTAATTTACTTACCACTTTGACGTGTAGCAATTGTTAAAGTAGCTTGTTGAAATTTACTTAATCTTTTTTTCATGCATTTTCTGAATTAGTATGAACTTTAAATAATATCTTCTTACTTCATCGTGACTAAATAAAATATCCCCCACAATTGAGTTCAATCAATTTATAATAATGCTGTAGCTGAATTGCAAATGTATAACTATGAATCTAAGAAATCCAACGGAGCATGTATTTCTAAGGACCTGTCTTAGTAATAAGAAGTAACAATTATTATAATTAGGCTACAAGAATAGAACAATATGATTGTGTTATAATAAAGAACGATTACGACTTGTACATGTAGCTGGAGACTCTACTATATTAAACTTCACTTGTTCGGCCATTTTATCATACTAATATTATGAATACAAAGATTGAGAGACAAATGTGTTTGGTTGCTACTCAATCTCAATAACACCAGATCGGCTAAAGAGACCTGGTTGAAATGTGACACAGAGATAGCACTGGATAAACATGTTCGCTTTCCGTATTGAAATAAACTTCCGAAAGCAGTGTTTAGTTTAAGTACAGAATATTCCTACAGAATGTTCCTACCTAACAATAAAAGTATATTGCCCTAAAAAATATGGTAGAGTATAAAAAATATTAACTTAGCTCAAAGCCCTCTAAATTATACCACCAAATCCGATCAGAAATAACCACATCATCAATAAAAAAGATCTACTGTTTTGTTTAATACGCTTTCCCCATATAAAATTATATTTAAAAAATCACATTTTATAATTACCGTTGATTTGAGTTTGCCACACAGCATCGCCGACTCCCCACAGTCCAGAGATGACGAAGAACACAGTCGGCGAGTTGGGGTTTGGCATCCAGATAAGCAGCCAGACTATCAGGCCGAGATGGAGCGCCGCCCCCATGATGAGGATTGGAAACCTTCCGATGTACTTCATGGCCGATCCGAACACGAGCGAGCACAGTGCGTTCACCACGCCGAAGCATATCATCACGTAACCAATTGAACTGATGCCAAGCGCGCACGAGACGTATGCCTGAAAAAATATTCAGGTTAGGCCGCGTACACACTTATTTAAGTAACATATATTAACATTCATCTTCGTTAACATTATCACCTCAAATCAGTGACCTCCTTAATGGGGATTGTACCAAAATAGCTATTGGCGATTGCAGTTTGGCCTATAGCGAAGACGCAGCTGTTTCTATGGACAGTATTAATTTAGTCACGTCTTACGAAACCCATAGAAAGAAAACGTGTGGTTGGCGCTATCCTATTTTAAAGTTTAATGTTTCTAACTGTTTTTTTTCTTAACCACCTCTTTATACTGGAATAAAAGGAATTGGAGTCCTATCGTGCAGTAGAGCAAAGCCCAAATAAGCTTTTGATTTCAGGGGTCGTAAGGCAAAAATTAAGTACTTAGTTAAGTATACCGGCCGGTAAGTAGTTAGTATAAGTAGTAACGTTGCTTTAGTACCTACAGTACCACGAGTGCCATTTATTTTGTACTCGTATACGTATGAACTAGGTCAATTTTCTAGAGCACTTTTTCTGTGATTTGAAACGAAATGAATATTCTATGTTATTTATATAAAAATTTTATTGTACATAAAGTGACAAGACCCTACATTTCCTGTCCATGTCACGTGTCTTAGCGTTTCGGTTAACTATTATCCTATTAAAATAGCATAACGGTTTGTGTAATGCAACTTTGGAGGTCATTTGATTGGCAAAAAACGCGTCGGTTCTGTGTGCCCAATATAAAAACGGTTCGTGATAAATGACAGTTCGCAGAGCTTATGAATGTAGCACTTACGATACATTCGTCAGAATCGGACCGATTTGAAATTCAAAATAAGACTTTGGCGCTATTAAGTCACGACTTTAGTCGTACTTTGTTGAAGTGCCAATTAAATACATCCGGGAAAACCTAATTAGAATAGTTTTGCAATTCGGTATTCAGGTATTTTAATAAAACTGGTTTAAATAAGTAGTACTAAAATCACAATTCGCAAAGTACTTAACGAACCAATTAAAATAGTATCTTCAGATTTTTGTTTGTTTTGTTTTGACAACTGTTTTTTATAAAGATTAGGTATTCAATTTAAGATTTGAACTCTCGATATTCCGCATCCCGGAAAACTGCTCTGCCAATTTCAAACATATTATAATAAATAGTAGGATGAGTTTAGAAGTTAATAATGGCAATATAAAAAATAAGCTTAGCAGAAGAAAGAATCGTTTTTATATTTATTGTAGTATTATAAAAAAAACTGTATAATATTCGAAAAAAAATTGTAAAGCTGGTAGCGCGCTCACCAGAGATAAAAGGTGTGCGCCGAGCCAACACGAATCATTTGTATTAACATAACGCCGAGCGCCCTGATAAGGACTTTACAGCGTTCGCCCTTAACGGTTTAAATAAACCTAAAGTAGTTAATAAGTAAAAAAAAATTTTGTAAATAGTTCCTGATTTTAAACCGCTTTTAAAGATATGGCAACACCTTCAAAGTGACCCTGTATGTGTCGACGATTCATCAACGGTTTTTCACCAACATACATAGTAACATTTGTTGTTCTAGAGTGAACCTCGTTTTGTTATATGTTTTTTTTTATTTTATTGTTTAGTTTATTGTTTTATTGATATAAAATCTTCCTTCCTTGCTTCAATGCCGAAATCCCTAGTCTTCCCATAATCAACAAGTAACATTTGGAAGAATTACCGAAATCGAGTAACTAGTAAGTTAATTCTCTTACCTGAGTGTAGTCAGCACCGATGAATGCCTGTTCCATACCAATCCAGAGGGTGATGGGTATGAGTAGCTGCTGGTTCGGTTTCTTGAGTTGGTACGCAGTGGCGGAAAGTAGCTGAATACCTGTCAATTCCTTTGATGGATCCGATTTCCTCTGTTTCTCACCGTACCTAAAACAATAAATTGTGTGAGTATTGTAACAATGGGACTTATTTATAGAGCTCCAAAACATACTTTGTTGCATTTGTTTTTGTAGTGTTTGACGACATCAATCGTATCAGTCAAATGACATTTTCTATCGATAACATAAGTAATGCTTTAAGCGATCCCTTACTACAAAATGTATTAGATTTTGGAAAGACTCTGTCAAATCAATAAAACATTTAAATTACTGCCTTATACAGGTGAAATTTTAACCACTTTCCAAAATGTTTATAGGCGTTCAGTACTAAGAATTCGCGTAACCAAATCGTATCACAATCGTAATTGAATAGCAGGTTTTTGACAGTTCTGGTATGGACTAAATGTCAAAATCGTCTAATTCAATCACGATCGAACTGCGATTGAAATAGCTGAATAAGGCCCCAGTATCGTATTTAGAGCCCATTTATGAAGTAAAAAATATACATCAAGCTTTCACCCGAAAATATTTTTCGCAATATAGTTTTCAATTTTTACGGTCCTAGGCCTAATAAGGTATTAAAGGGAAAATCAAAAATTTATGAATAGTATCGTAATGAATGAATGAGATGCGAATCGCGTAAAAAAAGTGTTGCTAGGCGGCCGCATCAAAAATTTTAGATTTTTTGCGGACATTTTCTAAGTTCTTTATCTTGAGATTTTTGTACTGGGCTATACCAAAAGAAAAAATAAGTCACATGTTTTTTGTCTCGTAGATTGATATATTAAAATTTGTAAGGTAGTAAAAATTTTATCCTGTATAGGTACTTAATATATAAATAAGCCACAACCTATAATGATATCATTGGATTTAAGTAACCACAGAATGATGGGTACAGGCATAATCATCAAATCATCACACTTGCCAAATGCGGGTTAGTAATTTAAAATTCAAAACTCTTGCTGCTAGACTCGGGTATCGAAGACAAGCCAAGGATGCCGAGGTCTTTACCCTGTACTTAAATCATTATACCAAAGGGGCGTTAATAAATATATCTATTTTTTGTAATCACTTTTAAAAACCAGCTTGCATGAGAAGCACGTCAAAACCTTCGAATAAACAGTTGGCGTCAAAACTGTGAATATCAAAAGACAACAGTAAAAAAACAGGGCAAAAAGTTACATTGTGTCAAAATTGGACAGAGCACCAACGTGCCGCCAATTTAGCACAGCATCAATTACGTGTTCTTTAACGTGAATCAAATAAAAGAAACTACTTATAACGTTTAGGTAATTGCCAACAACTATTATTATTAAGGTTATGCCGGTTTGCCTGAACATCAGTCAGAGTAATTGGTACCTACTTGTTGGTTTTATTACCAGTTTTAAGTTTCGAACGTTTAGGCTTACTTACCACAGGCCGAAGCCTTAGATGTGATTGTAGTCTTATTCCTTGAAAATCCAGGACTAGGTACTTCATATTATACGACTGGCAGCTTTTAAAAATGTTTTTTTTTTTCACAATAATTAAACCAATGACAAGCATAAAATTAAACCCAGCAATTTGGAGTGGGTGCTGCATAATTGTCAGTACTTTCTGTTAGTAGTAGTAAGTTTTGGTACTTACCGTCTTTACCGTACCGACCAAAAAATACGCGTAGAATTAAAACCTCTTTTTTTGTCCGTTAAAAATACAGATGTATAACCTAGTCTTCACAAACCTTGAAAGCGGATCAACAAGCAGTGCCACCATTAGCACAGCGACGACGACGCACGCGAGGTAGATGGCGCTGATCTTGTAGATCTCGTCATTAGGCGGCCTATTTAGGTTTTGGTTTTTTTCCTGTTCGATGCCACCAATCATGCAGAAATTTGCACCGCACCTCAAGAAGCTTTGGCTCGCGTTGATATGTGTGGTGTTACCGCTGTGCACTCCAGATGAGAACACTGTAGAAGAGATTAATTATAAATAAATATGTAATAATTATATTTTTTTTGACATGTTACACTGGGCCACACTGAGCCATCTAGTCCCAAACTAAGCTACTACTAAGTAGCTTGTCGTATAGGGTACTAATAAACTTACTTATATATATATATATATATATATATATATATATATATATATATATGAAAATATAATAAATAGAAAACACCCTGACCAATACAAACAGACATGTTCATACACAAAATATTTGTACTGTGCGGGGATCGAACCCGCGATCCATGGCTCAGAAGCAGCGTTTACTACGAGTATCACTGATCCAAATGGTCGTCAAATTAAATTAATAATTTAAATTAGCAAATTTTATGATTTATCGATCTTACATTGGTTTAAAATAGTTTAATCTATGACCTACCTCATAGAAAAAACTGAATGTTCAACATACTCTGGTACCACGGGGGCCACCGCAGAGTTTAGTTGGACTCGTCCGGTGTGAACGGACACTGGTTCTATAAGTGTTTTCGAACAGCGCCCCGGGCGTTATCATCTCGAGAAACCATTCATAGATAAAATAATTTAAAAATAAAACTTACCCAAACTTGAGATCAGATTTCCCCACAGCTCTGCGGTCTGCCACGCGAGGAAGAAGAATCCGAAGAACCGTACGATAATTCCGTCCACCGCTTGGTCCGTCAGTTTCGCGTAAACACTTCCAGCCTGCGTGAGGTATGTGGCCTTGGAAGTCCACATAGGGGCTGCGCCCATTCCGGCTATGATGCCAGCAGGAACTAAGGTGTAGAATGCTGGGTAGAACTGCGCACCGATGTACGGTGCGTAGCAAATCATCGAGAGGCACAACGTCCATTTAACCGTTAGCCTCTTAATTAGGAATGTGGGTACGAATATACAGGAAACGACTAGAGCCGCGTAGATCGAGCTCAACGAAACTGTCCCCAAGCCGTCGGTGGCATTTATAGATGATTGAAGGTTCGCCGTCCCCTGGAAGGCGGTGAACTGCACCATGAACGCGCAACTTACAGCTGCGACGTTCTTCAATATTCTCCATTTCTCGTTTAAGGTTAACTTCACTTTCCCTGACGGGTAGTTGTCATCTTCCGTCGGAAGTGGCGGTGGTTTAACGATGTCGTCGTTAGAGTCCCTGTCGTGTTGGTAGCCATCATTTTTGAAGCCGGTTTTGATGGTGTATACAGTGTCTTTGTCCGGACGGTCGTCTTCTCGTCCGCCACCGTGCGTAGCAGTCATGCCGTGTTACCTCCTTTTGCCCTGAGGACAAAACAAACAATATATTACAACTCGCGAAAAAAATCTGTAAAATAATAAATAGAAGACGCTTTTACAAGTCCCAAAATTGTAACCCACCACTTCGGTGGAAGTTTGGGCTAGTGCCGAGAATAAGCGGCAAAAGAAAATTGGTCACTATAGTCAGCACAGATTGTCAGTCTCTTGGAAATAATGATGTTAATAAAAATGTATTGGCCAGTGCGTGCTAGGACATTTTAATGGAAAAATAAATATTTAAGTTTCTATCGGTTAAATAAAATCTTCTCTATTAAAGTTTGTCAATTGTTCGATTCTGTCATAGAACAAATGACTAGATTTTATTAGCCTAACTACTAGAATGTTTTGTATTTCAGTCATCCAATGTTGCTAAAGATAATGAAATAATGATGCATTTCTCGTAGTATAATCGTACATACACGCTAGTCAGTATTAAATTAGTTTGTATCATTTTATCCAGAGCGGAGGAAGTTTTTGTAACGTACGATTTGATTCGCACCGCATCTGACAATGGCTGCCCATCGACTGAATACATATAGTCCCATTGTTTGAATAGTTTTCCAAATCGGTTACTCATGACAGTAATCGGCATGTTTTCATCAGAGGTTCTTGTATAAAATAACTTATCTAACAAAGTACCGCTGGATACTCTATCTTGTCGTATTTTTTTAGAATATCTATAATATTTTTGTACGTTTGTATAATGCAAACACACTTCTATGCGAGGTTTATTTCTGCCGTGTCGAGTAGTTGAATGTGCCTGTTGAATGAATTGTTTTTCATGGATTTCGTGATGTCGACTCATCCTGTTAAAGTATGTGCCAAGACGCCACCATGAAGGTCCTTCCTAGAAGAAGACATGTTGCACAACAGCTTCTTCTCAATCACTGGCAAAACTAAATTACCAACGCGCCTGGTCATAACAAAATCCTTCGTTTGGAGAGGCGGGCCCTTATTCCGCTAATTTATAAATAGTTAAATTGAATCGTAATTGGATCTCAATAATATATTTTGACACATTTATTGAGGTAGTTATATCAAAATATATAAATTAGCAGAATTGGGGGCCTGGTCTAGCAGTGGGCTGGTATGGGCTGGCGATGATGATGATGATGATGACTTATTTGGCACTGGCTCAAAATTGTTTACTTTTGTTTCAACATGAAATTTATCCTAAAAAGAACAATTTCTAAGTTTCTTCGTTGCTTGAGCATAGTAGGTATAGTAAATACATAGTACAGGGAATATTTGTGGGTAGTGTTCCATGTTCCATCGTCTGTTTCTTGTTACACGTTGGTAACATAAGTCCGTTTACAAACGTTCTCTTGTCTCACAACAACACGTGAAACGTGCGCGTTGCATGCAATTAGCGAGGAAAGCAGCACTGTGCAAGTGCATAGAAAGTTATCAATAACACGCTTTAGATTTAATTACACAATTCTTTTATCACATTTTTGTTTGTTTTGAAACTGTTTTAGGCAATAAATAGCTGGTGCAATTTGTAAATCCAATTTTCTAATTAAAAACACACACTCACAATGCCTTGGTAGATCATTTTCTTAGAGTTCGTCCGGTTAGCTGAAGGTTGAAATGATTTTTGTTTAAGGTAGATAAATTAGGTACATGATAAAATTTTAACAACCTTTCAAATTTTAATACAACAATCTACGAGACAAAAAACAAATGACGAATTTTTTTTTGGTATAGCCCAGTAAAAAATGTCATGATAAAGCACGTAGGAAATATCCGTCAAAAATCTTAAATTATTGATAACATGCAACAATTTTTTAACGCGATGCGCATCTCATTCATTCATTACGATACTATTCATAAGTTGTTAAATTTCCCTTTATACCTTATCAGGCTTAGTACCGTAATAATTTAAAACTATGTTGCAAATAATATTTTCGGCTGGAAACTTGACCTAAATTGATTACTTCATAAATGGGCTCTAAAAACGATAATAAACGCCTATAAAAAAAATTAAGGTAATGAAAAGTCAAGCTCTGCCCGCGTGCCCTACACGTTACATGGTGTAGGGGAAACTTGAGTCCAGCAATGGTATCCAAAAAGCCTATGCCCCTTCTCAAGGTCTAATATAGATAATTTGTATTAAATTTCTGCTGCATATTGAGTTGGCGCAATGATAAAGAAGGAATAAGATATCGTGTACAAATTTTCTCATATGACAAAACTGTATAGATTACATATCTCCAGACACATTACTGCAGGCACAGCAAGCAGAGACTTGATTTTAATACAGAACACTTTTAACGAAAAGAAAACGACGTACCTATCTCAGTTTTGAGAGCACGCTCTACTTTTTTTATCAGCATTGGACTACTGCGTAAAAGATCTATCATATTATTTAAAAAAAAAAAAAATTTTTGTAATTAATTTTATAACCACAAATAATAATAAACTGAAAATCATAATTTTATTCTATTCAATTTGTTTCATATTACCCAAATATGAAACAAATTAAGACCATGTCAAATTGACAATCAAAATATTATGCATGTTTTCTTAAAAAAAGAAAAAAACAATCTTGATGGAACTAAAATCAAAAGCTATTATTAGATGATAACTTGCTTAAGTTGTTGGAGCCTAAAAAATAACTAATATTGCAATAGTTAATATCTTAAAAACGTCTAATTAAGAATAAATTAATGTTAGAGAACATGGAGTTTTTGCCCGAGGTTGTACCGATCAGAATTCATGCTTAGATAGAAAACATCTACTTGAAAATACAGCTTCTTCCACAACAAATGTGCCTAATTAGTCCGTCATACTTTAACGTGTAAAATGAATATGTATGATTCAAATACACCAAATACAAAGTGATCTTGCGTTTCGCTAGATTTGTCATAAGTGTGGCCTACACGTAGTAATAGATAACGTTATGTCTAATTAATAACAATAACACCTAATAGCTTACAATATAAGTACGGCTAAAACCTTTGAGTTCCAAGACAACAGGATCCGATATGAAAACTAAAACCCTAGTAAAATTTCCTTCAATATGCATCGTGCATTACGGAAAGTAATAAAAATATCTATTAGGATAATAATGATGATTGGAATGACAGATTTATGTACGGATTTATTGTATTCTACCTATATCCCAAAGCCTCGAACACCTTACAGCGTTCGTGTTTACGAACCTAACCTAACCTACCAACTGAATATTAATACAGTAAACAATCTAACGCGGCCTTCGTCTACGAAAATGCATCATTTTAAAGAGACATTTTCATGAATATAATTATGTAGGTGTCGAGTATAATTTAAATCTGACTGGCTATAGTAGACGCTGTTGATCAGACATGTCGAAACGAGGACTGTATTCCAATCGTGTAGCCACCCGAATCGGCTATAGCGATTGAACGACCCATTGTGCAATTTAATGACAACGTTCTACGATTGTTTGCTGTTAAATTTGTAACGCGAGCTAAGGTTTGCGAGGTGTCGAGGACAGAGCGTCGGTGGTCGTCGCGCACCGGGCCGCCTTAACCATATCCCACACTTATATAAAACTGTAAACGGTGTAACTGAAAACTTAATTTATCAGACACTTCGATTATAACATAATTTTTCCAAGTATCTAAAGAGAATAACAGTAGGTATAAGTCATGAACAAACAACAAGAAAACGCATCTATTTTTATAGTTATAGTTATTGATCTTTGTAGTTATTCAGGAACATATTTGAAACGAGATAGTATTTTTCCTTGTAGGCTTAGCAGGGATAAAAAGCTAGGTAGGTGCGTTTTTGGAAAACAAAAATAGTTCTACTTTGCCAGAATTTATAGAAATTTTTACTTTTAAAAACCTTTCCCGCTGCTTTGCGTACTACTTAATCAAAGGTTCATAGCGTCAATGGCTTATGTTCAGCATGAATGCTAGAGGGAAATTTACTTACTGAATAATAATGATCCATAAACTTGAAATTAGAAATTCCGATTTGACGTGACTAAGTTCGGTTTTGCTGTTGTTCGTTGACAAATTATATTTTTTTATCGGTGCGGTCTTTTTGCATCATAACTGGTAGCTTATTCCAAACTTTTCATAGATTATTCTTCCTTTTTTAGGCTGTCAAGACTATTTTAAAATAAACACGCTACCGAAGAACAATCAACACAAAATATCAAAATTGGTCAACCTGGTGGTGATAATAAGGCTTGCGTGGTCATGCATTAGAAATTATGTATACCTACTTATATTGCCGTGCTAAGCGCAAAAGCGGTATCTCAGTGACACCTAGTTTCAAGATAATTGAAGTTATGTAAAAGTAGTTTTTTGTTACCTTAAAGATAATTATTTTTAGTTAGTAAATGGAATTCATATATAAGATTAGGTATATTTTTTATCTCAATAGTTAAAGTATAAAAATTTACGTGGATGTACCTAAATCATGAGATACTGCTATACTGCTTAGTAATTAGGATAAAGTTTAGATTTGAGTTACCGCCGTTTGGTTAGCTATTTCCTTACATGTTTATATGGACAAAAGTGAGAATTGGCAGTTAAAAAAAATACATATTATTTTAAAAAATAATTCTAATCAAAGTAAAATATTTTATCATTCAAGTTTGAAATCACATAAAAAGATATCGCAAAAAAACACATATTCTATGAATTATCATCAGTCAAAAGTAGGGATTTCTTACCAAAAGGACATCTTATTTCTATGTAGGTGTACAATGTTTTAAAAAACTGCAATATATTTTCCTTTTTATTTTTCGAAATGCCTTCTAAAGTAAAGTAAGTAACAGCCTATAATCATCCCACTGCAGGGAAAAGGCCTCCATCATTGAATTCAAGTTACCACTGCAATGATGGGAACTGGCATAATCACCACGCTTGCCAAATGCGGGTTGGTGATCACAAACCCGAGCAACGTTCGAAAATTCGAAACTTTTTGTTTCCCGACCCGGGGATCGAACCTGGGACCCCGAGATCTTGGCCCGGTATTTAAACCACTAGACCAACGGGGCGTTGTTGTGCCTTAAAATGCCTTCTAGTGCAGTTTTTTTTCACTGGTGGCAAAATAATACTCATATATGCGGCCATACTGATAGAATGAAAAATTAGTAAAGACTGCTTGTCGCCTTTGTTATAACGAATGGTTAGTTTTCATTGTCCCACTTCTGCCATGATAAAATGTTATGACTTTAGTTGGAATACACTTACGAAATAATTAAATTGATATCTGAGTGGTGATTTGGATTAATTGATCAAACTCATCGAATGCATAAACGTGAATTTGTACAGTTTTGATGCAGCGCCATCTAGTGTCAACTTTGCGAAACATGTTCAGTGGAAGTTTTTCACGTTTACGAGTTTGATCGAATAAAACCTTTACCAACATTGCGTACTAACAAGTACACTAGTGTCAAGTTCACGGTGCGCTCAGCTGTTCAAAAGGCTTGTTGTTTAGTTAATCGACCCATTGTTACAGCTCTATTACATATCAATGGGAAACTATTTTTAGTGTATGCTTTCCGAACGATCGTAGATTGTCACGTAATGCTGATGACATTATGAGGAGGTAAATCTTTAAAACTATGATTCTTTAGACTAAACAAAGCGCCGTTAGTAATTTTTAAGTATCTAAATGAAAATATGTTTCATATTCATACTTCGACTTTATTTATAAGTTTTAATAAATAACATGGTTTTCTTTTAGATCAGGTAAATCATCCTTATCATCATTGCCAGCTTATATCAGACCGTTGCAGGACACAAGCCTCTCTTAGTATTTTTAGGTTGGCGGTTGCAATTTAGCCAGTAGTGGATTATCCAGAAAAATCGCTGGGACCCGTTTTCTCCTATAGTCGCATTTTCGTCACCCATTGTAAGAGAAGGGATGCTGATATACTTTTTATTTGTCGGTCCCACACGAGTCACGACACAGAGTTCAGACAAATAGTAATGTCGAATAAAATTGTTAATTGTTTAATCGAGTTTTAAGGCTGAATTTTTTTTTCTGACAACAGATAAGGCAAACACATCAACCCACTACTTAAAGAGGTACTGGCTATAGTAATAACATGTTTCTCAACGTACTCATACCTGTAATAAGATATCATACCCCTACACTATTGTTCTGTTGTTCCATTATTCCCATAGCAGTAGCTACACATCATCTAGACTACGCATTACATTGTTAAAAACATCTCGGTTTCAGGTAGATGACGCAGTTTCGATGCATGATCTTACAACTGTAATAAAGATCAAAGATTCGTCAACATAAATAATATAAATTTTACTATTAAGTAGGCTATTCAAGACCAGAAAAATGATTTACTTGAACTGAAAAATAAATTGAAATAAAGGATAAATAACAGCTTGGATAACATTTTCGGTGTCGGGCTTTTTGATAGACGGAAAATCGTATAATATGACTCTTTGGAATCTCATGGTGAACCAAACAAATGAGTATCCAAAACAATGACATTATTAGGAATAAGCCATCATAAAGTAAATCTGTTTCAGTTCAAAGTTAAAAGTCAGTTCAGATTGGACGTTTTGTGGCAAGCTGGTGAATTATAGTTGTGCCTACATTAAAAAAATATCTGAACCACTTCAATCTTTCCACCAAATGATCATCATTTCTAGATGCACCATTGCTAAATTAGTAAATATTTAGAGGTTTTGTAGCAGCATCTTAATATTGTTCAGATCGTAGACATTACATTTAGACTAGAGGAGATTGAATTAAAAATCCCCCTCAGCGTTACAGACTAATCTTAAATAAACAACAAACACACGTTAGGTATGGACTAGATTATCATGGATGAAACGTATACCAATGTATCTGCAAACAAGCAATTTCTATGTCGACATTCTCAGTGCGTAGCATCAGCAGCTGCAACAAGATAAAACACCTCGCGTAGGAGGGTGTAAGGCATCCATGGGACATTATCACAGAACGCGGAGTTAGCACGTATGAATTGATAACATAGGTTGTACCTACTGTGTGGTCTGTCACTGGCTAAATATTTACGTGGGTTGATTCAGTAGCTATTCATGCAATAGATAAAACAAAAGAATGTTAGTATTCGAACAAACATGCTCATTCATTTAAGTAGCTGCCGGTTTTTAGGGTTCCGTACCCAAAGGGTAAAAACGGGACCCTATTACTAAGATTTCGCTGTCTGTCCGTCTGTCCGTCGCTCTGTCACCAGGCTGTATCTCAAGAGCCGCGATAGCCAGACAGTTGAAATTTTCACAAATTATGTATTTCTGCTACCGCAATAACAACAAATACTAATAACAAAATAAAATAAATATTTAAGGGGGGCTCCCATATAACAAACCCATTTTTTTTGACGTTTTGGTACGGAACCCTTCGTGCGCGAGTCCGACTCGCACTTGGTCGGTTTTATTATTATCGGACCAAGGAACGAATGATTTAAGTACCTTTTATTCGATTTTTGATTGAAAGCGGTTTAATTATGTAAGTGTCAACATTTTCATACTGAACAAAAATGACTCAAAACAGTTTATTTCCTTTTTTGGTCTTGATTGAAAATAGCACCTAATTTATAACGGTTATTGCGTACCATCACTCAATTCTGAAAATATTACTAATAATACAATTAGATAAAGGCAGACTAAATTGTTTATTCTTTCGTTTTTTTTTTTATTTCAGCAATCACAAGTAATGTTCATGCTAATTTATTTAATTCAAATTAACGATTGCAAATGTTGTTACCAGAGGTGTTTACAAATATAATGGAATGTCATGCAGTAATTTTCGTGCGTGCTTTACCTGAAACCAGATAATGGGCAGGTGTTAAACTAGCCGATGCTCCCACGCCATTAACCACGGCAGATTATTTGTCTATTTTCACTTCCTGTAGTTCTACCCCTGTCATTGCTACAGGCGACCTTGTGAATCGTGCTCGCGTCACGACATGATGGCATGTCATGAAATTCATTATTACGTTAAAGCAAATTCAGCCGAGTGTACATTAAAATGCTTAGTGTTTTTATTAATTTATGCTCCGGTCTTAATATGTTATTAATGATCTGAGACTTAAAAATTTCTTCTGAAACAGAAGAGTTTAAACTGGTTCCATAGCGCAAACGTAACTAGCGCTTCGTTTCTTCCATGATTTATAATCGAATCCATATCCGAATATTACCTACCAAGTTTTACTGAAGTTAGGAAAAAGATAAAACAGAATCTCGTATACGATTAATAAAACTTAATTTCTCATGTTGATATGGAGCCGAAATGCTTACAAATTTTTCATGAATCTAATATTTTTAAATGTGAACTATGTCTAGTGGTTTAGTTTGAGTTCGGAGGTACCGTATTTTCTATTAGATTCAGCCAGAGGCGGCGTAAGGCGTGGGCGGTGTGGGCCACCGCCTACGGCCTCGCGGTGCACGGGGCCCTGCGCCTCATAGTTTTAGTAAAGAAAATGTATGAAAATCCCAAAAGTACATAATAAATACATTAAAATTGATTATCAACTTAAAGATATTTCACTCTTTGGCTTAAATGTGAATGAAATACAAAATATTTCTGATAAACTATATCAGGAAATTAATTATACCATAAGAGGGCCTCGCAAAGTGCTTGCCCATACTATCAGAGGGCCTTGCGAAATGTACCTCGCCCACACTAAGTTTAGGCCTTGCGCCGCCACTAGATTCAGTTACCCTTGATATCACTCGAAAACTTTGACACATTATTTGATTTTGACCTAAGGGACGCCCCTTTTGCTCAAAATTAGGTAAGTGAACGATCTATGAATCGAAAATGAATAAACAACGACAGATTTCTTCTTTTAGTTCAAATTAAATAAAGAAAATTGATTACAGATGCATCGTCTTAAAACCTAGTGTAGCTAATTGCAAAATTACTAAAATCTAACTCAAGGTAATTGCAATGAAATTTCTTTCCGTAAACCGAATCAAGTCTAATTTAACGGTAAATCTAGACTTATTCTTCATTGGACCTAGTAAATAATTACTTTGTAGGTAATTTGATAAGTAATCAGCAGTAACACCTAATGGCAAGAATTATATGCTTAATTGAAAAATTCTATGTAAAAATATACGATTAAATCTAAGCGATCGAATATGAATTGTGGAAATCGATAAACACGGTTAATTACTTGATTATGTGACCCTTCAGAGCTTAAGATAACTAAAGCGTTTTAATATGCGTTGAGAATATTGATGCATACGAAGTTACAAAAACGTGGCGAATCGACAATAACCCTAAGCTAGTTACTAGGGACACTGTTTGGTAAAGCTATCTAAAATGTCAGTTTGCAATTGAAGTTTGGCTAATGTTAAAGCGAAGACGCTACTACTTTTGGCCAGAATAGTGGCTGTAGCTGTAACCACCTCTCGCGATACTCGCGGGACGAGAAACGCTTCCCACACATTAGTGAATAAAACGGCACAACACATAATTTTAAGGAATTTCATATTTTATTTACATTATGCAAACTCATTGGAAGTCATGATTTTATTACATCAATTTCATCATAATTTCCAAGCCACATTACCACTAGCCCACCGCTAGACAGGCGCTTCTCAAGAAAGATAATTTTGATTGAACTACTAGAGCTATGTGCTCCCACCAATTGATTTAATTTTATTACTTCTAAACAAAACCAATTCTCGAAAAACCAGAACACTATGACCTTAGCAAATTATCTCTAGTATTTATTACATCAACAAAGCTAGTAGTCCCCTTAACCGCCAAGCTTAGCAGGCGGGTTGGCGATTGGAATTCGGTCAACGGTGGACTTCCGTCCACGTCTTTTTGAATTTCTATTGTCTTATGACATCCATGTTTTTTGTTAATATGTTCGTACCAAAATAATGCAACATGAGGTTAGTAAGTCGCACCATTGCCGCAAGATTATGTGTGACCTAAGCTCTCGAATTAAATCTTTTATCAAGAGAGTACTTTTAAAAATTTGAATTACAGTAACTCACATTACAGTAACGTGACTGTAGGTTCTGTGTGTATTTTTTAAAATACGTATTTTAAAAGTTACAGTTAGGCTGCCCGCCCACGTCCGATTTTTGTAGGACGTGTGCGTTGCTGCATTGCTATCAGTACGTTCTATTTTTCTCCTACAAAAAATCGGTCACCGATTATCGGACGTGGGCGGGCAGCCTAATTCAAAACTTCTTGTTATAGCATTTATTTTAAGATATAACAGTATTTCTGCAAAAGTGCGAAGTTTCTTACAATAACTGTAAATACCTTCGCAACGAAATCAATAATAAGTCTTTTCATCTTACTTAAGATTATTCCAACGAATAATTACGTTGAACTGTCGGTTTCCTGTTAACACATAAGCGTTAAGTGTTTAAAATGTAAATAAACACTCATCAGACACTTCATTCAACCTTCATAATCTTTTGTCTATCGATGACCTCTTTTAGTAGTAAACAATGAATTTACATAATCATTTCAATGAAAGTGTAATGATTTACGTTTTTGTTTAGTCCAGTCCAAACAGCCTCGTTTGAATAAACGATTATTAACAACGTTCAATTATCATTTGCATTTCAAGTTCTTCAAAAAGTTTCGATTGTTTGCTATCATCCGATTCGTGACTACCTGATGTTGGATAATTAAATATGCCGTGCAAATTAATAATTTTTAGAGCCCATTTAAATTGACTTAAAGATACATTAATGAGTCTTTTATTGCGATAACAATAAGTAAAAAATATCACATAATTTTGGTTTTAACTTTTTTTTTTTAACTGTGATTGATAACACAAGGAACTTATTTTCTAAAATTATTGTAGCCTACGTTACTCTTTATAACATTAGCTATCTGCGAGTGGAAGTTTTGTCAAAATAAGGCAAGACAAACAGACAGACAGGCACAATTTTAAAATTATATTTTATGAATTAAGTGAAAGCTGTTAATTAGAAGTTACAAACTGACACTTAAATTTTATTTATTTTTATAGATTTTCAGAGCCAACATTTATCTATCTACACTGCGAATCTCCCCAACCAGTAACACCTGCTTATCATACTCGTATTATTCATCAGCTTTATAGTTGACTGAATGCCAATAGAAAGACGCTTGATCATCTCTACTAATAAATCCGCGTTGGTCTGCACGTTTTTCACTGTTGCTGTTGTGTTTTGTAAACGCACATTAGCTACATAACCATTGCATTCATAAAGCGGAAACGCAGATCGTTTATGTGCAGTTTTATTTTTATTATAAATGTGAGTCTCTTTAACACGCGGAATTGATGTTCAATGGTAATAGACTCGCATGCATGTATCGATCAATAAAGTTATTTCTTTTTACATCATAAACATATCTACTAGATTTGTTAGACGTTTATATAACAGTCGCTTTGCGTCCCTACATTAGTGACAAATCTAATAAAGATGAATCCTTAAAATAAGTTGTGATTAAACATTAAGTATTCTTCATGGAACAATTTTAATAATAATCTAAGTCAACAGAGCGGTAGAGGTGACTTGTTTTGCAAGTGTATCCGATTCGTCCGGTCTTCGCGTTTCGCGTATCTTTTACTCATGAACGATTATGCATAATTCTTGTGCAATTAAGATTTGATATTCAAAAACAGTCACTAGTACGTTAAAATAACGTTTACATTAGGCTAGTTTAAACTGCTAAACAACACAAGAGATAATGTAGATATTATGGAAAACTTGATTCAATAATCGAGCAAATGTCATCTCACACCGTTAAATATGTTACACAGATAATAATCTATCTATGGATACAACCCTAATACCTTTTTTTAAGCCTGTGTTTACTAATGATCTGGCCATAATTAAACTGCCAAGTGGATAAATGTATCATTAATATTACAATTACATTTTCATGAACACCGGAGCCATCATTGCATTGTACAAATGTTAGGATAAGTGGCAAGCGAGGCCATGTGATGTTGTGGCGGCCAATACTAGTTATGAATTGTGATTGTGACTAAGGTTAGACTTAGCCATTGTAATGCTATGAGTATACCATCAAACCAATTATTGTAGCATTGTATGACATTAACTAACTTAATTCCTCAAATATAATGGTGATCCATTAATCACGTGATGTTTTTAACCCCACCCCTTCCACCCCCTGGTAATACGAATAAAGTTTTAGCTCCTCAACCTTATCCCAGAATCACGTGTACTTTTTTTTACAAATAATTATGAAACATCAGTATATAAACTTGAAAACTTGATTTTGACTCAGGCGGGACTCGTACCTACATCTCCTCGCATTCATAATTTATGTATCTGAATGTACCTTTTGTGTCAGACATTTCGAATTTCCGTCATTCAAAAATTAAGTCATTTAGAAAATCAGACATTTTGGGAAAAGGTTATTTTGAAATTTGTGCATAGTGTGGACCAGTACCTTTTAGAATTCAGACCAACCCGACCGGAAGGCTAAAAACTTGTAAACGCTTAGATCAGGCTCTTTTCATGTTGTGTCAAAACGTTGTTTTAAAATCTACAGCGTGCAAATGGCTGATCTCCCGCAAAAAATGACACAAAAAATATATCTGACTCCGACAAAATAAGGTAAAAACCATTTATGTTTTTGATATTCATTTGGTTAAGTGGCCCTTAGCGACTTTAGAATGATGATAAAATTGCAGAAAACAAAAACAACCAGTTTTTGTTTTCTGCAATTTTACACGTAAAATCGACTGAATGTTTATATCTTTTTCTTCTAATGTATTGAGTTCTGCCCAGTAAGACGTAAAGTATAGTAACAGCTTATAATCATCTCACTGCAGGCTAAAGATCTCCTTCATTAAATTCGATTTACCATAGAATTGATGGGTAAGGGTATAATCACAACGCTTTGTCAAGTCGGGTTGGTGATCACAAATCCGTGCAATGTTCGAAAACCCGCAATGTTTGAAAATTCGATACTCTTGTTGCCCAAAGCCTAGAGATTTTGGCCCGATAGTAAAACCACTCGAACAATGGGGCGCAATGGGGACTATAAAGTACCTAGGTACCTACCACGGGTCATTTTATTGTTAAGCCTTTTAATGTTCGTACCAATAAATTGGACATAATACTCGATGTTAAACAATATTAGCGTTCCAAAGCGTTAGTAGTACCAAAGAGTTTGTTTTCTAAGAAAACGGGCAGCATTGTCTTCTCCCCACCACTGACCCAACTGTGTCACCAACCCCCAAGCGTGCCGATAATGGAAAAATCCTTCTTTTGGTAGCAATAATGGTGATGATGATGAATTTTAAAACATGAGATCTACCGAATATTTTCATTCATGGCATTACTAGTTAGAAATAATGTTACCTGTTTAGAATATATGAAGATATTTTAACAAACGGTGCACAGCTATATCCGTGATAACAATACAACCGGAAAATTTATCGGAAACGCGTTGATGTCAGTTCCAATCTGAATTTACAATCTAGCCTCATCTGGACCTTCTAAGGATATGACCGCAACATCGCACATACCAAATCGTGACTACAATGTTTTCGCATCGGGGCCATGAGCTATAATCGTAATAATTTAAGGTAATAAAAACGAATGTTCAAACACGAGAACTATAGATCTACAGAAAAAAATCTCTTCAACATCCAGTGGTCAATTAAATTTGTCACGCGACTCGTTAATCTATCCTTACAATTAGTAAAGATCTTGTAGGGTAATTATTTTTACATTTGGCCTGAAAACGATTCATTATAATTGGGCTGTTGACACCATTGTCATATTATTTAAAATAAAATAAAAGCTTTGTTATACCTCTTCATTGAAGACTTTTTTTAAATAATCAGTTACACTTACAAATCTGGATGAGGGTGGCATTAGACCTTCAGGAGTAGGAGTCACAAATCAGTGTAAATCTTCTCGGTGTTAAAATTATTGCGAACTCGTTCATTTAACAAATAATCAATTCTTGCTATAGTTTCACTTCAAGGGAGATCCTTGAAGTGAAATTATAGCAATGCATTATACAAAATCTTTGGCGATATCATTGTTAATACAATTGTTTAACAGATCTAAACAAACGATTTGACTAAGTCCGGCTTCCCACTATATCAATAATTTGCCAATTTCTATGCCAACTGACATTAAAGAAGTAATAATAAGGTATTTTATTTTGAAAAAAACAATTAATTTAAATACTTTTCATTTGGTTATTTTAACGTGGCACTAAATGTACAATTTAAGGGGATGTCTTTCTTTCTTTTTTTTCTTTAAATCTATTTTGAAATTGCGTAATCCACACTAAATAAAGACAAACAACTAGTGTTTTTGTGATCGTTTTAAAGCATCGTATAAAGTAAAAAAGATTGTATCTAGATTGAGTAAATCATAAAATATATAATCACTTTTTACAGTGACTTGAATATCCGGTAAGTATAAGTTCTGGCTAGTTTTTATTAGGGTTCCGTACCCAAAGGCCGCGTTCAAGAGCCGCGATAGCTAGACTGTTGAAATTTTCACAAATTATGTATTTCTGTTGCCGCAATAACAACAAATACTAAAAACATAATAAAATAAATATTTATAGGGGGCTCTCATACAACAAACCCGATTTTTTGACCTTTTTGGTACGGAACCCTTCGTGCGCGTGTCCGACTCGCACTTGGCCGGTTATAATTAATAACTGTATTTGAATAAGCTTTTCTGTTTGCACATGAACCAAATGTAAAAAAAATTATAAACATAACACTGCCTGGTGCTAGAATGATTGTTTAATTTTAAAGATTTAATAATATCTAGAAAATACACAACTCTATAGCGAGGAATTAAAGACTTCGTTAGTAAAAATTATTTAGGGGACGTTCCTCTATCACTGAATGCGTATGTAGTATTTTTGTTTTATATCAATGCGCCTAACACAACATTTTGATAGTTACAATAGTTAATTACCCATACAAAACACAGAACCTAAACAAATTCACAAGATAAGACTAATTGGATTCAAAATAAAGAAAAATACATTTCACTTTGTAAAAGATACAAAGTAAAATGTGTGTTCATTGCTAATATATAGGTACTATTATTCAATAATAACATATCAATCCTTGTAGTTTATTTTATAGTTCGTACGCGGCCTCTGATTTTTTTTATTAAATCCTTTAGTAACCTATTAACTGTTAAGGGTTGGAAGTAAGTATGACTAATTCAAAGGGACTTCAATGACATGCTTAAGATCAGATAATATGAACAAGAAAATTACACAAATGAAAGATAATAACAACTTGCCCTGACCAGGGATGACACGCTTATTGCTCAGATGTAAATAATAGACCATTAGTAGTTAATGATTTAGAATTATCTAACTGCTCTGTATCAATGGTAGTACGATGGACCATACATAGTTGTACGGAGTTAAATAGCTAATTAAGCCCATTGTTGTTTTTACGAATTCCCTATAATTTTCCGTGTTTGACAAACACTAATGTGTTTTGAAAGACTGGCTACCATTACGTCAGTTCATGCTATATACACAGTTAATCGATGTACCAGTATATTACAGAGTATATAAGCCTTTAAATGTTTATTGCCTAATAAGGCATTCGCATTTTTATGTTAAACATTAAAACATAACGGCAAATATAGTCATAAATGCGATAATATCGGATCTTTTACACACATTATCTGTTTACAAAAACAGTAGCTTGTTTTGTCGATTCCACACTTAAAACAATAAAGCATGATGAAAATGTATTTTCAGCTGAAGTCCTTGGTATTAGTTAGGAGTAATGGCACATCCTGAGCTGAACGCGCAGAATCTAAAATAAGTTAATCATGCTGTTATCTTTAATCCTTCGAGGCAATTAACAGCTGGCGTCGACCAGTTCCAACCGATTCGAGCTGATGGGATACGGTTTGCTGCGGGCGCGGGTACTTAGGCACGCACTCGTCTATCCCGGTCATTTTACTTGACCGAAGTTTGAAACTATGAAGTCACAGTGACAAATGTACAAAATAATATATAGAGACCTATCGTTAGAGAGTTTTTTATATAACACCAATGCAGAGACCATCTGATATGGAAAAAAATGGCGTCATTTCCATTAAATTTGCTGTTATTGTATTGAAGAACTCTATTCAAAGTTAGTCCGAACGAAATTACGACCATAAATAATCACGTGTTCATTCTAAAGTAATTAGTGAAATCTAAACAGCGATAAGCGGTCCACTTATTTTATTCTGTTGAGCAAAAACAGACAACGCGAAAAGTAAGTACGCAATTTTCAAAAGCTAACAAAATTATTAGATTTATTTTTAAACAGACTAGGCCCCACGGTTTCACTCGTTTATTTGAGAAAAAAAACACTCGAAAATATTATTACTTCGGTACCTACATTTTGTTTTATTTGTCAAAGCAATGTAACGTGTCTGTCTGTGTTTTTACTCGCGGCGCTGCCCGCGTGAACAAGACGTTATAAGTATAGCGCGGACGGAAACCTGTTCTCAACAGTGGGATACAAAATAAACATGTCTTTACGGACTAACCTATCTTTTGTTAATTTCATCAAACATATATGCTTTGGTAGTTTGGCGTGGAAGATAGACCGACTGAGCTACTTTACAATTTACATATTTTCCTATATTTATTAGTAAGGGTGATTTAAAAGCTAGACAAGTGATCTTCAGGATTTTTCCATAAATTTTGATAAGGAACAATTCCGACACATTATGATTGTTGCGTATCTTTTCCTGTTTCCGTAACGAACGCTACGAAAGCTCTGAAAAGGATTGAATATTAGTTCTCTTATCAATGAACATTGATGCTCCGCTCTCAGATGTTATACAGGTGAAATTTTAACCACCTTCCAAATTTTAATATATCAATCTACGTGACAAAACACAAATGACGTATTTTTCCTTTTGGTATAGCCCAGTACAAAAAAGTCAAGATATAGCACTTAGAAAATGTACGCCAAAGTTCTAAAATTTTTGATACGGCCGCCTAGAAACACTTTTTTTATGCGTCACGCATCTCATTTATTCATTACGATACTATTTATAAGTTTTTGATTTTCCCTTTATACTCGTACGGTCGTACCTTAACAGGTCTAGGACCGTAAAAATTGAAAACTAAATCGCAAAAAACATTTTCGGGTGACAACAATTCAAACGAATTCCTATAAATACGTACATTAAACCAAAGCTACGTTTGTAAATCCAGTTTTATTGCAATTTTTGTAGCAGTGTGAGCAAAAAACATACAAAAACTGCATAGCAAAACCTTATGTTTATTCTTGTTCATAAATCGTGAAAACATTATTACTTATGTAACCGGATTAATTATTGATTTAATCACAATCATAAAATAATTCTGATACCATATGCGTGATTTTTACATCTACATATAGGTATACTAATATTATAAAGCTGAAGAGTTTGTTTGTTTGTTATACGTAAATATGTTTGTAAATATCGGTTTAATCTAGGTCCAAAAATCGTTATAAAATTGATATTCCAAAATGAAACAGATCAAATATAGACAAAATTATTTATTGGTTAAAAAATGTACAAAAGCTACAAAAATAACGCAGCATGAATATTATTAAAGCTAATAATAAAAAAAAATACAGCGTTGATATTAAGATAATGCACCTACTTAAAATATTTGGCAGTTAATCAACCTAGGTATTGTTTAATACATATAATATGCACTTGTACGTTATGTTTTGCTTAAGATAAAAAAAAATATAAAGGCACACCACACCTAAACTCTATGGCGGAACTCGGTCGAACAGGATGAGTTGCGTGAGCCAAACAACACGCAAGAGAAACACACGAGACAAAAAGGTTGTAAATATTCAGAAACGAATATTATCATCACATATATTATCACATCGATATGTCGACATGTGCTTTAAATGATGATTGATGAGTGTAGTTCACGAGAAAAAAATCTATATAAATATATCCACGTGTTCTTTGTTCGGTAGTTTGAGTAGTATAGAGACATATTGATTGATAAATATGCTTCATTAATTATAGCTTATGCCATTAACATCAGTCTACTAAATAAATTCACTGCTGGACTTAAACCTATCAAACAGAAGGATATCACCATAATCCCCATGAATTATTCTATGTTTATAGCGGCACTATACGACACCAATCCTATGCATTCTCAGCAAATTAAAATCATAACATATTTTCATTTGTTTATTTACTTTCGCCATGTAATTGTAACTAATCAGTTAAACTAAGTTGTCAGACACAACAAACGTCAAACAACAGCATTTAACAATGTTGTTTTTATTTATTAATATTTAAAAGTAAAGTGATACTGGTATTTTGTGTTTTATTGTAACAAGGTTCACCCCTAGTGTTATACTGTTATTATAAGTTGATTCGCGCTATGTCTGCAACATTAAATGGGATTGCATTAGTTTATTTTGGCAAGTAGAAATCCTTTAAATTAGTATTAACAATTGAACTTCATCAAATGCTTGATACTCGAAGATCAAATGATTCGTAACCGTTTTAAATTTTAATAGATACCTATGCCGGGAAGAATAAGTTAGATAAGATATTATCTTCAAGTTACATTTCCAAAGAACGATAATTGAATAAAAATTACTGATCCTCCTTAATGTTTGTTCATAGAATGCCGAGTTGTTTTATGTTGATGTTAAACAAATAAATTATCTTACCTACATTATTAAATCACGTTTATTCTAATGTAAGCAAACTGTGTTATCAGACACGGTTGTCTACACTTTATTAAAAAGGTTTACTTAAGTTATTTAATGAACTTTGTTCTAGCGACCTTTCTAAACTCTTCAAGAGTTACGAACGTAAAAATAACTACAAAACGTAAAAACTTAATTATCTCCATTACAGATTAATGTATGAAAACTTTTTATTAGATTATAGAATGAAGAGTCTTCGTGGGCGGAAGTCAAGTAAAGCTTTGAAAATCAGTAAAATATAACCATGGCATTCGAGTGTAGTGTTGCTTACATAGCTGCTTTCAGAATTTAAAACCGGCATTTTATGGTTCTGTAATAAAGTGTAACTAATACCGAAGAGGGGTTCATTTGATATCCTCCGCCAGCCGATAACTGTGTACACCGTGAAATTTTAGTGGTTGTTTTCCCGCAACAGAACGATTTACCTTTAGTAGCACCATCGAATCGTGCGAGTTATTTTTTGAAAATAAAGATATCGTTGTTCTCAACTAATCAAAAAAATAATCATCAACTCAAAAGCGTGAGATACGATAGTATCTTTATAAAATGTGACGTGTTTGGGTACTGCTTGCCACACGAAATCAATGTTCAAAGCAAAAGAAGCTCTGCTCACTAAGTAATACAGCATAAACTGCACCGCACGAGGGGCAATGACCCCGACCGGTGACCGGCTGCGGCGCGGCTGGTACCATTGGTTCGAGGTTGCTTTCGAGTTTCGTTTATCACAATCGTAAAACTGCAATTTTTTTATTTGAATAAAAAAAAACTGCACAAATCTATTGTACTACTAAGATAAAATCATTTTACTGCGGGAAAACAACCACTAAAATTTCACGGTGTATATTGTGTACGGAATTGTTCATTAATCGGTTGCTCGCACTTGCTTAGTTTTATATTACATTACTAATGTTACAAATGCAGAAGTTTGTGAGTGTGTTTATTGCTTTTCCACACTGAAATGATTGAACACATTTGTATGTAACTTTGCACAGGGGTAATATTCATATCTAGGCTATAGCATAGGATATTTTTGTCTCTGCAATTTCGTCTTGCCTAATTATTTTATGGACTATTTAATAAATATCTCTGGTATTATTGAAGTGTAATCACATAATAATATAAACTTCACGAATACCGTTGCAAGAAATTAAACTATACAGGCCATTGAGCTTAGGCATTATCCTTATTCTGAGCTTTTGAGTGTCGTCAACGACTAACTCATAGCATTGGAATTTTACGTTCGTATAGCTCGAATTTTGTTTAAATGTCAACGCCATTTAGTTTTATTATGCAAAGCGTATGTCTCGCATATAAATAGGGAAACAAACAAAGATGATCAGGAATAAGCATTTAAGATAGAATACTAAATGATATTGCGATTCTAAGAAAATCTTAGTAAAGGTTAAAGAGTAACGTTGCATGTTTATACATATTATTGTTTAAGTGATTATATCAATATTTTAAATTTTTTTAGATTAGCTATGGACTAACTAACTAACTGAAAATAACTGAAAATTTTAGCTTGTAAAATAAAAAAATAAAAAATAGAGATGGCTAAAGGAGAACTAAAAGAAGACGAATCATCAGTCGACGACCTCCGTAGCGGAGTGGCGTACACACCAGTTTTCAAGGTGTCGCTTGCTCCGAGGTCCCGGGTTCGATTCCCGGACGGGTCAATGTAGAAAAAATGTGCTTTTCTACATTTTCTCGAGTTTCTTCGTTGTTTCTGGTTTCCAAAATACGAATGCTTTAAATAGTTATTCAAATTGGGATCAGAACAATGTATGTGATGTTGTCCACATTTATTATTTATTTATTTTATTTATTATCATTAACCTGTCTGCCAAGCTTGACGATTAAGCAATATCTTCCTTATAAAGATATAGCTAAAGTCAGTTAAAATCAGTGCTATATCTGTAAGTAGGCCCCAAGAGCCTCACAGGAGGTAGCGCCGCCTGGGGCGTGAAATAGCGTCAAAATGTCCCAACATTTCACTTACCACTGATTCGGATCAAGTGTGGGCTATAAGTGTGACCAGCAGTAGATTATAGGGGATGTTTATTGTGAGGTATTTGTTGGTATCCTATTTATATAAATTGGCGTGCATGTAAACTTAAACCTGACTGATCCAAGATTTGCAAAGAAAAGCAGCAAAGAAAAACTGTTTGTTACGCCAACAACGATTTAGTGAAAGTGACCGCGGAGCGCGGCCGCCTTCGTTTACGAAAGCCTTAACCGTTCAATATATTATAAGGTGGACATTTTAAGGAAACTCGCGACTATTTATCATCGGATTGGAATGCAACGCGAGTTAGACTACGCACCAAAAACCTGTTGAAATGAATTTGATTCAATGTGAACCGATAAAAACGGCGCGATCGGGCGCTCACTGCTGCGAACCGGTAGTGGCGAGATCCTGGCCCTTAGCACGTCTCTGCGCAAGTGTTTGCAACTCTTTTCTTAAGTGATTGTAATTACTGGGGGACACAAGGCCACGTCGTTCGTCGAACTGCTACCCGCTGAGAACTCTCCGTCAATCATTATTGCAAATTATTAAACGCACGAGTACCTAATGGTCCATTGAACATGCATCTGGCCATAAAAACTTTTTTGATGATGTGTTAAGTTTGTCAGACATTGTCTTATTCGTCGTGATCATTATTTAAAATAAATACACAGTGGAGTGGTTTGTCATTGCATCCTCCATTTTATACACCTGTCACTAGCGTACAGGTTTTATTTATCACTTGTGATTTGGCTATATTTACATTTCGTTGGGAATCCTCGTTAGTAGAAAAATATAGCTTTTAACCGAATTAAACGTAATTTTTAACAGTATTAAAAACCAATGTTTCGGGGTTTTTAATACTGTCAAAAATTACGTTTAATTCGGTTTTTTCATTAAATTTTTGGACTATCTCCATTGACATTATTATCAAACTCATTGACCTCTTAAATAAACCGGAGTTTTGTTTCTTCTATAACGCAGATTTAGATCAAGTTTATTTAATTGCAAATGACGACTAGAATCCGTTATTTTTAATGTTTTGTCTTTAGACTACAGAGTGTAGATAAGTGGTTAGAAAAACACAGTTTTACGATATATTTTAAGCTTCCGGAAAAATAATTTATGATCACATTGCGTCGTAAGAATACCGTTATAAAAATTAAACTATTTTACATTTAAACTCTTTTTATTTGCACAACACAATAAGAAGTCTTTGAAACGGTCTCAATTTTTAATTTGATAAATATTCAAAACTTTCCTACAATGTCTGTAGCCTAGACAATGTTACGTAATTCTACGTGTAGGTTTCTATGTTTTGCAATGAACCAAACATGCGTTAGAATTGGGAACGAAAAACATTTTTGACACTATCAAATTGATTTAGATGACAATTTTAGGAGGTGTGCCTTTGCTATAGAAATGGTTTTTGATAATGTTTTTATTTTGACTTTTCTGGTTCCTGTCACTAGTTTTCCAATTGGACAATATTAAACTTAAACCTGATAAAGCCTTAAAATCGATGTTTGCGTTAAAACTATTAACATTGCTAATTTACATGATTTTACAAGCATCCATAAAGAAGAAAAAGTAACGAGCCTTTTGCTTAAAGAACTTTTTGTAAGAAATCTCTGAAAATACAATCCGCGGCGTTCTTTTTTAGTCAAGGATACCTTCTGCGGCAGCTCAGGGGTCTGAATCTTGCGTCTCATATCTACATACGAATACACGAGGATGTCTGAACTGCACATTTAGATAACACTAGATTTTGGATTGGTTCCGCTGTTTTAGGGTAACGGGAGGTCACTGACATTTGCTCCTTGATCTCGTTTTGATATGGTTTTGATTCCAAACTGTGGTATGTTATATACCACAGTTTGGAATTAAACAAAGGTAAAGAATTAAAAAAAAAAATTGAGAAGTTTAATTTGGTGTTATTTATAGAAGGATTTTACACAAAATAGTAGGCCAAACGTGCCGATAGCCGATTAGAATACGCATGTATTACAATACGAACTGGCACTCGACAAGGTTGACTTAAGTTTTCCTTTACCAATAAGCGTCGTGCGAAGAATTTTTGATGAGCCAGCTGATCGCCGGTGGCACTGTACTCCGCGCACAACAATAAATACCTACTTCTATATAAATCAGCCAGAAAATGAGTTACAAACATAATAATATTTTATTATAAAATTATCCAATTTTAAGATGATTGAAATTTAAAGTATTTTGTAAAATTTCGTTATAAGCATACTTTTGTTTTCTTTTATTACAGACATTTCAAGTTATTAATTAAAACGAATAATTGGAAGAAATTTTGACAATACAAATAACAAAAAGGTTTCTAATATTTTTGTAAGAAGATAATTTTGAAATAGGAAGGGACCGAGCAGTGGAAGCATAGTTGGCACGACTATGAGGGCGACGATTTGGCGTATGGATGTCCGTGATAGTGGAGATGGACTGCTGGGGCTTCTGATAGTCAACTGAACTGAGATGGCTAGTCTTGCGTAAGAAAAAATGGCATGTTAGGAGAGTCAGCGGAGTTACTTAGTACTACTAGTAGTTGTGATGGTCAAGAATAAATCCTAAAGTATCAATCAAAAAGATAAAGTATTTTAAAGATGAATACTAAAATATCAGCCCTTGTATAGCACGTTAGTTATTTACTAGATCAGTTGATCAGTTAAGCAAATGAAAACGGTATTGAGCAAATTCTTTCTTTCTTTCGTTTAGCAACCTCGTTCATACGCACGCTTCATGCTACGGGATAAAGTAAGTCTAGACAAGACAGTGAACAGATAGCTTTCCAAAAAAAAACCTAGAATATTTTTGGAAACGGCTATAAGTAAGTACATCTACCGCTATCTAAATGCGCGGTTTTCTGCACGTTTTATCTAATTACTCCTTACTAATTCAAATACATAATATTGAGATACATTAATAAAAGTACAAACTCCGACCGCGCCGAGCAATGACCGCTCCTTGTTTATATGATTGTCTGTCATAGACACAGTAACAAAGATCAGACTTGCATCGTGTTTAAAATCAGTTAGGTTTATTTAATTAGAGTAGGTACATCTCCATCTGAGACGTGCGTGATATTTGTAAAATGGGGCGTAACTGAGCGAATCGATGACACTTCTGTGTCAAGAAGCGAGATTATGAGGTTGAGTTGTAAAACTTAGCTCGCATTAGGTGACAGTACACACGATACGTGTCTAAAGATGTGCAATGCAGAACCTGCCGCCAGGTATGCCCTATCCGTCTGATACGCCGTAAGACTAGACGTATGGAAACATCGGTCAATGTCACTTGACGTCGTTCATCTCAGACTTGTCGCGGGTCATTTCGTCCGCCCGTCGTGAATTGTACGCTTTTATTTTACGTCGCTTGAGTGCCGTGGTTGTGTGCTAGCCTGAAGTGGAATGACACGCTTTTGTCATCCTGTGAGTGTTGTAGGAGGCGACTAAAGGGGAACAGCTAAAAAAGTTGAACAGCGTCCTCTCTTTACCATTGGTGAAACTGCGATCGACAACTCATCTGCAAAGCGTGGCAAATATGACACATTACTTCTTTTGGAGAGGTTTTTGTCCAGCAAGTCAGCGAAAGACGCGTATCATACAATCCGCGTTCAGAACTTCCATTAATTACTTAGTTATTGGAAATTTGGTACAGACATACTTGAAGACTGTCTGCCAATGACATTACCTACTTAGTTTTCAATCTGAAAATTGTCTCAAAGGGGTTAAAAGTGGTGTAGAGAAAGCCGAAATCAATATCATCAATGTTTTTAGATTTTACATATCTCCGTAACTTAATACCAAATTCAAAACGATAATATTGACATTCCAACTTTAGCAAAATTGTTGTTAAGTAATTAATAAGCGATAAACGATTCTGTAACACTTCCTCGATTTTTGTTAAAAGAAGCCGTAGAAGCTCGAAAAGGAAGCGATTTTTACAATATCCACGCTACACGCTTTCATTATAAAATATCGACACGCTAATATTACGATAGTATCGATTACAACATCTCATACGTCACTATAACGTCTCGGTTTACTTCATAAATATTCAACACCATTATTATAATACGTTAGTTAGTCATCGTATTGATATTGCAAAAACTTACACCCCAAAATTGCGCTATAGATGTTCTTAAGTAAACAAAAGTTATGTAACTGCATGATATATTTAAGTAGTTGCAAAATTTTAGCGCGAAACATCTACATAGTAAATTAATTTATTCTCTCTTTCTCGTGGGTAAATAAATGTTATCTTATATTGTGTACAAATACATATGTGTCCTCCATATAGCCCCCCTAAATGCAATATTACCCACAGAACATAGGCAGTTTTTGAGCAGTACAAAGGTGCAGGTGTACAAAGGTAATAGAGTCAAAGAAAGAACGAAATATAGCAGGGGAAAAAATATAAAGAAGGTGAAAGTATATTAGACCACTTCCTATGTCTGTACCAAAGTCAGGTAAAACACTTACTTGCAGCGGCTTCGGTATCAATAATAATATTATATGAATTAGATTTCTTTGAATCGTCTCCGACGAGTGGCCACCTTACCTTTATTTAGTATTGCTCTTGTTTAACAGATAAATCTTTTTAAGATTTATTTGCTAAACAAGATCCTGCAGCTCTTGAATATTCCTGGACTTAGTATAACGATATAAAAACACAACGGGAACAGCGGGCAGTGATAGCGGGGCGACAATTCGTAATGTGCGACTGTGCGTAACTTGGGTTTATTTGTTTTTCACCAATTCGAATTTTGAATTAAGCGCGTTCGGTGCTTCCTTACTCGAATGGTAGAGTCAATTTAAAAAGTGAAAAAAGGTTGGAAGTGGCCTGAACAATATGCTTCAGACAAATGCTTTAGAGATAAAAAAGAGTTTGTATTTTCTATGTAAGGGTTTTATAATTAACATTTTCCAGAAGATATCGGAATCTTATGACCACAGCCAAAACATTTTCTTAACACTTCCCTGTTGCTATTGAAACGAGTCCTACAAGACTTGGCTTGGCTAATTTAAAGCGTATGGTAATATAATAGGGATTTATTATTTACTTTATTTATCTGCATACTGAAAACAGTAATCCGTTAATTTAGGTTCAAGTATTGTGGACTTAAAAAGCAATGTAACAATTATACAACATTGCAGAAAGTTCGAATTATACTGTTAAAAAAAACCCTGCAATTAAAATTGGAAAAGATATTTCAACATAGAAAAAGTCATACCTACAAGTAAGTACTAACAGATACAATGAACGTTCATTTCTATTCTAAGATTCACCTTACAACTGATTAATGAACTAACAACAACTCATAAACAATTGTTTCCTTTACTGCTAAATGCATGTACTGCCATTTCCGTATTGCATCAAACGTGATTATGTTAACAATTTGTAAGCAAGTAATATTAATATGAATTTGTGCTAGGTGACAATTTAATTCCTTTTACCGGTACTGGTCTATGCGTGTACTACATTAGCTCTCATCCATGGCTTTAGTCGTGATCCTTTGTTTTAAATTAGTATTAAGTTTGATCGTGTTCGAAAATGGTTTAGGAATTCGTACGGGTCGAAAAAAATATATGCATGTGTGTATGTCATAGTCAAACCTTATAACTGGTGAAAAGTATTCATAAGCGCGTAGGTTTCGCAGCGCGCATACCTAAGTTTGGTCTGTATCTCCTTGGTAAGTTAAGGTAAGAACAATAACTACGTTATATAGTGTTAAGGAAAGCGAAGGAGCTAGACTCATAGACTGTAAATAACAAAGAGTAAGTTTATATGTTTTCCTTTATTCCAGCAGTCAAAATCTCTTTCAACCGGTTTCGAGTTAAAACTGCAACACATATTGATTGGAATACGAACACTTAAAGTGATTCACGGGCTATGAAGTATGACTTCGGCATCACGAGACATCGTTGTTTTGATAAATTGGCTGCTATATTCATCCAAATAGTTTTATTTCTTGTTTGTGTGAATAAATCACTATTTGCAACACCAAAGGACATTATCAGTATTATTCGTATTGTTGGTATTTTTCGCACATTTCAAGGTGGAAAATGGCGTATACTAATAATGCAAAATTTATAAACGTAAACTAATTTGTATACATTTACATAAAATACAGCAATTTATTTTGCGGATATCCTCTTGTAGAGATCCTTCGACTATATAATATATAGTATTATTAGGGTCATCGTCGTTTATTATTTAATAACCAATATTAATGTTTTGATTTTAATAATAGTTAGAGTTCTTTATTCAATGCTATTATATCATCTTTATAGAATGAAGTAATCTATTATTTCAAATTATTTGAAGCAGTGAATTTAAATGCCTATTTTTGATCGCACATTCATTAAAGTTTTAGGGCGTTAGTAGGTACCTACTAAACTGATTACTTATGATTAACAGACTCTTTATTGCATCCCAAACAAAGAAATTACTGTCGAATTTTTCATTAGCAACATACAAAAAAGTAATATTTAAATATACACATAGGTATGGCAGGAAATACTCCATGAATCAAATATCGATAACATTCACTTACCGGGCGACGCTTACCGGGCGACTGTTTTAGCCAATTCCTTAAAAGTAATTTAAAAAATATAAATGAGGGATGGCTATTTTTCAGTTTTCTAGGTATGGGTTTTGAATAAACGAACGAAGTGTTAGGACGCGCTAAGGCAGCCCTGCCCGATTAGAACAGTTATCATAGCCGTCTGTGAGTCGGCCATTGTGTTTTTTAATTGCTGCAATTTCCGAGGGATTGCGCGATGGCGTCCCATCGCGGTGCGCTCACGCACGACTTTCAGGCTTTTTATAACTGAATGACGCCACGAAACGTGAACAGATAACTGACAGATACTGACTGATATAAATTTGAGATGATAAACACAAAGTAAACATTTTAGAAAACATCAGCAATGTTTAAAATCAAATTTTCAATGGAAAATTTTCTTTTATTGTGTTTATCTACAGAAATATTACTTGCGTCGATGAATTTATTCATATGGTACGCTATTTGACCTAGCTTAACAGTTTCAGAAATTAGCAAATTGTGTTTTCTTCTTTGCTATTGCTTTCATAATGATAGTATTAGACTGTTTGCGTTTACGATTGTGTGTTTCGATTCAATGATTCTCAGTTGAATTATACGCGCGAACTCAAAGTTTTGTCAACCAACATGCCTAGTATAAAGAATGGACTGTATTTAGAACAGTGTTAGTAACGTTGTGCCGAACGCATTGTGAAAACACAATATTCCGCAAATAAATTCAGTGATTCCGAAATAACACATTTAAATATTGATTTGAGGTCACAAAACAAGCGGCGCCTGCTTCGTAGAAGTTGAGCGTTTAATTAGTAAACATGGTCTTAAAAAGATGCAAGTTCAATGATACGAGTTTCTTGGAAACTGACGGGTTTTTGGATGCGTCGCGGAACAGCGCAGGGTACCAGTTTTGTACCAGTACAAGTATTATTATTGGCAGTGGCGCCAATCATACCTACATTCAATATGTCAAGTTTCAACACAAAAAGTAAAATTTCCTCAACATATTTTTAATTAATAAGCCAAATAATATAGTTTTATATGAATTAATAATGTTTTAAGGTTTTTAGTAGACAATACGAGAATTAACAGTAAAAATTTAAGCTACTAACAGCTGATGTTAGATTATGATTATAATTTCTAAGCTAATTACAAAACGGAATACACAAATATTTCGGTTGCTATATTCATATCACTCTTCATTTAAGACCTTAGTTTGTCATATTCGAGAAAAAGTTTCACAAGTCTGACTGAAAGTCTGAAAATGGTATAGGCATCCATTAATTTTATTAGGAATGGATAAAATAGCGGCTTAAGTATTGGCATTTATTTTATAATTTCTTCTTTTAATTTATATCAGAACAATTACACATTCAACAGTTTATGCCTTGCTTCTGTTATAAGTACCTACACAGAAATAAGTGTTTTAATAGTAAGTCACTTTGGGATCAGAACAATGTCGTCTGCATTTATTTATTATTTAGGTAGGAACCAGTCTTGGTTCTTTATGATTAACATACCAGTAAAATGTCACCATGGTAGCATTTGCTAGTTTTTATGAAGCCCTCGTCAAACAACAAGATAGAACTGAAACTGACATCAGGCGTGCAGACGTTTTATAATTATGAGCGATTATATGTAATTTTTACAATAAACACTGTCTTTAACACCGTAGTCAGTTCCTTTGACTCTTACGTAGTAGGAAATGTAAATTACAACTAGATTTTTTTATTTATGTCTGCTTTGCTAACACTTGTACACACATACGTATTAAGTACCTACGAGTAGAGCAGATATAGGTAGGTACAGTAAACCGTTTATTGTACTTTTAATGATCTGAGTAGATATTATACAAAAAAAAAACAGACAACCAATGCCTTGTTCATGCTCAAATATATATATTTGCAAACTCAGTAAATAGATACTTGAATATAAAATTAAACCGTGCACATTAACTCTACAAATGTAATAGATTGGCTCCCACAAATAGGAGGCCTTTCGTGTAAAAAAAAAACGTGTTATAATTTTTAAAACCATAAAAATAAAAATGAATGCCTAATAATTATACTGTTATTCTGTCAGTAAAAAAAATACAGTAACATCTATTGTGTTCCCCTCATTTTCAATCACGATCTGATTAGTTGATCATCATAATTAAGCTGTTCTTTCATAGAACATATAACGTTTGACCGTGTATTATAAAATGAAATAATTATTGTTATTTAAACGTAGGTAATCTAAACGTCACGTCGTCTCTATGAATGGAGTCCGCAATGTTTGAAATTATTAAAGCCTCACTGAAACTCGTAGGCACAAGTAGGTAAACAACGAGCAGCCATTCAAGAGGATTTTTAGACGTCATGGCGGCGAATTAATCATATAAGTGGCAAACGGAAAAAAAAATTTTGCTCGGTTACTTATTACCTATCAACCACATTCAAGAACATATAATTTATTTTGTGAATACAGTTGCTATTTCATATTTGTCAAAGAACGAATATAATATAGTTCAATGGTATTAGATTTATGTTGTTTATCTGACTAGGTAATATAATATAATATGACAAGTTAATACGAGTACCTAATAGGGGTTAAAGTATGAAATTGCCGATTATTTTCCCACTTTTTATTTTGTTTATAGCTCTTAAGTATAGTCATATTATTGCGTAATTCTTTTTGTATTGTATCAAAAAGTAAATAATGTAACTTTTTACTAAAAAAAAATGCAATACTAGTGCCCATTACTTCAAAGGAAGTCGTTGAAAAGACCCCTTACAATGTGTCAGCTGACCTTCTTGCTTCAATTAAGTATATTTGTATTATATACTTTGATTTTCAGAAATTTAAATACTATAATGCATAGCTTTATAACCATCTAACTTTCACCTTTAATTGCATCGAAAACGGTTCAGGCGTTTTTAAAAAAACAAAAAAATTGTTATTATGGAAAAATGACTTTTCTCGATTTAGTCCATACAAAACGGCAATTTCATATTTTAACACCTAATATTATATCATAGGTAATGCGAATGGATGGATGTTTGTTACCAGGCTAGAATACTGATACGTAGGTACCTAGCTTGCGCGGGTTTTTTTTTATTCAAAATGTAATTGTTTTTTACATACACTTGTAATTAGTAACTTATCAAAATTATTTGGGATACGAGAAAAAACTTGAAATAAATAAATATGTCTATTTGTGTTGAAAATGTTATTGCTTTTTGTTTTGGAGAATCTCATGCTATATGCTTCGCAATGTCGCGTCATATGATTATTTTGACTTGCAGAAAAACACTAGTATAATCCTACTTAAAACTTTTACACTACAATTTCATCTCGACACTACATTACTTAACAAACGAAAATTGCTTATCGTTACAGTTCTATTTCATCCGTGACAAAGTTTTTGAGAGGCGTGACCGTGACCGTTCTCAACAAATCCATGTACCTACGCATATATCTGTATTTATGGACAATGTAACCGGAATGTACTCATGCCCGCATGCTTTTTTACCACATTTTTTTGTCGAGGATAACGAGTCGATTATCTCTTCCTGCCCTACCTTTATCTAGTAACGTCGTATAGGGCACAAACATGTGATACGCATGAGAGAAATGGCATACCTACTCGAAGGTATATAATAATTAAAGTTATAGTTTCAAGTTTTTCCGCAATCTTTAAAAGGTTTTCAATGAACCAAAGCAGCCTTCAACAAACGTTACATGATCACACCTAAAGATGTTCATACGACTAATGATAATAAATTGTCATGCAATTCTAAATAATCATTTTTCAATGCTGTATGTCAGATACTCAATTGGTTCATTTACGGACATTTTACAATAATCTCTTTTGTCCGTTGTGCAGTGTCGCTGCATTTTACGTCATTTAGGCATACGTACATTGACTTTTATTAGTTCATTTGATTTATTCCTTGATTACACCAACTTAAACTATATGACCGTTATTGAAAACGCGAAATTCCGATCAATGTTCAACTACATGGAACACATGCTTTTTCTTTGCGATTCCGATTTTAATAAATGATTTCGGTTTTTTATCTGAGCAAAAGAATACACCCTTTATGAATTCACTAACCAAAATTGTATTATAGATAAGGTAAGAAAATAAGTTAACGTTTCCTTATACCAATACTCTAAGCCTTATACAGACATTATACAAGTCGTACTTATCAACAGTCATCGATACGAAGATAGTCAAGGAAGTATAAGGGGGAAAATACTATGTCAAGAACGAAATGCTGCAATGTTTAGAGTTAGACCATTCTCAGATCTAGGAAAAATGAGCGTGATATCAAATTTACCTTCCCTAAGAGTCTTGTGCCAGGACACGCTACTTAAATATTTTGTGTTAAAGGAAATTTTCGTCTTAGTCACCGAAATAGGGCGGATTCAAATTACCTTTTTTTTATTGCAGATTTTCGGTAGCTCGAAAATGAGTTAAGTAATAATTCACTGCGTCAACGCTGGAAGAAAATAAAATCGCAACTGTACGCGCTTACACGTGCTTCCAAACACAAAAAACGTTAAGATAATAATACTTTATAAATATAAAAATAATAATACTTCTGTAATAAATTTCCAACCAAATCAGGTAGTCTACAGCTTAGTTTTTATATTAGGTTATAGATTTGTAGATTTTCGCAAATATGCCCACGGCTTGTAAACTTAACTTGTTAGCGGGACGACCAAGTCAGCAAATTTGATTCATAGTTTTGCTAAGGTAGAAGGAATACTCTTATTATTAAGAGCCAATTGCAAAATTATCGCTTTTCTTATCCCACACAAACTTTAAATTTTTGTTTGTTACGAGTATATAGTAGACTTCCGGAATATTTAAAGAATTTACCTTTATTGATTTTTAAGAGACAACTTCATACCTGGCTTATGGAAATGTGTTTTTACTCACTTCAGGAGTACTTTAACAATTTTTTTATGTCTAGACTTAAATTGGCACACAGTCACGTGTTTTTTTTTTGTGACATTTTTCATTTTGTATTTATTATTTGTAACATAATTATTATAATATTAGAATAATTTCAATATTTTTGTAATTTTTGATCAATTGTATTTTTATTTTGAGAATTATTGATGACAAAGAAAAAATTATTTATATGAAGTTAGTGACTTTTATTTATAGTGATATTTGCATGACCTGTACGTTAAACACGAGGACTCATTTTGATATTGTAACAGCTTTTAATTACCATGTTAATAGCAAATAAATATTATTTTATCTTATCTAAAAATTAATATAAATAGCTAAGGTTCACAACTTTTTCTTACCTATCGATAGCTGTGGCCTCGTGTGGTGCCAGCACAAAAGTATAACATTTTCACCTCTCTTCCTATAGATGTAGAGGCGACTAACGGCCATTTCCAATAACCTGTCTACCTTCAGTTTTGGCATATCAGAGATAGAAAACAGTTTCTATCTCTGTTTTTGCCGTCCAAAGAAACAAAGACAGAAGTTGTTTTCTATCTCCGATATGCCAAAACTGAAGATAGATAGGTTATTGGAAATGGCCGTAAATAACAACGGGCAGCAGCGTCTTATCTCCACAACGGGCCAAACTGAAACAGCCTAGGTCTGGTTAGTTTGCGGAATGTATGACAAAATCTTCCTTTTCTAGAGTCATATGTACATACATGCTGATGATAAACGATTATCTCGAAGTTTGCTGTTAAAATAAATGAAAATCAATACATACTACGTGTTTCGCGTTATCGTGGTCCTTGGTAATCCCCGCTGGCGGGTGGCGGGGTCCGGGGGAGTGGCAGGCCAGCCCTCAGAGCTACAAAGAGACCGAACGGTTAGTGCGGTGACCGCAACGACATCGCACAGCAATGTAACATTCGCAATGCAACCGCACAGCTGAGAACCGCAACGCAAGCACTTATTAGCCCACTTACTTATAAGATGACGCAACAATCCACTTTTTAACATGATAGAAAAGAACTGTTGATGTGACAAGGTAGATGCTGGAAAACTTAAGGCATTTAGGATCTTACTAGCGTTGCCGTACCGTTAACTTCGAAGATAAAATGTAGCCTATGTTATATCCCTATACCGCTATGCCCGAATCTGATCCTTTTTCACATGAAAAATAAACTTGTTGATCCCACGGAAACCGTTAAATATTCTGAAAGCTATTCCACCCCATAATTTATTTGCGTGCCAAATTCATCCAGATCCCATCAGCAATTCTAACGTGATTAAGTAGAAAACGACCACGTAAACTTTCGCATTTATAATATTATGGTGTGGTAAGATTTGTAAGATTAGGAATGGCTGTGGACTCAGATGGTACAAACCCAAACTTTATAGCAATAAGTCATTAATTTGTGATTACTTAAATGAAAAGATGATATGACCTATTAACCAACATACTACCTTACTAAACTAGTTTTAACGTAAAGGAGATTGTTTAATGTTAATTCGGAAAATTGAAGTTTATCTAGCAGAATAAGTTCCTTGGCTCTTGGACATTTGAAACGGTACAGTCAAACTTATCTACTATTTTTATTTAATTTAATTTAAAGGAGATGTCCCATAATAGGCCCAGACATAGTACACCATTTACAAAAATCAAGAAAAATTTACTGTTTCTGGAAAAAATACATATAAATTTATATAACGTATAATTTAGTGGTTCAAAAATAAACAAGATCGAATAATTTATCAAACTCCATAGGCATTCCAAGATGGCCTCAATCTAAAAAAACTTTAAATGTCAGTAGCTGTCAGATACCCCTTGTCACTTTGGCATAATCATTCACTTCAAGTTTTTGTTCTGCTTGTCGTGTTTTAAATGTAGTTCATTATAACGACCTCATTTTCGATTTCTGGATTTGGTATTGATCGACACATTACTTTCATAATGTTTGTTGTTACTACAGCAAGCGATGGCACGCACTCGACTCCTAGATGCGCGATTATGAAACCAAAACTGACAGACGTCATCAAAATGTCATCTTCCGCCATGATGGTTTTGTTGTTTTGTATTGCTATTTTCTTACTTAACTCTTTATTTGAACCACTTAACGAAGCCAATTTAAAAGAATTGGATAATAACAAAATCTTGTAGGTGTATTGGTCTATCTTTTGGTGGGGTGTACAGGTTCTGGGCCTGGCCTCCATACAATAGTTGAAATAGATGCGATTTTGCAACAAAAAAGTAAAATTATGTGTATGTAAGTTCATACGCATTATATAACATTTTTGTTTTAAAATAGCTAAGTTCTCACAAGATTAAGTTTTGCTTTAATATGTTTTGTCTCTTTCTATGCCAGTACTTTAAAAATTGTCAATCACAATATTAAGTAGTAAACTAGAACTAAATTACTATAGACCACTGGTACAATCGTGCCCTATATTTAAAAACGACCATATTCCTCAATACGAACATCAGCAGGGAAAATTGTCATACGCACATTAATAAAACAATGAAACGTGCAACGACACATAATAAACATTCTATTATCTGTAAAATACTGTCAATTTGAAAAAACACATACAAAAAAGGTGCATTGGATTTATTTCGTTCACTTAAAAAAACCTGTTGAAATATAGGTACATATACGAGTATGTAATCATTCGCAAATTTTTGTTCGTAACGGCCACTAGTTCGATGATGTAATAGGTACGTATTAAAAAAAGTTTAACAAAACATCATGGATCCGGTTTAGTTCTTCAAAGTCAGAAATCTTCGTAAAGCCTTGGGCTGGTGCCGCCAGGGACTGAACTGGTCATGACGCGAGCTATGCCGATGAGTAAAAAATATAACACAGAATATTGCATACGCCCTTAACACTAATTTCATGTTAAAGATTTATTGATTAAAGTTGTATGATATGAAAACCATCTAAATATATACTTATAATTTGAAAGAATAGGGATTTTGTATTGAAATAGTTAGCTTTTAAAAAGTATATTTCTCAAACAACGTATGTATAGGTACTGTTACGTTTATTTTTACAGACTCATTGCAAATTTGTATAATGTAATGCTGTTACGACGCGATACTTGATTAATAATTTTAAGTACCATAAAAGTTTTGTTATTCTATTTTGAAACAACAAAAATATTTTATTTTGAGACAGGTGCATACATCTTAATTGTCACTTATCCAGGGCGATTAAAATCAGCGATGTGAATTGTTTATTTATTTCCCTGATGCTGATAACAGCCATGTAATAACCGGGGAGGCCAGCTCTATTAACGTCATCTGATAAGACGAAGGCACAAATGATTCGGAGTGCGGAGTAGGTATGCACGAAGCGATCAAGGAAACCACTGCATTGTAGTAGCCTGAGAGCTAGTATTTATAATTGCTATTATTTATGAACAAATCCTATTATGTATAAAAGTAAGATTAAATTTTTAAAATCATTATATATGAAAAAATAATTTTGTAGAAGATTGTTACAATAATAAGGGCACTTGTACATGTATGTCTCTCTTCGTGTAATTAGTTTTTACTGGGTTTCTAGCTGTTACATAACACTAGACAATATTTAGTTTACAATACAATGATAGGGCTAAGATATACATCTATAAAAAGGGAGTGAGAGCCTGAGAGAGAATCATACCAAGGCATTTTTTTTCCAAATTTAAAACTGCAGTTTTGTATATTTTATATCAAAACCAAGAAAACCAAGAATAATAAGTAAATACCTTAACTTATGTATAAGTTAAGCTTAAAAAATATTAGGAGGTTTTTATTAAATAACATCCGCAAGTTATTGCTCAAGTCCAGAGAACTGTTCATTTAGATTCAAACTATCGAGTTTAATAAGTCTATGCCTCCTCTAGCTTTAGACTTAGAACGCTAACTCTTGGTCTATAACTCTATAATAACAGAGCCGAGATGCTTTGAGCCCGATAGCATCTGCTGACAATATGCAGTTCCGCTTTTACACGACAGTAATGAGCACTTAGCTAGTTAATAGGTTCTATAGAATAACGTTATCTGAGTTTCAATGTCGCGAGCAGAGCTTGCGTGCTTGTTTGAATCGCCATTTGGCAGAAACCATTTGAATGTGTTCTTCTCTTTAATTTTACGTTATAAATGTTACAGAAAACAATAACAGTATTGTAATTCTTTATCTGTTTAAAAGCAATAATATAAATTAAAAATACATTTTTAAGCAATTTTTGTGATGGAATTGTATTTTCAATATTGACAGTTAGTTCTAAAAGATAACTTTATTTCATAGTGTTATGTTGTTAATCGAAAGTATTATGTATGTTGAAAATCGAAAGTAATGGAATTCATGATTTTTATACTTTTACAAATATATTATTTTTCTTTGTAGTGAAAAAAATACTACCTATGTCATAGTTACCCGTAATGTCAGGCAGTAAATTATTTTTTCTTGTATTGACACAATCCATTTTTTTCTGGAATATGCTGTGTCTAAATTCTCTAAATATGTTTGTGTGAATATTTTAAAAAGATTTAAACATGATTCTTGCTCCATTATCATTCTAATTTTTTATAAATCTATTTTGATCATAGGTCCTAAGATCCAGCACCAATTATATTTTAATACGAGTATCATTGTCCAGCACATATTTTTATACAACTTTAATGCAAATGTATCAAGAAAATATGTCATGTGAAAAATCAAGAAAATAATTACAGCATCAAATAAATACCGGCCAAGTACATATAATACTTGTAGGGTTCCGTAGTTGCAGAAGTTCCATAATATTAAAACATTTCCTTTCGTCTTTCACTTTATGTAACTAATTTTCATCGAAACAGAATTTGTTTGAAACTTTCCTATTTCAAATTAGTTTTTTATCAAATCTAACGACTCTCTTCACTATGGTATAAGACAATCATTTTATTTTACGTAATTTTTATGCACGATTAATCATGTACGAGTATAGCAACCTGTAATTTTTCATATACCCATGAAAAATTACAGGTTGCTCGCAGTCTCTGATATTAACCACGGAAGAACAGCCAGACAGGGATATAGAGAATCTATAATGGTTCCTTGGCTTATCTGCGCAACCCTAAAAATATATACCATTCTTAACCGCAAACGACTTATTAAGTCAACATAGAAAAATAACAACAAGTAAAGCCTTTTACATAAATATTCAAATATTTGTTTCGCAGGCAACAACGGGGAATAAATGCATGTTTCTTATTAATTTATGTTTTTTTTAAATATTAAGTTTTAAACGTCATTGTGAATGTTGTAAATATTTTGATCGGTAATTTGACCAACATCTTGACTTACTGCACATAAGGATACGTATAGGTATGCATTTAATGACAAAAGCAACGGTACAAGTTAATTTGAACAGCTGTTACTACGATTATAACTACTGTGACTATCGGAAATAGATGTCTGTCGATATTTTATGATCATATTTTTTATCAATTTGAAATTTATATAAAATTTGTATTGTATGTATTTGTATACACCTCGAAATTTGTACTGTTTATTCTTATCGTCTTAAGTTACGGTTAAAAAGGTTTCTTTTTAATAGTCTGTCTAAACACTTGAGTGAGTGCGTTTTTAATAGACGAAAAAAAGAGGGGTGCTCTATGCAACGTGCAAGCCTTCCAGATCTTCGGTTTAAGTTCGATAAATCTTATGATTTTATGAAGTTATCTTCCTGATGCTCAAATTGATAAAACACACTTGATGAAAGTAAGTTTAAAAAACGTCAAATCAAGTTGAGACATACTCTCGATTCGATTTCAATCCATTTCCAACGTCGAATTAATTAATTTCATGAGACTCCACAAAAATATGAATTTGATTTGGCAAATATGAATACATTGCTGCATTGTGACGCTAGTGTAGCGTTTAAGAGTGCCAAAATCTTAGAGCATTAATGCTCTAAGGCCAAAATACTGAAGATTTCGATTTTACTCTTATTCCCGAACAAAATCGAGTGTCAAGGGTAAGCCTACTGAACTGCTATCGGATAATGACAACAACAATTGTTCTAACGTGACGGACGCATTTACGCAACAGAAATCAACAATAAACCTTAAATATTCCAATTTCCTTCCCATTGTATATTGTCTTTGTTAAATATTAGACGGTCACCTTATCGGATGCATTGTCACTAGGTGTTCATTTACTCTATGTCATCAGCCCACTGATGGATATAGGCCTCTCTTATAGATGGAATTCGCCGTAGCTGCAGTCTTAAAGGTCCTTCACTACACCCATATAACGACAAGGGCTCCTTTTTTAGAGTTCCGTACCCAAAGGGTAAAAACGGGACCCTATTACTAAGACTTCACTGTCTGTCCGTCTGTCCGTCTGCCTGTCGCCAAGCTGTATCTCAAGAGCCGCGATAGCTAGACAGTTAAAATTTTCACAAATTATGTATTTTTTAAGTAATAAGTAATTTATTCGCTCATCACAAACAATTACATGAATTAGTATATTCATTATACAGGCTAGCTTAAATATAGTTTGTGTGAGACTGACGCCTGTGGGAGATATGAATACAGATTCTCCTACCCTCCAGATTGATCATTATGTATTATGAATAAGCATTATACCGTTACAAAGCATTTCGGAACTCATGATGCAGAGATATTAAGGTTTAAAAAAAACTTAGTCTTAAAGGAGACAATAATTGTTATATACTTAATTAGGTTTGTGTAAACATGTGTAATGTACTAAATGAGGATGTGTGAAAGATTAAATACGTGAGTCTGTGGGTATAAGAGTTTAGGTGTGTATTTTTGAATGTGAATTGGTGTTTTTAAATTAAGGTTAAAATATATTAGTGTGGACTATGGAGGTACCTTTCTGTTTGGTCGTAAGTTTTTGGAGAAAATAGCGTACAGTTTTTTACAGTCAAAAGAGGAAAGATTATAAATAGGGACTTTAACATTTATTTTGTTGTATAGATATGGTCCTAAAAAAAATACCTTCTCGTACCGCAATAACAACCATACAATAAACCCGTTTTTTTTTGCCTTTTTGGTACGGAACTCTTCGTGCGCGAGTCCGACTCGCACTTAGTCGGTTTTATTTAGTTAAGTTGACACCACAGAATCTTTATACATGATACTTAATATACTACAGGATGACTTTTCCATCTTCTTCAAATTTTTTATAGGCGTTCAGTACCGTATATAGAGCTCATTTATGAAGTAAAAAATGTAAATTAAATTTTCGTGTGATAATCACACGAAAATTAATTTTTACGGTCCTAAGCCTGTTAAGGTATGAAGGGAAAATCAAAAACTAATGAATAGTATCGTAATGAATTAATGAGATAAAAAAAGTGTTGGCAGGAGGCCGTATCAAAAATTTTAGATTTTTGGCGGACATTTTCTAAGTGCTTTATCTTGACATTTTAGTACTGGGCTATACCAAAAGAAAAAATACGTCATTTGTTTCTTGTCTCTTAGATTGCTATATTAAAATCTGGAAGGTGGTTAAAATTTCATCCTATATACGAGTATTTGTATCTATAATGGCCATTGTTGCTTTTGAAGACTAATCTTATGATTATACTGGAATTGGTAACAACGCCCCGTTGGTCTAGTGGTTTAAATACCGGGCCATGATATCGGGGTCCCAGATTCGATTTCCGGGTCGGGCAACAAAATAAAGTTTCGAATTTTCGAACGTTGCTCGGGTTTGTGATGACCAACCCGCATTTGGCAAGTGTGGTGATTAAGCCAGTACCCATTATTGCTGTGGTAACTTGAATTCAATGATGAAGGCCTTTTCCCTGCAGTGGGATGATTATAAGCTGTAACTTTAAACTTGGTGTAGGTATTACTAAGTAGTATTAAGTAATCAGAATATTATAATTTGGTGGACTGCGGCAAAATGCGGTTCCCATTCAATACTTCAACAGTATTTTAGCTCAAGATAATGCAAGCAAATAGTCTGTTTATTACCACTCTTAACACACTATGTTGAAATTATGCGCGTATATACATTTCGGAAATAAAATTTTGTTTACATAGATTTGTTTTAAGGAGGATTATAAAGGCCGAAAATACGTTCGAAAATTCAAGAGTATCGTTTAGCTTAGGTATAAATTCTAAACAAACATAAATTAAAATACAACCAGAAAAATATAAAGGAAAGTGACTTCTTTAGTGCTGTGTGACAGATACATATTTTTTTCGTTCTTGCAAAGTGTCTTCGAGCCGTATCTAATACTCTGCTGGTATAAATTACAAGAAAGGTCATTTATAATATAATTATTGTCGTTTTCCGTTTGTTCAACTCGAACGGTTTGAGTCATGCAAAATGATCATTTAATTCATTGACTTATTAATTAAAGCAATCAATGTAAGAGAACAAACAGAGCGAACCGAAGCTAAGGACAAATGTAATAAAAGGATTTATTGCAACAAATGCTTTTTTTTCTAGAATCTGGATTTACGTTTAGTCTAATTTCTGTTGTAAAGTCCTTATTTCTAATAACAAAAAGTTATATGTATGTACAGGGTCTTCCAGAGCAAGGAGCAGCTGTGGCAATGAGAGAATGTATAAGCTTATACCTTCTGAACAGACAAAATATATTTTTAAACATTTACAAATTATGTCACTTTATTTAATCAAAAATTAATCCCTCGATCGTGAGTTATTCCAGATACAATTGAAATCAATTGTTATCGCGGCACGCGCGTGCCTCCTGGGGGTTGAGGGATTAAAATAGGTATAGAGCTCTCAATCCTTTTAACTAAAATTTATATGATAATTAGATATAATATATTAAAACTTTATAATAAATATGTAATCGATGTAGTATAAGTATGAACTCTGTAAAGCAGTTGTTCCGTTCTCTTCTACACCCTGTATGTATAGCGCAAGCATGAAAGAAATTGCAACGTCTGCATACGTTTTTTCAAAACATTTTAATGCGGAGGCAATGTAAAGTATAGTTAATGTACAGAAGGGAGGTGTTAGGTAAATAGTGAGATCCTAGAAGAGCTAAGTTTACTCTTGACTTCCACATTCAACGGTATTACATTTCTGACCACTGATTATTGAGATATCGATTACTCATAAAATATATTAGTTACCTGCCTACCTGATACTGACCATTGATTTTGATTCAATAAGCGTACACCAACTGTGGTGCCTGATCGTTATCGTCGCCAAAGATAGATTCATATAATTGCAGTCGATTATGTTTGAGCTCTATATGTTCGAGCAGGAAAAATGAAACAAGGTTGGTCACACACGCTTAAATGAGGCCTGACGTTTACGAGTTTGAAGTGATTTACAGGAAGAATCATAAAAATGTTTTTAAAGTTATTACTATTGTTCCGATTCTTTATGATCCCACCGACCAAGTGACGAGTAATGCAAACCTGTATGTATTACGGCCTTTCAAACCACATGTTTCAAACGATGTTTTTGGAAGTAACTTCACTCAGTTTACCCAGACATGATTTGACAATGATTTTTTATCTTACGAACCTGGTATCCTTTACCGTTTAAACTACGCCATTTGGATCATCGAATATGAATATTAACAAGTATTTAAATGTAACTAAATGAACATCTTTGTTAAAATAGCATCACAGAACTCTACAAATACAATAAGTAAAACAGTAAACAAATCCACGCTAGTTATAGTTACAAAAAGAAGACTGTCCGTTTCCTTATGAATGTCTGACTCTGTGTAAAAGCCATACAATTATGTCTATTTTGGTGAAACACGAAAACAAAAATTGGCAGGTTGATTTTATACATTTGGTAAATTAGTGTTATTTTAGGTCACCATGAAAACAATCGACTTCATGATGTAAAGTGGTTTTTACGACTTCATTGGAGAATAATGGAGATGATGATGTCGTGTTCGAAAAAACACTGAGACATTATGTCTTCAATTTTAACCGTCGGACATATTAATCATTTGGTGATAATGATAAATTCCCTACTCACAGTTTTTGTTATAATGCACATGGTCTCATCGAATTCCTACATGCAATAACGCAACATCGCCTTTTGCCAAGGTTGTAAGTAATAAATAGATCATTAAAATTATAAATGCGAAGGCCATTTTATTTCCTTGGTCATAAAATTTTCATGACATCGGTATCATCAGGATCAGGAGCTTGTATGTTTCATTACGGTAAAAAATATTTAGGTATTTTAGGTAAGGTTTTTTGTACAACTAAGTAGTTTGTACATATTACGGAATAATAAAATATCTATGAGATATATAATTTGACTGATGAAAACTTTGCATTAAGGTTAAAGGATTACGAATTCGGAACCGTAAATAAGGAGCCAACATCATTTAATTATGGGATATAATTTTCTAAACATTAAACAAAATAAAAACGTGTGTTATAAATAAAAAGAGATACAGCAAATTGAAATATATCAATTTTTTTCTCCGATTCTCTCGTAATAAGTAAGTTTTTTATCTTTTATCATTACAATAAAAAATTGTAATAATGTAAAAGTAAAATGTAATAATGCTAACGATATATATGGTTTGCTCATACAGAGCAAATAATAATAGAGCCATAATATCGCCATAATCGCCGTTACGAGAAATGTATTGAAAGCTGCATGTGCCATTGAAGTGATTATTGATTGGGTTATGGATTGAAATTGCTTACAACATTTAAGCAATACATTTTAAGTTTCATTGTTAAGGCAAGGGCAAACCATCCAAAGATCATTTGACATCTGATCTGTGATAAGAGTGTGCAATGAAGGCTCAATGTGAAATTACTGTGAATCTCGCATTGTCGGACTGTGTGTAGTGCGCAGTGACCACAGCAGTGACTCTAGCTAGTTTTTGCTTCAACACGAAACGTGTCGAGGTAAATTACATTGTAAGTACCTATAATAAGCCGACAATTTAATCTTTAGCATAGCACAATGCTTGAAACCGTAGGTAGGTAGGTAAGTACTTACGTTAGTACGTTAGTACGTAAAGAACAAGTTGTAAGCACTTCGTCTAAATCAGAAATAAAATAAGTGTGTATGATGATGTCATTTATAACGAATATATAACTAGACAAAGTGGCGATATTTAAAACGAAATATATTTTGGTTTAAGACCAGTATTGCATCTGCATTAGGGTAAAAATATGATGAGAATATATTTTACTCAACGCCCCTAAAACGGGAAGAATATACTTTATCAACTAGATTATTGGTATCGACGGACATCGACGACCTCCGTGGCGGAGTGGCGTACACACCGCTGTTCAAGGTGTCGCCTGCTCCGAGGTCCCGGGTTCGATTCCCGGGTCAATGTAGAAAAAATGTGTTTTTCTACATTTTCTCAGGTCTGGGTGTTTGTGGTACCTTCGTTGTTTCTAGTTTCCAAAATACGAGTGCTTTAAATAGTTATTCAAATTGGGATCGGAATAATGTATGTGATGTTGACCACATTTATTTAAATATTTATTGGTGTAGTGATGGGATAGTCTGCCTGCTACGCAATGGTTCCGGATTCGATTCCCAGTAAGGTCACTTTAAAAGATCCTTTCTAAATGGGTTTGTCTCAGGAAGGGGCGGGTGGGTAAAGTGGTACTTCGGAAGGTACGTTAGTTGTCAGTCACATCTGTTGTCACAAAATGGAAGTAGTAAAAACAAGTTACGTCAGAGACTTGAAAATTGCAGCTTGAAATACTCATTCTAATTATCCTTCAAACCCTTGAAGGATAATTAGAATGAGTTGAATCATACGTCAAAACCAAGGAGATTAATGCAACTTTATACGAAAGCTCTTAAACTTTGCTATTATAAAAGTTTAAAATACTGCCTGCCTGAGGCGGGGACTTCAACCCGCAACTCTCGGCTTACCGGGCGACTGCTTAACCGATCATAGTTAGGTAGTATAGATCATTGTTTAGAGCTGTCTTAAATTTCTTATCTTAATTTATCTATTCAATATTTGTCTTCACAGTAATTTATATATCTATAGTATTTATAAAAATGAATCCCTATTTCTCTTGGTCACGGCATCACGCGTTAGCAAATAAAAAAAAAAGAATTAACGAAATCGGTCCAGCCGGGACCGATTTCGTTAATTCTTTTTTTATTTGTTCGTTGCCATCAGGAGAAGGTTGGTATGAAAGAAAAAAATAAGGAAATTGTGCGGAAAATTAAAAAAAACTTAATCGCCATACTAAATTATTTTTAATGTAACCTTATTAGACTAGACTTTAGACAATTTCAACTTTATTTATGTAAGGCGTTTGAAATAACATTGACAGAATACGTGCTGCAAATATCGTCAAATAGGGGGTAAAAAATCGGCCAAGTGCGAGTCGGACTTGCACACGAAGGGTTCCGTATCATTGACTAGGTAAACAACAGTAGGTAGGATTAATTTAGTTAATGTAGTGCCTACCTGTTACCATTTCATCATCATCATCATCATATCAGGTGAACGACGCCCTTTGCTGGGCATAGGCTTCCCCCAAGGATCTCCACAACGATCGGTCCTGTGCTGTCCGCATCCAGCGGCTTCCCGCGACCTTGACCAGATCGTCGGTCCACCTTGTAGGGGGCCTGCCCACGGAACGTCGTCCGGTATGCGGTCGCCATTCGAGAACCTTTCCGCCCCAACGGCCATCGGTTCTACGCGCTATGTGTCCCGCCCACTGCCACTTCAACGATGCAATCCTTCGAGCGATGTCGGTTGTTTTAGTTCTCCTGCGGATCTCATCATTTCTGATTCGATCGAGTAGGGAAATACCAAGCATAACTCTCTCCATTGCTCGCTGGGTGATCTTGAGCTTTCTTATGAGACCCATAGTAAACGACCACGTCTCACTCCCATAGGTCATTACTGGCAACCCCACTGGTCAAAGACTTTCGTCTTGAGACACTGAGGTATTTCGGACGCGAACATATGCCGGAGCTTCCCGAACGCTGCCCATCCGAGCTGGATTCGACAAGAGATCTCTTTCTCGAAGTTGGACTTACCTAACTGGACTGTCTGTCCCAGGTAAACATAGTGGTCAACAACTTCGAGTGCAATGTTCTCAACGTTAACTGGTGCGGGTGCAACATGGGCATTTAACATGATTTTCGTCTTGTCCATGTTCATCCTAAGACCTACTCTTTGAGAAGCATTATCGAGATCTTCGAGCATAATGTTCAGGTCTTCCAAGGTCTCAGCCATAAGAACTACATCATCGGCAAATTGCAGGTGTGTTAGGTATTCGCCATTGATGTTGATGACGCGTCCTTTCCAGTCTAGAAGCTTAAAAAAAATATCCTCCAACGCAGCTGTGAACAATTTCGGAGAAATAACGTCTCCCTGTCTCAACGCCATTTATTGATATCGAACAAAAAATGGCGTTATTTGTATGGAATTAACTATAATTTTATTATTTATGATTAAAGTTAAAATACTACTATGTGTTTTTTGAATATATCAAGTGCCTTCCTGTTGCCATTATTAATATCAAGCAAAAAAGGGCAAAAAATCGCGTTTGTTGTATGGGGAGCCCCCTTAAATATTTATTTTACTATGTTTTTAGTATTCGTTGTTATTGCGGTAACAACGAAAGTACATAGTTGTGAAAATTTCAACTGTCTAGCTATCGCAGCTCTTGAGATACAGCCTGGTGGCAGAGCGACGGACCCGTTTTTACCCTTTGGGTACGTAACCCTAAAAAAATGAATCAAGCACATGGCCAGTCATATGTCACCTGTTCCCGTGTCGAAATACCAAAAAAAAAAAAAAAAATAATAATTATATTACACCCGCCAAAAAAAAAATCACAATAATGTTGTATATCATAAAGCATTATAATAATAATACACAATTGGTAAAATTTTTTTTTACACCATTTCCTTATAGTATTCATAGTTAAGACAACGTATGTCGGGTCCACTAGTTAAATAATAATTCTAACAGGGATTTTAGTGCCACTAATGAAGCTTCTTTTGAAGCGAACAACGTTGCAAAGTCGGCTTTTTTGTACCATCAATCTACAAACGCTTGGGTGACGCCATTGTAAATTGTGCTTGGGATCTCATAATTGAAACGAATAATAATTTATCAGTTGTCTTCAAAATGTTAAGAATTCTGCAGACAAAAAAGCCAGACACTGAGTTACAGACTTAGTCAGTAAGTACTTTTTTATTAAATAAATAATGATCTTAGTAAATAATATATTTTTGTAGGACAGGGTAGATAACTTAAAAGAGTTAGCAATAGGGCGTGAACAAAGGACGCGTTGACAATATGCAGACAAATAGGTATTTTCTAAACATTTAAATGTGCTGTGTCTAAATTTGACTGTAAGACAAAATTAAGTACTAATAAGTATGTAAAAGCGTATTTTTTGAAGAAATATATACTGAAACAAAAACTGATTGTGTTAGAGTTAATATGAACACGAAATTATGTAAGCTAAGTGCCATAGTTGAAAACCAGTAATGATTTTAGCAAAAACCTACATACCTGAGATTTCCGAAATGAAAATTGCAAGTTAGATGTCCGTTTTCTATGGCGGTGCATGTTTGGATTCATATGTATCTTTTTTTTTATATTAATCCAGCGATATTAATTATAAAGCTATACAGAAAAAAAAACTCTACTGCTGCTCTACCATGAGCTAAACGAATTTGGATTTGGACATTTATTAATCGATCTCATACATCAAAACGGAAGACTTGACCCCTTATTTCGTTGCCCGGTTTTAGCAAAACCTGCTTCGCACCAGCATTGTCCACACTTGCGTTGAAACTTTCACAGTTATATCGCAAGATTTTTGTTCATCAATCATAAGTATCGGCGAGTTTAATCAATTCCGTGAAATCACTCGAAACAGTACAGTGAAATGTTATTTTTGAACGACTGCAAAAAAAAGTATTTACTTTTTTTTATGCAGAGGATCCCGCAGAATATCAGCTTTGTGGCATGCCATAAAATGCCACAATAAATGCTGAGAGGGAGACCTTTTTTGCATCTTCTTGTGTTTAAATGATGGTATTTTTTATATTTTTATTTTATTTCGTGTTTTCTGAATGATTGTATAATATGTTTCTGATGCCAAATAAATTATTTGTCTTTCTTTCTTCTTTTTTTTATTTATTTTTTAGTATGATTTTTGTTTGATGGAAATGAACATGATAATTCTAGTCCTTAATGCGAAAAAGTTTACAACCTTAATTTGATAAAAAAATTGTTAAAAAATTAAATAAGTTACCAATTTTGTGTCAAAGTTAAATTTATATGAAAAAAAAAGCTAAATTGGAACAAATTTGGACAATGATTTTGTCATGCTTTCATCCAACCTTATTTTCCTTACCAATTTCTAAATTTACACAAATATCTATGAAAGTCCTTAAAACATATTATCATACAAATGAAGAACGTACGTATAACAATTATTATTTACTTACGGTTAAATGATTCTGCGGTCGATACCCTGAAGAGAATCCGATCAATAATTGCCAACAGATGAGGATTGACGAGTACCTACAAGAAAAATTCGACGGCCCGATGTGCTGAGTTTGATCGAATCTTCTAAGACTTCGGGCAAAAAATATGTTGAACAAATTGCGACGCACGATCACACAACGGCACGCCCGCCGCGAACTCGACAATGTTATTGTCAATGTATATCTACATTGCAAAATTTTACCTCTCTAAGTAATCAATATTGAAAAGCCGTTCACCGATTTCTATAGCTTTCGCATTAACATACATAAATAAATCACAGAGGCTGAGAAGGATGATAGGAAGAGAATGATTTCAGCTTTTAAGTATGCAAGCGTCTGTTTTTTGACTATAAAAACTCGACTTTAAATTGTAACTAGTCTTTTTTATTATCATTATCATAATTATTACCGGGAAAAAGGCGTGAGTGTGTGTATGTATGTATGTATTATCATTATCTCAGCCAAAGGACGCCCACTGTTGAACGTCAACTTAGGATCTAAACAATGATCGATCTACCGGCTCCCGTAGCCTCTTTTTATAAATAAATAATAAAATATATTTATTTCGGACATCTAGATCCATAATTATTAGTAACAGAGTAACTTAAGGCTAGTGTTAGTACACAATAAAAGACATAAAAAATATTAAACAAAAAGAGAAAAAATAATAAAAACAACTAAATTATAAGGCGAGGTACAAGCACCTCGGGTTTTCTCCGGCGCCAGGACTACCTAACTGCATGCAGTGTTATCCAGTGCGCCAGCACCGGAGAGCCCCAGCGGGCCATCAACGCGCGCAGGATAGTGTTGGGGCTATCGCGCGCGCGGCGCCACAAGGAGGCGCAGCGCTTGCGCACGATGGCAGCAAAGCCGTCCGTACGCGCCTCCGCGAACATAGTGGAGGCACTGCAGTAACGCGGCAGCCCCATCAGTACCCGGAACGCGTTATTGTACTGCACTCGCAGGTCGCTGTAGGCCCTCCGCGTATAGCTAACCCACAGACTGCACGTGTAAAAGGACTGACAGAATGCCCTAAAAAGAGTTAACTTAACCTGTTTAGTACAACGTGCAAATCTGCGAGCCAACATATTACAGCGAATGGAAATAGCTCTACGCTCCCTTTCAATGTCAACACTATCTTTCATGTCCTCCACGATCCAGTGGCCTAAATACTTAAAACGTTCAACTTTTTAACGGAATACCGCAGAGTGTTATATTTGGAATATTGTTGTACCGCTTATTGTCCGGTTTGAATACCATGAACTCGCTTTTGGTAGTATTATATTTAAGCCCCTGGGCCGCAGCGTAGGACTCACAAACGCTAAGCATTGTCTCCAAAGCACCACACGATGGACTCAGCAGCACCATATCATCCGCGTAACTAATATTATTTACACAGATGCCGTCTATATGACAACCGATACCTGTGCTGCTGAGCTCATCGATTAATCGGTTCATGTACAGGTTGAAGAGCGTAGGCGAGCTCAGCCCCCCTGCCTTACTCCGCACTCCAACCTGTAGCCCTCAGAAAGGAGACCTGCCCATCTAACATTGTTCCTCTGATTGCCGTACCAATGCTTGAAGAGCTCTATAATTTCATTTGGCAAGTCAGTTTCCACTTTCATCTTGTACCAAAGGATATCATAGGACACCAGATCGAAAGCCTTGGACAAATCAAGGTAACATGCGTACACTGGTGTCTTTCTTATTGTATAATACCTGACGGTCTGTTTCAGGCATAGGATAGCACTTTCAGTGGAAAGACCTGCCCTAAAACCAAACTGTGCATCGTTGAGTGAGATGTGCCTATCCAACCGGCGACTGAGCAGACCGTCCAGTACTTTTGCAACCACTGTAGCAAGAGAGATGGGCCTATAATTGTTGACGTCGGACGAATCACTAGTTTTGCTTTTTATGATTGGTACCACAATAGTAAGACCTTCCGGTAAATAAGAATGCCCCAAACATAGGTTAAAAAACAAAGATAGAACTCTTGGCAGGTGCACTCCAGCATGTCGCAGGTGTTCGATGCTAAGGTTATCATACCCCGGAGACTTGCCTCTTACCATACCTTCAATAACCGCCTTCACCTCCTCTGTGGTCAAGTAGACACTACGCTTTTGGCTATCCACCTGAGCATCGAAAACCCTCCACGCAGAACCTAGTGGTGAGTCCACCTTGAAATGCTGCCTGAATAGATTGGCTATACCTTTAGGTTCATGCACGCCCGCAACGCTCACCGGAAGACTAGGCTTAAGATAGGTAGGTATAGATTTTTAATAGGTATTTGTTACTAATGCCAAAATCGCCTATTCTACATACAACAAATTATTTTTTATTTAGTGTTTCATTTGGGTATTGTGACAGTTTTAATTAGGTCCTCAAGTCTAAAATAAAATGATGAAAACATTGATTTTTTTTAATGTACCTACCTAGTGTAGTTTTTTAGCTTGCGCAATGTCACGCAAGAAACACAACGCTTTTTGAGTTCGAATGTCTACATTTTTTACTATACTAGATAATCAAAGTAAATAACAACTTCTATACATATAGGTGTTGTCGTGATGGACTTGGTAATGTAGTGAACATTTTGGGGTGTACATATGTTTTATTGCAACCATTTTCTTTTGTCGTTTCCTAATGAGTCACCCTTATACGTATTAATACATAGCTTTTCTATCACACACGTGCTGCTGAACCGTAACTAAGAATGATGTAAGTACACCACACATAAAACATTATTACTTTAATTGCAAGATGGATTAGTAAACGTTTAAAATAGTGCAAATAGTGCCTATTACAGCTTGTAGCCTCGTAGGTATACAAAGCTTTTTGCTATATCATTACTCCCTTTAGCAAATTATTGTAGTTAAATATAATTTTGATGAATGAGCCTAATGACATAATGAGACGCTCTGACGCTTAAATTTGTGTTATTTTTTCATTAACATCACGTTTTTTAATGATAAATATAGGCTAAAGTTATGTCAGAGCTAATACTACCGTATTTGTATTGTACTTGTATATAAATATATGCACGTGTTTCTATGTTTTTGGACCCTGATATTCGTAGGGAGAAGACTGTGATTTATGACTGTTGCTTCTCAAAATTGTCACGAAATCTTTTTTAAGATTAAACACGCCAAATTACTTTATTGATGAACAACTTTAAGTCCTAAATCGCATTTAGTATAATTTATGTGTAGAAATATTACCTATAATGTCCAATAAAATTCCAGACATTTCTTAAGAAAAAGCTTTGTCGTAAGTGTTAGCATCTTTTTTTTTAAAGGTGTAATCTGACAACACAAAACCTGTGACACGTAAAAGTTAAAAACAAAATGTAGAAAACATTGAGCCGAATTAGGTTTCAGATACAAAGGCAAATAGAAATTACATTTTAATTATGTTATTTATTTAAATAAAAAGTAAAAACTGTGACATAATTAATATCCACCAATGTCTTAAAATATTTTACTTTGTAGAGAACTAAGGTAGAGAACTAGAAGTTTGGTGACCGCTGTGTAGAGGTGTCAGGTGTGTGTATGAGCCATATTATCATGTCTCATTAGTAACCGCAAATTACATAGAAGGAAAAGATCCAACCGCAAGATTTTGTCAATGAGGTTTTTTTACTACAAAATATTTTTAAGGTATGTTAATAGACGTTTCTGCTCGGTTAATTAAAATGTAACGGCAAGTCATTTGAAACAATAAACATATTATTATTTTTATCAATTTAATAATAAATAATAATAATAAATATTTTAAGACATGCCTCACTGAGCCACACAGAGCCATCTAGTCCCAAATTAAGGTAGTATTAAGTACCCTGTCGTATGGGGTACTAGACAACCGATAATCTTACTTATATACTTTTTTTTGTAAATACATACTTATAATACATAGAAAACACCCAGACCAGTACAAACAGACATGTTCATGCACACAAATATTTGTACTGTGCGGGGACCGAACCCGCGACCCATGGCTCAGAAGCAGCGTTAACTACCGCTGATCCAAATGGTCGTCGTCCAAATTAATCAATTTTCATTTTACGAACTCGTTTAAGTGTAATACATAACTCTCCCGTTACTCCAGAGAAATGATGTTAAATCAGATAGTAGTACATAATAGTTGAAATGGTCGAAGTTAAATCTACTGAATAACTTCTTCAAATTATTAAAAGTATTTTTAAGTCTTACACCTATTTTAATTTAAATAATCTGTTAAATGTCACTTTTTGTAGGTATGATCAAATAGGTCTTGTTAATACGTTATAAAACAAGAATTGCTATAATTAGACCACTAATGTAACAATTGGCATTTGAGAACTTCCTCTTTTTTTATCTCGATAAGTAAATAAAATATAAAATAAAAAACCTACAAACCAGTGCTATAATTTACTGTACATCCTAAGTACAGAATACGTCAGCGCGAGCGCAATATACAGCGCAATTCTTTTTTTAATGTAGCGACTGGCGATTAATAGATCAGTCTTCCAACTGTAATATTTCCTTATCAGTTTACAAATTGTATACAAAGTATAATTTTTTTTAATAGTTCTTGGACGTGATGTTTCCGGTTGGTACTGATTTTATCAATAAAAATGTTAACAAGGCAATATTTTTTACAAAGACGCATATTTGTCATTACATATTTTACTTACATTTGCTTTGTCATATAAACTTGATTTTATAAAAGTAAACTTGACATACTAGCTTACTTTTGAATTATACCTACCTATTCATGTTTGTCCGATTCCGAACTATTCATTGAAGAATATTGAATGTTTATTTAAATTGTAAGTAGGTACTCTTAGAGCGTTATTTTAGCAGCAATGTTGAAATGGGTATGCAGAGCATATCTATTGATTTAGTAGTTTTTGACGCAATGCATTCAAAATGGTTATCATTGCCAGTCTTATAACAGTCAGTCCACTGCTCCGTGCAGTCCTCTCTAAACAGGATGATCTTACTAAAACGCAACACACACGCCATAACGGTGAAGATCCTACTGCCTATCTCTTCAGGGCCCCAATTCTGATAATTTACAAATGGCTCAATAGAATCGCAATGGCATCGCAAATATTTCACCTATTTGTTCTGTTGTACAACGTTTAACACACTAAATATTCTTGTAAAATAATTGTAAGGAGATTTGGCTCCTGATGTGTTTTAAAGTCTAATCGTTTACTTAATGCTTTCCGTGGCAACCTTTAATTAAGGCAACACTCAGCGTAAGTAATCTTATTTATTCCTAAGTTATAAACATGTTCTAGTGTATGTCCTTGTTGGTTGTCCTAATAAAATAAAATAAAAATAAATCTTATATTTTGACATTACTACCATATTAAATGTGTCAAAATATACAATTGCGATGCAATTGCGATTCTATTGAGCCATTTGTAAATTAGCGGAATTTGGGGCCTGGTTGTTTGTACTCCTTTAGTCGCCTCTTCCCATAGAAAAAAAAGGCGGTATGATGATTTTTATGTGCCGGATCCACATGGCATTTATAGGTAAGGTACAACCAAATCTTATAAAAAAATCTAATTTCAGTCCCTATAACACAGTTTAAACATCAATAACTTAACGTATATTACCATTATACCAAAATACAATATTTAAAGTCCAACTTTATACGTGGCCTACACATAAGACAATTTATTTGTTGCAAAATCGCACCTATTTCAATTACATAAGATATCACAGTGTTTAGCATGATGTCTTGTCGTCTGTACAAGTAAAACATTTTTTGTTCTGCTTATCTCCAATAAATATGTTCAATTTATTTGCGCGTATGTGTACACACTGCTTACAATGCCTGCGAAGGTTAGCAAATATTTGTATCTATAATGAAGGTGTGGTGTCCGAAAAGTTGTACTTACTGAAACAAACAGATCTATATCTGATATCACTATTGTCTTTATTCTGAACTATAAACAGTTCACGAATTTAGTTATCAATTCGTACATTAAAAATAAAATTAGTTACAAAAAACTTATTCCAAGATACATGGGAAGTGTTTAACGGAATGTTTATCTTATTTAAACGGTATATGTATAGCGGTAGTAATAGATATCGTTTAATAATATCTAAATGAGACACTAATTAACCGAAAAGAATGACTAGTCTGTTAATGGCCGTTGCCGCTAATAAAATAAACAAAAAATGTAACGAATATATTTACATAATCTAAACATTAACAATTTATATCAGTTAAAATATTGTAAACTGTTAATCATAAAATAATAACTTATGTTTGTTTTAAAAATTTCTTAAGTTAAGGTGGTATCTGAGTTGAAACATTTTTCAAGGAAAACTCGCACCTTTTTCGTTACCTCTTAAGAACCTTTTTCGTCATTTTACTTCCTTTCCTAAGTTCAGTAAGTAAAACTACAGAATCAACAATAAAATCAGGAAATATACGAGTACCTACATTTTGCAATAAGCTGTTACAACTGATCGGCTATTAAGATTAGGGAAGTATAGATAGTTATCCATGTTAATCCATAATGTTAGATATATAATTAGCAGTGTTGGATTTGACCGTAAACTTAAGCAGTGAGGAATTTTACTTACTTTTGATAAAAATTTAGTTATGGTGCCTCTTATTTAAAACGAAAATTGTAATAAATTTTTCATACGATCAATATGTTGAAAGTATAATATCAAATTTCGAAGGTCCTTAATTGTTCATTCAAAGCTTAAAGCCATTTCCGAGACAAATAAATTACAAGAATAATCACTAACATTGCGGATCAAATTGATTTCAACTTCATGCAATCAATCAATATCATCATAGCATCTAAGCAAGTAACATAAGCTAATTTTTATGCAAAGATCAAACATGACATGAATGATTCAAACAGAATTTATTGGCCCGTCTGGCTACAGTTTGTACCAATGTGTTCAATCGATCGAGAAGTTTTGAAACGTGTCGAACGGTCGATTACAAAACCAAAATCCAAATTCACTGTTTAGCGAAAATAAATAGATATTCACTCGAGAGACTCGCAAAAATTTCACGCTTACTTTCACCGAGCTAATTTTTTACCACTTGCGAAGCGGCTTGCGGTGCCTATCCTTTGAATACACTAAAGATATTATTTAGAAAAGCCGTTGGACTTGTAGCCATCGGGGCCAGAGTTCTTATTGGCCTAGCACACATCATCGATATTGTAACTATTCCAACAGCGGAAACAAAATCGGATCCTTTGAAGATGGAGCTACATGAAATATAAATGCGATTTATAGAAAAAAAAACTATAAATAATATGCCTACTTGTAGTGAAAACTTGCAATCCATACAAATCCGTACTAATAATATAAATGCGACAATGTTTCTTCCATCACCACTCCACACTTAAACAGCTAGGTACACTAAATTGGATGAAAGGTATAATAGCTACTTTGAGTCCCAGGTTATAACACTCTTTCCCATAAATTTTCCATTAAGGCGACTACTAGAGCTAAGTGCTGCCCCCAATTGATTTAATTTTATTACTTCTAAACAATATCAATTCTCAAAAAAACTAGAACAGTATCATTTAAGCATATTATCTCTAGTAATAGGGGTTAAAGTATGAAATTGCCGATTATTTTCCCACTTTTTATTTTGTTTATAGCTCTTAAGTATAGTCATATTATTGCGTCATTCTTTTTGAATTGTATCAAAAACTAAATAAAGTAACATTTGACTAAAAAAAATTGCAATACTAGTGCCTATTACTTCAAAGGAAGTCGTTGAAAAGACCCCTTACAATGTGTCAGCTGACCTTCTTGCTTCAATTAAGTATATTTGTATTATATAGTTTGATTTTCAGAAATTTAAATACTATAATGCGTAGCTTTATAACCATCTAACTTTCACCTTCAATTTCATCGAAAACGGTTCAAGCGTTTCTAAAAAATAAAAAAAAAATGTTAGTATGGAAAAATGACTTTTCTCGATTTCGTCCATACAAAACGGCAATTTCATATTTTAACACCTAATATTTATTGAATCACAGTAAACTTTTCATTTAGTTGTTTATAAAGTTGAATTTGTCGCTAACGCCAAAAGCGGCTGATTTTAGCAATAATGTACAGTACGAAAGAATACCAGAATGAAAGGCAGTGAGATACTGTTCTAGTTTTCGAAAATTGATTTTATTTAGATGTTATAAAATTAAATCAATTAGGTGCAGTGCAGCACATAGCTCTAGTAGGGAATAAAAAGGTGGTGGTGGAAAAATCGTTCAACCCATAAAACCACCACCCTTCTCAGGGCTTAATGTTACCAAACTAATATGGTGTTTAAATAATTTAACGCATTTACTATAACAAGATGGATCTTAAACCATAGAATACGTATTAATTAAGGCAAAAGAGATCTTGTAATACCTTGCCGACCTTTCGGAAAGTTTATTCAAACTCTACTTATCAAATAAATACATACATACATACATACACTCACGCCTTTTTCCCGGAGGGGTAGGCAGAGACCACATCTTTCCACTTGCTACGATCCTTACAGACTACTTTCGCTTCATCCACATTCATTAATCTTTTCATACACGCTCGCCAGTTTAGGGTACTCTTGACCTGACCTTTCTTTAGAACTTCCCCGATTTGATCAAGATAAGTTCGTCGAGGCCTTCCCCTTCCAACATTTCCATTCAACTCTAATAAATATGCTGTTATAGTGCGCTTGTGTTGTTTTTGGTGGACGTGATGCCCTAACTTAGCAATTAGGATTGTTCCTGAGGTCACAATTGGATTCACAATTAAAGCAACTAATATCATCAATAGACTGAAATTCAAATAACCTGATTGGGGTCTAGCAATATCACAATCTTTTTATCATTGTGCAGTTATAAATTATATTCAATTCAATTCAATTCATTTATTCAATAACAAAATTCATTGTGTTTGAATCATTATTACAATAATATAAATTACAACATTTACAACTATTTAAAAATATATCAATACAAATGTCCAAAAAAAAAGTCAAAATCTCAAATACAATATAAATTAAATGTCAAGAAAGTAAAGTATCGTGATAATTGATTACATTTAGCCATTAAAATTAGTCCCTAAGAATTCGTCAACAGAGTAGAAGCACCCCTTCACCAAAAAAGACTTAAGCTCCTTTCTAAAATCACTCATATAAAGAAGTAGTTTCAAACTGACCGGCAACTTGTTAAACAGCCTGACAGACTGATAGTGGGAAGAATGTTTGACCATATGGTTATGTGGCATTATTTTATTTAAGAAGTCTTTCCTTCTTGTGCTCTCTCTGTCTGTTCTTCCTTGTGGAGTCTCATAGCTCTGTATGTATTTAGCAAAATTCGTAAGCAGGACCTAAATATACAGGCTCGGAACAGTCAGTATTCCGAGTGCCTTAAAGTGCTCACGACAAGACTCTACAGAACATATAACATTTAAATACTATATCGTTGCATTCGTATTCAATATGATTTTATTGCAGTTCAAATTATACCTAACTGTATTTTCACAAAACTTACTATGAAACCTTATTTATAAGGAGGGATGAATAACATTGCATAGATACTGGTCAAAGTGGAATATGAATAACATCAAATAAGTAGTTCTCTGACTGATTCGTTGGACACTCTCTATTATTATTGCCCATTATAATAAACGAATAAGTAGTACCTAATTGAACTTGTTATAAAAAAATATCATTAGTCGTTGAGCGGCCGATAAAATTAGTGCACAGAAAGTGTTAGTGCAAACAAAACTATAAAAAATATGGGAATAAAACTTTTATCCGAAAAGTTTAACTGAAGGATTGCTTGAAATAAGCTTCCAAATTTGAGTCAACTGTCAGATATATTATGTTGTGTGGTGCCGACTCAAAATCGGGGGGGGGGGGGGTTCCAACCCAGTTTGGCATTATTCGAAAGAAGACACGAATGCCCGACTTCTTTTGACGTAGTCGCCTCTTACGATATCCACCTTATAAGATACTCATAACGACAACTACCCAATAATCACAAAATAACCATATTATACCATAGACCAATAATCACAAAATTTTGTAATAGGCGTCTTAAAAAATATCAAAATACCTACATCATTGAGAATACCAATAATCGTGTTGCTGCAACTGCCACTTAGCGTCAAATGAGCCGATCGAAGAAAGTAACCCGCGCAATATTTACTGAAAATATATTCAGTTTGTTGTAACCTTATCGGTAACATTATAATATTCATACATAACTGTTACTGCCCATTGAATAACTGCCGTAACAACGAACTGTTCTCGTGAAATCGAAATATGTGCATTCTGGTTTTAAATCTTAATTTAAAAATGCGATTGTTTTCTGCTATTTCTACAACTACGTTGGTAATTTCAACAGTTCTACTAACTAATGCCAGTCCTAAAAAATAGGTGCCGATAGGTACTACTCGTTCTATGGGTGTTGAAATAGGCGATTATGAACACTGGCCTGTAAAACGAGATGATTATGGCAAATCCTCCTTTTTGCACCACCACTCCTTGTCTAGAACCGAAGAAAAAAATTCAAGGCGTTTTTTATAAGTTATTGTGATTATCGTAGATCTTAAAGTTTGTAGCCTATAAACTCCAATTTGTAATAATATTAGAAATATATTACATTACCTATTGCCAGAAAACGAACGTTCGAGTATATCAGTTAGTTTAACAGCGCCATAAACCCTCGTTATTGCGTATGCGCACGCGAGCATTAATGGCTCCGATAACGGGAAAATACAACGTGAAACTTCTACAAATCTGAACAAGAAAATATGCAAGATGCTTTAAAAATGTGCCTATGGTTTCTATATAGAAAGATAATATTGATTGACTGAACATGATTATTCACTGATACACAAAGTCAACGCAAATAACGACTTGGTAGCTTAATTGGTAGAGCAGTCGCGAAAAGTTGTGGGTTTTAGTCCCACCTGAGGCAGATGAAATGTTTGTTCAAGGAATTATATTTTCAATGTTTATTTACGGCACACTCAAATAAACACAGATTATGGCACACATAAAAGATATAGGTAAACTGATAATCAGATGCAGCTAAAACTAGAAAATAATTCACACTTTATAGTGATAAATTATGGTTGCCATTTGATCCATACTTAAAAGAGCAATTGACTTACAAAAGTAACCTGAAAATCCTCTTAACGTCAATTGCTTACATAATGGAACATATTTGAAGATAAAAATTAATATATTATGGTAGTTTAGAACTACTTATCTCAACTGAAAATATAAAATTTTCATTTTTAACAAGAACACAAACATAATAGTCATAAATTACCTACGAGTATTAAGACATTCCATCAGTATATTTATTGATGAACGTAGGTATCTATTGATTGTCCTTATTAAACAATAAAAACGTATGAATATCACACTGTTTCAAGTGAATCATCCGCAAATTAGGGAAAATCTTTGGTTAATAATATGTCATATTACCAGATACTAATTTATTGAATATCAAAGGAAAAGTACTGATAACCATAATGTATTTTTTAATGTAAACATCGTTATTCATGGAACTCTTTATGATATAAGGTACGAGATAATTAAAAGCTATGGTTCTAGGATAGGGTAATATGTTTAAGAAATAAAAATACTGACATCACATTTGGCATAACAGGTTAAAACAAATCGGTATGTCGAACAATACTCTTCTATAATGCAGTCGGATATTACCTATATATATACCTTTAACTTTTTAGGTAGGTTGACCTGCCGTGTTTTTTTGACCTACATGGTTTCACATAAGATTTCAAATCAATAAGATTTTGTACAAGTTCATAAACTTTTGGCCGCGCTAGTGCGTACGATAACGATGGAATGATCACCCATCTACTCTCGACCACGGCTTAGGTCACTTCATTTTGGTAGGCTCTACTAAAACTCCTCCTTTAGACGCTTGGAGCTTTAAAAGAATATAGCAGTCAGTACGAAGATTAACATAATATGTAGTAAAACTTATTTAATTATACCAATAAGTTCTTTTGTTCTGCAACATCCATTTTGTAGATACAGGGAGCATCTTCCGTGTGGTTAAATCATGGTTCATGGTCTCATAAGTGGCAACAATAAAATACAGAATTATTTAGTATTGTTGCTTTGATTTCGAGCCAAGGAAATTTGTATTCACTGATTACGTAATCATGTTTAAACAAATGTTATACACGAAAAGTAATTCCCCGTCATCATTTGTTTACATTTTCGATTTTGCATTACGGTTATATATTTTATTTCGTTTCTAACTAATATTATTTAAAAGGAAACGTAAAGCTGGCTATCAAAATGTCAATATAATAAATTCGAATTTACAGCCACTTGAAGCTTGAATTTTCAAATCCCAACGATAATAGATAACACCTTTTCCTCATGTGGTTTTATAATAAAAAACCCAACTGCTTTTATTGAGATAATAAAAGATGCAGTAACGATCCTCTAAGGCTTAGTTGGCACGAGCTATAAATATCATGGTTGGAAAGTAGGTCCGCTAAGTGCACTCTTATTCGCTCGTCTTGCAAAGTGCAGGCACAAAACAGACAGGTACAGAAGTCTATCTGCATACAAATTAAGCTCGAGCAGCGCTCACGGATGTGATAAGTATCTCGGACCAGTTGTGGTCAGAATGAGCGCGAGTGCCATCTGCATGAGAGAACTTGTGCAAAAATAGAGCAAGTTCAGTTAGTATTGATTTATGTGTCTGTTTTGTCTATTTCATTCTCAACAATAAATCAATTAGCGAGATACGAGTGCCTCTACCATGGAAGATTTTTTGTGGATAAGTCAAAGTCGACGACCCTAGTGCGATCGAGGAAACGTTTCCTTTTTAAAATTTTCTGACATGGCACACTGGGCCACCCAGAGCCATCTAGTCCCAAACTAAGCTAGGTACTACTACGAAGCTTGTCGTATTGGCGACTACGAGTAGACAACCGAATAACTTACTTATATATTTTTTTGTGAATATAAACTTATAATACACATAAAACACCAGACCAGTACAAACAGACATGTTCATGTACACAAATATTTGTACTGTGCGGGGATCGAACCCGCGACCCATTGCTCAAAAGCATCGTTTACTACCACTGATCCAAATGGTCGGCAAAGTAATGTACATACATGAGATTGACTTCTGTTCCTATGTATTTTGTGGTGCAGGCTTGTTTGCGCCCGCGCCGGTCGCGTACTAGGCCCGCGCCGAGAGTCGTTCGTGACTCGCGAGCGCCCGGTGTGAGTGATTGAGGTAAAGCCGCTCGCATACTCGCCGAGATTAACGCACCTAAAATATCACGTGCTCAGATTGATATCTATATATATAAAAATGAATCCATATTTCCCTACGCGTGAACTGCAGGACCGATTTCGCTAATTTTTTTTTTGTTTTGTTTGTTGTTATCAGGAGAATGTTATTATGAAAGAAAAAAATTAAAAAATTAAAAAATTTATTAAAACTTAATCACCATAGTAAATTATTTGTAAATGCAACCTTAGCGCTTTTGACAATTTAAACTTTTTTAATGTAACATTATGGTGTTTAACATAACATTGACAGAATGCGTCCTGCAAACGGTTATAATTTCCAGTGCGCTTAGCATTTGCAATGTCGATAAATAAATTTGTACCTGAACTATTTTTTTTAATTAATTATACCAATTTGATCAATATTCATAGTGTAAGACAGGACAACGTCTGACGGGTCCGCTAGTGGATTTATAAATTTCGAAGCAATAAGTCCTAATACTAAACCAATAGTATGTGGCCTTTAAAACAAAAACTAAACGCAAATTGTAATCAGATTCAACGTGGGAACAAAATTTGAAAGGTCTTTATTTTTTCATTCAAGTGTTGTTGTGTTATCGATATGACGTCATTAGGTTTTTTCATACAAAAAATTGTTATGGTGTGCTTAAAGAAATTAGGTTAAATTAATATCATTGAGTGAATGGTTGATAATTATGTTCTTATTAATATTGTGTCCTACCACTAACATTCCTTTTCTATGCCAGTAGTGGATTTATCCGGGCTGATGAAAATGACGACATACTATCAACGAAGTAGGTATGTAATAATGGTCTTCCTATATTACGTAAGCAAAGCGAGCTGCCTAATTGTGGTCAGTATGTAGGCAACCTTACGGGTGGCGCCGGCGAGTCCATCTGAAAGTGGTCGCAGACCTGTCGCACTGTTTACTCCGTTTAGGGTCGCCACTTCCAAGTTTTCCAAAAGGAGACTCACCTTCACATCCTTAAAATAAAGGACACCTAACTTAATCTTTTTTTATTCTTATGATATTTGATACGACATGTACATATTTTAAGTTAGATAGATAATGATCATAATGCCGGAAAACCTATCCGAAAAATGCATATTATTCGGTACCTGCAGTTGAAATAAAATAATGAATTTGACAAATGTAAAGCCATAAATCCATTCAATGTTAATTTTAACATTAAATTATGTAATTAATACCTAAAAGATATAATAGTATGTAATGTAGCCGTATTAATAAATTGATTTCAATAGTTTTTTAACAAAGAAATGCTAAATTGTAGTACCTACCTAATGGTACAAAAATAACACTTCGAAATGTCCACGTTTAAATCTACGTGATTAATGTTTTGTTTACGGCATAAAGTTGAATAATTTAAAGAGCCCAAATGTTCTGATGGGTGCTCATTTGGTGAGGACGTTTATCTGTCACTGGTAGTGTATTTAGTTTTGTACTGTTGTTGGAACTGGACAATTTCATAAACAATCCTTATTTACATTTCAAGTGCGAAACTCTGTGTATGTGTCTGTCTGTCACCCCAAAAATACTAAACCGATTTTGATGAAATTGAGTACAAAGATAGATTATACCTTGAGGAACATTGAGGAAGATAGCCTATTCTGTATCCCACGGTTTCGCATGCGCGTTATAACTTGCAGTTTTGCGCGGGCAGTTCATAAAAGTTTTTTCCATTGGACGTCCTAAATAGTATTAAGTCCATGTAAATAGTCACTATGGCACATGTACGATACAAATCAGTGGGTATGTTTATTTAACACGGTACTATTGTACCGGGAGTCCGAGACAGACGATACCGGCGTGTACATAGAGATACTCACTATCAACGAGTTATAAGTATTTTACTCTGTCCCCAATCTACTATGAAATGTTTAAAAGTTCAATCAAATTTTTACCTTAAACCAACGGCATAGAAACCAGTGTGAACATTCCATTATAATTTTCTTGTGATTTATTTTACTATAACAGTATTTTCCATAGCATTCAATCCTAATCTTCACACCTTCTCTTATACCATTTGATTTGTCAAGTTCAAATAATAAACTTAGTCGTTTTCGATATATTTAAAAACAATACGAGTACACATAATAAGCTTAGATTCAAGCAAAAAGAGTGCTTTTTGTTTTAATGTAATATAATAATAATTTTTGAATAGTCTATATATTGTATTTATGGACACAAGACAAGTTTGAACTGTAGCTAATAAATAATACTTGTTATGCTAATTACTTATTATGTTAACAATAATGATAGCATTCAAATATTTCGCATAGACGCTTTTGTATTAAAGTTTTTTTTTTTAATCAGTGGGCTTGCTCTTGACTACATACTTAACTCTACGGTTAAGAAGAAGCTTAAGATAGAGCGAGCTCACCCAGAAAGTGGCACTGGTTCTCCCACACACCAGCGGAACACAGAAAAACTGTTTGGCGCTGGACTCCGGCAGGAGGGTGGTAGCATCCAAGCAGCCTTTTACGAAGCCGACCACCGCAGAGGGATCTGTTAGCCGTCATCAATGGTTAGAAACCCAAAGATGCCGTTGCCCACGGTGGACCACTAGGTGGTAGACCTCACCACCCCAAAATTGAATGCTCAACTACATTTCTCTCCGACAGTGAATTATCCGACTCCAATTAGTTTTTCGCTGCGTCATTGCCCGGTGACCTACACGTTATATTCCGCCAGAGGAAACCTTTGCCAAGCAGTGGGATGCAAATAACCTATATCCTTTCTGAAGGTTATATTCTATTAGCACCTAATTTAATCAAAATCGGTTACAGGTTTACAGACAAACAGACAGAATAACTTTCGAATTTATATATCAGTAAATTAGTAAAGATAGGGAATGAAAACACGGCCACAATACGCAAACTTGATTTTTAATTGTGATTTCATTACTTAATAAAAGTGTTTTTTTTAAACTACAAGTTAGAAGTACATTTGACTATAATGGCTATGGTGGTAGAGTGTCCAAGATACTGGCAGAATTACTTCGCTCATCGCTGTAAAGCGATGCACATCCGATGTGCAAGGGGAAACTGGCAACTCCTATATCACCACGGATAAGGCAGAATGATTGTTTGACAATCCAAAATAAAGAAATAGCTACTTTCTACTCCGTAGACCTAAGCGTTTCGACTCTACTTACGAGAAATGAGACAGAATTGATCGATTGTTATATTGTTAGTACTATATTGTAAGTACTATCGTTCTTATGCTTTATTTGTTAAAACTTAATAGCAATGCTTATCTTTAAGTATGCATGATAATAAAATGTATTTGAATCATTGTCTAGACGCATCCCCGGTTCTTAGTACTTTTAGGCCCGAATTAAGGGAAGCGTAACAGAATAATTTGTAGGAATTAGCGTGAGTTTTTAGACACGAAGATAGAATTTATGATTTAAAATTGATGAAATTCACACCAGACACACACACACACGACACTGACTAAAAACATTCCACTTTTAGGTTATTGTTTTAAAGGAAATCTTGTTTTAATAACCATAAATCAAATCCTAGTCATCTATTTGCTCCAGATCGGTGGTGATGGTATACCATCTAGATCAGGTAGGTACTAAATTGCATTCTGACGCAATAGCAGAACGGTTCTTATAAAGTATAAGTATGATTTAAGCCTGACTAGGTTAATCACAATTTTGCTCTTCCTACTCGAACAGTAACACCAGAGATAATGGCGTTAAATGGCGTTAGCGTGTCTGAACGCGCTCGAATTTGAATTAAGAACGTTTGGGGAAAACACAGATGTTGAGTTGAATCAGAAATCTAGACTTTCGATTGTACGGACGGCGGGTTGGCGAGTAATGGCGAGGGAGCCGTGTGTTGAATTCAACGCGACACGGCGCCTGCGCCGGCTAGCGCGACCGGTTACGATACAGCCCAGGGCTGTTACTCACTAAAAATATACATTAAGGCTACTACTAGAGCTAAGTGCTGCCCCGTTAAATCTTATTACTTCAAAACAAAATCAATTCTCAAAAAATTAGAACAGTTCATTTTAGCAAATTACCTCTAGTATTTATTGAATCACAGTAAACTTTTTATTTAGTTGTTTATAAAGTCGAATTTGTCGCTAAGGCCAAAAGCGGCCGCTTCTAGCAATAATGTAGGTACAATATGAAAGAATGCCAGAAAGAAAAGCAGTTAATAGTGATTCAATAAATACTAGAGGTAGTTTGCTAAAATGATACTGTTCTAGTTTATTGAGAATTGATTTTGTTTCGTAGTAATAAAATTAAATCAATTGGGGGCAGCACTTAGCTCTAGTAGTCCCCTTAACAAGTTTAATAAAATCTTCGCTAAAATCATAGATTAAAGAAACATTTTAAGAAGGTGAGTATTAATGACACTGGTAGTTAAATATTTGTTAGTTTAAGAACCGATTACAATATGTTTTAAAACATGTAATGCAATAATGTCGGGGGTCCCAGCACATATACAAAAAGAATAGCACCACCCCTTCTCCTCTTATAGCGACAGATGTGACTAAATGAGTACTGCTAGACGAAGACAAGCAGCAGCGGATTCCCTCTTAAGTACCTACCTACTGCGATCGCCAACCCGTCTGCCAAGCGTAGGAATCATGGTAATATCGTTCAAACCTACTTAACTATAGTAACTACATCACTATATAGTCCTCCGGACGGTCCTAATAATGTCCTAATAAAATAATCAATAATGGATTAGTTTTTATCTATCATTTTTATAAAATCTAGAAAACTAACCCAATTTTGAATATAGTAGTATTTTAATCATTTACGTTGGTACAATAAAAATATTTAAAGTCTAACAAAACTTTAAATTGCAAATATTTGAGTTAAGTTTTCCTTATATTCTATGAACGATATCCTGTGATGATAAGTAAGGAAAACAAATAATATAATCAAACAGGACATGACATTATTTTATTTCGTTTCAATGAACCGCCAGGTCCGCCAGTGACTCTTGACCTTTTTAGAAAAACGCTTAAGCCGCTTAGAGAATAATTAGTTAGAAGCGCACATTCTGTAGGGATGAGACAAAATCGGAATGCTGTCCAAAAAGTACCCGTCTTTTTTTTAAACTACAAGTATTAAGATTTTTTTAAATTACGAAAGGTAATAAATAAATTATAAGTTACATTAACGAAGCTAAACACGGTGACACGTATTTTTCAATATGATCCAATGGATAAAACGAATACTTAGATAGGTAATTTATTGTTCGAATAATTTTTTTTGTGTTTCCGAGTTATCACTACTATTGACAAAATAACTTGTTATCTATTAAATAATGCAATTAAGTAATCATTTGGACATGGATATAGCCGTTAACGCATGACATGACCGTTATCAACACTGGTCGGATATTTTCCGGACAGAACACGCCGCATGTGTTATGCTGCGACCGGTGCGACCATATTCCGCAAGGCTATTACGGATTCCGCACACGGTTCGCGCCGAAACAACCTTGTTGCAAGGCTCTTTCGGTATAACCCGACAACATTAATGAGACTGCGTAATGTGCCGATACCGCGCACGTTACTGGCGCATCCGTTAACTCGATTGGTGTTTTTATCGACATTGCCGCTGGATTGGCCACGTGCTGCTTTTTTTATTTCGTTGTCCACAAAAAAAGTTTTAGTCAGGTTATTTTAAAGTCGTTCCTAGTAACTGCGAGTAGTCGTTGAAACTTGAAATAAGTTGCTGTTATTTCAGAGTCTGGATTATTTTTGTACAACTTCTATAACTTATATCGTTCAACAAAACATTGAAGGCATGTTTTTTTTTTTTTTTATAAAACAATTGGGCGACAATTTTTCTGATTATACGTACGTATTTTCCTTTTATTGCGAGGGATTGCTAGTAACCTTTACAGACAGGGTAAAGTCAGTGGAGGTTGAACTCATGTTAATATGAAAAACAGCAAATTTCAAGTAAAGAAGAGAGATAAACTCTCTCGACAATTTCTCCTAATCACATCATCCCATCACCACTTAATCACCTTGAATCTACTAAACTGAAGGCTGACGTAGGGTGGCATGAACATCACCGATTGTTTTTTTACAATTTCCCACTCGACGTATGTACATTAAACTTAATTAGTATTCAGATAAGAATTTTAATGACTGACCTTTTTTCAACTCAAGTCAAATTGTTCAGTTTTTGGGTTGTTTACTGTCGTGTTTTTATACAACAACGGAATGGTGGCGGGCTATGGTTTTATGTGTGATTGTTAAAGTTAACTATTTCCGTCTATTTACTTATGCAATGAATTTACGATTTATTTGGGAATTATCTAAGTTTCGTGTAAATTTTTGTTAGAGTAAAGTGAAAACTTACCCCCACTCACAGAGCCGGTTTAGCCCATATACAAATCTAACGATTGCTTAGGTAGAGCATCATGTCAAAGATTTAAAATACATTTACGCTCAGCGGAATTATCATTTCTCGAAACTGATAATAGTAATAAAAGATATATTTGTTTTATTCTCGTTTATTAGGATTTTACATTCTATTTTGGTTTATTCCGTCTACCTCATTACACAGCCGCTATAAAGTGTTTGAAACTTTAGGATATACCAAAATATAATATAAAAAGCGAGAATAATCGCGATTTGAATCCGAACAAAAAAAGTACCTTTCATTTCGATTAAAAGTTTTCGCGAAATTTCAAGAAAACAGTATGAAAATAGTAAACCATGAAAAGAAACCTCAAAACTGCAAGAAAGGCTCCTTATTTTATCATTTTTGGAGATGTACGCTTAAAAGATTTTTCTTGAATAGGTACTATTTTTGGTGCAAATAAAACTACTTTACTTTTAGAAATAAGGGTATTAAGAATCTGTCACTACTTGCACCTGACTGATACGGTTACGTCACAGACAACTCATTGAATCCCGAAGCCCCAGCTGGACGTGCGATAATATTTATTTGTCAGTCGCAACTCGCCAGCGATCAATCAATCAAAATAATTTTAACTCTTTCATCTTGTGCGGGAAACATGTTTTGACGAAAACAATTTGATTGATGGATTGGCTGTTAGGCAGTAAATTTTTATTTATTTCTCATTATGTGTTTGTCTTACTTACAGTACTGTCCTTAATCGTTTGTTGATGAGGAAACTAAGTTCATATTATGAGAAACTGTGCACTAATTTACTAGCTTTAGTTTCAGGATTTCCTATGCCTTTCTTCCGTTTATTATATATATAATAAATAATAATATTAAATAAATAACGTTTATTTCTTACCATACAATACAGTAAATATCGTAAAATAGGTAACAATGATTAAAAACAGCAAGAAAAAGAATAATTATGGTGGGTTGTCACCCAAACTAGGATGTTTCCTGTATTCTGGATTATCAACCCTCCACCCCATCATGAACAATACATTTCAAATTTTTCAATACAATTCAAAATTTAATAAAAATATTTGTAATAAATATAAGAAAGACACAGCCATAATAAATTATACAAAATTAGGAGGGTAGTACTCGTATTCCAACAAAGAAGTTAGCCGTGTGTCAATGTTCAACGATTAGGTGCGTGGTACAAATTAAAAGTTTAATCACTTTCCCAAATAATACAATTTTGAAAACCTACTGAATTTAATAATAGCATGTAAACAATAAAAAAAAAGATAATGTTTTTTTTACTTAATAATGTGTACTTACCACTTTATATAATAGTATAGGAGACTCAATATTATCAGGTATAAGGTGTGGTATATTTATAATAATTTGTGAAACGGTGCGTAGGTGTAGTATGTGATGTTTTGTATTTACTTTACTGTGTAGTGTGTGTGGTAGTTGGTGAGTATGTAAGTAAATGGATTTGGTTTGTATGAGATAAATTTTGTATATGTATGAGTTCCAATCGCATCGTACCAAGACAAAACTAGATGTTAATTTTGAGAGTGTTTTCTGTTTCAAGGTATCCAAATGCTGTTAGGGTTTTTTTTAATAAACATTTTAGGTTTGTTCGGTTTAAGTTTAAAATTTTCATTGAAGTGTCAATATAAAAATGGTCCTGTATAACACACTTGTCGGTACGCACACAGGTGCGAATCCTTCTTTTATGTTAAGGCAATTGGGAAGGAACAATAGTTTGATGATGATGGTGTGGCGTGTAAATAGCCACACCAGGTGAATAGGCTGGAAGGTTTATTAGATAAACCAACCAAAAAAAGATACGACTAAATACCTAGGCGCAGGAGAATATAATGGTGCGGCAGTACTAAAATTACTAAACCTACAATTAAAACAAATTATGCGCACAAGGCACTTACCTATCTGGTGCTGCAGTTCCCTTCTCTCCTGGGTGGGTTTTCAAGGTAATTGGTGAGCGAGGACAGAGAAGCCAGGAACGTGCGGTGATTTTGATGATTGAAAAAGCTTGATGTTTTTTCAGGTGAGAAGAAGATCAGTCACCAGGAGTTGAAATCTCTAATTGAATTTTGACAGCTAGTTATCTTCTTTTTTATGACAGGAGTTGCTGTCTATGGCAGTGCCAAGTGCGTGCCATGGAGGGCAGATGTAATAATTATAAATTTAATAATATCAATACTACGCGCAACCATATTCTCCCGGCCTTGGAAGTTCTCAGAACTTTCAAAGAAAAAGAAATAAAAGTAAAAGATAACTTAAAGATCAATACATTTAAGATCAAGGGGTTTAAAATGGTGAAGATAAATTAAATAAGGAGAAATGACCTGACACCAAACTATATCCAATATGAAGTTTGTCAATTATTATGTAGGTATAGGGTAAAGTTTAACAACAGGTCTTTTAAAGGTGCTAGTCGGAGTTTAAACTAAAGCTATTCTGACCACACCATCTGTGCCAGGATAAACTTCCGTCGTAATGACGGTTGGCCAATGTAGTGGTGGAGTATTATCTTGATCAACAAGAGCTACAGTTCCAGCTTGAATGGAGTTGTTAAGAGTACTCCACTTTTGTCTAGTTTGCAGAGTATGCCAATATTTAATTTTACATTTCTTCCAATAAAACTGTAATAAGTTTGCTGTAATTAAACCGAAACTAAGTAATATTTTTGCAAAACGTAGAATGTACACTAACACGAGCAAAAGTTTGTTCCAAGAGGAAATGCGTTTAGAACATTCGTAAAGAATGGGTGACATTTTTTGAACAGTAGTAACTAAAGTGTTTGTTTTAAACTCAGGAAGTTGTTCGAATTTTGAAGGTGAAAATGGTTGAATAGGCCAATCGACAGTTGGCAAATGCACCCAGAATGGACCATTCCACCAGAGACTGTTATCAATTAATTGTGTAAGTAACAATCCCCTGGACAGATAATCGCTAGGATTTTCTTGTGAAATATCGATAGCACTTTCCTCGTCAGGAATTGAGGTTACAAGACCATTCATGTACAAATTAGAACGAGCAATAGAAGGTGCTGTTGGAAAACGGTGCTCTTTATCAGCAGCTAGCTGGCGGACAGTGCGCATAGCGATGAAGGGACTAGATTTGAGTCCAAATGGAACATGGTTAAATTGAAATGTGGGTAACTTTTCATTTTCATTTAGTCGAAATAATATTCTGAGATATTTACGGCGATCTTCTGGAACACCTATTTGAAGGTAAATCTGTTTTATATTAGCGGTCAATGCAATAGGACATAATCGGAAATCCAGTAAAAGTAAAAAAAGATCAGCTTGCATGTTCGGACCGGATTGTAAAATGTCATTTAGTGACAAACCAGTGTGACTTTTGGCACTAGCGTCCAGAACAATAACTCTCAACTTAGTGGTGGATTTATCTTGCCTGATAATAGCGTGGTGCGAAATAAAATAACCTTCATCTGCATTTTCGGAAGAAGGTACTTCGGATAAATAACCATTGATCAAATCTAGAATAACTTTATTATAGTCATCACGAAGCTCTGGGGTCTGTTTTAGCTTACGTTCTAAAGCAAGAAAACGTAGGTGAACAACTGCACGCGAATTTCCCCAATCTGCGGGATTCCTACTGAAAGGCAGCTCCACTGAGTATCGACCGGAACTATCGCGAGTTACAGAATTATTTAACTGATTTTCAGACTCAGTATCGTTAGGCGATAAAAAACGCTTATTAGGGATTGCTTCTAGATTATGGAAAAAAGATTCCAAGTCACTCATGGTGACTGTATGGAACGCGGCAGATCTATCAAAATTATTAAACGAAGAGGGAACAACTCCCATGATAACATACCCAAATGTGGTCGAAAAAGCGGGTAAAGCATCAGTGCTAGAAATATGACGGTCACCCAAATAAATATAGGGAAATAATTGAGCGCCTATCACCATGTCTATATTCCCAGGTACATTCCACGTAAGGTCTGCTAGTGGTATTGTCTTAAGAAAATCGAAATCACAATTATTTATTTCTACTGCAGGTAACTTATCCGTAATGCAGTCCACCACCAACGCTTGAATAGCGTATTTGTGCGGAGAAACGCGAGATTCAATTGTCATAGAAACGTAACCCAGTATAGGACGGGATGACAGACCGACGCCTTTGAGAGATAAATTATAAAGTGGTTTGATATTTAAATTCAGTGTCTCACAGCACTGCTTAGTGATTAAATTATTTTGGGACCCATTGTCCAATAATAAACGAATGACCTTTCGTTCTTTATTATTGCTAACTGCATACACTTGAGCGGTCGACAATACAATCGTGGTGCGGGACTTCATCTCATTATTACGAGATATCATAGTAGCAGGAGAAACGGTAGAGTCACCGACCAGAGTAGAAGATATACATGAAGCGGGCTTACCCGGCTGGAGCTCCGGTACGGGCTGTACAACCACAGGAGCTGGCCTTGTGGTCGTTGGAAAAGCGACATTATTGTCACACGAATAAGGTTGATCGATATGAGCGCAATTATTACGCGAAGTATTATTCGATAATACTAGATTCTTATTGAAATGCAAAAGTGTGTGGTGCTTTCTCTGACAATAATTACAGACATGGCGTGACTTACACGACGAAATTAAATGATTGTTGTTTAAACAGTTGACACAACCATTTTTAGATTTTATGAAATCATATCGCGCTTGCGGCGATGGTAAGCTCTTAAATGCATTACAATTGTATATAGAGTGGTCACAACTATCACACATTAAGCATGGAGTTGGAGTTTTGTTAGAATTACTTTGTGTAAAGAAAGTTCGGGTATTACGGTTATTACTATCGTATTTACGTGAATTATTTGACGTAGACTGTCGACTTTGAAGAAATGAAGTATTATTATTAGTGGTGAGGTCTAATATTTTAACTTGGTCTTGGACAAATGATATAAACTCTTTGCAAGACGGAATGTCAGAATGACGTGCAGACAATTCGAAAGATTGTACAGTTTGTGTGTCAACCTTTTGACAGGCAAAATATAAAAACATGAAATCCGCAAGATCAGGAATATCAAGTTGTTTTAATGCAGCAATTGAAGCCGAAAACTTGTCAATAAATGTGCCTAATGAAATTGAGGAATGAACACAATTTTTTGAATTAAAAATATTGTTTAAATAAAATGTACCTAAGGCACGCTTGTTTTGGTATTTTTTCTCTAAGTTGTTCCAAATAATATTGTAAGTATCGCCAGTCGGAACTATCCCGGCTACGATCCTTAAAGCATTGTGGGTTAATTTACCTATTAAATATTGTACCCTCTGCGAATCAGACAATTGCGGATTGTTATGTACGTTAGTCTTGAATGACTCGTAAAAGGTAGGCCAGTTATCAGTATTCCCATCAAAAGTGGGGAGTTCTATTGGTGGTAATTTAATTACATTTTGAGGATACTGAGGAACTTTTGACACAGATGGTGATGGTAGTACGATTCCTGATTTTTGATCAATTTTGTTACGAATGCGCTTTAATCTGCTATATATTTCGTCAAAGTCAGTTAAGCATTTAAAATCAGGCACGTAATCAGGAACATAGGTTAAATTCATCTGATTAATATTATCTACAATGGATATAAATTCATGACGCACTTCAACAATAGTTTCAGTGTCGGCCATGAAATTTTCAGTTGAACGTAAATCTAAATCGGCAGAAACATTAAGTTTTTTAGATTGCTGGTACAATTTAGAGAGTCTTTGAAATAAAGCTTCTTTTTTAGCTTTTAATAAAGTAAATTTTTTGACATCCATTTTCTAGGTGAAAAAATTGGTGAAAATAATTAAAAGAAAAACGTTACAATATGCGGGAGCGAAAATATGCGTCAAATTACGCAGGTGAAAATAAACGCCGATTGGAATCCGTCTCGTTAGGACCAAAAAATAATATGGTGTGGCGTGTAAATAGCCACACCAGGTGGGTAGGGGTGGAAGGTTTATTAGATAAACCAACCAAAAAAAGATACGACTAAATACCTAGGCGCAGGAGAATATAATGGTGCGGCAGTACTAAAATTACTAAACCTACAATTAAAACAAATTATGCGCACAAGGCACTTACCTATCTGGTGCTGCAGTTCCCTTCTCTCCTGGGTGGGTTTTCAAGGTAATTGGTGAGCGAGGACAGAGAAGCCAGGAACGTGCGGTGATTTTGATGATTGAAAAAGCTTGATGTTTTTTCAGGTGAGAAGAAGATCAGTCACCAGGAGTTGAAATCTCTAATTGAATTTTGACAGCTAGTTATCTTCTTTTTTATGACAGGAGTTGCTGTCTATGGCAGTGCCAAGTGCGTGCCATGGAGGGCAGATGTAATAATTATAAATTTAATAATATCAATACTACGCGCAACCAGATGACGAAGAACTCAGTGCAGAATGAATAATTGTCTAACTGTTAATAGAAAACAGCAAACAACGTGTTCCTTTTGATATCCCATAACTCTAGGGTAGGTATTAAACAGACCACGGTAAAGAATCAAATTGCATATGAATTATTTTTCAATTAATAATTATTGTTTGTTTAATTTGTTCATATAAAATAATTCTAAAAAGTCACGACTGTTTATGTAAAACACCCTTACCTTGTTATGAATGAAGTTTTGAATGAAAACGATTTACTCGTACCTATTTATCAATGAAACACCCACACACGTCAATGTTTTTTACAAGTTACGCTCTCCCGCTACTTTACTACTACACTTTAGTGTAAGTTTGCCAACGTCTCGCAAAACTAGGAATTCCCCATACTGGTTACATTTTTTTAACAAATTTAACTAAAATTGATGTTATATTCGAAACTATTGATTTTTGAACCACATGTTCTAGGGCGATTTAAATTATTTTAGAACATAATCTTGGAGTCATGGGATATTAAAAGGAATACGTTGTATAATAATTATATACTGTTTACCCATCCTTATTAAATAACTAATTGGTTAATCGGACAACACGTCCAAACTAATCAGTTAGGGAAGAACTGAATTGTAAAACTTTAATTGGTTCTGATAAGTAGGTATCACTTGATAGACCATTGTCAATAATGTGATGACAATCCAAAAACATCTTAAAGAAAATGCTTCTGGATAATCATCGTTGAATCTTCAATTTGCGTTTTATAAATGTAGTTAACACCTTTGATGTGTCCATTGTTCTCTTTGTGGCGTCACCGCAAAAAAGATAATGAGTAACTATACCTACTAACTGCATGCATTTGCAAATAACAGAGGTACTGTGGAAATCGTTTCTAGAATTGTATTCTTCAGAAGGCAACTGATATATTTTGTAATTGAATAAATGTGGAAAACAAACATACATTGTTATGATCCCAAAGAAAGCTACAATTTAAAACACTTGTTTTGTGGAAATCAACAAAAACGAAGGCACGACAAACACCCAGACCCGAAAAAATAGTTAAACCCTTTTTTCCTAAATTATCCCGAACCCAGGACCTTAGAGTAGGCGACACCTTGCAAACTGGTGTGTACGCCACTCCGTTACATTAAATTACGCTAAATTAATTTGTTTACTGCTTTAAAAATCATCAGAACATAATATATTTACTTAAATATCTTCATTTCAATTTAGCGAGAATAAACCTGAGGACGAACTTCTAGAATGTGTAGGCATAATAAAACAAACTCAATACACCAAGGTTTACGTTTTGTTTCATCGGAAACATTTCATTCACTCTACGCAAAGTTAAGGACATTACAAATCGAAATAGGGTTGTCAGAAAGTGTTTCCTTAACATCACAAAAACCTTATCTATGTGTCATCCATACAATACATACAATAATACATATGTTGTATTAAAATGGGGAAATATTTACGAGTCATCTACTTTCCGTTTAAACTTGATACTAAAGGAACAGACCTGATGGGGAAATATTTACGAGTAATCTACTTTCCGTTAAAACTTGATACTAAAGGAACAGACCTGTTTATCGGTATAAAAACAACAGTTTTGGTGGTTGTGTTAAGTCATGAATCCTCCACGTCCTCCAATGAAATGAATCCTTATTGGGTAGAGTCTTTTAACCACGGACAAACCCAACACAAAAAAACGGTTTCCGACCTCAAAAAAGGAGACATTATGAATCGGCAGCCCTGCTTCATAACAAACTACAGATTACATGATAGCCTAATAACCAGCCTAATTCCAGGTCGTTACACCTGTAAACAGCCGGAAACGTTGAATAGGCTGTATTACAGGGCTAGCTGTAGGTACCTATATATATTTTTTATTGATTATTGTCATAGTGTTCCAGGTTAGTCATGAGCAAATACTTTTATGGCATAACAGAGACTTTTGTGTGTTTAAGGATGGAAATTAGAGAATACTTACGCATTATAGTGCCAGAGTAAAAGCAAGTTTGAAATCTGCTAGAGGGATAGAAGTGGAACCAGCTACAGTATTTGCTTTATGATTTTCAAACCAATATGTTTTAATGAAATTAACAGATAAATTTGAAAAGGTAAAGAGGATTTTATTATTTACATCATTGACTTAGAGTATTATTTTTGATTTGCTAGTTTGTATGAGAAAACCATTTTTGCCCTAGTTAGACCTTCAAAAATAGTTTTAGAAACTTGAGTAGTTTCTAAAACTATTAACAAGGTTAAAAATCTAATTAAGATTACACTTCGATCGGTAGAGCTTCGGCTTAAGAACATCTTTCGTAATGTTATCTCTTAACTTAGGCAATAAATTGTAAATAAATAATAGTGGTAAACATAATTACTGATTTACCGCGACGAGTTTAGTATGTTTAGGCTAAAAGCACGTACGAATAGCGATACTGATTAACAAGTTGATTAATTAAACCTATGCAACATACAAAATGTCTAACATCAGATTTACGATATCCACATTCCACACGACTCTACCTATCTATTTAAGAATACCTTTTCAAATTAAAATAAACATTTGCATTTTAGAATAATGTTAACAATTAATGTTAGGCTCTGCATGACTGACATTTATTATGCAGTGTCGAGATTCGAAGATTAACATACCTAAATAATAATTTTAATATAATTTTGAGCCGCACAGCGGGACATCCATTGCCAATCAATTTTGATTTTTTAATTCTCTTGAATATACTGGTATCCAACCATGCAGTTGATATTACTGATTACGAGTTTCATTTATGTATGCCTTTAGAAACTAACGGACAAAGAATAAGTTAGTAAAGAGCTATGGTAAAGTTACTCAAATATTAGATATCGACGGTCGTTTTCGTCATCTCGCTATATCTTTCATAATCTTTTTCATCATCTTTCATAAGCTTAAATAATTTTAACTTCGTTTTAAATTTTACAATTATAATAAAACCATTCTTGTCATAAAGAAGTCGTAATAGGCGACTAGAGGAGACTACAAAAGCTGATGGACGGCGTCGCGACGTCTTCTCTCTACTCTATCGCTAGTAAAAGTTTGACTGTTCAACAGTCAATCAAACTGCGATAGCCGACCTAAGTCATTGCCAAGCGTCGGCGATCACGGCATAAGAACAGCAATGAATCGATGTGAACCAAACTGATGATAATATGATGTTTGTTGTTATGTTGTGTGTGTCGGGATACAAGCAGTAATAAAAATTAAAATTAAAAAATCCCATGTATTAGTTCCTTGACGTGCTAAAATTATTGCTATTTGTAATTAATTTGTAATTTTATTGGCGTCTTACAATGTCCTTAATCGATCAAGGTTATCCGTAAGGAAAATGACTAATTAGTGTTCCCTCAGACTAGCGTTAATTACATACTCAATTGTCATCACTTTAAGTGAAAGAGCATATTATTATAATTATTTTTGGAAGTGAGTTTTAATTTACATATTTTGTTTTGATTGTATTTATTTACATTACATGTCATAATTTTCAATAATAGTATTTTTATTGCTGACAATTAGCATCTATAGAAGTCAGAGTAAATTTAAGTTAACATATTCATTTCATATTTAAAGTACTATTAACACATCTTAGTTTGCACGAGTTATTCGCAAGATATTGTTAACGAGATCATGATTATACTTGCAAATATTTAAAGTCCATACTTAAAAAATACCCTTGTGTAAACATTTCTTTGTTTTATGGAACATAAGGTTTGGCAGATAAGCTGACCATAACTAATTGAGTGACCTATGTCAATCAAACTAATAACCATCACCAATTCACGACATTACAATTTTTTTCGTATTTGTACCTGAATTAACGCCTCCTTGTCATCTACATTTTGGTGGGCTCAAAACGGATTTAAACAGAATGCCAAAAAATGATCACATATTAAATTCACGAGAAAACTCAACAGAATTTCCTAATCCTATTCAGTTGCCGGTACTGTTCTAAATGAAATTGAGGTTGTTCGAGACTTGGGTATCTTGTTTGATTCAAAACTTACATTCATACCTCATTTGGAACATACGATTAGCAGGGCATCACTAATGGTAGTTTGTGATGCGTAATGGCAAGGAATTCAGGGTACCAAAAACTAAGAAAATTCTTTATTACAGTTTAGTCAGAAGCATTTTAGAGTACGGAAGTGTTGTCTGGCGTACAATTGAGGTTATAACGGATACAAAAGCGTTTTCTTCAGCATCTAGCGTACACTGAGAACTTTCTTGACAAGCGTATAAGCTATAACACTCGCTTAAAGCGATTTAACATGACTAGCTTATCAAAATGAAGAGAAATGATTTTTAAATAAAATACTTTACGTAGATTGTCCAGAGCTTTTGCAAAAAAATAATTTTAGAGATCCTTTTAGGCCACCTAGAAAGCCTATTCTAACTTTCTGCCCTCCATTACGACGCACTGTTTTAGGAACAAACTCACCGGTTTGTAGGATGGGTAAACTTTATGACCAAATCAGCAATCTCATCGATATCAACCATGTTTCCATAGGAACATACCGAAGGCTTCTTTTAGAAATATGTACTTAAAACATAGTTATTTGTACAACCTTTTTTTAACTTAGGTACTTATTACCTTACCTTTTTGGTTTTTAGTTTTAATCGGATTATTTGTACAGTTCATATTATTTATAGCTAATACTTTTTTTATTGTTCAAGCACTACTTAAGCTCATGCTATATTATTATCTGCGGTCATATGTTACAAAAGTCTTGCTTGTTATTTCATATGTATGCCTAATGTATGCGGTGTTTGCCTATAATTAACTTTGTACTTAGTTTCTATTTTATGTTAACTTAATTTGAAATGTTTTAGTGCATAAGTTGTTGGTAAACAAAAGAAATAAAAAATATTAAAAAAATACATTACTCTATCTATACCATAATTGTAAAAGGCCGATATCAGTACATTAAAGATATTAAGAAAAAACTAATATACTCTTTAGTATAATATAAATTGTCTTTAGCAAAAGAAACCAAAGCAGCAGTTTTTAGATGTTTTTTGTCTGTTCGTGTAATTTTGTTTATGACGCAAAAACTTCTGCACAGAACTAAAAACAGTTTTTACCGAGATTGCAAATTTATCAAACTGGCCAATGTGATAAAAAATGATTTTTTGATTTAAGGCCTAGTAATTCGTGATTTATGGATCGATATCCATCGATCGCTTATTATTACTGAGCGCTTATGCGCACCGTAAGCGCCAGCGCGCAACAGTACCTACGGGCCTGACGAGCCGCTGCGCGCACGTATTTTGTAGTTATTTAATCATAGTAATTAAGTATATCATTTTATGAACTCAAACTCAGCGAATATGTCTATAAACATGCAAAAAAAAAATATTTACAAGTAAAATGTCCGTAGTTTAGTCGTGAAATTGAAAAAACATTTCGAAGAGAGGTAGGTTTGTGATTTTTTCTATCGAGCGAAGTTAATCAAATCGTGTAACCGTTAGCGACAGTGACTAGAATACTCATAGATTCTCAACTAATACATATATTTTTATCAGACTTTCAAACGCTGTTTTCTAGATTTAAAATTGGTTTTAAAAACTCAAAAACGCTGCCTTCTTAGAACTACACCGCCTTAAAAATATTGTGATGCACACTGCACACCAATTTATCTGTTTTCAAAATAAAGGAACGCTCCAATTACGAACTCAGCTTGAACAATTTATAGATCAATAGATATGGAAACTACATCAATGAGAAGGGAATACTCCATAAATGTAGATAAATGAATACATAAGAAGCACGTATTATAAAAAAATATAACATGTTTAATTGTTACTTGTTAGTGACTGTCATTCAAAGTAAATGAATGCATATTTTTCATAACAGTCACGTGTTTTCCCACACCGCACGCTTTAGTAATTATTTAAAATTTAACTTTATTGAAACCTATTACGATGTATTTTGGCATAAAATACTGAAAACGGTAAAGTCTGCTTCGATATCGTACTTATCACAAATTTTATGGATTGTTAAACTGTGTTGGTATTGAACTGGTAATAAGTGGTAACATTGGACATAGTGATAATTTCATCAGAATATCGTTGATTTAACACGGACATGATCTTGATTGGTATATGTATAATGTCGTGTCGGAATAAATATGTTTTTGTAAAACAATTCTTGTGATCCTTATTTAATTGAGACACATAAAATTGTGAAAAGAGAGCAAAGACACAATGGTTTTTATTTTAATACAAATAACGTTTACTTTACTTAAAGTGATGTAGAAAAAACAAACACCTAAAGATATTATTCTACTTATGTCTAAGCCCGTCGGTCTAGTGTACACCCATCATTGCTGTGGTAACTTGAATTCAATGGAGGCCTTTTTCCTGCAGTGGGATGATTATAGGCTGTTACTTTTACTTTACTTTTATGTCTAAGCGCAACTTAAACACAAGTAGAGTCTTATTTTTATAGATGTCAATAAATATGTATATACTAAATACTTAATATGATATTTTAGCAATTTAATAGCAATTATAATATCACTATTTAAATTTGAAAATTGTCTTAGTCCGGACTCCGGTCTCTAAACCGCATCTCCTCGCATACCGGGCGCGGCGCTTTACAGGGATACTCTCCCTTTTTCCGAGATAAAAAATAGTTTACAGCCTATTCTCAGACATAGTGGATATATACGAAAAATTATAAGCATCGGTCGAGCCTTTTCGGGTAACAAGCACTGACATGATAATTTAATCTATTCGATTATACTCTACGATTAACATGAAAGTTGCATTAAGCAGACATCAAACTTAGATCGTCTTTATCGGAAAAAAGTTTTACTTTATTAGACTTGATTCTGATGATGATAGTTGCCAACAAACAATTCAATATCATCATCATCATCACCAACTTATATCAGTATACAGTTGGAGACGGGCATCTTCCAGAAGGAGAATTTAGTTAGACATACTCGCTACGCTTGGATCTGCTGCCCTTCGTCTTATCTCGTCCGAAAATATCACCCATAGAAAGAAAGGTGATTGTATTATTTTTATGTCTCTGCATCACCATTCAATATTATGTAGCACCTTATTTATTCAAACACAAATTATTAGGATAAACAACGGGTAACCAAGTAGTTATTTATCGCATGACAATTAATCGATTACATTGCAAGGATAAAGGATAGAACCTTACCTGTAAATAGATCGGTTACAACTTAATTAATCGAATAACGCAACAAAAGCCGATTGAATAAGTTTGTCGACATTAGCAACGTCTCTGAGGCTCTACTATGCATGCGAAGCCCGTATAGACGGATCTTTCTGCCTCTTTCAGACACTATAATACATCGTTTTTATATTACATAGAAATCTCAAATTATTAACAGTCCCTGACTTCTGTGCTAGATTAAATCTGTGTGATAAGAGACAATTGGTATGAGTGAGAGAGACAGACGGAGTCGAATAATCGGACATCTTGTAGTTTAGTCGGCAGACCCATTACAATTAGTGAAAGGCCGTGAATTCAAATCCCACTTGGAGCAGTCGAAAACGATTTTGTTCAAGGATGCTATCTTGGAATTAAAACGTTTCAAATGAATTAATAAAAAAGTGTGTCAGGAGATCGCCGAGGCCCGGTGGCATTGTGTCGTTAATCATTCAATCTGCCACTGTTCCGACTCCTGCTTACCCCACTTCATAAAAAGTAACGGTTTGCGTTTGTCACATTGACTCTGTAAGACACGTATCCATCCTCGATCTCGTCTCGTCTCAATAGACCCCGTTCTGTGGGTCTAAACGATGTCAAGATTATCTATGCCAACTTAACGGTTGCTAGTTCCTTAGGTATTTACTTTGTTGAAGTTCTACAAACTCATTAGCTTTGTAAGGCAGTCGATTTGGGTGTTCGTACTGCGATTGTATCATGTTGAGGCAATGATGTTGTTTATGATAGCAATTTAAATTAGGCATATCTTCCTTATTTTGCAGATTTACTTTATTATTTAAATGTTACACGAGTACCTGTAGGATAGTTATTATTATTGTGTTTTTTATATATATTTTTTTACATATTGCATGAATATTAAAGTAAATTTTATAATTGTATTTGTATTCATTTAAATAAATCTTGTCTTTCTTTCTCTGTTAATTACTAACCTTTTGTAATTGTTTCGATCACATTACTTTAGTGAAGTAATAAAGCCTTGAGTTATATAAATACGTTAGTAGACTGATAAATCATTACATTTTATAACATTATAGCTTAATGAAAGTAGCTTATTATATGTCAACATAAGGTTATTTATTCATTCACTTTTAACTAAATGATAATAAAATAACCGGCCAAGTGCGAGTCGGACTCGCGCACGAAGGGTTCCGTACCAAAATAGCCAAAAAAACGGGTTGTTGTATGGGTATATTGGTGACAGAGCGACGGACAGACGAACAGACGGACAGACAGTGAAGTCTTAGTAATAGGGTCCCGTTTTTACCCTTTGGGTACGGAACCCTAAAAAGACCTTATCCGAAATTTTCTGATAAATTACAAAAAAACTACGATTACTATTTCTCGCCAAATAAAGGATCACTTACAAATAATGTTGATGTTAGTATCTGTTTTGTTTTATTTAGATTAATCATTAGAACAATATTTTTACTTTTGTGTGTTTTTCCTATCAGGCACACTTAGAACTGCCTTATACCCTTAGGTATAGAAAAATATATTTTAGTCTTCTAAAACTTAAATTATCTTGCATAGGTAGGTAACGTAGGTACTAAAACTTAAATATACTTAAAAATAAATACTTAAATTTGATGTATATTCGCGCGTGTACCATATTGATTAATCTGTTGTTGTTCGGTGTAAAGTTTATAGATATTGTCTAAAAATAGAAGCTTTGCATAGCCATAGCTAGCTTACTCAATACTTATTTCGTCTAAATCGGATGAAATTATAAATTTCGCTTCCAAACTTCAATCTGAGAGAAAAGTTATCTATCCTATGTCATTTCCCTCAATCTCAAATTAACTCTACATCAAAGACAAAATACTAATTTTTCCCCTTTACAATATGTATACTTAGGTAGGAGAGTATAATAATAAACTGGTATGCAGACATTCACTTCGCAATCTAAGTGTTTAATGATAAAGATTTAAAGTCATTTTCGTAGTTCTGTTGTAAACTATCATTGAAAATGTTTCGAACATTTTCAATGATAGTTAACAACAGATCTAGACATTGATCATTGTTGCATTACAATCATAAAGGAAAAACTTCAAGGGAACACTAGAGACTTCGATACAGTTGGGCTCAGGTTTTACTTAGGAAAATAACCAGTATTCAATTAGTTATATTGGTTCATTTAGTGTTTGTTGATATCTATGAATAGACCGTAATTTCAGAACATTTCAAAATAGTTAAAAAGACTTTAATTTTTTCAGTTTCTGGCCGTTGAAATGAGTCACTTTAAAAAAAACAACAATTAGTTAACTTCATACCTACGTTGTATGACATATTCATTTACTTAAGATAATGTAGCAGAACTGTTTATTCAGCAGGAAACACAGACTGATTAAATTAGAATGGCAACACTGGAGCGGTTGGCCTCAGTCAGAAGATGGTTTTAGTTTGAGGATAGAATGTCCTAGCGCCTTGCTAAAATAACTAAGTAAACTTGAATAAATAATATCTTCATCTACTTAATTTTTTTCTTAATTCTTCTAAGAAAGGTTTTTTTAACACAAGCCTGTGTCTTTAGTAATATAATTTTCATTTCATGAGTTTTTGTAAATAGGATTTCACGAATAAAAATTTTGATGGAACTCACAACTTTTCACTTGTTAGGTGACTGCTCCACAAATCCATGAGTTACTTAATATACTTGTTTTTAATCAAAGAATCGTATTTACATTTTTTGCGACCGTTTATTTTTACATATTTAAATATAAATTGCTTGTGTAAATTAAAAAAACAGTTCGTAACATATTTTAAATTTACGCTTGAACCTTTATTGTTTAAATATCAATATTAAAACCTATTGTCGGTAAAATATTAATAGAAATGTTTCATATCAATGTTTCAGGCAGTAGGTACCGAACACATCTGCAAGCTTCAGCGCCGCGCCGAGATTTAAAATAAATAATAGACAAAAGACTTGACTTAGTATCCCGCGCTAACTGTCATTGAGCACTGAGTAGTCGCTTGGTATCTTATCCATACCACGCCCAGCGGTGGGTCTGGATAAGATAAATATAACAGCCTGTATCTGTTAAAAGTGCCGTCAATCGTCGTCAAAAAAAAAACATCATCAAGCAGAATGCCAATCATGTTCATACAGAAATCATTAATAAAATTATCAATTCAACGTTCGTGTGACAGTGTGTGTACGCTAAATTACGGCTATGTTACTTATTTATTAATAAGAGTTATATTAGAACGTTTTTTTCTCAATGATGTCGCTCCTAAACTACCATCTTGAATAAGGTTTGTAAGTACTATTCCAACACCCCACATAATTCAAATGCAAATGTCAAACTACATTTGCGTTTCTAAACCAATTCTAAAAAATCTATGTTCATTATTTGAAACCATAACAGTGTTTAGAAAATAGAAATTAAAAACAATAAGTAGGTACTTACTCTATAAAACCGCGTTTGTTGCCACAAAACCAAACCTACTAATTTAAAGTAACGCTAGAAAATGTGTAGTTATTACTAGGTAGGTACTATTTACTACAAACTAAGCTCAGAACGTGACGGTATATGCGACTGGACGTAATGACCCAGAACTAACGAACGAACAAAACACTTTGAGGCAAACTAGCAGTTCTTGTAATCATTAACATATTATTTATCTTTTGGCCGACGAAGAAAGAGGAGTTTTTGATTTAGACGCGTAACGGATATTACGGAAACATCACAAAGGGCATAACCTAAAATTGGTACGAGTACCTACCTAGGTGCTGCTGATAAAATAGTCAGTTTAACTTTTGACACATAGAAATTTGATCTATTTTTTTATATACTTACATATAGATACATAAGTAAAGTTAGGTAAGTAGCCCTGGTCTTTAATTTACTTCAGGCCGTCCGGAGCTGGCTGGAAATATACTAACACCACCCTCCTCGTCTAATGGGTGTCGTAAGAATACTGCCAAAGCACTTCCTAATGCCATCCCGGTGCAGTGGTACCGAGGTACGCCCTTCACGCAAGTGTCCCGGTTCGACTCTCAGTCGGGTTAATTGGAAAGTCATAAGGAAAGAAGGACTGCCTAATGTGGACTGATGTATGTAAAAAATATTAATATTTATAATGACATGATATTTAGCCACTTATTGATGTTAATGTGATTCTAAATACCTAATGTATTAATTTAACACTAAAATACTGTCACCTTATCAGCACCCTGCGCTGTGAGTCATCATGATCATGACACATCCTGAGTGTTTACCATTTTGGTTTCATTCAACTTTGTTTACTATTTAATATATAATCCAATTGGAATTGGTCCGTTTGTAAGGAGCTTAATTTGGTGAATCAATATTTTTTACCGACGAAATAATTAGTAGATTGTCATTTCAACGCGATAACATACTTTTTTTTTACTTGAACTCCGTCCGTGGGGAACGACTATATGACACTCAGGCCATAACGTATTCCCGATTAAATAACTACCCTTAGAGATCACATCATACCCTAAATTGAAATCTTTATCTGTTTATCTCTATACCAATTTATCCAAAATATTGTTTGGTACTAGTAGTAGTATTGAGGCCCATTTAGGACGAATACAATTGATAAAAGGTAGCGCTTCGACCCCGCCGCCCGACAGCTGGCTGTCGCGATAGCAATAAAACTGTTTCTAATTGTGTCTGGAATAACCCACGCTAAAAGACAATAACAGAGGGTTGATCGTAATGATCCTATCATCTACTTTGTATCGTCAGTCCTTCAGTGATAATGGCGCTTGCAATAGTGCCAAAATATTGGAAACTCATAAAATACACGGTGCATCATAAAAATCTCGAAACATCTAACTCATACAACTTATTGTATTTTTTAATTCGTTTGTGACGAATTTGTGTCTTCTAAGACAAAACCAATAGCGAAATATTAGTTGTTAATGAGAAAAGTCGTTAGGGACAAGCCAGACTGTGACTAGATAAATTACCCTAATGTGGACTATTTTAGTCAAGTATTATTAATTGTTATGATTATTTTTGTATCAATTTGCATGTTGTTTTTGTTTTCTTAAATTGTTAACGTTTTTTTCCTTGCGTGTCGGTGTAATGTTTATTAGCAATACATCTTTATCGTTAGCTTCTTTATCGTTTTATTTATTAACCTACGAATAAAATACAATTTTAATTAAATTGGGTAGTTATTCCTGATACATAATTAACCTTTCTACTATTTTTTGATTGGTACAACCTCAAATTTAACAAATTCTACAGTTTTGAAACAGAATGTATGAGCTACCTGTAACTGATTAGGATTATAGGACAAGTAAAATAAGTTTTATTAGCTTGTCAAGTTTTTTATTATTAAGGTAGGTTAATAAAACAAATTAATTAATGTTCCTTGTTATTTTTAATTTTTAGGTAATCATGTAATTTACTACTAAATATTTAATACTAAATATGTTGTTATAAAAAACGTTATCGTTACCTACCTATTTGGGGTATTCAAATCTAAAAACTTATATTTACAAGTCAGTAACTACTCCAAAAATACTCCGTTTAATCCATGATTGTTTGAACATTAAATAACGATTTGAAGTCTGTGACCGTTTTAACGACGTTCGTGTTAACTTGGGATTATAATGGTGACAAAAGAATATTAACATCTGTAAAGTCATACGAATACTATTATAATTTATTATTGTAATAATATGCATATTATCATGAATCATGCATTCGTATTGTTTATAAGAAATTTTGGTGAGATATCTCATGACATTCGTTGCTTTCAATTTCTCGACAAAATAAAACTAATTAACATAATTGTTTTATTATCAAATGATAAGGATATATACTTTTGTTCATTAGCTTCGCAGTAGAGTAATAGCTATTAAATTGACCTATTTAAAAATTCAGACAATCAATAAAAGATTTAGGTTAGGATTAGGTTAAACATACCTATAATAATTTAAAATATTAAGATTGACTATATTTATATTAAAAAGATTACTAAGGAAGTAGAACATCGCGGTTGTTAAAATCCACAATTTAATAGTCTTTAAGATAACCGAAGTAAGTAATTATTAATTAAAGAACCAGATCAAGGCGGTTTGATCGTAAAACCGTTAATATACAGACGGCTCCGGCAAAACAATTAAAAGGATCCAAATATACTGTCAGATTTTGTGGAGACGATAGGTAGTATACTTTTACAACTCGCTATACAGGTTTCAGTGAACTTAATAAATTATGATATTAACACGTACTTTTTATTTAAACTTGCGTAAACTATGCCAACTATGATCAATTAGCAATTTTTGTGTTTAGTCACAAATTCATTGTAAATGCTCTCTAACCGACCCAGAAACTGCGCCTGCGCTCCGTAAATATTGGAAGCCGCGAACAATGCGGTACTAGTAACTAGGCATAACGCGCCGCCATATTGAGACCGATTCTCTAAACATACTGAACATCGCCGAAACGTTCGTAGGTACATGCATAAATTAAACTAGCTTATGTTTTTCCAGCTCCAGTATTTCATAGCTAGATCTATCTTAATGTACTCTTGATGTCTCGCGTTCGTCGGTTATGTATACATACACTTTGGAAATATCTAATGTTTTGTATACTACTTTATTAGTGAGGATCATAATATACCTAGTCAGCCTCTTTAGACAACGGATACGATTTTTTTATACATGTTATGATGTCAAAACATATTATGATCACACGCATTTAAATAATATTTAAAATATAAAACCTAAAATCAAAAATATGAATTAATATGACATTGAAATGTACCTAGTTACTTAAACTGTCAAATTTTAATGTAAAGCATGCGGACAAGAGACTCGACGTTAGGTGCGTACAAAATGCATGTCCACTCAATCAAGAGACAACAGGAAGAACAGTTAAAATACATGTAGTGCCTCAGTTTATCAGATTTTCAAAGAGCATATTAAAAAGAAAATGGATGAAAATCTATTATTTAACAAAGAAGTTTTGCGTGTAACATTGTTAAGTTAAATAAGTCAATATTTTTCTTTTTATTAATAATGACAATTCCTTTGGATCTTAGCACGTTTTCGTTCGGTGTCAACGAGATTGCAGTCTTTTCAAAATTTATAACATATTGCATTGCATGTTATTGCAGCAACAGTTTCGTTAATTGTTTTTTTTCATTTTAAATACTAATTTACAAACTGAATATTTTGATTACGAACAATGAAAACTGTCATACAAAAGCTTTTTATATCAAAATTACATTTAAAACTACATTTAGACTTTAATTTTGTTAGTTTATTTACCATTCTGTCAAGTCTTAGTGGTGTTACCTACTTCTAGCCTAGCTTAATGTAAAGTTCGTAGAACCTTTAAACATGTAAATCTCGTGTCACAATGTCTAAAATATGAACAAGCAAATTTATTTTTATAACAACAATGTTACATTACAATGTCATGAAAAAAAAAGTTAACCTTACCGCTTTATCAAACCTTATAATTGGCATTAAATACTTAATTTATAGTCAATATAACCCGTGTACAAGTAATCAGATTATTAATTTCGACACACACATTACAATATGAAGGCTTTCTGTAGCCATGAATTATCGGTTATACGCGCTTCGATTTGTTATTATATCATTCCTAATACAGGACAACAAAATTATGGCACTTAGAACTTATACATTAATTTCTAAGCGCCATAATTTTCAAACAAGTGTATTTATTAAACAAACGTACTTTTGCGACCAAATTTTTATAATATGTAGATTTAAAACACAAAGCTATAATAAATGAAATTATTGATCCAAATTGTTAGTGCCATTTCCGAGATACACAAATAAATGTTTAAACAATAAATATACAGTACAATAACACTCTGCGAGTAACTATCTATTCAAGAAATCAAATAATTAAGTAAGTAATATTAATTCAGATGTAATTACTAACTTACTGAATACCTATTAATACTCGTATCAACTGCTATAATCAAAATCAAAGATTTTTAATTTTATTTTATCGATTAGATCGTTTTAGATTAGATGTTAGCTAATCTATATATATATATATATATATATATATATATATATATATATATCTTATATATATATATATAAATGAATTGCTGTTCGTTAGTCTCGCTAAAACACAAAAACGTCTGTGCCGACTTAGCTGATTTTGGTTTTGCTATGTTTGTCGTAGTCCAGGGAAGGTTTAAATGTGAAAAATATGGGAAAATTGGGAGGAAGATAGAAAAACAACAATTTCATTTTCTCATATAAAATGTTTTACATAAAAATTTTTACTCATTTATGTCGTTAGGATAGGTGATACAAAGTACACCTGGTCATCTAGTTTTAAAATAAATAAATTAATGTGGACAACATCAAATACATTGTTCTAATCCCAATTTGAAATAACTACGTATTTTAAAAACTAGAAACAACGAAGGTATCAGAAACACCGTTTACGTTTCTTACTGAGATTTAAGTATTCATTTTTTTTTAAGAAGCATTTTAGAAAAGCATTTACTCCATTTTTCGATAAAAAGAGAAATAAGCCGTTGTTTGGTACCGAAAATTGTCAAAGTTTAATGCTGTTTGTTTTTTTATAACCAATGATCTAACTTTGAATTAAGATGTAGAGAACAGTTACATATTTTTTTTTTGACAAAAAAAAAACTCCAAGTAAATAGTTAGAAAAAACACCGTAAGAACACTACATTTACTGTAAATAATATATTCCACTGACATAGTAATGCGAAATAATTGGACTCTCAGTATAAAAATATTTCCTAATGCACTATCAACTGAATATTTTTAAAATATAGGTACCTAGACCGTGAAAACACAGAATAAGTATAGAATTTAACATTTTGTTGGTAGGTAATTTACAAGAAATTAAAACCACTTTCCAACGTCAACATCACTGTTAAAATAGACTCAAAGTTTTCAATAGATCTCAATTATGATTAATAAAAACACAAAACCTATTTTATAATGATTTTTGGCAAACGACTTTGAATTCAGGCATTGTCAAGAATGTAATCAATGACAATTTAAACTCTTACTAACTAAACAAGTCTTAGAGCTAAATGCTGCCCCCAGTTGATTAAATTTTATTACTTCTAAACAAAATTAATTCTAAAAAAAACTAGAACAGTATCATTTTAGCAAATTAAGTACTCGTATGTACCTCTAGCATTTATTGAATCACATTAAACTATTCATTTAGTTGTTTATAAAGTCGAATTTGTCGCTGAAGCCAAAAGCGGCCGCTTTTATCAATTATGTACAATACAGATGAATGCCAGAATGAGAAGCAGTTAACAAAGAATCAATAAATAGATGTAATTTAGTAGGGGCAGTACTTAGCTCTAGTAGACCCCCTAATCTAAATTGTTTTCAATAGCTACACATCGCTGACCCGTGAATTTCGCAGACGTAAGATGAATCGAAGCCTGCAAACCCTACGTAAGCAAGTCAAGCCTTGACTGTGAGTGCATTTGCCTACGCGTTGCCAAATCCGCGGGCGTCGCACCGAGCAAACTAGTTTCTTTGCTTATCGTGGCATCCGCGACCGGACCGGTTCCCGGCCGGTCAGCACGGGACAAAAATAGCCTGGAAAGTGTCGAATTTTAAACCTGGACCACTCAATAATATTTGTACCTGATTATGGATACCGTATATTTATATAGTGCAGATTTCAAGTAGGTCCATATTTACTGTCACAATTTTAGGAAACATTAATCATTTAAATTGGTTTTCGCAAATCTAACAAGTACTTCGCACTTAACTAAGAAGCTTTCTGAATTGCACCAAAGACTATATACGCCCGATATTAATAGATAACATATCCTCCGTAGGAGACTCAGACCTATACTGGACATGACACTAGGTAACCATTGTTATTTTGAAAAAATAAAAACAAATCAACTAAACTCTAGTAAGCCTATCTCTATCTGATATTGGTATCCTAACTAATATCGGCCGTAAAAAACAAAAAGGTGAAATTTTTAAACCCTGTCACCCACCTGTTCCTTTTTTTTATTTCTGCGGTGAGAGAAAGCCTTTCACAGCTTTACAGCTTCAAACTGTCCAGTTTGGCTAATGCGGAAGGCGCAACGTGAAACGGCCTGTTAGCGCTTACCTCGTCCGCACCCGGGCCAAGTACTAGCGAGTACCGACCGTGCCAACTACTGACCCGGCCAAAAGGTAAACCCGACTAGTGGTTGCATCGACGCATCGTGGCCTGGGGTTGCATTAGAGACTGAACGCAGAGACCTTACTCTGCAACGCAAAACCCGCAAACAGACCTATCAATCTCTGTCACATAATTCAAGACTTTAGGTTGGAGAGACATAATGAGTCGAATGTACGCAAATTATGCTGCGGAGTAAGGCCTCAGTTCCAGTAGGCCTGATCCAGACTAGACCCCAGAGGCGTCCCTGTTTACTTGAACTATGGCTTGGGCCATCTTCCGAAGGGTTAAATGATAAATTACGGACAAGTATTCCCTACCCAAAATTTGATTGAATAAAATTTGTTGGTAACAGTTTTAATAAAAATCTTTTACATTTGGGGGGGGTCTTAAAAAGAAAACAAAAAAAACCTTACATGAAATACATTTCAAAATCTGTTAATTAATTGCCCTTAACACAACTATGGAAGTTATTTTACGGTACCTAACCAGTTAAATACTACAACATTAAATTACAAAATCTGTTGCTATGAATGAGTTACACTTACACGAGATCACTGATTTAAGAAAAATGAAACTTTTGAACATTTAACAAAAATACAACATAAATGTAGTAGCAATGCTTTTGATTTAATAAGAAAACATTTGTGTCTTTGACGTGCAATCAACGATAATCATCATTCTATTTAGTCTTTGATAATCATATTTTTCTTTAAATTTGTGCAATAGGTACATTTATCTGTTTGTTAGTTAGTTTAAAGTTGACAGACATAAAACGAGTTTTTATCTAGAACGTTTGCTGTGTATGCAAACGAATCTAAACAAGTCACATTCTCGGTAAATTATCAAATCATTTTAGAATTGCCTATACCTAAAAATATAAAGTCTAGCAGTCTGTGCATATAGTTCATTTTTAATCAATTTTATTACAAAGATAGTAAATTTTCAGTAACTAAAGACCTATTTATTTAAAATTAATATCCGTTACAAGTTATATTTTGAATGTACCACCAATGATTTAGTTGCAGAGTAAGTATGCCGCGAGACTCGGTAAATTTAGTACAGTATTTATGTATATTTTTGCTTAAGTACCTATATAGGTACGACAGACGTTACCGTTATCCCGTTATTGTTGACTTTCGTATGCAGGACAAGGTCATTTTTTACATCGAGATCTTCGCGTGACATTTTTAAAGTAAATGGGTACATATTGTTTACTTTTTTTTATATTAAACTTTTAAAAGGCCTAGTGCAGACTGGCAGGACGGGGCGCTGCGGTAACGACTAGGAAATTAGGTTTTTATAGGTATGTGGGAATAATAAAGAGAACATTAATATCGTGCCATTTAAGATATTTTGTTTAATGTGGTAACATTACAAGGTGAACCGATTTATTTGTTTTTTTCGTAAGCTAGTATAGTGTATACTTATAGCGCAAATTGGTCCAATTATAATTAAAAAAATAATAATTTGATGACTAGAGAGAGGGAAGGAGTAGAACGATTTCCTACCCTTCTGGTAAAGGTTATTATCTCATGAACTATTTTCTAAATAACTTTTAACAATATTAAAAGATTTTTGTTGTAGTTAAAAAGAGAATTATACCCTTTGCCCGCTTCAAAAATAAATAATTTAACAAATAATTTATAAATGTAAAATGTGGAAAACACCAATTTCAATCGGTGCTAAGTAAACAAGGAATGGCACTTATTAAAAAATAACTGAAAGTTGAAAAATCCTCTTGTCTCTACTACTTCACAACCCAGGAGGCATCAGTAGTCGTCGATTGGCTGATATGATTAATGATATACGAGTAACTAACAAAATGCAAAACGATTTTTCAATAGGAAAAACCTCGCGATTTTACCACTATTTGAGTTATACACAAAATACTCTAAGCATCACTTGAAAGCGGTTTAGCTCCCCAGTTGTGTTATGCAATGCCCTCTGAGTTTCTTCATACCAAGCATCGACTTCAACTGGATCATACTAGTTATTTCTAGTTAAAATTCAAAGCCTATGACGCGTTTTAATCGGTAGTCAGGGCTTATTTTTGGCCACAAAATATATAGCAATAAGTATAAACAGGATTGTAGAAATGGTTTTAGTTTTTTATTATGCATCAAGTTACTCCGAACCTGTTTAGCAATCCAAAATCCGATGCGGGTATTACCTTATAAGTTACTTTACGCATAGTAACCGTTACAACTAACCACTATTTAAATTTGATGCTAAAAATAGTTGCATTTAATGCTAAATATAAGTACGATGACTCTAATAATTCCTCTTAAATATTTCGCAACCACCCGCAGACATGTCCTCGCGGCTCATTACGAAACGACGCTTGTAACAACATGAAGGACCAAAGTTTATTCTATTCGATATAGATTATAGCCGCTTAAGTTCCAACATAGCGTAAGTCAAAATAAGTAATTTTTATGGAGCGAATAAAAATTGCATGTTATTGTGTAGATACCATTGTAATTGCTTTTATCTATACCATTTTAAGGTCAATATAAGAGACATTTGTTTGTGATTAATACACGATCATTGGACACGGACTTAGGCATTTTGATACTCTAGCTAAAGTCAGTCTTACTTACATGGTATTATGATTCTGAGCAAAGAATTATGATCAATAAAACATTTTTCCTCTATGTGTTAGTTTTCATAGAGTCAGATAAGAGTATCGAAAGAAGTTACTTTTGTTTCTTTTAATTTCTTGCCAAAAACGCATTGTTTAATTTCTACACATTAGATTAGATGCGATTCAACTAAGAGTCTAACTAATTATTTAAAAAAATGTAATTTCCTACTAAGCCTATGGTCAGCAGATTGATTTACCAGTCTAACAGGAAATAAAGTACGGAAATCAGTTTATCACTCATTAATTGTTTCTAATAATTGACAAATTAGGTCAGATATTACAACCGATATGATAAAATAATTGTCATTTAAAAGTAATTTAAAAGTTTGATTATTAAGAATATTAACAAAATAGAGTGTGAATGATCTCTAGGATGGTTTAAATTACAAATAATAAAATTTGTAAAACAAAATATAAAATACTTTACCTCGCCACCATGTGACGCACACCCAGAACACTGACTGATATAATGTTCCATTAACGACAGTACACTATCATAATTACCATCAGTTTCTCTTTTATTTTATAATAATCGTTTTTAAGTTTAGTTCTGTTCGTTTGTAATAATGATAGTTGCTTGCATATGGAATCTGGTATTTTCAAGAAATGACCTTTTATCGAAGCACGTTTCGGGCAGTTGGATTTAAATATAATACTTAATGAGCAGACATAATAATAAATAATATTGCACAATGTGTTGGTACTCGTCATATTATTATTATAGTGATGGCAAATGAAACCTCAAATGGGTTTTAAATTGACACAACCGTATTTATTTACTTCAAATGTGACTAAATTAATAGATAGCCATTAAAATGTAACTGGTAAAAACGACAACTGTTATGTATGATTTTAATTATTTCCTATACTCTTAACGAGTCGTACGTAGATGTTATTAAATAGGTTTTCGTGTTTCGCAGCAGTCGCGGGTGAATAATGCGCGAACAAAAGAATCAAACATACGAATACGAGGCGAATCGAGCGCTACTTTTCACTGTGACATCAATATGGCAAATTCAAATGTACCTACAATATTCCTGGTAAAGGCGAGACAAACTCGACGGGGCGTCGTGACTACGTATATTATCTAAGCATAGTCTGAATATTTACAAATACCGTCGAAGCTGTTAACCTTAACAGTACAGCGTCGTGCAAAGTTGTAGGTAATCGGTAACCCAACTCGTTAGGAACGGCCGAGTATCCCCGCCGAACGCCAACGCGTATCACGAAAAGTTACCGCAAGTCGCGAGCGCTCCACCACCGCCGCGGCTGCGACCTGCTCAAGGAGGCGGACCTTTTGGAAAGTCAACCGAATTTCGACTTGGACAACTGAAACTCGCAAATGCAATTCGCCGTGCTGTGATAAAAATGGAACTAACCTGTTGGAATACTTGAGAGGTTCTGACGGCTAATGATTCCTCGTCGGTGTCTCGTGTGAAGAGAGTAGTCCGGTTTTGCATTCACGTACCGAAGCACGATCACACTGCGTGAGAGAAAGGGCGCGCAACTCGCAAGTGGCGCACAACACAAGTGGATATTCGCGTGGTGTGCGTCGGCGGTTCGATGCGAGAGTGGGCGTCACGAAAACGTGTTGGCGGTCGCGGGTCTCAGCTTTAACTGAAGGCCGCGAGGCGCGGGGACCACTTTATGCCTGCGCGCATCTTGCGCCGGCGCACCCCGCGGCCGATGCCCGCGCCGCCGCAGCCTAGGCACCCCTCGTCCTGAAAATTTGCCTAATCAGGAAATATTTTATTTCATATCCGTCGTCATTGTCTGTTGCATTATGCGCCTCAAATTAGAAAAGTTTCAGGAAAACCATTTTCAGACTATAAAAAGCCTCACGAAACAAATCATATCAGTGTAAGAGGACTTTGACTCAAGAAACCCCCCGGTTGACACAGCGAAACATACAAAAATTTTGGTTTATCCAATTTACAGGCAGATGCGACGTTCCTTTAAGGCTTTAAACGTCAATTTGAAACCCGTTAAAATCCTTAAATCCGTCTTTACAATGGTATCTACACAAATATATAATAATAATGGGTGGAAGTGTTTTCAGTGTAAAATGACGTATGTCGACACACACACACAGGTGTGGTGAACAAACAATTAATTGTCTTTCAGTTTCAAAGTAATTGTTAAGTTTTTGTAGTGGGAGTAACTTGATGAGACGTTCATTCATAACTTTGCTGGTGGTTTATTTATATTTAAAAATAACTAATTGGTGTTTTTCGTATTCAAAAGTTAATCTATTTTAGTGTGCTGCTGGCAGCTGTAGGCTGTCATCAACAAGAACTTTATTTATTTATAGTCAATATAATAAAAACATATTTGTAAATAATTACCAAGGATATCGTTACCTTAAAAATCGGACCCACTGTTTTAATGGTTTAGAATTATTGAATACTAAGATAAATTAATGCAAATGTATTTTGAGTAATATACAGTAATTTATTGGGCGAAACGGACTAAAATTTTCCTTAAAGTGAATCAGTTAGACAATTAATGTCTTAATAATGAATACCTAATACATTGACGTATACAAATAATCATAATCGGCAAGTTCTTGCCTAAATAACAAGTGAATTTAACATCATAATTTATACAGAAAACTTTTTTCACAACAATTACCGATGAAAAGTGATAATATAAGTCACCAATTTTTATCGTTGAATAATAAAAATTGTTTACTTACCTGCTTTTCGTCGGAATATTTTTGTCAACAAAGTTTTATTTATATTTATTGTAATTAATATACTTTCTATAAGGCTGTTATTAGCTTTGAGCTACAAGCTTTAGATGAAAAAAAATTGTCGAAATCGGTCAATCCGGTTAAAATGTATGTGTGGTCATAAGTACATAAAAATGTATGTCGAATTGCGAACCTCCTCTTTTTTCGTCGACGGGTATAATAAGCAGTATGAACTTTTCTAATAAAGTAGGTACTCAAAAAGGAATTTATTAATGTACAAATACAAAACATTCTGCATAACACAAGCTAAGTAATTCACCAAAACCTATCAGCCCGTTCTTATTAGCTGTCGTATATCCTTTGTTAGGAGTTTATATTTATTTAATAGTACTGGCTCGCATCAAAATCCTTTCGGTTGTTTAGGCGCGTAAGCGTTACAGACAGACGGACAGGTATTTTTGCTTGTTATTTCGTTCAGTAAGCACTAATCCGGTTACTTATATCGCGTATCCGATTATATCGTCCTCCCTCTTTCACTTTATTTTTTGCCATCGTTATCTGTTATTAATTCTCTAAATCAAACACCTTTGAGGATAAATACAAAAACTGCCTCTTATATAACAAATGTAAAAAAAATATGGGAAAGATGTATTGATAATCAATAAAATAATATTAAGATTCACGGTCCTGACAGACAGACGGACTGATAGACTGACAACAAAGTGAACCTATTATGGTTCCGTTTTTTCCTTTTGAGGTATAGAAACAAGTAACACAACCCCTATAAACAAGAAAAACGCCAAATAAACAAAACAATAATATGACTTATTTGACAAACATCTGAATCATTAAAATAACTAGATTGAAACAAACTCCGTCTCTGGAACAATATTCATAAGCAACATGTTTTGAAGCGTTTTAAGTACTCGTTATCAATGAGTTCATATAATAAAACGTGCTTTTCGAACCTTAACGGTTACAAAAAACATAAAGATGAATTCCAAGAAAATCTACATGAGGACACGGTACAGTGCATTTATTAATTTAATTAGTACGAAATTTAATACAAATACAATAATTAGTATAGAATACTCGTAGGTACATTAATTGACGATGATTTGATTAACTTCCAGGTCTTACGGCGTTCACATCCACATTTTTAAGGTATTGCCAGTTCTGAGGTTTCAGGTTCGATCACCACAAGGGTCAATGTAGAATTAAAACTGTTCTATAGTCTCTGTGTAACTTAAGATGTTTTCGATTTCCATAAAACAAGTGCATAAACCGATCGCTTTCTGATATCTACAATTAACTAACTAAAGATCATAAATCTAATTAACTAACTAAAGATCATAATGTTTCCACAATTATTTACCAATTATTTTTTTTGCCAACCAGGCCAGTGTTTCCCAAACATTGTTCTGCCATGGCCCGGTCATTTTCACATTTCCCTTTTGTGACCCACTTAAAACATTTAAACCTAAGCCGGTTCCATTAGGTAAAATAATATACATTTATCAATAGTCAAAATATTAGCATACACTAGCTGCTAACTTTTTACTTATTAAAGAATCCAAGTTCGCGGTAAATGACGAAATAAGATTTTTTACGATGCGCCGAACGATATAGGTATTATTTTTAAAACAAGGCGGTAATGTTGCGACACGGTATTTTATTTTGATGGCCCGGTACCGGGTCGCGACCCGGCAAATGGGAAACGCTGTTCTAGACTACAGCCGCTTCGTCTACGTCTAAAGTGTGTTTAGCTTTAAAGACTGTTTTTACCAATTTACACACTCATTATTGTCAAACATTACATTGTGGACCTTCGTTGTTTCTGGTTTCCAAAATACGAGTGCTTTTTATTTATATATTTTACGAAACAGTTATTCAGATTGGGATCAGAACAATGTATATGATGTTGTGACGACTCGGTTGGTCGGTGCTGGTTTGTGTAGGGTTGCGAATGGTTCCCGAGGAAGTTTTGGGTCTCCTACCGGACGCGTCCCCAGGTGGCGGATAGGGGAACGCCCTCCATACATTGAGGGTACCGGCCATTTGGCCGGCGCGGACAGCCCGCTGCTTAGGCAGCCCGCTGTCGGATGCGTCTCCCGGTGGTAGCGGGCTTCGGCCCGAGGCCTGTTACCTTCACAGGCTTGGGACCGTAAAAATTGAAAACTATAATATGTTGCGATACATTTTTTTTGACGAAAACTTGACCTACATATTGGCTCTAAATACACGCATGCTTATAAAAAAATTGACGGTGATGAAAAAGTCATTCTGTTTACACAAAAAAAACATAAAAACTATCAAGTCTAAGTTAAAATATGTAACAAACAATCACACTTAACACACAAATTCTCATTTAAAATGTTAGTGTGTAGGGTGGTGTGTTAGTTGTTATTACTTAGACAGTGCATAAATGTGAATCACACGACTCTATCGGTTGCAATAAAACAATGAGTTAGTATAGGATAGGAATTTTATTTTTATTAAATCAAGACTAATATCAAACTTTGAAAAATGAATACAAGTCCTACACTGAACTTTTATCATAAACAGTGGTCTTCTTTTAACAGCGCTCTTTGAGTGCGAAATGCATTTAATAAATACGTGCGGATAAATGAGCTAATAAATATCTATTGACGTACCTGCCTACGCTTGATCAAAGTTTAAGGATAGCTTAGGTAATTGATTGTACACTCGACAGCACATCAAGTTAAACAGTTGAACTGCGATAACAGCTTTTATTACGTAGGTCATAAAGGCGGTCTCAAGGTCAACATGTATAGTCTGATGTGCCGCCGTGTGTACAATTGCTTGAATTAAAGTTTACAGTGACAATTTAATAACATAACACACAGAGCGCCACGTGCTGATCAATAAAATGTCTGTGCAGTTTTTCAATTTAAGAAATTATTTTCGACCTCTGGATTCTATACACGATTTAGGCTCTACCAGGGTCAAAATAATAAATATTGTCTGATCTTCTCAATTAAGGAACCAATGAAAGAGCACATAAGAAAAATCTATGTGCGATAAATTCAAAGAAAACCTATCTTTGGTTGAAGTCACTATGAACATTATTTTAAGAATCACCTTATGTTTCATTTAAGCCTTAAGCAATAGACTTTCAGCATTGAATAGATTGAGATATTTCGTTGAAATGTTATGGAATCTCCGGAAACAAATGTCAAATTATAAATTTGTAAGCAGTCTGAAACCTAGAAGAAAGTTTATTACTTAACTTGGTATTTTGATACGATCCTTTACTTAGAAATAATACGGAATTTTTATAAATTTTTCAAAGAAGCGTATTTACGAATGTATGTTTATCTTCTTTTTTTAGCGGCAACGTGGGTCGACACAGAGTTACGAGGGGCAGATCGGTGTCCCTGTCCACTAAATTACCCTCTATCCTGCAGTGACATTAATTACTTTGAACATGGAACTACAAGTTAGCACCCTGGACGTTGTTGCCTCAGGCAATCCCAATCATCCGCAGTTCCTCCTCTGGCTGTGGCTCGCATGAGTAACAAAAGTCACCTAGCTACAGGGGAAAGAGATCTCTCTTGGTATGCAGCATCAGCGTGCAAGCCTAGGACACACGCAATGCCACTGCGGGCCTCATTTAGCGAACGAAAACCTAATCTTTCTTCATCTACCAAGCCAGTAGAAAAAGAGACTGGCCAGTTATAACCTACTAGATTTTGCCTGCGACTTCGTAAGAATAGATTTCTGTAATGTTGCAACTTTACTACAAGATAAATATAATATTATTTGGAATAAATGTTAGAAAAATGGACCTACCTTTGGTACATATTCACGCTAGGATTTTTTCCGATTTAAAGTCTCGCCTGATAGCGGATAAATGATAGACTTCAAATGGCTTTCATGTCAAAGCCCTTTTAAAGCAACCGTGTATCGTAGGTATAAGGATTTCCAACTTCCAGCGCGGTCGACTAACTTCAGGGTGTGAAGAAAGACATGGCTAATTTTTGACAGCAGCGATGAAAAATTAAATCTAAGACCTCGTGGGTTGCTTATCAAGCGACCAGCACATGCTGCAGACAGATTGGATTGGGAAGCCTTCAAGAAATACAACAAATATATCATCGTGTGAGGAGGGTAGTTTCACGCAGGGTGCAGCACAACCTCATTGACGCTCGTAAAGAGGCCCGGTTAGAGTGGTGCCGTGATATGGTAAACAAATGTAAAGCTCAATCGTCTTGTAATTAATACATCCAGATAACGATCTACTATCTACGATCCAGGAAATGCGAGCTTTTCCAATTTGGCGTCATTTCCTTTACAGAACCATAGAAGCATCAAGTATTTTATTTATTTATTTAGAAACAGCATCAGCATCATTCAAGCATTTGGTAGTATGCCAAATGATATAGAAGCTATCTCTGTACTGAGCAACAAGCGACCAAACACAGGATTCCGCGGACTAACACGAAAACGCACACCGCGCTCAAAGTAATATCAAAATTAATTGAAGTGTCGTCTGTTTATTTTTTCTGTATTTTATTGCAATGCAATGGTTAATTCAATGAATAATTATGTGGGAAAATTTTACAGTATAATCGTATGCGGCCGTGGAATGACATAGTTGGCAAGTAGCACCTATTACTATACGAAAAAATATGAAGGACGCTGTGATTTTCTATATTACCATAAATTAATGGGTTGACTAATAATTTCCATACAAACCGGCAAGGTAATAGGTTATTTGCACAGCGAGCATATTGTATAGTAAGTATCTATATAGTTACTCGTACTCAAATAAAATAACTAAAATCTGTTTTCGACTGAAATTCGTTTATATGCTCGTTCTGGAGTAGGAGGGCGGCGAGGGTCATTTAAGGGGGAGTAGGTACTAGTGCTATGTGCTGCCTCCAATTGATTTAATTTTATTACTTCTAAACAAAATCAGTTCACAAAAAACTAGAACAGTATCATTTTAGCAAATGACCTCTAGTAAGTATTTATTGAATCACTGTTAACTGGCTTTTCATTCAGGCAATCTTTCGTATTATACTCGTACATTATTGCTAAAAGCGGCCGCTTTTGGCGTTAGCAACAAATTCGATCTTATAAACAACTACCTAAATGAAAAGTTAACTGTAATTCAATAAATACTAGAGGTAATTTTCTAAAATGATGATTATGTTTAAAAGTAATAAAATTAAATCAAGCACATAGCTTGAATCCAAAAATTACTTCAAAGTAATAGGTTTACCTATGAAATTGCCGTTCTGCAGTACTAGCCATTTCAAATCAAAATAATTTTTGTTTGGCTAGGAATTCTAATTTAAAATTAATTTTATTTTAAAAAGATAGAATTCTTTTTCCAAAATTTTAAATCTTCATCTTTACTGCCAGCTATATCATCCAGTATAGGACCCAGGCTTCACCATGGAGCATTTGGTTTGCAAGCGGGTTGGTTGACGATCGAAGTTTGGCCAATAGTGAAGAGAAATACGATCTCCTATGACAGGCAAATAAGTAGCTAAATGTTATTCAATAAATGATTTCCTAACTACTTGAACAAAATGTCTCAATCCACATCTGATTATCTGTATGCTAGACTGTTAATTATCAGACCAATTAAGCTAGTTTTCTGAGATGTGTATTAGATTTAGTTCGGTACAAAAATACTAAAAATAAGACCTTAACGCAGTAATAACTAGAATAATAAACGACACAAGTCATTAACATCTGCGGAATCGTCGGTATTTTTGAACATTGTGTCTGTATTTAATGCACCTATATATAAGTGTTCAATTTGGTGAACTGTTGTACCACAGTGGTGGTGATTCACAGCTGATACATATTATAATCGTCATTGAAAGAAATAGCTATGTATAAGAGCCGCTCATATCAGCGATTAACAAGCATATAACAAGGGATACTTAAACCGCAGCTTAAGGTACAGTAATAATTAAAAACACCACTCAAAAAACTACTCTTATAACCGCGGCTCTCTACACTATAGGTAGATACTCACAACTCTGCGCTGCGAACCTAAAGCTTTTCATTTCATAGAATTTCGTGTATAATGTGATTATAAATTATATTACCTACTATTTTTACACGATATTTTTAAAATTTAAAACCGTCCTCAAGAAACAAAAACCGGCGAAGTGCGAGACGGACTCGCGCACGAAGGGTTCCGTACCATTGACTAGGTAAACAACAGTAGGTACATAAATTTAGTTAAATGTAGTGCCTGTTACCATTTATCAATATCGAGCAAAAATAGGCAAAAAAATCGCGTTTGTTGTATGGAAGCACCCTTACATATTTATTTTACTTTGTTGTTAGTATTCGTTGTTATTGCGGCAACAAATCACATAATTTGTGAAAATTTTAACTAACTATCGCGGCTCTTGAGATAAAGCCTGGTGACAGACATACGGACAGACGAACAAACAGCGAAGTCTTAGTAATAGAGTACCGTTTTTACCCTTTGGGTACGGAACCCTAAAAATGATGGTCATCGATCATCGCGAAGAAGATGACTGTAAGTAAAGCTGAAACACTGAAATAAAGAATAAAATTAGGTTTTCCTTTTCGGATAGGCCGACACCAATTACTTGTCTCTATTTTAATTCTTTACACCAATTGCATCAAAATGTAAATGAATACAGCCAAAAAAATCCTGACCTACCATGTTGTTTACACGTACCTACATCTTGCTTGGCCGACATATTTGAATTAGTTCTTCAGTATTTCGATGCGCATGGATCGTTATTTTATATACTAACTGTGTAACGCAACCAACAACTTGAATGAAGTTTGTACAAAATTTACCTACTTCAAGTAGTTGGCCAGACAGACAAAGGACTACAGCGAAACTATGGTGCCTACTACCTACTTAATACTTATTTCATTGTCAGTTACTACAGATCATGGGCGTCATGGTACACAATAATCACGACAATCACCGTAAACTGCGTAGAAGATTCTCTCGCTATAAATTAACGAGTTAAAAATATCACAATAATTTTGTCACGGACCCATCATCGTCATCGACTTGACATTAACTGACAAAAACGTGATACCCACGTGAACTGCATTTGTTCAGCAAATAAGAGACCTGAAAACTAATTTAAGTAATTACCTGTGTGAATTGCGACGATGCGATTATGTTGGCGTACTAATGTGGGAACATTTCCGGACGATCTGATGGTGATGCTACCACAAATTGCTCTGTGGCGTGTATTTAGCCTAACTCTTTGCGTTATCCAAACGCCCCTTAATCAATCTAGGTAATATTTTCAGAGATAATAGCACAGGATAAATAACTCGCCACGTTTATCAAGGCTAACGAGCACAACATTAATTTGTCAGCCATGTTTTGATTATGATTAGCTAAGTGTTTGGATCATATCGAAATACTTATTGCAGACTTAGATTGTCAAAAGTAAAATGCCCATTTCATTTAAGTTATCTCTGTCATCTAGCTTATCAGTATACCTACATTATAAGTAAGAACTAACTTAATAAATTTATTTGGATGTTAACAATCTTATTACAGTAACATTCAACAGAATCGAAATGTTAGAGAAAATAGTTTTTTTCTTAAAAATATCGGCCATGTTTTCGCGTCCTGTTTTCCATATATCAAAAAAACAAAAATAAATTTAAGAAGAGTAGAGCTGGCCTAAAAGGGACTACACTACCTCTTAACTTTTAAATGGCTTTGTGAGGGACGGAGTTGGTACATAAGGGATTACTGCCAGAAGAAGACAGACTGTCGTCTCTCCACCAACTGCGACCGCCAACAAGCCAGCCCAGATGGCAACCATAGCAAAATGCTTTCTTACAAGAGTAGTCAGTAGTGCAGTTTTTATGTCCAGCCGAAGTCAGGTGAGCGCTGATGATGATACTAAATTTCTGTAATGAAAAACCTAAAAAGTAATAACACATTTCTATTGAAAGAGAATTGAGGGGACTGCAAAACGAAGATTTTGTGTACTTTTGACTCTCTTGCATTGTGTTTTCTTCTAATAGTGGAATATCTACTCCCTTTAACATTACGTTGAAAAATTGGCACTAAATGTAGGGGCAGCTTTGTTATATCGGATGATTATTACTTCGCATCAAACAGGAAATGTCTCTCAGCCAACTACCTATAACTAATATGCGTAAAGGCGATGTTTGTTGAAATACTTCCTGGCGATTTGAATTCATTGGGTAAGTAATTTGATCGAAGTACTTAGTATAGTATTGCTTACTGTTTTGTGTCAATAAAAATAAATAAATGTTTTCTTGTGAACATATTTCACGCACATTTATGAGTTGCTTACTCTTTTATGAGTAAGCAAGTAAGTAACTGCATATATTCATCCCACAGCTGGGCAAAGGCCTCCATCTTTGAATTCAAGTTACTAAGAGAGTTCTCGTTTGTTGACCGGGGGATCGAACCCAGGACCCCGAGATCATCAGTTTAAAATCAGTTTTACTTCTGCAAATAGGCCCCAGGAGGCGCTTTTACACGTCCCAATATTTAAACCTACCACTGCTTCGGGACAAGTCTGGGCTAGTGCCGAGAAGAAGCAGCGCAAGAAACTCGGTCACTATTGTCAGCCTCTTTTTAAATAATTTTTTACAAGGTAAGGTAATTTTTACAAAGTTTAAGCAAGTACGAGCTGGGACAATTTAATGCCATACATTTCTATCATTTAAATAATCATTAACAGTATAATAGCCCTTTTTCATTAAGATTACTTTGACATACGATAAAAGTTTATGTACAGGGAGTTCAGCATGACCCGGTACATAAACCACTTCACCAACGGATCATTGCGGGGGTATTTCATTACTTCATTAGTATTTTTATTCATATTAATATATATTTTTCTTTATATTATAGTTCATGGAAACAGGGCTAGCGAATGATAATATTAGTGGTTAAAGTATGAAATTGCCGTTTTGTATGGACGAAATCGAGAAAAGTCATTTTTCCATACTAACAATTTTATAGGTTTTTTAAAAACGCCTGTACCGTTTTTGATGCAATTAAAGGTGAAAGTTAGATGGTTATAAAGCTACGCATTATAGTATTTAAATTTCTGAAAATCAAAGTATATAATACAAATATACTTAATTGAAGCAAGAAGGTCAGCTTGACACATTGTAAGGGCTCTTTTTAACAACTTCCTTTGAAGTAATAGGCTAGCTAGCTAGTATTGCATTTTTTTTAGTCAATAGTTACTTTATTTAGTTTTTGATACAATACAAAAAGAATTACGCAATAATATGACTATACTTAAGAACTATAAACGAAATAAAAAGTGGGAAAATAATCGGCAATTTCATACTTTAACCCCTATTAGAAGCCTACGGTTTTGATTTATCTTACAAATATCCATTAAATAGCCTTAAAACTAAAACACGGTGTACGAAGTAAAAAAGTAGAGTACCTAATTTCTTATTAGGTACTTATGCCAAAATCTATAATAAACAATATCATATTTCAAAACTCCTTAATGACTGGATTAAAATTAATAAAATATTAACAACGAAGCTCTTTGACTTATGAGCCCACACACATACTAACGAGGGTTCCAAGATGAAGTCGCGAAACATTCAAGTCAATAATACTTGGAACAACGAACTGCATAGAATAAGCACTAATATATCTATAGAATATATACGTTTTCTTTGTAGGTACCTCCTCCTACCTACCCTGGATATAATATCAGGAAGGTTTGTTTGCATTCTAATATTGTAATAAGATTTTTTAATAATGAACTTACATTCTATACGAAATAACGATCGCAGGCACTGCGAGTCTCAAATGTTCGATTGGATTTGGGTGGCTGGTAAGTATACCTAAGTATATAGGTATCTAGATACCTATCTCAAAACTATCTAGATAGTTAGATGGACAGCTCATAGGTACATCAAATCAGAGCTAGGAATACCTACTCTTTGCTGCGCATACCAACTACACATAGATTTAAAAAAATAATTGATACTTCGTATTTGAATCTATGCAGCTATTGTCATGTTTTATACCTGCTATAATGGACATTAAACCATGCGGTCAGCATTGGAAGTCGCTGAACACTTAAGACCAGTCATAGTAACAATTCGTCCATTCCCCTTTGAAATCTCTTGTTTACAACAACTTTTTACTTTCACATAGCACTTTAAACGGCTTACTTCTCACATAAAGTCAAATGCTAATGCTAAGCTCTTTTCAGACTAAGCTATACTATTTAGGTTTTTAAACTTTCTTGATGCATTGTTACACATAAAACTTATCACTGAACCGAGATTTACAATGCAATGTTATAATTTATAGGTAAAAATCGTATAAACCAACTCACACAGACTCGTCATCTTGAAGCAGTTGTTTCTTCACTCGTTAACAGAGGAAACAATTTATGCGACCCTGATCATGTAGGAGCTGAGCTTGACCACGTTCAAGAGGTACTTATAAGAAACGGTTACAATGTGACGAGAAGACGTATGGAAAAGAGGAAAAAGAGAGCCAAGCCACCAATGGTGAGGCGGGACCCAGCATTTCTCCCGTACGCGAAAGGAATAACGGATAAAATTGGAACAGTACTGAATAGATACTCCATCAAGACTGTATATAAGCCGTGTTCTAAAGTAACGAAGGACGCTCACCAAAGGACGTGATACCTCTGCAGACACCGGGAGTCTATAAAATTGATTGCAGCTGCGGTAGCTCATATATAGGACAAACAAAGCGATCAATCGCAGAACGGGTCAAGGAGCATATCGCAGCTGTTAAAAATAGACAAACCAGCAAATCTGCGATAGCAGAACATCTATTAAATTCAGGCGTTAATCACTGGATGGAACTACATGATCCGAAAATTCTCTCAACTGATCGTAATTACTACACAAGACTAATACGTGAAGCTATTGAAATAAAGAAACACAAGAATTTCAATAGAGAAGATGGATTTCATTTACCATCGTCATGGAACCCAGTATTAACGAAGTGTAGATCGCGTGCCATGCCGTTAGTAAAAAACCCGGACATTGTTAGTGTAGTTTGTCGAACTGACTGTACGAGAGACAAAATTGTTGAAGAAACGCGGGTAGAAGAAAACATTTCTTCTCAACCGGCCAGACGACGCAGAGCGCCTTCAGTCTGCCCGCGACCATGATTCGTGCAATCGGATCGAAACGTCGGGAAGGTAAATACGATTTTACCTATAAATTTGAAACATTGCATTGTAAATCCCGGTTCAGTGATAAGTTTTAAGCTATACTATTGTGCTATATATTTAGCAAATAAGGACCTAATGTACTAACTTACCTAATATACAGTTAAGTGTGAACGTGTCCATAATAAAGTATGGTGCGCGATATTGTTGTGCTAAGCTATTATATTACAGCACAGTCTGAAAACACCTTTAGTGCTCGCTCATTTGCAGTGGACGTTTTCCTGTCACCGATTGTGTAGGTACTTATCTAGTTTTTATACTTTATACCGTCTTAATATTCCAAAACTTAAGGTTAAACACAATACAAACAAGTTAAGAATTAAACTACCCACCCATGCACACAATGAAGGTTGTGGCAGGTTAATACCTGAATTAGGAGATTTCCTGTTGTTCAGGATATTAACCCTCCACCCCATACAGTTAATCAGTAAAAATCAACTTAAGGCTATATCTTTAAATTAATACGTGAAGCAAAAAGTTTGTACTCCTTTTTGCGAATATTGCGCGGACTGAGAAGTATGAAATTAATTTATGTTGAAAGAGTGAATAAAGTCAATATTTTTTCAAATTACAAAAAAATTCCTGAAATCAACACAAATATGATGTTGAATCTCGCCTACTGGGCGACCACTTGGTACTGTAAATGCATATTAGTGGCACTATTTCAGTAATCATAATATATTTTCGGTTAGCAGGCGAAAGTACGTATGTAAAAAAATCATCCTATCCTATCATCATCCTACAACAGGGCAAAGGCCTCCATCATTTAATTCAAGTTCGCAGGGCAATTTATGGATAAGTACTAACATAATCACCACGCTTGTACGCAAGTACGTAGGTGTTACTTAGTTAATCCAATTAGGAAATCAATTAAATTACATGTTTTCGAAGAAAATTGATTCGATATATAATATTAAACTGAATAATGTTTATTCTATTCATTTGACCAACGCAACGAAGCGTGTCCGAATCGCATACTTATGGTCGCTTCACGCCGTGTCTGAATTTATTAGCCATTGTTCTTTACAAAAGCATAAGTCGTATAAATACAAAAAAGGATAAATTATCTCGCAAAACGAGCCTCCATCGCCTAATGCAAGAGAAATTAGCCTCGCGCTTAGCTACTAATAATAGAAGCAATTTAAGGCTTTGTAAAATTGTTTATGATTTGTTCCATGTCGCCATTTCAATACATTTATTTTTTATGAGGCGGAAAGCATACATGTATAACAATCGTTGGATTTTGCTCTTTTTGCACTAAGGCGAAATTTGTAGCTCTTTATATGTGTTTTGAACTATATTTTTTTTTCTTGAATGCTCAATTTTTCTATACTCTTATTAACGTCTACCGTGGAATAGCATTAAATCAAATTAAGTTTAAAATGATATGAAAGAGATTCCAAATCGTTTTCTTTCTAGAAAAAGAGGAGATTTTGAACTGGGCTGTGTTTGTGTTATATGAAGATGATAAGAAAACTGGCTTTAAATTTGATCATCATTTTCAAATATATGAACGCAATATAACAGCGACTACCACGCGGACAGGGTCGCGGACATTCTGACGTCATAGGTCAGAAATAAAATTTGTGCATACAGACCATTCCGATTATAATCTATGAAAAAGACGACACAAAACAGTGGGTCTAGCACAAAGAACTATCGACTTCGAATCGTTTGCGTATCGAAAGCAAACGACACAAAGTTCGTGCTTTGTTTTGTAGTTCTCGTTTTGACCGCGCGAGCGCTGTTTAAGTTTTCATACTAAATATTTCGATGGCGATACGAAAACGCAAACGATTCGAATTCGATAGTTTTTCGTGCTAGACCCACTGAACATAAGAGTAGTATAAAAATCGTGCTGATTTTCGTAAGTACAATAAGACTGATTGTAAATAAGCCTTAGAGCAAATCAAATTAATAAGCTGGTCGCGGACATTCTGACGTCATAGGTCAGAAATAAAATTTATGCATACAGACCATTCCGATTATAATCAATGAAAAAGACGACACAAAACAAAACTTAATCCCTCGATCGTGAGTTATTCCAGACACAATTGAAATCAATTGTTATCGCGGCACGCGCGTGCCTCCTGGGGGTTGAGGGAATAAGAGTAGTATAAAAATCGTGCTGATTTTCGTAAGTACAATAAGACTGATTGTGAATAAGCCTTAGAGCAAATCAAAGGAATAAGCTGATAGCCTTACGCTGATTTTAATGGGAATTAAAATAGCATGACCATTTTTTTGCATTTTCATAAACTTTTCATTCCAAGGAACTAGTTGTTTTTAGTATTAACCTTTGAACGTCTTTTTCTTGATAAGAAGATTGCTGTTACACGCACTAAACCATGTTGGGCGAATGTAAACAAATAAAACGGACCGCGTGGCGACAGCGCCACCAGCGGCGAAAAATGCGACACCTTACGATATCATGTTGAACTTGAGGCAAAGTACTTAGTAGTTGGGAATATCGTCAAATACTGTCAAATACTTAGGTCGGTCTTTTCTATCCGTCAGTCTTTTAATTCGGCACATCGTGATTTGGCGGGTCATTAATTGGCCAAAACATGATACCTATAGCTATAAGTGCCTATAAGTTTATATTAATAGAGTTCATTGTTTCGGGGTTTATACCATTACCTTATTTTTATGAGTTTCCGTTATTTCGGCACTGTTACAATCGCAATGATCATGGAAGAACATGTGTGCCAAAATATCTGAAACTCAAGCGTCTTCCGATGCTGACCGCATGGTTTAATATCCATTAAAGCAGGTATAAAACATGACAATAGCTGCGTAGATTCAAACACGAAAATTTCAAAGTTTCTCCCTTGCACACGTATGTATCTAGTTTTAATTTTAAATCGATGTGTAGTTGGTATAATGCGCAGCAAAGAGTAAAAGAAAGAAGTACTCAATGAACTCAAGTTATAGTGAACATTAAAGTTTAAATCTCTATAAATTTTTCTAAAATAGTGGGTGCCTACACTAATACTGAACATGAATTAATTCAAAGAAAATATCTTCAACAGAAAATGGTTTCATTTCATTTCATAACAGTAATGTTTTATTCAAATTTATTTAATAAAAATTTACGTTTTCTCCACAAATAATGAAACAGGATAATTTGATAAAATGTTACTAACACCTCTAGTACCTACAAATGAAACAAATAAAACACAATTTAATAACATCATGTTTTATTTTGCGTAGATGTCAGGGCACATTGATAAAACCGAGAATAATTAATTGCACAGTAACATTACCAAAAAGTTCATATAGTCTACAAGATTTTAATGAAACCTGGCATTTATGAGACATGCAACGAAAGAAATGCATATAACAACTTCAGTAAAAGACAAAATACTATAGCCTTTTTCACTAATATAAAGGCAATATTTAAAAATGACAATTATAATATGACAAGTACAATAATATATTTCATGTAATTAACATAATATTTATATAGCATAATATGTTTAACATCGTTTAGTACAACTAATTAAGTCGGAACCCAGAAAGTTATTACGGAAAGCTTAAAATACATTACAGTTTTAATTTAGCTATTATTTAGTTGTAAAACGGCAACATTTTTGAATGAACTATTTATTTACATTATGTTTTAATTTTTGACCAGTTTTAACATAACTTACATTCCTAAAAAAATTAAACCATACAATCAATACGTAATGCACAGGTGATTTTGGGACTGTATCATATCAATCCTCATAGAAAGGCCACTGTTGTGCATCAATAATCAGTAACATAACGTTTGCATCGGATGCTTTTTTTTAACAAGACGCAAAACATTAAAGCTGCGAATCCAGTGGAGAGAAGCAGCAAGGTTTTTCGTTTTAAAACCATATAATTTGCGATAGTCAGTGCTCCTTCAGCTGATTCCAACTCTTCGAGTAGAGAAAGATATTGACTGTATTTCTTTGACTGACTGATCGAAAAACTGGTCAATGCAGCTCCGATCAGTTTATCTCTAGTTCGCCCCACTCCGGTTAGCTTTCCACTTTTCACTGCTCTTCTCCGCACTGTTCCGCCTACTCCGCGTCAGTGGAAACGCAGCCTAATGGTGCTGCTTGATCACCTCAAGCATTATGCATACGTAATGTATCACAATACAATCAAATATACTCTTTGAGCGAAAAACAACTCGACGTCACATCACACACGCAAAATAATTTATAGTATTAATTATCCTACAGTTGAATGAGTCTATTCATATGTTAACTAGTTTTGGCGCTTTCAACGTTCCCGTCCTTAACTGAGTCACTTTCTGATGGGTGATCAGAAAGTGACTCAGTTAACGACGGGGCTAAAATTATGACCACAACACGACAACTAATCGAATTTTGTTTACCCTAAACAGAAGTTACAAAGGCATGTTTATTGCTATATACGCCTCCATAAGTAAGCAAAGCCACTCCTACCAAGTGATAAAGACAGCAAAACATACATCACACTACGAATAAATTATAAATGCACATTTTCCTTTTTGTGTTGTATTATATGCGAGTAGTTATAGCACCGGTTCATTATACAAGCGATGACAAGTGAATCGAATGACGTTTTAAGTAAGTAGTAGAGTTGAGTCACATATTTTATGTTCCAAACACATTTTGGATCTATCTTACATAACCTCGATTCAAATTTGTAGTTTTAATTATGTAGGAAATATTTTCAATAAAGTATTGATAGTTTTTATAACACATATTTTTTTATCTATAACTACATTTTGATAAGGTTTTAATATTTGTGTTGAAATATGATCCTTTTTCCTTTAGTATCTAATCTTAGTACGCAGTGACTCATTTTTTTTTTCATGTATAACCTCTACGTTATTGCAGAAAAAAAAATAAACATAAAATGATTCCAAAACCAAATTAATTTTACGTAACACCTTAATCAAGTCCTGCGACAGTTAAATATAATATGTACTTCATGAATGACGTTATGACAGACCAGCTAAAAATTTGTTAACTGTATTTAGTTTGTCAATCTAGATTCTTTATATGTTAATGAAGACAGCTGTAACATAAAATTTTACAGTACGATTATTCGAAATGCAAAGGTAGGTTCCAGAAAATCGTGTTTATTTATGACTGCTGCCGTGTCTAACGACCAACTAACAAGCACTGAGTTATAATAGCTCGTTTGAAAGAGCTGGCAAATAAACCTGGGTTACATCACCAGTCATGCTACAATTTCTCTTGACTAAACTATCGTAGGCAAAGCTTGGTTTGAAAACGGTCTTATTATAAAAATTAAGAAGACGGCGGAGCCAGGTCTTCTGGAAATCGGTGGATACATGAATTTAACTTTTATCTATAATGCACCATTGTTAAGATTACATTCAATACGTGTAGTTCCAAAAGATATTCATAGATGGCGCTGTACCCAGTTGTATCGCGGTGTCGATCGGTTTTTTCTGGTTAATAGTAGTGTCTTTTATTGTGGACCACTTTGTATAATTCGCTAACAACCATCGTGCTAAAATGTGGGCATGTTAGCCACGAAAGGGTACTCCACAATGTCCATGAAAATAGTAAGTTATGTCATCGTTTTAGTTAATTATTAATACTCTTGAAAACTTTCCGTTGATCGTTCGATTTCCTATCACCAGTTCAAAAGTTCGACTGGTTCGATTCGTTCGATGTATTTATTATACCTGACGTAATTCTTTGATTTATTGAAGTAAAGTTACAAGTACTTTGTCACTGCGTTTATGACTGAAAGTATTTAATTGCTTTGTATTAAAGATGAATGTCGATGAGAATATGTTGAACAACTTTTATAAGCAGTTTGCCCCCTGGTCACATTTCCCAAGTCATCGAAAAGATTTTTATACACGATACGATAAATTTATCTACTAAACACATAAATTCTTTGGTCGGGGTTGTCGTTATTTATGATACATCAATATTAATACGTATCAACATTTTTAAAAACAATATTTATTTTCATTTATAAATCCATTTTACTTTACGACGACAATAGGCTATTTGACAATGCGAAAATAAAGTGCCAATTACTATTATAAGTTTATATTATGAGTTTAAAAATGGTTTTTTATTAACGGAAGATAAAAATATTTAACGATTTATTTATAAATCCAGAGATAAAAATGCATTTATTTAAATGTTTGTCATGTGACACGAAACGCTCCTGATTGGTCGTGTTTATGATGACGTCATCTGCTTGATAATTTCGTTTGCCTACTTGTGTTTTTAAAAAAACTTGTTTACTTGTGTTTTTTCATTAAAAAGAAAGTAAGTAGTTGTAGTTGCTTTAAACAGAACATAATCCTTTGCACTTGTGCAGATTTTAATTATTAAACAGTTTTATTTGTTTTTGCCATAACATCAGAGATCGTATCGTTAAGATTTTAATACAAGTAAAAGCAACTATGCTTAAATAGTTGTTTTTCACCGAAGCCTATCAAAGGTAAGCAAAGCCGGGGTTCCTCTACGACCATTCGTAAGTAAGATTGCAATACCTACTTAGGGACTCGCAAAACATGTTGCATCAGTGCTGCAGGTCCTGGTGGAGTTTGGTGAAGTTATGGTCAGTTTTGACGTGGTCTTTTCACCAACGTTTCAATCAGAGAGTGTTTGGACATGGTGAGAGACAAACTGTGTGTCAAACGAAATGACTTTTAACTATATCGATTTATTAAAAAACTGCTTAAATGGCAACTATTTCCTTTTCTAAGGTCAATATTATCTCGTGATTGATGGCGTCGCAATTATAAATCCTGTGGCTCCTATACTAGTAAATCTCTGGATGGAACATTTTGAAGAAAAAGCTTTACGCCTCGGCCCGAAGACTATCAGACTTTGGAAACGATACGTTGATGACGTATTTTGTATCTTTAAAGGAAACAAGCAGGATGTACATCAATATATGCATGCAACACCTTAATGCCATTCATCCTAGGATGAAATTCACATATGAATTAAAGGAAGACCAATCGTTATCATTTTTGGATGTCCTGGTGAGAGTAAGATCGGACGGGATCACACTGTGTTTACAGAAACCCTACACACACCGATAGATACTTACATGCGTCTTCACAGCACCACCTTCGGAATTTACAATCCATAATGACATATCTTATGAAAAGAGCATAATATGATCTGTGTGACCCTGAACATCGGAACCGTGAGCTAGAACATGTACATAAGAAGCGGTTTTGTACTGCCGTCACTTCAATGGAAGTCGCGGTCAGGTGTTTGTAAAAATCCCACTGTGAGTAGACATCCCGCATATTTGCACTATGTGATAGAAGTGACCAATAAAATTAGATCCCCGCTTAAGAAGTACTCTATCCCAACGGTGTTCACACCAGGGCCAAAAGTTAACACCATACTGGGTTCGCCAAAGGATATATTATCGCTTCAAACTCCTGGTGTTTACAAAATAGACTGCAGCTGCGGCAGTTCGTATACATATAGGACAAAGGAAGCGGACTATTGCGGAAAGGCTGAAGGAGTACATCGCCGCTGTGAAAAATCGCCAGACAGCAAAATCCGCAATTGCTGTACATTTGCTTGAATTAGGCAACAAACACTGGATTGAATTTCATCAAACGCGAGTCCTCTCCACAGATCGCCACTTTTATTCAAAGGTTATGCGTGAAGCTATTGAAACAAATAAGTACAACAAAATTCAATAGGGAAAACGCCGCAGTTTCAAACTATCTGCGTCGTGGAATCCGGTGATTGAAAATACGAAACCTTTTAGTACGCAATCAAGTAAGCATTCATAATACGAGTGCGGCGACTGTCTCGCGAAATAAGGACACGGTTATTGTAGTGTGTGACGTTGCTTGGAGAAATAAACATTTGTAGGTAGATTTATATGAATTTATCTTCCCCACGGTGTGAGTACATCGCTGCCTCCCCAGTCAGCCTGTGACCATGGTCAGTGCAACCCGATCGAAACGTCAGGCAAAATAATAAATCTCTCAAACATAGTGCTTTCATTAGTGCGTGATGTAAGGAACCATCCTTTGGCTTCTTATTTAGCTGACAATCTGCCAGTGGTGCTATCACGTGACGACCCTGGTGCTTGGGAAGCTGATCCGATGTCTCATGACTTTTACGTGACATTTGTAGGCGTTGCTAGCCGGCAATCAGGTTTGCAAATGCTAAAGCGACTTGCGATGAATTCAATTCACTATAGTGCTCTGAATGAAAGAGACAGAATAAGACTGATTCGTGTTTTTGCAAACAGTTGGGATGATTTAATTAGAGAAATATTGTTAACAGATTCATTTGAAACCTACAACGTATCTAAATAGTGGCTTCGATTTTCTTGAACCATAATGTATTAATTTCACTGGAAAATTTTGCTGATTGGTTTCCATCATTTACCAAAGAATTTAATTGGTTAACTTATGCAACTCGCTTGAGCTTTACCGGGTAAAGTCAAAGCTCAGAAGTAACAGTGATCTGAGATCTGCTTATAACCCAGGCAAATTTAATTTTCGTTAAGCTGCTAAACAGTAGCAGTCTGGTAGTGCTGTACCCAGGATTGGGTAAGCTTGTTCTTTGCAGTGGAGCCTTCTTTAATAAAGTAAATTTGTCTTTTGTTTGTGGTCAATCCTTTTTGAGCCCTAGCCACTGAAAGGCTTGTTGATTCAAGTATGATTTGAAGTACCTTCTCTGACATGGTGATTTGAGTAGTGACCCCTATTCAAGAGCACCTTACAACCCACGAATAGATGTCATGGTTCGCATTAATTGCGCATAATGATCGCGTTTAATTTCTCGTAAACATTTACATTATACAAGTTTTTCGATTTTCTGTTTAAGTATACTAACTAAAATTGCGAAAACATGAATTAATTTCATCGACTAACTACATAACCGTTTTTCGTTAATTTGTTCTGGAGACAATAATATTTGTTTTCTTTCACTGCGTGGTCTTTTGGTATGTAAGTTTCCCACGGCAGGTAAGCTCTACAAGAATTATCCGCTTTGTAGCTCTAAAAAAAAGAAAAATGATCGTTCTGGATGATGAAACACCCACATCCTCTGGGATTTTACAGTGATTTTCTTACGTGTCCGGTAAACGGATTGGTCATGCGTATGCTCTCACGAAACAACATCAATCACTATAGTGCTCTGAATGAAAGAGACAGAATAAGACTGATTCGTGTTTTTGCAAACAGTTGGGATGATTTAATTAGAGAAATATTGTTAACAGATTCATTTAAAACCTACAACGTATCTAAATAGTGGCTTCGATTTTCTTGAACCATAATGTATTAATTTCACTGGAAAATTTTGCTGATTGGTTTCCATCATTTACCAAAGAATTTAATTGGTTAACTTATGCAACTCGCTTGAGCTTTACCGGGTAAAGTCAAAGCTCAGAAGTAACAGTGATCTGAGATCTGCTTATAACCCAGGCAAATTTAATTTTCGTTAAGCTGCTAAACAGTAGCAGTCTGGTAGTGCTGTACCCAGGATTGAGTAAGCTTGTTCTTTGCAGTGGAGCCTTCTTTAATAAAGTAAATTTGTCTTTTGTTTGTGGTCAATCCTTTTTGAGCCCTAGCCACTGAAAGGCTTGTAGATTCAAGTATGATTTGAAGTACCTTCTCTGACATGGTGATTTGAGTAGTGACCCCTATTCAAGAGCACCTTACAACCCACGAATAGATGTCATGGTTCGCATTAATTGCGCATAATGATCGCGTTTAAATTCCCGTAAACATTTACATTATACAAGTTTTTCGATTTTCTGTTTAAGTATACTAACTAAAATTGCGAAAACATGAATTAATTTCATCGACTAACTACATAACCGTTTTTCGTTAATTTGTTCTGGAGACAATAATATTTGTTTTCTTTCACTGCGTGGTCTTTTGGTATGTAAGTTTCCCACGGCAGGTAAGCTCTACAAGAATTATCCGCTTTGTAGCTCTAAAAAAAAGAAAAATGATCGTTCTGGATGATGAAACACCCACATCCTCTGGGATTTTACAGTGATTTTCATACGTGTCCGGTAAACGGATTGGTCATGCGTATGCTCTCACGAAACATCCTGAAATTTTGGCAAAGGTGAAAGAAAGTGAAATCGCGCTTGAAGTGAATGTTATCTCAAACATAGTGCTTTCATTAGTGCGTGATGTAAGGAACCATCCTTTGGCTTCTTATTTAGCCGACAATCTGCCAGTGGTGCTATCACGTGACGACCCTGGTGCTTGGGAAGCTGATCCGATGTCTCATGACTTTTACGTGACATTTGTAGGCGTTGCTAGCCGGCAATCAGGTTTGCAAATGCTAAAGCGACTTGCGATGAATTCAATTCACTATAGTGCTCTGAATGAAAGAGACAGAATAAGACTGATTCGTGTTTTTGCAAACAGTTGGGATGATTTAATTAGAGAAATATTGTTAACAGATTCATTTGAAACCTACAACGTATCTAAATAGTGGCTTCGATTTTCTTGAACCATAATGTATTAATTTCACTGGAAAATTTTGCTGATTGGTTTCCATCATTTACCAAAGAATTTAATTGGTTAACTTATGCAACTCGCTTGAGCTTTACCGGGTAAAGTCAAAGCTCAGAAGTAACAGTGATCTGAGATCTGCTAATAACCCAGGCAAATTTAATTTTCGTTAAGCTGCTAAACAGTAGCAGTCTGGTAGTGCTGTACCCAGGATTGAGTAAGCTTGTTCTTTGCAGTGGAGCCTTCTTTAATAAAGTAAATTTGTCTTTTGTTTGTGGTCAATCCTTTTTGAGCCCTAGCCACTGAAAGGCTTGTAGATTCAAGTATGATTTGAAGTACCTTCTCTGACATGGTGATTTGAGTAGTGACCCCTATTCAAGAGCACCTTACAACCCACGAATAGATGTCATGGTTCGCATTAATTGCGCATAATGATCGCGTTTAATTTCCCGTAAACATTTACATTATACAAGTTTTTCGATTTTCTGTTTAAGTATACTAACTAAAATTGCGAAAACATGAATTAATTTCATCGACTAACTACATAACCGTTTTTCGTTAATTTGTTCTGGAGACAATAATATTTGTTTTCTTTCACTGTGTGGTCTTTTGGTATGTAACTTACATACAAGAAGATGGTTCAAGAAAATCGAAGCCACTATTTAGATACGTTGTAGGTTTCAAATGAATCTGTTAATAATAATTCTCTAATAAAATCATCCCAACTGTTTGCAAAAACACGAATCAGTCTTATTCTGTCTCTTTCATTCAGAGCACTATAGTGAATTGAATTCATCGCAAGTCGCTTTAGCATTTGCAAACCTGATTGCCGGCTAGCAACGCCTACAAATGTCACGTAAAAGTCATGAGACATCGGATCAGCTTCCCAAGCACCAGGGTCGTCACGTGATAGCACCACTGGCAGATTGTCGGCTAAATAAGAAGCCAAAGGATGGTTCCTTACATCACGCACTAATGAAAGCACTATGTTTGAGATAACATTCACTTCAAGCGCGATTTCACTTTCTTTGACCTTTGCCAAAATTTCAGGATGTTTCGTGAGAGCATACGCATGACCAATCCGTTTACCGGACACGTATGAAAATCACTGTAAAATCCCAGAGGATGTGGGTGTTAGATAATTCTTGTAGAGCTTACCTGCCGTGGGAAAGTTACATAATGTAACTTTCCCACGGCAGGTAAGCTCTACAAGAATTATCCTCTTTGTAGCTCTAAAAAAAAGAAAAATGATCGTTCTGGATGATGAAAGTTACATAATATAACTTTCCCACGGCAGGTAAGCTCTACAAGAATTATCCGCTTTGTAGCTCTAAAAAAAAGAAAAATGATCGTTCTGGATGATGAAACACCCACATCCTCTGGGATTTTACAGTGATTTTCATACGTGTCCGGTAAACGGATTGGTCATGCGTATGCTCTCACGAAACATCATCAATCACTATAGTGCTCTGAATGAAAGAGACAGAATAAGACTGATTCGTGTTTTTGCAAACAGTTGGAATGATTTAATTAGAGAAATATTGTTAACAGATTCATTTAAAACCTACAACGTATCTAAATAGTGGCTTCGATTTTCTTGAACCATAATGTATTAATTTCACTGGAAAATTTTGCTGATTGGTTTCCATCATTTACCAAAGAATTTAATTGGTTAACTTATGCAACTCGCTTGAGCTTTACCGGGTAAAGTCAAAGCTCAGAAGTAACAGTGATCTGAGATCTGCTTATAACCCAGGCAAATTTAATTTTCGTTAAGCTGCTAAACAGTAGCAGTCTGGTAGTGCTGTACCCAGGATTGAGTAAGCTTGTTCTTTGCAGTGGAGCCTTCTTTAATAAAGTAAATTTGTCTTTTGTTTGTGGTCAATCCTTTTTGAGCCCTAGCCACTGAAAGGCTTGTAGATTCAAGTATGATTTGAAGTACCTTCTCTGACATGGTGATTTGAGTAGTGACCCCTATTCAAGAGCACCTTACAACCCACGAATAGATGTCATGGTTCGCATTAATTGCGCATAATGATCGCGTTTAATTTCCCGTAAACATTTACATTATACAAGTTTTTCGATTTTCTATTTAAGTATACTATCTAAAATTGCGAAAACATGAATTAATTTCATCGACTAACTACATAACCGTTTTTCGTTAATTTGTTCTGGAGACAATAATATTTGTTTTATTTCACTGTGTGGTCTTTTGGTATGTAACCAGTGTTGCCAGATGCACTGTAATTACAGTGGATCTACTGTATTTTTAAGCCATCTACTGTACACTGTATTGTTATAAATACAGTGCATGGAGAACACTGTATTTTTTTATGAAACAAGTTTGATTAATTTCTTTAAAATGAACGCATCTGTAATATATATTTTTTTAATTTTATGAACGCAACTTATTGCAAGAGTGGAGTAGGTATGTAGGGGGAATCCCCATTCAGTCTTTCATTCATCACAAGGTATTACCCGGCTAGAAGGAATGAATATATTATCAACTACAGTTTGATGTAATAGTGTGTCTTTCAAATTAGTTAATTTAATCGGCGAGGGCAGTATTATTAGTGTTATACGTACGTGCAAGCGTGTAAAAAAAGATTTAAGTTGTTCATCTAAGTAAAACATCTAAATTGACCATGAGTTCTTCAGAAGACAATAAAAGTGGACCGTCAACCCCAAAAAAAACTAAGAAACGGCACTATAAACAAAAATTCCGAGATGAGTGGCTCAGTGACATTAACTTAAAAAATTGGCTTCAGCGTGATCCAAACGACCCTTATCGTGCAATTTGTGTATTATGTGATACAAAAATATTGGCTGACAGAATTGCTATAAATAGGCATGGTGAAGGAAATAAACATTTAAAAAAAATCCAAACCATTGTCATCACAGCCGTCAATTGCCACAGTGTTCGAAAAGAAGACATTAAAATCGGAAGACAAACGAAAAACGGCTGAAATAAAATTGGGTAGCATTTATGGCGGAACACAAAGTCGCATTTCACGTAATGGATCATTTGGTTGATTTAATACCTACAATTTTTCCCGATTCGGAAGTCACCAAAAACTTAAAAATTAAGAGGACGAAACTTCAAGCCGTTATAAATAATGTGTTAGGCTCAGCTGAAAAAGAAGCATTATGTGCAGATTTAAAGAACCAAAAATTTTCTGTCATGATTGACGAAAGTACTGACATAGGAGCTGTTAAAACCATGTGTGTGGTAGTTAGATATTACTGCTCAATCAAAGGCCGAATTGTGATCAGGTTTTGGGACCTGATTCAGTTATACGGTGAGGATAAAAGTAGTGACACTCATGCGTCTTCAGCTACAGCTGAACATCTTTTTGAAGCGGTATTGAAATCATTTAAAGACAATTTAATTCCAATTGAAAATATTATAGGCTTCGGATCGGATGGATGTAATACTATGATGGGCTGTAACAATTCTGTGTCCAGCAGATTTCGAGCAAAGTGTCCAGGTATCACCATCTTGAAGTGCGTTTGCCATTCTCTCCATCTTTGCGCAAGCGATGCATGTAAGCAGTTACCAGCTGAATGTGAAAAACTTGCTCGCGAAATTTATAATTATTTTGTGACCAGTAGCAAATGACAATCGGAATTCAAGGACTTTCAAGAATTTTCTGAAACTGACGTACACAAAATTTTAAAACCAGCTCAGACGCGATGGTTGTCTTTGAGTTCTGTAGTAGAAAGAATTTTGGAGCAATGGAATGCATTGACATTATTTTTTAATGGAAGATGGCTTGAAGATAATGAATGTCATGAAATTCATAGAAAATTGATTGATCCTACTATAAAAGCGTATTTCTTCTTCTTGAACTGGATGTTGCCTAAATTCACCCATGTGAATACATTGTTTCAAAGTGAGAGCCCAATGATCACAAAAATCAACAGTAAAATGAATGATCTTAATTTTGAGATATTGTCAACTTACGTACAAAAGGCTCACATCACAGGGACCAATATAGATAAAGTTGACCCCACTAATGAGCAGTATTTTAAAAGCTTGGATGAAATCTACCTTGGTTTAGATGTTCAAAAACAACTTTTATCAAACGAAATACCCGTAGACAAGAAAATTATAGTGAAAATGAATTGTCGTAATTTCTTAACAAACGCCTGCGTAGGAATCCGCAAAAGATATGCTCTTACTGACCCGGTATTGGTGGTAATATCCAAATTGGATCCCGAAAATTGTGTAGATGACTCTCGACAAGATGAATCTCTGCAAAATTTGATGGTAATGCTGCCCAGATTAGCTCCAACTTCAATGGTCGAACAACAACAACTAGATGATCAATGGAGAAAATTACCAAAATTGAAAGATAGAAATGTAGACACAACTCAACAAACAGATATATTTTGGCACATGGTGAAGCAGATAGACGAATATTCATTGATTGCTGAGTTCATGCTCAACATTTTAGCTCTTCCAAATTCTAACGCTGAGTGTGAGAGAGTTTTTAGCCAGATCAATGATATTAAAACTAAGAAACGCAACAGACTGATAACCAAGACGATCAGAGGAAATATGTTAGCAAAGCAAACCATCATAAGGCATGGTGACAACTGCGTCAACTTTCAACCGACCGATGGTATGATTAAAGCTCTTGATTCGGGAATTTATAAAAAAGAGTCGGCAATTGGACTTAACGATAGCGACACTGATTAATTTAATTTGTAAAGTTGATTTTGAATAAACCACTATCTAAATAGTATGAAAAGTTTGTTTTGTTTGCACTGTAAAATATACTGTATTTTTTTGTTACTTTTTACTGTATTTATGACAAAAACACTGTAATTTTTAGTACGCAACACCGCATTCTTAGATTGTCCATCTGGCAACACTGTATGTAACTTTCCCACGGCAGGTAAGCTTTACAAGAATTATCCGCTTTGTAGCTCTAAAAAAAAGAAAAATAATCGTTCTGGATGATGAAACACCCACATCCTCTGGGATTTTACAGTGATTTTCATACGTGTCCGGTAAACGGATTGGTCATGCGTATGCTCTCACGAAACATCCTGAAATTTTGGCAAAGGTGAAACAAAGTGAAATCGCGCTTGAAGTGAATGTTATCTCAAACATAGTGCTTTCATTAGTGCGTGATGTAAGGAATCATCCTTTGGCTTCTTATTTAGCTGACAATCTGCCAGTGGTGCTATCACGTGACGACCCTGGTGCTTGGGAAGCTGATCCGATGTCTCATGACTTTTACGTGGCATTTGTAGGTTTGCAAATGCTAAAGCGACTTGCGATGAATTCAATTCACTTTAGTGCTTTGAATGAAAGTGACAGAATAAGACTGATTCGTGTTTTTGCAAACAGTTGGGATGATTTTATTAGAGAATTATTATTAACAGATTCATTTGAAACCTATAATATATTTGGTGGCTTCGATTTTCTTGTACCATAATGTATTAATTTGACTGTAAAATTTTGCTGATTGGTTTCCAACATTTACCAAAGAATTTAATTGGTTAACTTATGCAAGTTGCTTGAGCTTTACCGGGTAAAGTCAAAGCTCAGAAGTAATTCATGAAAAATTTATTTTCATCAGTGATCTGAGATCTCCTATAACCAAGGCAAATATAATTTTCGTAAATCTGCTAAATCGTAAATGCGATGAAATGAAAAAATATTTAATTAGCGTAGGATAATTTAAATAAATAGACTTACGGCCGGTCCTAATAACCTATCTATCTTCAGTTTTGGCATATCGGAGAAAATAACTTCTGTCTTTGTTTCTCTGGACGGCAAAATAAGAGACAGAAGATGTTTTCTATCTCCGATATGCCAAAACTAAAGATATATAGATTATTGGGACCGGCCGTTAATAGGCTATTTGACTGGTTTTTTAAATCCATTTAATATTATTAAGTAGAGGTTGAAGAACCCAGTAAAAGTAGTTTTTTTAAATTCTGGTACATATTTGCTGAAAAATATCAAAATGAAAATTGAAATTTGAAATAGCGCGCCAAAACGCTATTTTGTCAATATGGCGCTGCAATGGGGTCGGTGACATCACCTGCCGGTCTTGTGATCTGTAGCACATAATCATCTACATACATTTGTTGTAAACAAATAACGAGAGTGCGATTGGATCTATATTTTAACAGTGACTTATGTAATTAAAGCAGTTTCAAATGGTGTGCAGTTCCAAAATGTATAAATACTTCTATAATAACTTCGGAAAACTATTTGTAAGTGTTCAAAAGAAAGTCTAAGTGTGCCGAAAGTGTTTGCAACTATTTCGGAGGGATCATAATAACATGGCGAATAGTATAAATATTTTCTTCTGTGAAGACCATTTCGATGTAAGTAAACATAATATTTATAATTTTGAATAATTAGGAATGTAAATATTTTGTTATTGGTTTGAGGTTATAATACCTATATACCTCTAATGTTTTTAACAGAATGCCTCTTGCAACTACACTACACTTCGAATATTTCCGATGTTTTCATAATATTAGCTAAAAATTGTAGCTACAGTCTTATGATTTCAATAAACATTTACACTTAAAGATCCCGACTTACTAGTTTGGTTGTTACAGATTTTAAATGAATGGGCAGGTTACTGCTTTCTGCTTTACAAAATCGTTGTCCATGGTAAAAGTAATTGACAGAATTTGTAAAATAATGGATAAAATCACACAAAAACAATGTATACTATTATTATAGGAAAATAATATCAAAACATTTTGAAAAGCTATTTAAACACAAGTAGGCAAACGAGGTTATAGGTGACGTCATCATAAACCTGTCCAATCAGGAGCGTTTCATGTCACGTGACAAATATTTAAATAAATGCATTTTTATTTTTGGATTTATAAATAAATCGTTTATTATTTTCAACTTCCGTTACTAAATAACCATTTATAAACTCATAATATAAGCTGATAATAGAAATCCGCACTTTATTTTTCGCTTTGTCAAATAGCCTATTCTGGTAGAAACCTTTTGGTCAATGAATGTTAAATCTGATCCTAAGAATTTCGAGTATGACTAATAGAGGAATCGTTTCAAAACAAATAGATTGGTATGTGTCAAGATTTAAAATGTATTACTTAGTTACAGTATCAACAAGGACTATAGTGTCTCACTAAATGTGATTAAAAAGGCACTAATAATGGAATGTCACTAACGACAAATTACCATAACATTAATAACTCTAAAAGACAGCTTTTTCACGCTAAGTACGGCGTTTTAAAGGTTTAATTTAATATTGCTTTCTCGAATTTACGCAAGCACTATTTACTAAAATATATTAACATATTATAATATATTAACGGCATTGATTTGCATTTATTAGGATCACATAAGAGTGTTCATGGATACGTAAAAACGTAATAAATGCGATCTAAATATCATTACCAATTTCCAAGCAAAGGAAGCAAGGCTAGCCCCGACCCACAGTAGTCATAACATATTCACCCTGTTGGAAGCAAGGCATATTCGGTCTCAATGGAATAGTCATTGAATAGACTGTATGTGTGTATCTGGCCACGATGGTGGGCCTTGCAATGATAATAATTTAAAAAAAATGCAACATATAAAATCATCACTAGGAAATATCATGCAGATTTGATTACGCAAGCCGGATTGATTATAATTACGTGTTGATTTACGCAATAATAACGGGTACTGCGTATTTTTTATTTGATCTTTATAGCATTTTTAACAAACACCATGTAACCCACAATTCGTAAAGGAAGAATGAAAGAAACAAGGCGAATCATGTCACACGTGTTTTGTATCCTAATAGCTGGTGCCCTTTAATTTGGACAATTTAAAGCAATCCCACGGGAACCGTATATATTTTTATGAAAGATAATTGAATTGACTCAATTTCAGAATCGGTTTTTGACAATGTTTATCTTGATATTACAGGAGCGTGCAAGTCCTAAATGAAAAACAAATGTATAATGATCTCCTCAAAAGCGTATTTAAAAGGATTGTACAGCCTATTCCGCGTGCGAAGCAAAACCGCATGACAGTAAAAAAATACACTAAACAATCAATATAACAACAACCAAAACATGCAAATGACACGATCTTGGAACTAATTCTATGACACTATTATGGTCCTTGTTTGTCTGTTACGTGTGAAATGGAATGTTCTAGCTGCCTTAAGTCCTTTGAGTAGCCATAACAGTATTCTGGATTCCGGAACGCCGTTTTGCATCGGCGACATCGCGATGCGTGCTCACTTTCCCGAGTGGTGGCCTTTCTCTCGTTGAAGCGTGCATCGCTTGGATCTTAAATTTCAGGACCTATTCTTTATCCTGTGATCTGAAATAACAACAAAAATAATGTATCATTAAGTATACAGGGTGTAAAAAAAACTAAACGCAGACCCTGAAATTACGCAATCTGAAAAGCAAACCAAGCCATATTACAAAATATTATAGCTGGGAAATGATTTTTATTTATGGGACTCAAAAAAATATTATAATTCGTAGCGCGCAATGTATAGCAGGTATAGCGTAGGCCGCTGCGCTGGAGATGGCTGCTAAGTTCAAAAGTCGTCCGCGCTGCGCCGTACATTGCGTATTGTAATTAACAAAGCCTTATTATGAACGAAATAATAAAAATAACCACTATGTTTGTATGAAGAAAAGTTTTTAAGTATCCTTGGGCAACAGTTTTTGTAATAAAATGGAAAACATAATTGTGATTTTGACCCTCAATATCTTCGGAACTAGCTGTTTCCCAGTTATGGTCCTAAAGAGAAAAATGATCCAAATGATGGGGACAATATGTGGTTTTCGGATCTGCGTTTGGTTTTTTTACACCCGTTATACAGGGTGAAATTTTAACCACTTTCCAAATTTTAATATAGCAATCTACGAGGCAAAAATCAAATGACGTATTTTTTCTTTTGGTATAGCCCAGTACAAAAATGTCAAGATAAGGCACTTAGAAAATGTCCGCCAAAAATCTAAAGTTTTTGATACGGCATTCTAGTAACACTTTTTTGACGCGATATGCATCTCATTAATTCATTACAATACTATTCATAAGTTTTTGATTTTCCCTTCTTACCTTAACAGGTCTAGGATCGTAAAAATTGAAAACCATATCGCGAAAAATATTTTCGGGTGACAACTTGATTTACATTTTTTACTTCATAAATAGACTCTAAATACGATACTGAACACATATAAAAATTTTGGTAAGTGGTTAAAATTTAATCCTGTAGCTATATGGATGACCGAAATGTATGTACGCGAATAACATTAAACAAACCTTTTCTTGTTATATTTGTAATGGAGAAGGTTTGTATGGAAATTTTTAGATAATTGTATGGGAATAAGTTGTAAAAAGCAACAATAGTCATAAACCGTCTATTTGCTTGTATTATCCTTATTGAAGAACCCGTGCAAAGCCAGGACGGTCAGCTAGTTTTGGAATAATACTCAACGTGTAATGAAGTCGAAAAATGAGGCAAACACAAATGGAGTTTCAAGAATAAAGTGGTACGGTCGGTCAAGAAAGAAGTACCAATTTTGTCAAAATTTCACGTGTACACGATAACGCGAAGGTTGTTAAAACACATGGACTTATTTCCTTTTTAACAATGAAAGAGCAAGAGCAATGCACTTATAAAACCACAGACCACCTACATCATTGCAAATAATGTCATGATTGAAAAAATGTATGTATGTATTTTTAATAATTTTAGTAATCTTTAATAATGTGCGCAAAAATTCAATTTTAAGTCAATGTAGGATTAGATATTTATTTGAATAGTTTGTTTCAAATACAATTCAATCTTTTTGTAGCGGAAAACTATAGTATTATTTTAATTACTAATATTTAAAAAGGGCCTGAGTATTACCATGTATTACTTATTTCATTTCAACAGCCAAACAATAACTTAATAAAATAAAATCAAATTAAATGCTTTATTTCTTAAAAGGTGGTACATACAGATACGACCTACAATGAATAATGGCTAGCAGATTCTGCCACTTAGAAGAAAAAAATGTATATCTATGGTTTATCGATATATCGATACGACCCTGCGTCTATTTGGCGTCAGACACGCCCCCCGCGACCCGTTTATTCTTCTAACCTTGATAGTAATGATTGCTTATAAAAGTGTAAGGATTGCTAGTCTGTGGGGTAGGTGGTCTGTGGATAAAATATTGGTATTAGTACCTGGCTGTCAAAATAATTTTGCATTTGAAATTTAACCCTGGTGTTATGTAATGTGAATGATTTTCAACCTTACGGTAATAGACTCTCTTGGCTGACCGTACAGATGACAGCTAGTCTTGCCGATCGACAGTCGTAGACTGAGCTATCGATAGTATCCATACTATCGATATAGTGCAATACTATCGATAGTAGCGATTGTCGTTACAATACTTATAATCGATACTATCGATAATACTTTTGATATTGAGCTTCAATACTATCAATAGCATTGCACTAAATTGATACTATTATACCAAATTATGTCAGCATGCAATAGTTTTCATATTGATGTCACGTGGTAACTATTCGATTGATATAGGTTCTACTAAAAGTGCACCCTTATGTCAGATATGTGCACTTTTACTTGGGACGTTTTTTGACGCTGATTGATGATCTTGTTTTTTATATTACACCAATGCAATCAACTTACTATTTCGCAGCAAGACGACAGCCTGGGTGTCCATGTCATGCTGTAACTATTCGATTGATATAGGTTCTACTAAAAAATAGGTTCTTTTTGGGGTGGCAGGATCTACCTCCTACTAGTCCACCCTGGACATGTTTGGTTTTCTAACCATTGATGACGGCTAACAGATCCCTCTGCGGTGGTAGGTTTCGTAAAAAGCTGCCTGGATGCTAACACCCTCCTGCCGGAGTCCAGCGCCAAACAGTTTTTCTGTGTTCCGCTGGTGTGTGGGAGAACCAGTGCCAGTTTGTGGGTTAGCTCGCTTCATCTTAGGGTAGAGTTCTCCAACAGACGTTTAAGTTTTAGACAGCGTTTAAAATATTTTGTATATGGACATTGTGTCAAATTAATCGTCAATCTATGTTTACCGGCTGTTTAAGAAATGGTGAACACGGGTCTTAGGCTTCTTCTTAAGCGTAGAGTTAAGTATGTAGTCAAGAGCAAGCCCATTGATTATAAAACAAAAAAAATCACCCTTATGTCACATGGGTGCACTTTTAGTAGTTTTAGTTGTGTCACTTTTTGACGCTGATTGATGATCTTGGTTTTCATATTACATCAATGCAACCAACTTACTATTTCGCGGCAAGACGACAGCCTGGGTGTCCATGTCATGTCGTAACTATTCAATTCATATAGGTTCATCAATCAGCGTCACTTTTTGACGCTGATTGATGATCTTGGTTTTCATATTACATCAATGCAACCAACTTACTATTTCGCGGCAAGACGACAGCCTGGGTGTCCATGTCATGTCGTAACTATTCAATTCATATAGGTTCATCAATCAGCGTCACTTTTTGACACTGATTGATGATCTTGGTTTTCATATTACATCAATGCAACCAACTTACTATTTCGCGGCAAGACGACAGCCTGGGTGTCCATGTCATGTCGTAACTATTCAATTGATATAGTTTCTACTAAAAGTGCACCCTTATGAAAAATGGATGCACGTTTAGTTGTGTCACTTTTTGACGCTGATTGATGATCTTGGTTTTCATAATACATCAATGCAACCAACTTACTATTTCGCGGCAAGACGACAGCCTGGGTGTCCATGTTATGTCGTAACTATTCAATTGATATAGTTTCTACAAAAAGTGCACCCTTATGAAAAATGGATGCACGTTTAGTTGTGTCACTTTTTGACGCTGATTGATGATCTTGGTTTTCATAATACATCAATGCAACCAACTTACTATTTCGCGGCAAGACGACAGCCTGGGTGTCCATGTTATGTCGTAACTATTCAATTGATATAGTTTCTACAAAAAGTGCACCCTTATGAAAAATGGATGCACGTTTAGTTGTGTCACTTTTTGACGCTGATTGATGATCTTGGTTTTCATATTACATCAATGCAACCAACTTACTATTTCGCGGCAAGACGACAGCCTGGGTGTCCATGTTATGTCGTAACTATTCAATTGATATAGTTTCTACAAAAAGTGCACCCTTATGAAAAATGGATGCACGTTTAGTTGTGTCACTTTTTGACGCTGATTGATGATCTTGGTTTTCATAATACATCAATGCAACCAACTTACTATTTCGCGGCAAGACGACAGCCTGGGTGTCCATGTTATGTCGTAACTATTCAATTGATATACGAGTAGTTTCTACAAAAAGTGCACCCTTATTAAAAATGGGTGCTCGTTTAGTTGTGTCACTTTTTGACGCTGATTGATGATCTTGGTTTTCATATTACATCAATGCAACCAACTTACTATTTCGCGGCAAGACGACAGCCTGGGTGTCCATGTCATGTCGTAACTATTCAATTCATATAGGTTCATCAATCAGCGTCACTTTTTGACGCTGATTGATGATCTTGGTTTTCATATTACATCAATGCAACCAACTTACTATTTCGCGGCAAGACGACAGCCTGGGTGTCCATGTCATGTCGTAACTATTCAATTCATATAGGTTCATCAATCAGCGTCACTTTTTGACACTGATTGATGATCTTGGTTTTCATATTACATCAATGCAACCAACTTACTATTTCGCGGCAAGACGACAGCCTGGGTGTCCATGTCATGTCGTAACTATTCAATTGATATAGGTTCAACAATCAGCGTCACTTTTTGACACTGATTGATGATCTTGGTTTTCATATTACATCAATGCAACCAACTTACTATTTCGCGGCAAGACGACAGCCTGGGTGTCCATGTCATGTCGTAACTATTCAATTGATATAGGTTCTACTAAAATTGCACCCTTATGACAAATGGGTGCACTTTTAGTTGTGTCACTTTTTGACGCTGATTGATGATCTTGGTTTTCATATTACATCAATGCAACCAACTTACTATTTCGCGGCAAGACGACAGCCTGGGTGTCCATGTCATGTCGTAACTATTCAATGGGGGCTATCGCTAGTGAATTTGCCACTAGAGGCGCTAGTGTAGCGTGAGGTCCAATATCATTCACTTTGTACCGGTTTTTGCGGAATTTGTCGCATAAATTATAATTTCTTTAATTTACCTGCTGGAAAGTGATCTTTTCGTAAAATTATCGCAAATATGGATTATTTGGCGATTAATGTGAACGCTTTGAAAGCGGAATTAAGAAAAAGCGCAAAAATAGGCGGCCTCAAAGAGCAATTATTTTAGAAGTTAGTTTGTTGATATCAAGAAGTTATTTATAAATAATAAACTTTAATTAGATTCAAGATTTACACTTTGTTTCGGCGCCGATCGCCTTTTACAGCTTTAACTCTGGACCTCAGTCTACAGTGGCGCCAACTGGTGAGCAAAGAAACGGTAGACCCCATTGATATAGTTTCTACTAAAAGTGCACCCTTATGTCAAATGGGTGCACGTTTAGTTTAAACTGTATTAATAAAAAAAATATATGACTACTAACTGTTATGAGCTCCAATGGTAGTAATAAAAATGAATGAATAAAAAAAGTATGAAAAATTAAATTATGAAGAATGATAATTATAAACACAAATCGGTAAGACAAAAAATAGGATTTAGAATTTTATGTGAGCCAATATGGACCCACAAAGTACATATACATACTTACATATAAACTAAACACTAATAGGTAGACCCTTCATTTTGGCCGGTTTTTTTTTATATTACAACAATGCAATCAACTTACTATTTCGCGGCAAGACGACAGCCTGGGTGTCGGCAACGGTGCAGCAGTGCAGGTTGTTGTGGAACATGTACTGGATGGTGAGGTGCTTGTCGTCGCCCACGCAAGGATCGTAGAAACCCGGCAGCTCCGACTGGAACAAGTATTGTAATGTACATTTCAGTTTATGTATCCAAATGCATATTATCATTCGTATTGAATAGAATACCAAAAAAAAGACCGGGTGATTTCTGTTTATTTGATATGAGACATGACCTTTTTGAAGCCGGAACACTGTTCTAATTAATTATAATATATATAAAATTATGCTATGTTGTAATTATTCTATTTGATTTGATTTTATTCTATTAATTTAATAATTGGCATGTTAACTAAGCACCAAAATATTTTTTTTACTTATACAGTGTTTAAAAGTGGTTAAAATTTCACCCTGTATATGTATAATAAATATTTTAAAACTGGTTTCTCCGACTCTTAAATGTTAAAATGACGTCACAGGCATAAAGTCGACTAAAAGTCCGTGCCTGGTGTGAAAAAGTTGATAAGTCCAAAATGGTGATTTTACAGGGCAGCAGTTTTAAAGTTTGACGTCTGCTGCTAAATCAGTGTATTTAATGTGTTAATGCCATTACCTTTAATTATGGGTATTTTTTATCAATCTTTCGAACGGTATCAGTAGAATTACTAAATTCATTTTATTTTTTGATATATAAGACTTATCAATTTGTGCACCGATGACATGTCAACTTATTCACCGTCATATTAGGGGTATTTGTTAAGCAAAAACAATAAAATTGATTAAAAGCTTTATCAATTTAGTATTCAAAAACAAATACAATTTTAAATATAATCCTTTCCCGCAAAAATATAAGTTTTTTTTACTGTAGTTTCATTTTTAAGCCGTTCAGTTCATCATTTAGGTGTATATATCCTGAAATGTCTCATCCATTAATCAAGGAGATCCAATAAAACCTTCTTTTTTTATCTTCGCTAATTGATGTTTAAATTTGATTTAAGCTACAAGATTCCAAGCCAGACTTTCATAGTTTCTTGAATTTAATTGATTTTAATCAAGAATTGCTATCCAAGGTTTATAAAACTGAATAGTTTCATTTATATTTTTTTTTTCATATTTTCTTGCAAAGGAGTTGGCTAAACGACTGCCCTGAACCTAACCTTGCAAGAATAAATATATATTACTAGCACAAAATACTAATATATTCTGCTATTAATTATTACGTGCTTATTATTCTACAAGAACTTTCACGAAAATATTCTAAAATTATAAGTATTCTGCTTGACCACACTTCATTTAAACATGAATAGTGCTGCCATTAAAAGGATTATCGATTCTTTCATTTGGTCAGAATTAAATCGATCAATAGACTTTGGCAATGAGATATGTTAGAGCCTATTCAAATAATGCCATAATCATTCGTTTAAAGTAAATTATCTACTAGTATGACTGTTAATCGACAAAAATAATCACTAAGTTAGTGACAAACAAGCGGTAATTCATAAATCGATCGTTTCGATTACTAATCGATTATTTGTCATAAAGTTGAATCCTTCTCAATGGAAAAAAAAAAACAAACGTCAGACATCTTTCGAATATTTTCTCTGCCTGTCTGACAGACAGTTTGAATTTTGTTGTGTTTCCATGTTTTTGTTAAACTTCTGAACCTGCTCTTCGTAATTGACAAAATGAATTTGCTTGCCTACCTACGCACAGAAGTGTGCCCTGACCTTGTTTTAATTTATCATTTAGAAGGATCAAGACCTACCTCACCAATTAAATCAAAACGAGGCATATCAGTCAAAGAAGTAGTACCTACATAGATTTAATATACTGCTGATAGATTGGCAATGAAAAGAGACAGAATACAATGAAGCTATACAATAGAACGAGATAGATCACAAGGCCGTTCACGTACACGCTAAGAACCCGTAGCGTTTTTCTGAGTTCTGACGTCTGTCACGCGCAACACAATATTCCCTTTAGTTTTACTAGTTTCATTTTTATTATTGTAAAAAAGTGTCGAGTTGATGTATTTTCATTATGGTTACATGTTCAGTACCTGGAAGTAACTCATCTAAAAAAGGGAACCAACATAATTGTACATTTCACACGTCAACACACAATCGCGATTACCAGCAGCAAAATGCAATGTTTCAGAGCTTTGACTAAAATTTTGTATACTAATTGATAGGGCATTTCACCAGGACAAGGATTTAAATTCATATGAATTCAATTAAAAATAATATCAAATACGTGAATTTCAACAATTACTAACGTCACTTTTGTATTTTAGTGATTGACGTTGTCGATGATATCTTATCGACATTTCATTAGCGGACATATTTCACATTGTAAACCGCATACAGCCTAAATTGTTAAAATACGTTAGATCAATGTCCATATTGTTCAAGCCCCCATCAATCCCCATTAGTTAAACATTAAATATATGTATATTTAGTGTACGTTTGTAATGTGTAATTGAAAAATAAATATCATTTTTATTTCAACTTTGGCGATCGCGATCGCAAAATGAGGCAAAATTGTTAAATACTGGCAAGTAAAGCCTACGATATTTTTTACAATAAATTGATTTTGTTCGGGGATAAGTAATTATAAAATAAAAAACATATCTAGGTATTTACTTGCAGTTTTTTGGCGTTCTTTTAATAATACTAAAAAATAAGTCACCTGCGTCAACGTAAACTGTGTCGATGGAATCGATATCGAAAGCAAGCAGACAATGCAGTACCTGAACTATTTATCTCACGCACATATTCACTTTATGCACACTAGCGTAACCTAGTTTTGGTCTCGTTTTCAGGATTCAATTGCCAATCTATCATCTATATTAAATCTATGAGTACCTACGAGGGCGGGTCAATAAGTCCGTGACTTTTGGAATAAAACACAGATTTTTTGATAAACAAATCATTTTATTTTTCAACGTAGTCTCCCTTGAGCTCTATACACTTTGTCCAACGCTTCTCCAATTTTTTTATCCCTTCCAAAAAATATGATTTGTCGAGGTCCTCAAAATAGGCCTTTGTTTGCGAGATGACTTCATCATTGGAGTCAAATCTTTTTCCACCAAGCCATTTCTTCAGGTTTGGGAACAAAAAGTCGTCACTCGGAGCCAAATCTGGAGAATAGGGTGGATGAGGGAGCAATTCATAGCCCAATTCATGGATTTTTGCCATGGCAACTGCACATGTGTGCACCCTTGCATTGTCTTGGTGGAAAAGAACTATTTTCTTGGCCAAATGAGGTCGGTTTTTTTTCAAATCGTCATTGAAGCGGTCCAATAAGTTGGCATAATATTCCCCATTGATTGTTCTTCCCTTTTGAAGGTAGTCAATGTGGATTATCCCACGTGCATCCCAAAAAACAGTCGCCATAACTTTATTGGCTGACAAACCCACCTTGGCCTTCTTTGGCGCCGATTCACCCTTAGAAACCCACTGTTTTGACTGTTGTTTGGTCTCTGGTGTGTTGTGATGGATCCATGTTTCGTCCACGGTTACAAAACGGCGCAAAAACTCCTCCATATTGCGATTAAACAACGCCAAACCTTCCTGTGTAGTTGTTACACGATTGCGTTTGTGGTCGACTGTGAGCAAACGCGGCACCCATCTTGCGGAAAGCTTTCTTATGCCCAATTGATCTTTTAAAATTGAAACCACTGAGCCATGCGAGATCCCTACGGCTTCTACAATCTCTTGCACTTTCAATCTTCGGTCGGCCAACACCATATCGTGAATTTTTTCGATTGTTTCGGGTGTAGAGACCACAACTGGGCGTCCAGGACGTTCGGCATCTTCAGTGCTTTTACGGCCACAACGAAATTCAGTAAACCACTTTTTTACCATTGAAATCGATGGTGCAGAGTCCCCATAGTATTTATCAAGCTTAGCCTTGGTCTCGGTAATGGTTTTTTTTCGCAAAAAATAATGCTTAATAAGCACACGAAATTCACCTTTTTCCATTTTTTCCTCAAATTACTGGGTAGTCTGATAAAAATAGCTGTTCAAATTTTGATAGGAATCAACTGACAGATACCTGTTGATAGGAGTAGTGTTGCTTTTTCATTAAAGAGGTCAGAAATTCAAAAAGTCACGGACTTATTGACCCGCCCTCGTATGTACGCTCTTGTAAGGTTCACGGAATAAATATAAATATAAATTATAAATAAACATAAAACATAAAACAGACATTTATACCGTGTTTATACAGACGCATGTAGGCTTTGTTCACAGTCGTGTATGATTAGCGTACATTTTATAAGTAATTGGCAAAAGTCTTGTAACAAGCCCTTACGAGCTACTGTTTTGGCGGGTTTGGCGTATCAAATCATATAACGCTATACGGGCGCTATCGGAAAATCGTCACAAAAACCGAGGGCGCCCCATTATCGCAATTTCTAGCAACTATACGAGTTTTTAAGCGCATTTAATGTGGTGTTATGTATTAAAGCTATTAGTCGTTTCATTGCAGCCTATCAAACATTTGCAATTTTTTTTTGTAAATCTCATTGTCCTAGAAAATATTTAGAACGCCTTGTTTGAAATTCATAGCAAAATCATTATCTGAAGTTTTGCATACGTGATTACGTCAGAATATTTGGTCATATTTTTGAATATTGCAATGATTTGAAAAGTTTCTAAAACTCAGATAACATGTCAAACTATTTCTCAGATAACCATAAATATACATAAATAGGTACTATATTTATTCTTGCCAGGGCAATCGTCCATACTGTATTCAGCCATCTCCTTTAAAAGCGCTTCTATAATCGAACTTAATGCTACATGGCAATCTCTGACAATCGACCATAGAGCTAGTGTAACCTTTTGATAGGTTTCCAAATAAAATTTTCATCTGACACATTGTTTATTCTTTAGATATTCTTAACGGCCCTTTTTGGTTTTTAATTTTGATAAATCCAAATAACCTTCCAGGGTCATGAGTCCAATCTTAGAACTTTTTTATGCAAATAAATTCCTTAAATAAACATTTTTAGATTGTCTTAGGTGGGACTTGGTTGTGGGTTCGAGCCCCAATCAAGTTTGTGTCGACGAATTTATTCAAGGCTTTTTACGCTGTGAGCCAACGGCGTTTCATCAATGTTTTTGTTATGTAACTCCAACCTAAATGTTTCGAGACGGTTTTTTAAGCAAATTAATTGCAGCTGGTGTACAAATAAAATACAATTCCTTTACTAAACTTTTTTCGACTTGCTTAGGTGGGACTCGATGTGGTTGTGGGTTCAAGCCTTAACCAAGTTTGTGTCGAACAATTTATTCAAGGCTTTTTACGCTGTGAGCCAACAGTGTTTCATTAATGTTTTGTTATGTAACTCCAACATAAATGTTTCGAGGCGGTTTTTTAAGCAAATTTATTACTGGTGTTCATATGAAATAAAATTCCTTTACTAAACTTTTTTTGACTGTCTTAGTTGGGTTGTGGGTTCAAGCCCCAACCAAGATTGTGTCGACGAATTTATTCAAGGCTTTTTACTCTGTGAGCCAACGGTGTTTCATCAATGTCTTTGTTAAGTAACTCCAACCTTAATGTTTTGAAAAGGTTTTTTAAGCAAATAAATTACTGCTCTACATAGAAAATACAATTCCTTTATTAAACTTTTTTTGATTGTCTTGGGTGGGACTTGATGGGATTCAAGTCCCACTTAAGGCAAATGACTTTATTTTATTTAAGGAAAAGTATTTTGTGTTCAGTCGTTTCAGTGTTTTTTCTATAAGATTCCTGTTGCGTGATCGCAACACCATGGCAACAAAGTTCTTGAATAATTTTTCTAAGCTTTACCTATTTCGAATGAAGAATAATTAGGTATATTTAACCCTTTCTTCGGTATTGATTTGTTTGTAATAGTTTTCGGATGTTAAATACCTTTATACAGCTACTTTACGAGACATAGCCGATTACAATTTTAATTAGCTTCATAATACACATTTAGAATAAATAATAATATTATTCTTTTACATAAATACTTAAATAAATAACTTGAATTAATTTTATCTTAACTAAGTATATATTAATATAACATCAATAATATTATTAGGTATTTCTTCTTGTTAATAAGTACCTATTTAATACTAAAAAGTTTTTTTAGTAGGTAATTATGCTTAAAATGTTAAATTTAATTAATACAGACAAATTTAAATCTTAATTCATAGTCACTTTTAAATCTTAATCACTGGATCAATTTTGAACAACTACACATATTATATTTAAATTGCCAGGCTTGAAGCGGAAATAACTTGACAACTCAACATATCAAGCTTTGAGTTAACATTTAATAGGGTCCTATTGTGATAACTCATTTTGTCCAATATTTTTAACGGGTTCAGAACGGGCAAAATGCAATAAATTCAGATGTCAACTTTTATTTATTTGTCTCGTATCGTTTTTGATTGGATATGTCGTTTTATATCAAAAAGTTTGCATAAAGTTGAGATGTTCAAAAACGCACATGCATATTTTTTTTACTTTTTGACATATTAGGATTTTGATTTTTTTTCACCAGAAGGGTCCTAAGCATAGGAAGCAAATAGATTGATAAAAAAAAATTCATGCATCTCGACTTATCAATGTTTTCACGCCAGGCACGGAAGTAATAATCGTATTTTATATTGAAATATTTTTTTATCCTTTCTATACTTCTTGATAAATAAATAAAAAATAATAATAATAATAAATGTGGACAACATCACATACATTGTTCTGACCCCAATTTGAATAACTATTCAAAGCATTCGTATTTTGGAAACCAGAAACAACGAAGGTACCATAAACACCCAGACCCGAGAAAATGTAGAAAAACACTTTTTTTCTACATTGACCCGTCCGGGAATCGAACCCGGGACCTCGGAGCAGACGACACCTTGAAAACCGGTGTGTACGCCACTCCGCCACTGATTGAATTTGATTGAGTTGATTGGATAGAGATAAAAATAATATGTACAATAGATTATTTATTTATTCTTAATGCACAGTCAACCTTAAGGAGGTGCAAATACCTCTGTATACCAATTAAATCGAAATCATTTGTGGTGTGGGGTGACCATATTGTCTCACCTAAAATTCTTTATCCGGAACTGTTGGGAATTTTTTTTTATTTTTAGGACTCGAAAAATATTATAATTCATAGCGCGCAATTTATAGTAACCGGAGCGCGCACCGCTGCGCTGTATATGGCTTCTAAGTTCTAAAAAAAGTTTTTTAAGTAATCTCTCGCAACAGTTTTAACAATAAAATGAAAAAAAAAATCGTGACTTTGACCCTCAATATCTTCGGAATCAGCAGTTTCCCAAGCACGGTCCAGAAAAAAAATTATCCTAGTGATGGGGTGGAAGTGGGGTAATTATTATGAGACTGGTTCAGATTTGACTTGCTAACTAACACGCTTATCTATATATATATAATTAATACCTATTTCCCTTGGTCATCGCATCACGCGTGAACCGCCGGACCAATATCGCTAATCCTTTTTTTGTTTTGTTTGTTATTATCAGGAGAAGGTTCTTATGAAAGAAAAAAATAAGAAAATTGAGCGGAAAAGTAGAAAATTTAAGAATACTTAATCACCATACAAAATTGTTTGTAATGAAACCTTATCACTTTTGACAATTTAAACTTTTTTAATTAATGGCGTTTGACATAACATTGGAAGAATGTGTGCTGCAAATATCGTCGAATAGGGGGTAATAAAACCGAATTTTGCACATGGCCAGCAATGTGGCCTGTTCCCGTGTCGGAATACCAACCAAACTATTTATATACCCGCCAGAAAAAAACAAAAAATATTGTTTATCATAAAGCATCAGATTACTAAACAATTTGTATCTGTTTTTTTTTTAATTATTTATACCAATTCGAAATCATTATTCATAGTTAAGACACGACAACGTCTGTCGGGTCCACTAGTATGATATATTTATCATACCTTGCTAGCTTCCAGCAATTCTAGCCGCGAGTCCTTAACAAGACACTGGATGGGGATAGTGACGTCGATCACCTCACTATAGACACTCAGCGATTCAGGGGACGCGGTGTCACCTGTCTGCTCAGCGGCAACCTCGTGGCCGGACGAGCCTGTGAATAATAAAATGACATTAACCCAATGAACACTTAAACAAAGTGTTCCTTTTGATATCCCATAAATCTAAGGTTATGTTCTATAGGCAAAAATAATATAAAGCATGTGGTTCAAAAATCAAGTAGCATACCAATTTTTAGCTTTCTACCTTGAAAATTGCGGAATGCTCCATACTAACTTTCACCCCCCTATTTTAGCGAAGTGGGGGGTTAGAAAGAGACAAAAAGTAGCCTATGTCACTCTCCATCCCTTCAACTATCTCCACTTTAAAAATCACGTCAATTCGCAGCTCCGTTTCGCCGTGAAAGACGGACAAACAAACAGACACACACACTTTCCATTTATAATATTAGTATGGATGCAACATTAAATAATAGGGGTTAAAGTATAAAATTGCCGATTTGTACTGAAAATCAAAATTGTTTATTTTTCAAATTTTAACAAATTTATTTAATCAAAATAAGAACCATTATTATCTATACATTGCTGCCATCTAATAGGAAGGTCATTTATGCCTTTGTGATAGAACTCTTAGGATCTAGACTGCACAAACTGTGTGAAAGCATTTTGTACTGCCTCCTGGGAAGAAAACTTCTTGTCACGTAGATGATTGTCCAAATCACGAAAAAAATGGTAGTCCGTTGGAGCAAGGTCTGGCGAATACGGAGGATGGAGCAATAATGGTGAAGATCGATTCATGAGTCGGGGCTGTTTTACTGCTAGTTTTGCCAACATTGTTCGGAGTTCGGCACAATAGACATCTGCCGTTATTGATTGACCAGATCGGAGAAAACTATAGTGAATAACACCATGCTGAGAACACTAAACAGTTACCATTACCTTTTTATTGGTAAGTTTTGCTTTAGGACACTGTTGTGGCGTTTGACCTGGGGTCAGCCTTTGCATTTTTCTTTTACGGTTATCATAAAGAATCCACTTATCATCACATGTCACAATTCGATTTAATATTCCTTCATTTCTGTACCGATTCAACAAGGCAACACAAGTTTCAACACGCGTTTCTTTCTGCACATCAGTCAAATCATGAGGCACCCATTTTTCGTATTTTTTTATTTTATTGATTTGACGCAAATGAGTCAATATTGTGGGTAAGGTTACGTTAAACCATGCCACTAATTCCTGGGTAGTTTGATTAGGATCGGCTTCCACCATCTCTCTTAATTCATCGTAAATCACCTGTGTGGGCGGTCTTCCTCGTGGCTCGTTCTTCAAGTCGAAGTTTCCATCACGAAAGCGTTTAAACCAAAACCGCACGGTGCGTTCATTAGCAGATCCCTCTCCAAACGCAACATTGATATTGCGGGCTGTTTCTGCCGCGTCGGAACTCGTATTCAAAAATCACTCGAATTTTCGCAGTATCCATCTTTCTTGTCTAAGTTAAATAACAAAAACAATTGAAAGTCGATATTCAAATGTTTCACATTTTTAAAAAGAAGAAAATCATAGAAACCTTGTAAAAAAAGTTTCATTCGAAAACCTCAAACCATGAAGATTCTATGTCAATTCAAAGAACCTATTACAATAAAACGGCAATTTCATATTTTAACCCCTAATATGTACAATATTAATAAATAATTGAAAATGTACCATATTTTTAGAGCACATGCCCTTTAAATTAAAATAATAGTTGTAAAGAAGGTATACCTGATGGCAGTTTTCCGTAAACAGCTTTAATAATAACTAAACCCTTTTTTTTCTCTTCGTCGCTTCTAATCCTGGAGTATGTCTCTCTCATCAGCTCTACGGTAGCTCTGGCTTGGCGTTGCATCTCTTGTAACCTATACAAGACAAATAAATCTAATAATTTATTAAATAAAAACCTATGCGCATTGTGAAATTAAACTACAATATCTATGTTACAGTAGGACTACAATAACAAGACATTTAATTTAATCTCATCTCTAAAGAAAAAAAAACGGATCACAAAGAGTAGAAATAATTACTGTTTTTTTTTACGCGAACACTATACGTTTAAATTAACGATATTTTTATGGATAATTCGCGTTTATTTTTGGTTTTGAACACTTTACAGCGTTCATGGTCATGCGCAGATTAAGGTGTTATTTGTCTAGTAGCCATAAGGTATAGGTTATACTCTTAATAAGTATTGAAAAAGAATAGTATACAAATCCTTTAATCCATGCTAATCTTCTTATTATATAAAAGAAGTCGTGTTAGTTACACCACTCATAACTCGACAAGGGCTGCACCGAGTTTTACGATTATTACTCGTAAGTTTTTGAATTCGTATTCGTCGGGAATAGGATAATAAGTATTAAAAACGTTGTTAGTTAAAAATTAGGAAAATGTATTTCTTGATATTTTTTCCAACCACGCAATATTTGATGACAACGACATGACGTCAAAATCAAATACTATTCTGAGGCGATATGAAGTTCGCGGGGTCCGCTAGTGTTACAATAAATTGAGAAAGTAGCTCAGCCACTGAACCGATATGGAGGAAGTTTATATGGGAAATATATTATTTCTGAACTGATTTAGACGAAATTTGGAATGCAAATAGTTAAGGAACATTCTTAGTTTTTGTCCTAAGAATCAAAAGGATAAAAGTGAAGGATAACAATTACTAAACATTTTATTGGTGAACTTTCAATATGATGAAAATATTATGTCAGTTTAGTTTAGTTTAGTTTTCTTGTATATATTTTCATCAATCACAGTCAATGAGAAAAGGGTAATTCAGCAGCAAATTAGTTTAACGTTCCAGATGAGGAATCAACAAAAAACCCTAGTGTTTCTATTCCAGCAAAGTTCTGGTGATTTATGACAAAAATCAATTTGGTTTTTAAACCATACTACAATCTTCTGATAGCAAAAGTGGCAATCGTTTATTCATTGTTTAAAGTTGTAAAACAATTTTTGGTTCTGTTACCTTTCATAATTTGCCTCCCGAGATCTTTGCCTCTCGCGTTCCTGTCGCTCCCTAGCTATGGGGTCTAGGAACAGTTTCTTGAGTACCAGCCACGATACCAGTGGCAGGACGGTGGCATAAAATACTGGCGATGGCATCACTTCTTCGCATAGATGTATAGGGACGACAATGGTTTGGGATGAACATGTCCATCTAAAATGTTCATAATCATAAAACGGAGCCATTGAAGTAAAATATAAAAAGTTGATACACAATTTAAAAGAAAAGTCCTCATCAAACCCAGACAACATTTGGGTGCTCTTTTTACCTTAGTTGCGTATATTTTATTTTGTTACTAAAAGCAGACCTGTGCCTAGGACCTGTGACCGAGGTATTAAAGACCTTACGGAGGGTCTTCGAGGGTTTTCTGCTAACACACATCAGTGCTTACCTCCACCGCCCAAGACTTTTCTCGGCCTATCATTATTTGTTATTAGTAACCTTGTTACACAAGTTTTCAGTATTTTGCGTTGATGAGAATTCGTATACATTTTAATTATTTGTGCAATACTTTAGCACCCAGCTTTATGTTTAACAACAATTCAGTACACAACACATTATTATAATTATATTTTAATGTTATATAGCTGGTAGAGCGTTTCTTTTTCATTTAATTAGTAGTTATATTGACTTCCAAAGCGATAGCATTGTCAATTGGAAACATTTTGATTCCCGCCGTACTTGTTGTCAGCTCTGTGATTGGCTGAAATCTCGTGAAGATGGCACCGAATGCGCTTACAGCCAATCACATGTGCTCGAGTAATGTTTTGATATTCGTTGCCATGGAGACCGCAAAAAACCCGTATGTTATAATTTTTTTTTTAATATTTCATCTCCAAATTCACCGCAAATATCGCAGTTTTAAGAAGAATTTACGAAAGGTGTCACAGAGAGAAAGAAGAGATACAGAAAGCAGGCGAATCTGGACTGTTCCGCAGGTTGGTGGGCTTTCATAATTTGTAACCTACCTACCTATAAACCTACCTGTCTGTGTGTCTTGTTTTGGAAGTCAATACCAATTTTCTCGTTTGTATCCTATTTCTCCGACATAACCTAGTAAATTCTTCTGTCCGCCTCACAACGTATCTTTGGTTGTGATACAGCCCCGCTAGTACATGGTGTAGCTATTTACACACCCCACCAATACCATTAATAATGTATCATGCTAAACTAATTTAACATACTTGAGTTTAAGCATAACTCCGCTGGGCACACCTAACATGACAGCAGCAGAGACGCTGCTATTTTGTGACACCTTCTTTTCCGCTCCGTATTCAGCAATTGCTCCAAATGTACCAAATCTGTAAAGATGAAATAGTATTTTATGACTTCACTGACTTTACATTAGTACAAAACTACTATTTACAATTTAACATTATTACTACAAGGAAGCAAGGTGTGCTCGTGAAAGTACCGAAAAAGGGCGACTTATCAGTCTGTGATAACTGGAGGGGTCGCTCATATACGCTCTTACCCACAGCGGCTAAAGTACTGGCAAAGGTATTTCTCAACCGTATATCTCCAGAGATTGCAAAAACACTTCGGGAAGAGCAGGCCGGGTTCCGTTCTGGACGCTCATGCACTGACCACACGAACACCTTGCGCATTCTCATTGAGTCGTGCGTGGAGTGGCGAGCCGAACTTTTCCTAGCATTCGTCGACTTCGAGAAAGCGTTTGACTCCGTGAAATGGAGCGCACTGTGGTCCAGTCTAAGGCAAAGAGGACTACCCAGCAAGTATATAGGAATCATTCATTCAGTCACTATACAATGGTAGTACTTGCAAAGTAGTGCACGAGCAAGTCCTAGATGAATCAATTCCAATGACTGCAGGAGTCAAACAGAGCTGCCTCCTGTCGCCGCTTCTGTCTTCATCGTCTTGCTCGACGACGTCATGCGGAGAGTGACTAGAACACCCAGAGGCATCGCCTGGAACGAAAGCTCACACCTGGAAGACCTCGACTACGCAGACGACATAGTGTTGATTTCGACTTCACTGCCCGATCTCCAAATGAAGCTTGACTCGTTACGATTAGAAGCTGAAGATAGGGGACTAAGAATCAACGCTAAGAAGACCGTCGAAATGCGAGTTCAGTCATGCGAATCAAACTCAATGGTACACCGCTGGAATCTGTCGCTTTTGCATATCTCGGCAGCACCGTGACCAACAGCGGTGGATCTGATGACGACGTCGACGCGAGGATCAGGAAAGCAAAAGGCGCATTTGCCCAACTGAAACCCGTCTGGGATTCGAACGTCCTCACTCGACGGATCAAGATTTCCCTCTTCGATTCCATAGTGAAGTCTGTTTTGCTTTTCGGCTGCGAGACCTGGAAGGAGACAAAGGGTCTGACGAGCAAGCTGCAAGTGTTCATTAACAAATACCTTAGATCCATCCTGCGCAGATTTTGGCCGAACACTATCAGCAATCAGGATCTATGGAATCGATGCCACCAAGTCCCGATCAAGCAAGAAATTGCACATCGGAAGTGGAAGTGGATAGGGCACACCTTCCGAAGACCAGAGGACAACATTGCCAGGGCCGCGTTTACATGGAGGCCGCGCGGGAGCAGGCGGCAGGGCCGGCCGGTGCACACACGGCAGCGTACCGTCGACGCCGAGCTGCGGGCGGCCGGGCTGAGCCGGAGGGACGCGGAGCGAGAGGAGCAGGATAGGAGCGGATGGAGAGGTCTCACGAAGGCCCTCTGTACCACTGGGGTACCATAGGACGACAACAACAACAACAACAACATTTTTTCATCACTGTGTTCAGGGGCCTAATTCGCGTAACCGAATCGCAGTTCGATCGTGATTGAATTGGACTATTTTGACATCTAGCCCATACTAGAACTGTCAAAAACCTGTCGTTTAATTACGATTATGGACACTATATGGATTATTACAAGATGGTATTTTTTTGTCACCTAAGTTATTGAATATTGGTGGTAAACAATAAAAATTTGACAATATCATATAAATTTCTTATAAGTTACGATTAAGCACTTGAGTTACGGTAATCAGAAATATAAAGCCCGGGGCGCGACCCCGTGGTTCCAGCTCACTAATAGCACCAGAGGATACGCTGGGTGGTTTAATGGGTAGGGTCCGCTGATACCGGTCGAGTCCCACATAACTCTACGATGGACCCCGTCATCGCAATTCTGCATAAAATATTTTCCCGCCTCAAAAAGAAAAAGGTAGTCAGAAACAGCGACGATACCACAAACACCCAGACCCGAGACAATATAGAAAAGTGCGTTTTCTACATGATTTTTACCCGAACAGAGTTGCATGAAAACGGGTATGCAAGCTACTTGGTCATAGAGGTCGTCCCCATGTAAGCCCCGTCCGTAAATTACATAACTCTCTTTTGCATAGAACCAGTAATACAACTTTATTGCTACAATTGACAACAAAATTTCTTAAAACTAGTATCCTGATCTCGAAAAAAGTTGCAGATTAAGTGATGAGGGCATAAAAGCGCCTATGTGTCTATCGTCTTTGATGACTTTTGTGTCATCAGCTATATTGTTAATAACTACCTAACATGCGCTCGCGTCAGTCGCGTCTTTCGTTCTAGTTCGCTGCGCAGCCGACCGTCGCTCGTCGTGGCCGGCTGCCTCGTCCCCCGCGCCCCGTACACCGCGGTGCCGGTCCCGGTTGGCGATTTGATGATTCAACATGCTGCCCCCCTTGGAACATGAGGTTCCAATACTGGCAGAGGACAAAGCCTGTTGAAGGCCCTTCTTATGGTGCCTGTGGCGGTCTTGACATCCGCCACCCGGTTGATTCCGTCAGTGCCAGGGTATACCGCAACAATTCTGCCTAGCAGCCATCTGCCCGGCGGTGCTCGATCATCCTTCACCAGCACCATGTCAGCCAGCTTTGGGTGATTACCATCTTTGGTCCATTTGGTCCTCTTTTGTAAATCTGAAACATATTTCTTATAATAACGTCTCCAAAAATGGGCCTTTAAGGCCTGTATGCGATTGTATCGGCTGAGTGTGCTGATTGGTTTATCTTCCACCTGGGGAGCAGGCAAAGTTGTGAGTGGCCTTCCAATCAAGAAATGAATTGGTGTTAGAGGAATTAAATCGGTAGGATCGGAAGAAATGGGAGTGAGAGGTCTCGAATTTAAAATTGCCTCAATTTGAATAAGAAGAGAGTTTAGTTCCTCATAATCTAGGTGAGCCTCAGAAATTACACGCTTTAAAATGTTTTTAACCGATTTCACAGACCTTTCCGCGGCGCCATTGAAGTGTGGGCTATACGCCGGGCAGAACTTAAAATTAATGTTGTGTTCAATTGTGTTAGATAAAATAGCTTCATCATTTAATTTGAAAAACCTTGATAACTCATTAGAAGCCCTAACAAAATTTGTTCCATTATCTGAAAATATATTGCTAGGTCTGCCCCTGCGAGCGACAAACCTATGTAGGGCCGCTATGAAACCTTGTGACGTCAGCTCGGTGACAAGCTCTATGTGGATCGCTCGTATAGCTAAACATACAAATATACATATGTACGCCTTCTTCAACCTACATCATCTACCTTTTCTGTCTGCTATCAATATTGGACCAGCATAATCTACAGCAGTGTTACAGAAAGGAAATTCTGCATGTAACCTGTGTTTAGGCAGGTTACCCATAATTGGCTGAAATGTTCGACCTGAGAATCTGCAACACTTGTAACAGTCGTGAGTAATCTTCCTCGTGAGTTTACGGCCGTTAATTATCCAAAAGTTAAGACGAAGTGTTGCTAACAGTAGCTGAGGTCCTGCATGTAACAATAACAAATGATAGTATTTCACTAGCAAGCGTGTGATGTGATGAGATGCGTGTAAGAAAAGAGGGTGTTTGGTGTTGTAGTCTAGATTTGAGTTTGAAAGTCTTCCCCCTACACGTAAATGACCCGTTGCATCAACAAAAGGATTTAAGTTAAGGAGTTTATTTTTTGACGGTAAACAACCGTTCGTTTTCAATAGTGATAATTCCTTCTGAAACATTTGTCTTTGTACAATCTTGCAAAGTGATAATTTTGATTTATTTAATTCTTTTAATGTTAAGGGACTAAACAATTTATCATCACGGTTTCGACAATTATGAAAAAATCTATAAATGTATGCTGTTATGCGCTGAAGTCTAGCAAAATTTGAAAATTTCTGAGTAAAATCATCATTAATAACTTCCCTCTCAGAAAAGTGACACAAAACCCTTGTTTCAGGTAAGTTAGTAGTGTTTAAATTTTGAGGTTGCGTAGGCCATTGTATCTTAGTATGGTGTAGGAAATGTGGACCTCCCCACCACAAATTTGAATTTTTGAGTTGTTCTGCGTTCAGCCCTCGCGACCCTATGTCCGCAGGGTTTAGATTTGTTGGAACATAACTCCACTGAGAAGGATCCGAATATTGCGTTATTTCATTTACTCTGTTGTAAACAAATTGTTTTAAATTTTTCTTAGACGTTCTTAACCATCCTAACACAATAGTCGAATCACTCCAAAGGTGTTGAGAGTCAATGTCCAGACGTAAAGAATTAGTGACTTTCTTTGCTAATTGAGTACCTAGTAGAGCTGCACAAAGTTCTAGTCTGGGCATTGTTAAACGTTGCTTCAGTGGGGATACCTTACTTTTTGCCAATAACAATCGCACCGTTACCCCACCATCCCTTGTCATGGATCGGACATAAACGCAAGCAGCGTATGCCTTAATACTTGCATCACAAAATATGTGCAACTCAACCTTCACAAATGAATCGCACAATACTAAACGTGGAATTTGAATGTTATTTAAATGTGATAAAGCTATTACGAAATTGTTCCATTGCAATTGAATATCGCTGGGTAACTCAGAATCCCAGGGTATGTTTTTAGCCCATAATAACTGCAAGATAATTTTTGCCTGTAGTAGGCAAGGGTTGATCAAACCTAATGGGTCGAATATATGGGCAATTGTGGCCAGAACAGTGCGCTTGCTATCAGATGTGTTGTGTGGTTGAAGAGTTGTGGATGAAAACAGAAATGTGTCACTCTTGCATGACCATAGTAGACCCAATGTTTTTGAAAAGGCATCCCTACACAAATTGAGCAATTCATCATCACCACCTTTACCAATAATATGATTGAGGATGTCTTCGTTGTTAGAATACCACTTCCGAAGGTGAAAATTTGCCCCTTCTAACTGCTTTATAATACCTTTGCATGTATTTATTAATGTGTTAGAATCTACATCACCGGTTACTAGGTCATCAACATAAAAGTCATGCAAGATTGTGTCCCTAACATGATTATCAGGACAATCGTGACCTAATTGTGCTAAGCATCGTGTTGCTAAGAACGGAGCCGAGGCTGTTCCGTAAGTCACTGTGTTTAGTTTATACTGTTTAAGTTCGTCACTAGGGCTAGATCGCCAAAATATTTTCTGTAAGCTACGTTGTTTATCAGTTACTAGAACTTGTCTATACATCTTTTTGATATCAGATGTTACAACATATTTATGCTGCCTAAATCGAACTAATATACTTAATAAATCGTCTTGTACAGTGGGGCCGATATGTTGTTTATCATTTAAAGATTTTCCTGAGCTGGTTGCAGCTGACGCGTCAAAGACAGTTCTTAGTTTGGTGGTCAAGCTATTTTCTCGTAAGATGCCGTGATGCGGCAGAAAATATTCAGGCTTTGTATCTTGGATGTCAGTGTTTTCTGACATGTGACCAAGCTTAATATATTCCTCCATGAATTCTACATATTTATCTTTGAAGGATGGGTAACGTTTGAATTTACGTTCTAATGATTGAAATCTTAGCAATGCCTGTTCCTTCGAGTGACCTAAACATGAAGGATCTTCTTTGAATGGAATTGTAACAACAAATCTGCCTTAGGTTGCCTAAATGTTGTCTGTGTAAATATGTCCTCACATGCACTCTCAGCATTTGACTTAGCTTGTTGAGTATGTGGAACAAGATCCATTTCAAAATACCTTGACAAGTGTTCATTTAGCTCAATATTGTTTAGCAAGTGACAGTGGACTGTACGATGAGAGGTATGTTTAAATTTATGTTTGTTAGGGACTTGTATAGACCCAGAAACTAACCACCCTAATGTTGTTTCAATCAAGGTTGGTTTATTTTTACCTAAATGTATCTGATTGGGTTTGAGTACTTCCCAGAAAATGTCCGCTCCTAACAACATCTGTACCTCAGACGGAATGTTAAATGTTGGATCTGCGAGGTGGACATGTTGTGGAATCTGGAAAATATTGCTGTAATTGATTGTATGTGACGGTATGTATTGTGTTACCTGTGGCACTACAAAACAATTAACATTAGCTGTATAACAATTATTCATGAAAGATGATATTGATACATCACATTTATTGGTGATATTAGAAAGTTGTTTATTTAGCCCTTGAACTGTGACAGAAGCAGGATAACGTGGTAGCTGCAACTGATTTAGTAAGGATTCTGTGATAAAACTAGATGTGCTGCCATTGTCCAAGAGTACACGAACTTTATGCGTTTGACCACTCCTATCCAAGACATTCACTATAGCAGTTGATAGTAGTACATGGTCGCAACGGTGTGTTGTGGACAGTGTAACATTTTTGGTATATTCTGTAAGTGTGAACTATCCTTTACCTGTGGAGTCTGTGAAGTAGGCAAGACAATACATTCACTGGTTTGCGCGGCTTCTGAATTTGGCCTTATGTGTAACATAGTATTGTGACGTTGAGTACACAATTTGCACGAACCTAATTTACATAAATTTAACTTCTTTATTAATTCGATTCGAGATTCAATAAACATGGATTTGAATTTGAAACATTGATAAATGGAATGATTATTTTTACAAACAGGGCAGTGAAATTTAGGTGTCTGGCTCACTACAAATGACTTGGGTCTTATGGGTGTTATGTCACTGTGTCTGCGCGGATGCTTGTGGTGTGCTTCCTCCATGGTGATAAGTAAATCGGCTCGATTTTTAAGAAAATTGTTAAATTCCTCGAGTGTTGGAATATCTTTGATAGTGTTACGCTGGGTTTTCCAGTCGCGAAGCGTACCTTGATCGAGTTTACTTGACACCATGTGAATTATTAACATAGGTATCCCAGTGCTCAGTGGGTAATTTAAGTGTTTTAAGAGCTCTGAGATTTTTGTTCATTGCATCTACTATGTTTCGTATGGCCCTTGATGATTCCCTGACAATAGGCTCAATGTTGAACAACGCTTGGATATGATTATTAATTAAAATTCTACTATTATTATATCTATCACAAAGTAAACTCCACGCAATGTCATAATTCTCAGAGGAAAACTCCAAAGACTGAACAATTGATGGCGCACCATCTATTAACGATGCACGCAAGTAATGAAATTTATGAATTTTAGGTATTGACCTATTATCGTGAATAAGTGAAGTGTAAATATCATGATATTCTAGCCATTCCTGACAACATCCAGAAAATGTAGGTAAATGAATAGTAGGCAATTTAATATTTGGCATACCTGATGGAGCGACATTACCACTAGAACCTGTCACCGAGCCTTCGGTGTCTGCCGGCTGGGCGCGGCTGAGCAACTCCTGCGCGGATGCCACTGTTTTGAAATAGGCTCCTTCAAAGGTTTCCCGCTCGCTGAACTCCTCATCTGGAATTTCACAAGCGCTTTCTATATCGGACTGTGTTGAATCAAAGTCGTTGTATAATTCTTGAAATTTATTAAGTCTTATTTGAAGTTCGTGAACCTGTAATTTATTTAAAGCCTTACTTGGCAACAATGGTTCCAAATATTTCTTAAATAGGGAAAGCTTAGCCTTTAATGATGCTCGTGTTTTCTTTAGTGCCTTTATGTCCATGATTAATTTAAACTAAAGCTTAGAATTTCAAAAAATAACGAAGCTACAATGTAGTGAAGATGCAAGACAGGTAAAAGTGATAAAGAACACAAATTAATTAAATCTCCCAGCATAAAAAAACCCAAAGTTATAGAAAGTAAGCACCCGTGCGTGAATGAAGAAAATGGCGGAAGCAGAAGCACAGCGAAGCTGCATGGCACCGACGTTTCTCGAATTTTCTATAATATGGCCCGATCACGCCACCCGCAACGACGAATCACAACGCGCCAAGCCCGTGACGTCAACGATGGCCTACGTGACCCGACAGAACTCACCGGAAATTCAATAAAAAATAATAATGTTAGCTCACCCTTATTATGTATCACTTATTTTTCACTTTAAGGTCAGATTAGGAATGATTCGATCTATATATCAATGATTGAAAGTAATTTATTAATGTAACAAATTGAGGCAACTTTAAACCCTATCCTCGAAAATATAGAAAGATCAGATTAATTAGGTACTATGGAAATTCTAATTAACACGGAGCTGTAGTAATAATAATTTAGATATTGAAGTATTGAAATAACCTTAGGAAATAACATATAGATTGGAGCAGAGAAATTATACTATTGAAAGGTAGGTAGGTTTGAAACTTGTAGTTAACGGAATCAAATATATGAAATAAATGAATTACATTACCTTATATGGGAAGATATTGTTAGTAATCAAAGAATAATGAATTGGAATGAGCTCACAACACAACAAATACACTGCAAACCCCTTTTCCTGGTGTAACGTATTGGATGACGTTATTTTTTTGCTTGTTTCAGCAGCAATAATACGCCTTCGTGAGCTCCTTGTCCAGCTTGTTTCAGCCTTCAGTGACGCAGAACTCCGATTGTTGCAGCCTGTAGGCATCCAATCCTGGTTGTTGACCTCACCGCTACGTCCTCGGCCGCCTGTTTCTCGCTAGGTACCGACGATCGTATCCGGCTCGAATCTTGGTGATGGTTCGTTGCAAGGGTTGGAATCAAACGGCTATGACCTTTAAACTTATAATTGATTTGAACAAGAGGTACAATGTAATATTGAATAGGTACGATTGAGTGTCGTGCGCTCGCGTCAGTCGCGTCTTTCGTTCTAGTTCGCTGCGCAGCCGACCGTCGTTCGCCGTGGCCGGCTGCCTCGTCCCCCGCGCCCCGTACACCGCGGTGCCGGTCCCGGTTGGCGGTTTGATGATTCAACAGGTGTTTAAGTTGTTATAGTCTAAGAGCTAAAGTCTTAATTTAAATGCTAAGTCATGTAAAAAGAGGCTATTCTTATTTTAAACGAGTTAGAGGACTGAGTATCTTAAATCACTATTTGCAATACACAAAACTAATGATACTCTTTTACAGAAAATATAGCTTTATCAAAGTTGGGATCATTATTAGTTGAAAAGTATTTTCTTACAATCGAGTTTTGCAGATTAGCAATAAAAATCATTCGACATAGGAGCATAAAATTCGCCAATGATAAAATTTATAGGACTTTGACAGGAACTCTCTTGGCCTAATGAAAGCTGTGGCTAGTAGTAGTGTAGTAAACATTTTTGACCATACTAAGCGTATGCATCTTTTAGTGGTTAGGAATGAACATAAACAGTAGCAATATTTAAAAAAAATCGCAACTGCAATGAGAATTATTAAAAATTAGGCCATGGTTTTGGTTACCATGAATCCATGATAAAGAAATAATTATAAAAATACACACTAAGAAATTTATGGTAAATATGTACTTTCACATTTTGGGCACAATTAACAAATAGTATGTACAATTTCGATGTTGTGTTTATATTAAATATTGGAGAGATTATTAGGGAGATAACTTACTTAAGAGCTAACCGCAGCTTCATGTCGTGTTGTGGCAACTTCCTCATAATGTTAAATGATATGAAAGAATGTGGATTGCCTATTTGTATGGCAGTGTTTGAGTGGTATTTTTCAGAGTCCCGTACATATATTGATGTCATTGAAGAACCACCCTGACCGCCAGCTCGATAAGTAAGGTAACCAACTGAATGTGCATCTAACTGAAGAGCCATAGCTATAAAAAAAAAAAGTTGTGAATAAACGCATTTAAAATTGGAATATCATAACTACAAGTTCTAGAAACAACTTACTTGATATCAAACTTGGTGATATTCCTCTGGGTGTAAATTGTAACACAGTACCACAGTTTAAGAACATTAGTCGAGATAATGTGCGAAATATCTTAAAACCCATTAGTGGTCCATTACCAATGCCAAACTCAACCTCTGTCCAACCTTTTTCTGAACTCAAATGACGATTACACATATTTACAGATCCAGTACCTAAAAAAATATTTTATTAATGGAATATCAGAATTTCAAAGATTATTCGAAATTAAGAGGATTTAATGTACCTATTCCATTTTGAGTGGATATATTTCCTGATAATGTCATAGTGTTTCTTAGGGTGACAGGAGCATCAATAGATTGCTGAATTGTCATTCCTGATACTTCAATACTAGGAATTATTGTTGTGTCTTCCCTGTGAATAGTTAAGTAAGAACATTAACTTAATTTAAATACATAATAATTAGTTTTTTTTTTTTAATACAACCTATTTATAACTTACAGAATTTCATACTCGTCATAATATTTCATAAACAAATCAGTAGCATTGACAGAAAGAGTAATGGTGCCTCGAGGATTTGCACTTTGCTGCAATCTTCTGTCTTCTCTTTCTCGTTTCAACCTATAATATAAAAATATTTTTTAGTAGCTATGGTAATTAATAAAACTTGTCAAAAAATTTCTTTGAGTATTGACCTTTCATACTCCTCTCGTATTTCCCGTGGTGTGCGAGTCCGAAAGATTACCTCCCAGCCATCTACTTCCAAGCCTCTCTTCCCTAAAAAATTATAACAAATTATATTAATCTCTCACACCAGGAAGTCAATTAATACTATACGCAGCGCGGTCACTGGCAACCGCTTCATAGTTGAGGGGACGGAAGCTCATACCTCACTTTAATCTCAAGCTATAGCTTATTGTGATTGCAGATATTAAATAAGATTTAGAAATTAGTTTCGGCATTGAGTTAAAAAAATAATAACAACTCACCTAAAGTATCATAAATAGCTCTTTTATGTGAGTCTGAGAGCACCTCATATGCTTCCTTGACTTTGCTGAAGATTTGTTCTGCCCATTTCTGCTTGTTAGGATCTGTACTATGTTTATCCGGATGAAACATGCGAGAGAATCGACGATATGCGCTATTTATTTCTTCTGGAGTTGCCTTCAATTAAGTGAAAATAATAAATAGACAGTGGCCCAACATGTGCAAATTTATTCATGTCAGTTATGAGAAGTATGTAATGTTCATTAATTAGAAGATAATAATTTTTATAGTAACAGGGTTTATTATTAAAAGGCTTACAAGGATAACCTCAATCTATACACACAATTATAACCTACAATGAGCTGCAACACCGATAGATAAATTCAGAACGCTGAATATTATACCTGTCCATGATAATAGGGAATCCAAGGGGATGGATGTAATTGAAATACACAGTATTTATACAGTGTTTAAGAGTTGAAATGCGTTATATAATAGCGATAATGTAAAATATGTAAGCATTCATTGATATTGCACGTAAGTAATATTTACCGTTTTCGACACATTTAAGAGTTGGTAGTAATTTTCCTCAAGCAATATATTATCTCCTTCTTCATCCATTCTTACTACAACTAATAAATGATTTTAAATTAAAAAATAATGATATGAACGAAGTCAAATCCGACAGATCCGTCCGACACCGACAAACAGACAGACAGATTATCTATGGACAGGCAGGCAGGCAGGTTTTTTTTTTAATTCCTTTCTGTTCGTTTTAACCTCTGAGTACAGAAACCTATGGAGACGACATATCTACGAAAAAAACGTGTATACCTAAACTTGGAGAAACAAAAATGGCGCATTTCCGTAGTGCTGTCCTATTATGCATCGATATATTTATAGATAAAGTTGTTATTAGATAATATTCGCGGCGATAATTTAAGGGCTTTTTAATTTATACAATTGTCTAATCAGAGAAATCCCCCTCGATATGGCAGGCATTAAATTTTTGTGCATCGTTCCAAAGTACTGCTAGGGTTCTAGAGGTCATAAATATTATTTGTAAAGGTTTATTTAAATTATATAATAATATGATGTGTGTTTTTTATTCATATTTATTTATTTACTAGCTGTTGCCCGCGACTTCGTCCGCGTCAAATGATATGAATAATTTTTCCCGTTTTCGCAACATTTTTCACTGCTGCTTCGCTCCTATTAGTTGCAGCGTGATGTTTTATAGCTTAAATCCTTTCTCGATAAATAGACTATCCAACACAAAAAGAATTTTTCAAATAGAATCAGTACTTCCTGAGATTAGCGCGTTCAAACAAAGAAACAAAGAAATACTTCAGCTTTATAATATTAGTATAGATTATCATAAACAAAAAGATACCAAAATTACTATTTCAGTGGGACCCAAGATTGTGTCCTATTAACCAACGTCGTTTAAATAGTTCCTGAAGTATGGCACCCAAAATAGATATTTTCGTATCATTTTATAGATTACCTCAAAATTATGAAACTAAAAAGTGATCAAATAAAACAAAAAGCTCAATATTGCAAAAAACATATTATTTTCATACAACAAGGATTGGCATGATATTCTTGTTTTTTATATCCTAACACGTCATTACAATATAAATCGGGCTGGCTGGCGGAAAATATTTCTTGTAATATACATTTTTAAAGGGGATTTGAATTAGAAGAACCTAATGGGCTTTGATAGAACTTTGGGTCTGATTTATTTAATTGAAAGTTAATAATTAAAATTTTGGTATGGTACTAGTGATGATACCTACGGCATCATATATTTAGTATACGTTTATGTAAGGCATCATCTCATATTGTCGTGATATTAAAGGTAGGTACGATTAAAACACGATTCTTCAAAACGGGGAAAGCAAATAAACATAAATTTTGTGTGAGTTTTAGTTTTCCATTCCTTTTGTATCCAGCCCCAGTTTTCTATTCTATAACTTTTAGTCAACCTAAAACAAAAAAGAAACAGTTTAAAATTATTACAATACAAATCAATATGAAAAACGCCTAGAAGGGCCAGCTCTATCGCCATACAAACAGTTTTATATTTTCTTGAAATACACTATCAAAACTCACAAAAATTAATACAATAAGCTACATTTGGTATGAATTCTAAGTAAACTATTCATAGGAAAGCTAAAACATAAGGCATTTCTTGTATTGTTTAGTATATTTGCAAAATAAATAGAACGTACCGGTGTAATGTTATGTTAGGACGATTTTCGCATTTTTTGATGCCACAACCTACCACACTGCAATTAGGCATGTTCCTTTTTGCTTTCTTTCACCTTTTGATACATTTATTAACACGTAAGTCTCAAATCATCATAATTATAACACAAAACATTGCAAATATAACTCGCGTTGACAGCTTAAGTACCTGATATACAGTGAGAAACTAAAATGGCGAAAAAGCCTCAATCATGCATTGCTATGACGTCACGTATAAATGTTGCCAAAACTAAGACGTATAAATATATTGTTGTCACTTTTTACATGGTGTATTTTAGGTAAGTCAAAACAGGATGGCTATAAGTTTATGAGCACAATGTCGAGTTAACTCATATTTGTATAACCGATAGTTCATAGAACAATATGCCATCTCCATAAGTTTCTTTTCTCAGTGGTTTTAACCGGCCGCTGCGCGCGCCTCGGCTTTTTGATAGTTTGTTCGTCGCAAGGAACTTTTACAAATAACTGGAATGTGCACTAGAGACAAAACGCGGTCGGAGTGACAGAGATTGGAGGAGAGAGATAGAGAGATGGCTCTAACGTCTGTAGGGTGACAACTTACAACAACCCACGGATCAGTAAAAACCAGTGGAAGTGCGATATGGCAAATTTAATACTAGAACCGCTGTCGCCAAACTCACACATACAAACGGTAAATAATACGTTGCACTACTAGTAAACAATGTTTTGATTTGTCGTGTAGCTTCTGTTCCAAATTGGCCTAAATTGTACAAAGTGCAAAAACAAAATACTAGTGTGTTCTTCGTAATACAGTTCATTTTGCTGTAGATAAAATAAAGCATTTACGACGTTTTGTATTTTGAATCCACCAGCTTCGATTTCAAAAAAAGTTCAGCTATTCCACAACAGATGGCAGGCAAAATTAGGAAAATAACTTTGCACTGTAACCTCCTCGAAATAAGGTTGACATTTTCTTAAAACATTATTTATAACGCTAGTCTAGCCAGTTCGGTGATACATAATATTGTCATTATCGATAGATTGGACCCGATTTTGGTTTGTTTAAAATGTTAAAGGATACAAAGGGTATTGTTATCTATTGTATAAGTATAATCAAGTTTAATAATTGACCAAAACTTACTAAGATCATTATTTTTTACCTACAGAAATTGTTTTCCCTTTTTTTTGCTAAGTTCATGATATTGTTATTAATATTAATTACTTATTTATTTATTGCATTTTGTTGACAAAATAAATGTAACAAAACCCTGTAAGGGCATAAGCAAACAACCTTTAATTAGTTTTAAAACATAAGCTTAGACAATGTTTCAACATTGGCCAGATAAACAGACATAGTACACCCATGTATACATTTGTTTAAAGGTGAGTTAGTTAGACATACAATTATTAGCCACTTGTTATATATATATATATACATATATATATATATATATATATATATATATATATATCAACTATCTAGACATTATATTGTGTAGGTTAGTAAGATAAACTATAAATAGATGTGTTAGTTTTCGGATACTTTTACTGTTTAAATCTTAGTTACCTACTTACCTATGTGATTTTGTAAATTTATCTGTCATGTATTCTTCAACGTTATAGTAACATTTTTCTATGAGGATAGATTTCAATTTGGATTTAAAGATTTTGATAGTGGATTCAGTTTTTAATATAATTGGTAGTTTATTGTATATTTGTATGCAACGGTACTCTGGGCCTTTTCTAAACATTTCAATTCTAGGAACTGGTTGGGATAAGTTGTTTTTTCGGCGTATGTTTGTATCATGTTTGAATAAGTGGAGGTTGTTTTTCACAAATAAACATGTCTCCAGAATGTACAAGGAAGGGAGGGTAAGAACACGCTCTTTAATAAAATGCGGCTTACAACTGTCTCTCCTTGTGATGTTCGCAATAATGCGCAAACATTTCTTTTGGGCAATGAAAAGATCTTTGGCGTCGACGCTGTCTCCCCACATGACAATGGCATATCGCAACCAGACGTAGGCATAGGCGTAGTAGGCTGTCAGGGTGCACTCGGGTACCCAAATTTATTATTCATTGAATGTCTTGTGCATTGTTTTCTTGTTACCTATTATCCATTATTGTGTCAAATAAATAAATCTTTCTTTCTTTCTAATAATTATTATTTATTATTTTATTTTATATTGTTTATAGGTAGATTTTGTTAAGTTGCAGATAACTAGTCTGGCCATAAATACTGTTACATTAAACCATTTTTTTTTACAACTTATTTATGATTTTGAATTTGGAAAAAAATCTTGCAATTTTGCGGAATTTCACATATTTTATCATGTTCCTTCCAGACACTTCGAAAGCTTGGTATCAGCCCTATGTTCGTATATCGTACTATCGACAGATACAAAAACACCACCTTCAATTTAGAGATATAAGGCTAAAAATACCGTATTAAAAGGTATAATACCATTATTCATACGGTATTTTTCGTATTTTATGTTATAGAGTGTAAAATAATTAGAATTACTTTAAATTGGGGAAATTATTGGGTAACTAGTTAATAAACGTAATGAAAAATAATATCGTTTAACCGGCATCATATCATTTAGTACGATATTTTTGGTATATTATCTTTTGAAAGTGTAATGAGTAGAAATCTCTTATACGTTAGGGAAATTATGGTTAGTAAGACCGGCTAGTTTGTCTTCGGATACGGATGTGCCTAACTTAAAAAAGAATCGTTTTCCTATAGTAACTCGGCTGCCATTACAACCTCTTCAGTTTTTATATTCGTAACAAACAGCCTATGTTAGTGTAAGTAGTCCAATACATCTCGATGTTTAAATTTCTCAAAATTGGTTCAGTAGTTTTAGCAAACGGAACATATTATTATGTAAGGTACACACTCATATCTATATATATAAAAATGAATCCCTATTTCCCTTGGTCATAGCATCGCGATTTTGACAAAATCACTAAGGTTACATTACTAATAATTTAGTATGGTGATTAAGTTTTCTTAAATTTTCTAATTTTCCGTGCAATTTTCTTAATTTTATCTTTCATAAGAACATTCTCTTGACAATAACAAACAAAACAAAAAAGAATTAGCGAAATCGGACCAGCCGTTCACGCGTGATGCGATGACCAAGGGAAATAGGGATTCATTTTTATTGTATACAGGGTGAAATTTTAACCACTTTCCAAAATTTTTATAGGCGTTCAGTATCGTATTTAGAGCCTATTTATGAAGTCAAAAATGAAAATAAAGTTGACACCCGAAAATATTTTTCGCGATATAGTTTTTATTTTTTGCGATCCTAGACCTGTTAAAGTATAAAAAGAAAATCAAAAACTTATGCATAGTATCGTAATGAATGAATGAGATGTGAAACGCGTAAAAAGAGTGTTGCTAGGCGGCCGTATAAAAATTTTTAGATTTAGGTGGACATTTTCTAAGTGATTTTTCTTAACATTTTTGTACTGGGCTATACCAAAAGAAAAAATACGTCATTTGTTTTTTGTCTCGTAGATTGATATATTAAAAATTTGGAAAGTGGTTAAAATTTCACCTGTATAAGATGTAAACTTAGCGATTTTGACAATTTAAACTTTTTTATGTAACATTATGGCGTTTGACATAACATTGACAGAATGCGTGCTGCAAAGCCTGCAAACGGTTACAATTTCCAGTGCGGTTAGCATTTAAAATGTCGATAAATAAATTTGTATCTAATATATTTTTTAAATTAATTATACCAATTTGAAATCATTATTCATAGTTAAGACAGGACAACGTCTGTCGGGTCCGCTAGTTCATTATATTAGTCGGGAAAGATCGATTAAAGACATCGCTCAAAGTGTAATTTTGATTTATTAATTTTGTTTCGTACTAAGAACGTCTAGGCGCATCAACATTTCACACGAACGAAAACTAACTTCAAAACGCGGCGCGCGCGCGTCATCTAAGTTGAGTGAGAGAGAAAGAAGGATTTCATTCGCGAGGTGATGCACAAAGTGGCAATGTCGTGCAAGCGCTAGTCCCACGTCTTTGTTATGTATTGCGCATGCATTACATTTACATAAAAGATTTGTTAATCGATAGCGGGAGTGTCACATACTCTTTGATGTCAGCAGTGAGCTTCGAGCAACGCGGCCTTCCGTCCCGTAAGGGAGTAGCCATACGAAGCGTTTCCCCTCTGTCAAAAGTATAAGCCCAAATGGGCATTAGCGTTTATAAAAACTAGTTGCGCTCAGATTTCTTCCTAGACTGAGTCCAGTCGCGCAAGTGAACGCTGCCGTATTAAAAATGCCGAATTGCTCAGTTTTCTGTTGTAAAAAGAGGTCTGCAACATCAAGTTTACATAATGATGGTGTTACATTTCACATATAAGTAAACTTGTATCGTATTTTTGCCATTTAATTACATTTAAACACTAAATTCGCATATTTTATTCTTGAATAGTTGTTGGATTTGTTCGACAACATCAGGTCCGCTCGCCCGTGCAAATTTCAGATCGGTCGCGCGATAAATCCGATTTCTTGCCGCTGGGCAACATAGTGATGTTATTACTTTCACATGACATAATGTTTGTCGATAAAGGGTGGTGGTTATCGACGACGACGTTATATAATATATTTAATCACATTAGACAAATAATTGTTGATATGGTTTTATGTGTAATGTAAAATCTCTTTTCTGTTATTAAGTTAAAAACTCTTTAATACTAATAACATAATAGTAATAATTTATTTTTATTTGATTTAATCATTCTAGTTAGTAGTTTTTAGGGTTCCGTACCCAAATGGTAAAAACGGGACCCTATTACTAAGACTTCGCTCTCTGTCCGTCTGTCCGTCTGTCTTACTCGCACTTGGCCGGTTTTTATTATGTATTGTGTGCAACTTGTTTCTTTTTCTTTGTCATTGAAATATATAGAAATGATTTTAATGTAATCATTTAAACTCGGTTTTTTTTTAAATTAAATTTACTTGCAAGATCAATCATGGAAAAATATATTGACACCAGAATTTTTTTTTTTTTGAAAAAAATTGCATCCGCCAAATTTAATTTACACAAAATTAATTCATTTTAAGAACCAAAATTTTCACGCAGATACGTAATTTACTATTCTCAAATTCATTATTAATCCATAATTAGCGGATCCGGCAGAGTTCGTCCCTCCCACCCCTAAACCCATACCTCCAATCCCTTCAGTCCTTCCCATCCCTCTAATATTTTTAAATGTCGTGTCACGGTTTATATGGTGTCACTCCTCTAAACAGCTCATTTGTAGCGATAGCGGTATAAAATCATCAGCTCTTAGCGGTATAAAATTTAGTCTTCGTCCTAGTTTCGTACCCATCAAATCTAACACAAAAAATCAACATCAAAATCGATCGTTATTTGAATATCAAAAGTTGTTGTTAAGATCCTACTAATAAATAAATGTTTCACTTTGTTACTTTTATTCCGTCTTCAGAAAAAAATAAATTGATATTGCTACATGAACAGTTAAGTCCAACTCTATTTACGTTGAAAACGGGGCAATGTGTAAGTTGTAACTTATCCGTACACGAATTGTTGCTGAATTGTTTAATTTTTTGTGTGTGAGTGTCGTCACTACAGTGTTGTTTTTGTATGTGAGTATGCGAACCTGCGCTTGTGTGCACATTTCCCCCCGCAAAAAATGACAGAACTTTTTGTATAGAATAGAATCGCTATGCCTACTCCCTTCCGGGACGGAAGGCCGCGTTGCTCGAAGGCAGTGAGTTATAATCTGTGGCAGTGAGTGAGCGAGCCGAGCAGTGAGCATTGCAGAAATGCAGATTTGAGGCTTGAGCATAGACAATTTTATCAGAATGTCGACTGTGCTGTGTTTCTAAGCTCTCTTTAAAAATAAATTTAATTATTATGTGGATTATAGTTGAAAGAGTAAGCCAAATTATTGCATATAGTTAGATGTAAGATTTAAATTTTGCCCACTGCTGTATCCTCGGTGGCTGCCTACTATTTACGAGGTAACAAATCATACTAGTATTTACACTTTACACTGTTTGGTTTTTAAAAACGGCAAATTTTATTTATCTAACTGTAAAAAAAATCCGTAACTTAGCTGTTGTGATAATGTTCTGCTCGTAGATCATCTATATTAAGCGTTGTCAATGATGTGTGTGTAGGCTTTTTAGTCATACGAAATTAACTGTGTAGGTGGAAGTTGTTTCGGCAGATTTGGATACCTATACATTTTATACACGATCTGCTTTTAATGATATCATTTTGTCCAGTGAATTATTTTAGTGCTAGTAGGTAAATTAAAAAATGTTCTGGCAATTTTCACTTTGCGGTATGGCATGCAAGATGCGTCAGAGATGCACCAATAATTTCACTAAGTACTTATCATCTTGCTTTCCCCTACCAGAAGCATAAATTATGCACTCAAACATTGCTTATTGTGAAAGTATGAAGTTTAAATAAAACTATTATATGTATTACAGCAATTAAGTTCGTATTTGTGATACATGAAATTAGTACAAATTATAGTTTCATTTTACTTTCCTTTAACCCCTTGTATGTGGGTAAGCCTAAGGATACCCTCTGACTCAGACACAATCGAAATCAATTGTCACATAGCTCGGATCCGTGACTACACAGCTGACCGCTTAATCAGGAATGCACCACTTCTTCAAATGCTATCGCTCAAAAATAGTAGAGCAGGTAAACAAAGAAAAAGGTGTTTGATTATAACTGTCCTTATATGTTTTATAACTCTTTCTTTTTTATTCACCATTCACCTATCATAACTTTTCAACACTTAGAATCTTTTTTATGGTAGATATCTATATTACATACAGTTCATTTAAGTAAAACTTGGAACTCTGTAAACTTTTACATAAGTATTTCTTAATTTGTATAAACAAAAAAAAAAAATTGATCTCTCATCTTAATCTAAGATGAGAGATCAATTTTTTTTCATCAATGTTATAGGTAGTTTCTATACTACCTATAACATTTGCAAAGGTTCTTCTGCAATTAAATTTCTTCACTACTATTGTCAGAGAGATTTATAGAAGAGGGCCATGTCCATCTGTGTACATCATTTGGCTGATATGGTTAATAGCTACCTGATACTTCGGGATCAAAACTGTGTATGTGATGTTGTCCACATAATATTTTCATTAGCTGCCTTCCTGGGTTTGCGCTAAGTAATGAATGTGTTTCTGTCTTCTTGCTTATCTACTCATTTTTAGAATTACTTGTCCAATTTTTTAAGTTTTTTTATGAGTATCACAATTCTTTCACTACAGTTTCAAAAACAATTAATACCATGGGATATAAATAGAAATTTTTAAGAAACATCTGTATATTTCAAATAATATTTGCCTGAATATTTTGCTTAACCCAGGTTTGCTATTTTGGTCAACAAGAATCATAGAAAGTTCTACTTTCAATTACGTCTGAAGTATTTAGTACAGACCACATTTCCTTGCCCTAATAAGGTTTGTTCGGTGATTGTAATTTTAATCAACTGTATAGTGTATGTTACATATTAATTAATCACATGCTAAGTGTAATAATTATAGCAAGAAGATATTTAATAACTGATCACATTGAATTGCAATGGAATGTTCAGTTCTAAACTAATTTAAGTTATGCTAAATATTAAAATTTCTAAATGTCAGATTTAATGGAGTGCTAGATCACTCCTTGTTGATAAGGTTCCTGCCTGCATTAGAATGTATATGTCGCAGTAAGATAGATAAAGCCGTAATATAGTTATATCCCTAGAGATATAATTATATACCATATCATAGTTATACGAAAGCGATTCATTACTATCTTACTAGGAATATAATTATGATACGGTTTAAGTTTAGTGATATAATTATATTACTGGATTAAGTGTAGTGAAATAATTGTAGTAATGTAGTGTAAAGAAACATTCAGGACCAAAGAGACAAACTGGCAAAAACTTAAAAAAAGCCGCTCAAAAAACGAAAACACACATTAAACAAATTTTCTTACATTGACATTGGATATTCAGTTCTGATAGAGATATCAAAGATAGAACGCGGACCATTGAATCAAAAAATAGTATTAGGAATTTTTTGTAAAAGCGAAACACGAAAATTATAAAGTTGGAACTTCAGATGGTATCCTGAAAGATTGGTTACCTAGAAATGCAATACAGCTAACAAACATTGCTTTGAATGATTAATTACTAAATAAGGAGGTTAAATCAAATACACAGTTTTTCACTAAATAGTGTGCCTGCTGAAAAAGCATTCAGTTCCCGTCCTGTCAGAACAAAAATAAAAAAATACTTTTAAAGAGAACTGCTTTAAAACTGATTTATTTGAATGTACCATGTTTTTTCATAATGAATAATTGTTATTCATTATCGAAATTGATTTGTTAATGCTTTAATAAAAAAAAATATTACTATAATTTATTTAGTATTATTGCTAAAAGTATTGTACCTGATTGCAGGTTACATAATGTTGATTTTGTAATAAAAATTAAAACAAATATAAGTATTGTTTCATTTTATTACATGGCAGATATTTTAGCCAGTTAAATATTTATTAGATTGTGACCCTCAGATAGTAACCGTCTGTTTATCACTAAACTTAATCTAGTAATATAACTATATCACTAAACTTGTACCGTACTATAATTATATTCCTAGTAAGATAGTAATGAATCGCTTTTGTATAGCTATGTTACGGCATATAATTATATCTCTAGGGATATAACTATATTAAGGCTTTATCTATCCTACTGCGACATATATACCTATATATCTTATCGTCTCAATTAGTTAATTTAATATTTTATTCTTTACGGTAACAAAATAACTTCATGTTTGTTACCCTTTTTATTTTAAAATTTTGTAGGTTTGAAGAGGAAGATAGCAGGATGCCGTCGACACATTTGAACCTGCGCGAAGACGACGTTGTCCGCTTGGCGCTCGAGTTCCTCCACAACCGTGACCTGCACATAACGCAGTTGTCACTCGAGCGTGAAACTGGCGTCATCAATGGTAATTACGCCGACGATGTACTATTTCTTCGACAGCTCATACTAGACGGACAATGGGACGACGTTCTAGAGTTTATTCAACCTCTAAGTGCGCTCAAAGCCTTTGAAGCAGACAAATTTAACTATGCTATTTTGAGACATAAATACATAGAACTTTTATGTATTCGATCAGAAATTAAAGCTTATAACAACGTGGAAAATATTGTTGATGAAGTCGTGAAAGTACTTAGCGACCTTGAAAAGCTAGCACCTTCTAAAGAAGAATACTCGAATCTATGCTTACTTTTAACTTTACCAAGTATAACAGATCATGCACAGTTTAAAAAATGGAATCCTAGTAATGCTCGTGTTCAATGCTTTCGCGAAGTTTATCCATTAGTAGAACAATTTTTACCGTGTGACAAGAAATCTAGTGGCACGGTGTCTAAGTGTGCTAAAAATGATCGTCTTATGCAATTGCTTATAAAAGGAATACTGTATGAGTCTTGCGTCAACTACTGCCAAGCAAAAGCCACAGGGTCTGAGACGCAATCGAATGACGTTAATTTTTCAAGACTTTTAGATGGATCTGGATTTGATGAGTCCGATTTAAGTTTACTATCTTGGTTACAATCCATACCAGCAGACACTTTTAGTGTTCCATTTGAACAAAGAATGTTAAACGTAGATGTTGAAAAATTAGAGCGTCCTTCACTTCACACTTCGTGGACGGAGCATATGCTCGTAACCCCTATCAAACCACGTACGTTCCCTCATTTAGCTATGCCCTTTAGAAGGCCACGTTCGGCTGCCGATGCGATGACGAGATCTCTACGACCACTGCCCGATGGAGCTCCAAGACATCCAGCGGTAATGGCGCTGTCAGCAATTGATTATGGTCCATCTACTTCATGCTTCGCCGGTTTCCATCTAACCGGCATAAAAGGCAGTAAAATAATGAATACTTCTGTCGATAGATTATTTGACAATAAGAATAGTGAAAGCATTTTTAACGGTTTGAGTGAATCATTGAAGCCGATTAGTGAAAAACTAAAACCAATCGGGGAATTCACCACGTCTAACAAAACTAATGAGGCTAGTAGCATTGGCGCTTCGAATGCTACAACACCGGAACACCGTGGACAGGACTATTCGGCGTCTACGTCGATTTCAACTACGGCAGCGTCAAATTCCTCACTCGCGGAGCGACCGCCGCTGCAAGCTGAAGCGGCGCCACTGCCCGGGCCCGACGGGGATTTCAGAAGGGAACTGCTGAAAGAATATCAGATGCAGAAACAGAGAGAATGCGACGATTACCTACGCAACCTACATTCCGCAGATTTACGGCAACAGAAAACGTATGTATCAACATCGCATGCATTTCATTTTGTTAATCAGGTTGTATCGGCGTGTTTTTAAATATGCGCTTCATTCCTATTTCAGTATGGAGCAACTTGAAGATGCTGCACCAGGTTTTCCGTCGGCAGTATCATATCCTCAGCAGCCGTCTGTTGATAAAATGAGACAAGATCAATCTCAGTATTTGAGGTAGGTTACATCAATTATTGCGCCATGATTCAATTACTTTTATTAAGTCATTTCGATATGTGTCATGATGACGCTACGCTACGAAGTCCTTATAAAATGCGCGATCAGTAGCAATGGTAGGTATAAAATATAAATTGATGGGTAGTTGGACGCTTGTTCGCACTAAATGCGCATCGTGTATCAAACAGCAATAATTTTCTTACGGTGCACTTTCATCGGTAGAGCGAGCAAGCAATTTGCTATGAATGTTTAGTCGCCAACTACTGCTCCGTGCAGTTTTCTCTAACGATCCGATAAATAACAATGATGTTACATGTATGTATGCTGTTTATGTATTATTTAAAAACCGGAACAGAGTTGTAGTTAGTATCAAGATGTTGAACTTATTAGACGATCTAAATTCTAAAAAAAAAACCTTAGCGGTATTACAAAAGAAGGTCAGTCCCTAGGAGGATCCGCGTAGTGAGAAATCATTTTAAATGTGTTTTCTCCTTTCAAATAATGACGCGTCTTATAATTCTCCGATTTTCATTATATTATATTAAAATGACACAGCTTTGTATTATATTTATACCAAGTCTAACATATTAACTTATAACATGAATTGTCCAAAACTGTATATTTGTTTGAGTCTACTGATTTCCACAAAACAGGTGCTTTGAATAATTACTTTGGGATTTATCATATTTTTTTTATTATCATCAAACGTGATGATAAAATGTCCCACAGCTTGGAGTCTAAAGTATAGGCCTACAAAGTTTATTACAGGTCAAAGATTCGTCAATAGCATTTACACACAAATTACGTCACTTTAAATTAATAAGAAATTAAAATAGGTTTAGGGCGCGCGGACGATACTAATCAATGTTCTGACCGACTACAGTTTAATCAAACATTAAGGAAAAGCTTTCAATCTTGGAATTCCGAATTACTACAATTTCACTAATTGAGGAATAAAACGATAAATCATGAAAATGTTACATTTTAGATGTACTCTAACCCCTGTATAGCAGCCGATCGCTGCTTTCATACACCTTGTCTTGTATATAAAAAATGCCCTTGATAAACATTATTATTTGTCTATCAGGGGCATTGCTCATGCACAAACGAAAAATAGTTAATTTAGTGAAGAAACAAATAACTAATAGTTATATTTATAATTACAGGAAGAATGATATAAACGAGACTTCGGAGATTGGTGAGCCATCACACGTAAGTATATATTAATAAAACCAATCCAAAAAAATTAAATCAATCTAATAAACATGTTTCACCAAAATTTTTGTCTGTCACTTAATATGAAAATTTAAAAAATCACAAAACGTAATTAAAACATGTTTAATAGGTTTTATTTTATGATCAAGGGTATATTAAAATGTGTAAACTAATTACTATTCCTACTTTATTGCATAAATAGTTAGACTTGTTTTTGGTATGGTAATATGTAGTAAATAACTGGACAGAAACTGGTTTGTTACCTACAAAGTCTGAGGTGATCGAACCTTATTTTAATCGCTATATGCTTTATATACTTTCATACATTTTTAATGGGATCATTATAAAGTCACGCTTAGACGAGTTCAAGAGTGATTATAAGTTTTGAGTGAAGAACATTTCAACACCCAGTATGCACTTTGGTAGTAGGCTAATAATGCTGAAATATTATAAGGCAAATTATAGACGTTTATTTATACTAAATCATACTTGAAATACAATGTAGATTATGTATTATGTATGTTACTGTATCCTACTTTCACCACAAGAACTTTTACCGTGCGACAATAATTTATTTGAATGATTTAAGTATTAGGGGTTAAAGTATGAAATTGCCGTTTTGTATGGACGAAATCGAGAAAAGTCATTTTTCCATACTAACAATTTTTTAGTTTTTTTTTAAAAAGGCCTGAACCGTTTTCGATGCAATTAAAGGTGAAAGTTAGATGGTTATAAAGCTACGCATTATAGTATTTAAATTTCTTAAAATCAAAGTATATAATACAAATATACTTAATTGAAGCAAGAAGGTCAGCTGACACATTGTAAGGGGTCTTTCCAACGACTTCCTTTGAAGTAATAGGCACTAGTATTGCATTTTTTTTTAGTCAAAAGTTACTTTATTTAGTTTTTGATACAATACAGAAAGAATTACGCAATAATATGGCTATACTTAAGAGCTATAAACAAAATAAAAAGTGGGAAAATAATCTGCAATTTCATACTTTAACCCCTATTATTTTTATAATTTTGCTAACTATTTTCATTTTTCGACAAATTTATTGTACCAAAAGATTTGGCAGCTGTCTCGTTTAAATACATTCAAGTATTGGCTGTGCGATTGTTTTTTTATTTTTGTTTGTGTTTTGTTTTTTTATGGTGAAATTAGTTATTCTTGTAAACTGTCTCCTAATTCGCGTAACCAAATCGTATCACAGTCGTAATTGAATAGCAGGTTTTTGACAGTTCCAGTATGGGCTAAATGTCAAAATCGTCCAATTCAATCACGATCGAACTGCGATTGAAATAGCTGAATAAGGCCCCTGTTTTTCATTTAATCATACTCGTCGATATCTAGGCTTAAGATGATGAAGTGATATACTTTTATATCACAGATTATTGCGATTTTAGTCTATGCCTACTACATTCCTAATTGCCCTATGCACCATTCACCCTTGCCTTGAATCTTTTATATATCCTGCAAGTGGCGAGCATTGGCTTTATTTCGAGACGGCTTATGAACTTGCACATTATGAACCATATTTTTCTTATGAGAGAAGTAGTTTTCGCTAGGTAGGGACTGCCTATACCGTCTAATTACCCTGCCTTATGCCACTGTTTCTCTTATATTTATTAGGTCAATAACTGGCTTTACCAATAATATATGAATAATTAATGTTTTGCTTATTAATATGTTATGCTACAGTTATTATAGCCAGATTTTTAAACTACTTTCCCTACATGTTACCTAAAATTTTAATAGTACTTTGTGAAATCTATCAACACATAAAAGTAGGTACTTAACTAAAGGATGTCAATGTTTAATATTATACTATCAACTCAGTTTCGACCAAATTTAATACATTGACGAACACAATGCTAGACTCAATAGAAGTTTTATTATTATCACGTCGACAAGCGGTTAGTGTCCCGGAAAGTGTTAATAGCTAATTGAAAGTTCGTTTATTTGTTTCAAAACAGCTTTACATCTTAAACGCGAAGGTTAATTAGGGACTGAAGTTTGGTCTTATTATTACACTATATTTTCTACTTATACTGTGGTTATGATGAATTTATAATTTTCGCATTGGTTGATTTTGTTTGGAAGAGCATGTCGAGGTACGATATTATGCAAATTTATGTTACTGTCATCATCAGTTTGCTATTTTAGTCCATATCCGCAAATTATGTAAAAAAATAATATATGTTTTTCGTTCATAATCTAACCATTTCTAATTTATTCATCCTATCTCATTTAAACTTTGTGAGATGTGCGCGTGCTCCGGCTAGAGCTTCTGAATTTAAATAAAACTTAATTTCACCTCGTTACTAACAGCAAATTTGTATGTTTGACGATGTCACTAGTAATCCAAATCCTCTATTAGTTAATAAAGAGATTGTTTAAATTCGACCTAAACCTTTCATTCGATTAAAAAATAACTCGCAAGAGGATATGTAATTGATTTAATTTAATTACTTCCGAACAAAAAACTAGAACAGTATCATTTTAGCAAAATTACCTTTAGTACGAGGGCGGGTCAATAAGTCCGTGACTTTTGGAATAAAACACAGATTTTTTGATAAATAAATCATTTTATTTTTCAACGTAGTCTCCCTTGAGCTCTATACACTTTGTCCAACGCTTCTCCAATTTTTTTATCCCTTCCAAAAAATAGACCTTTGTTTGCGAGATGACTTTATCATTGGAGTCAAATCTTTTTCCACCAAGCCATTTCTTCAGGTTTGGGAACAAGACGTAGTCACTCGGAGCCAGATCTGGAGAATAGGGTGGATGAGAGAGCAATTCATAGCCCAATTCATGGATTTTTGCCATGGCAACTGCACATGTGTGCACCCTTGCATTGTCTTGGTGGAAAAGAACTTTTTTCTTGGCCAAATGAGGTCGGTTTTTTTTTCAAATCGTCATTGAAGCGGTCCAATAAGTTGGCATAATATTCCCCATTGATTGTTCTTCCCTTTTGAAGGTAGTCAATGTAGATTATCCCACGTGCATCCCAAAAAACAGTCGCCATAACTTTATTGGCTGACAAACCCACCTTGGCCTTCTTTGGCGCTGATTCACCCTTAGAAACCCACTGTTTTGACTGTTGTTTGGTCTCTGGTGTGTTGTGATGGATCCATGTTTCGTCCACGGTTACAAAACGGCGCAAAAACTCCTGCATATTGCGACTAAACAACGCCAAACCTTCCTGTGAAGTTGTTACACGATTGCGTTTGTGGTCGACTGTGAGCAAACGCGGCACCCATCTTGCGGAAAGCTTTCTCATACCCAAGTGATCTTTCAAAATTGAAACCACTGAGCCATGCGAGATCCCTACGGCTTCCACAATCTCTTGCACTTTCAATCTTCGGTCGGCCAACACCATATCGTGAATTTTTTCGATTGTTTCGGGTGTAGAAACCTCAACTGGGCGTTCAGGACGTTCGGCATCTTCAGTGCTTGTACGGCCACAATGAAATTCAGTAAACCACTTTTTTACCATTAAAATCGATGGTGCAGAGTCCCCATAGTATTTATCAAGCTTAGCCTTGGTCTCGGTAATGGTTTTTTTTCGCAAAAAATAATGCTTAATAAGCACACGAAATTCACTTTTTTCCATTTATTCCTCAAATTACTGGGTAGTCTGATAAAGATAGCTGTCAGACACAAACTAACTGACGCAGCAAGTTCAAATTTTGGTAGGAGTCAACTGACAGATACCTGTTGCCAGGAGTAGTGTTGCTTTTTCGGTAAAGAGGTCAGAAATTCAAAAAGTCACGGACTTATTGACCCGCCTTCGTATTTATTGAATCACAGTAAACTTTTCATTTAGTTATTTATAAAGTCGAATTTGTCGCTGACGCCAAAAGCGGCCGGTTTTAGCAATAATGTACAATACAGAAGAATGCCAGAATGGGGGCTATCGCTAGTGAATTTGCCACTAGAGGCGCTAGTGTCGCGTGAGGTCCAATATCATTCACTTTGTACAGGTTTAAGCGGAATTTGTTGCATAAATTATAATTTCTTTAATTTACCTCCTGGAAAGTGATCTCCTTCGCAAAATATCGCAAGTATGGATTATTTGGCGATTAATGTGAACGCTTAAAAAGCGGTATTAAGAAAAAGCGCAAAAATAGGCGGCCTCAAGAGCAACTATTTCAGAAGTTAGTTTGTTGATATCAAGATAGTTATTTATAAACAATATAACCTTAATTAGATTCAAGATATAACACTTTGTTTCGGTGTCAATCGCCTTTGACAGCTATACCTCCGGACCTCAGTCTACAGTGGCGCCAACTGGTGAGCAAAGAAACGGTAGTCCCCATTAAAAGCAGTTAACAGTGATTCAATAAATACTGGAGGTAATTTTCTAAAATGATACTGTTCTAGTTTTTTGAGAATTGATTTTGTTTAGAAGTAATAAAATTAAATCAATTGGGGGCATCACATAGCTCTAGTAGTCCCCTGTAGTTGTTGTGCGCATGGCGGGTATGCAAGGTTCTAGAGCTGTAAATGGAATCGTGCTTGTGAAGTCACGGTTAAAGGCTACTTTATAATCCTGCAAAATGCGAGTCAATCTCGTGCATTTTAACCCCCGTATTTATAAAGAAGTAATTACTTATTGCTTAAGAAAGTCATAACTTAAAGTGTTCATACCTAGTGCTTAAGTGAAAGAAATTGGTCACCATTAATAGTCATATTATTTGGCTGAAAATGCTAACTTTTGGTATTTATAACTTCTAGTAATTTCTTGATTAAGGCATACAAATTGTCACTCAAGTAATTACTTGTAGTCAAGTAATTACTTTTACTTGTTTATAAATACGGGGGTAAGACTCATTGTGTTGTGATTGTGTGTTGTAATAAATGTAGACTCCACTGCAAAAAATATCTAAAATGACAATTATATTACATAGTTATTTGTAGATAAAAAATATAAATTTACATTATAAAATGGATGATTCGTGCTGTTTTTATTTTATCACATTTTAAACTAGATGTTTGGATGATAAAGACGCATAGATTTTTGATAATCGAACTTGTGCAAACATAAATGGTCTGAGCACCATTCTCAATTTGTCTTTTTCTTTTTGACGTGGATTTTTGTTGTAACAAGCTTGTGGTCTACACAAATTGAAGTTTCTAATTCATTACAAGTATTTTCGTGATCGTTTATGTCATAATCCTTTCATGTTTACTTTCTCAAACAATATACAATATAGGAGAGTTACTTTTTTGGAAATTAACATTATAAACATAAATGTGAAATGAAAGCAAAGATCAATATTATAGTATTTGCCTTGGTTGTTCACTTCAACGACAAAAGAAGTGAGATCTAAATGGGTGCCAAGTTTATTGGTCAGTCCTGAAGTTTATTTATAAAAACATAACATATTTTATAACAACCTAAAATATCGTTTCTTCTTAACTTTAAGATAATATATTAAAGCCTAAAGTCTGTGCCTAAGAGGGAATTCATTACTCCAAATTCAATGGGAAAGGCATTCTCAATATCAAAGCTCGAGGGAAACTACAGTATGCCTGTATGGTTCATAGAGTAATGTGGAACAAAAAGCCTGAACATCCGTTTGAAAAATATATACCTGGGTCAGAGATAATGTAATAATGAAATACCTAAGGACCGCTACAGAAAACCGATTAAGATTACCTAAGTACAAGTCAGGGCGATATCAAGGATCTTATAAGTTCTACGCAGCGAGCATATGGAATGATCTGACTCCTCCTATGACAGAAAAAAATAGTATCGATTGTTTCAGGAATAAATACAAAGCAGCTTCATTAAAGAAGCAGTTTGCTGCGGAAGATATCGTCCATAGATTATGTAAGTCACTGCCCGTAAAACGATATTTTTGAGTTTTTTTACAAAAGTTACGCACCCAAAATGCGCGCGCGCACACACACACACACACACACACAAAAGTGCTTTTAGTTTATTGTTCTTTTAGTTGTTTTTTGTTACTTCTAAGATAAAGGTTGTTTGGCATAATTTTCAGCCCTCATTACATAGATTCTCGCCTCACACCTGTAAAGAAGTGGAAGTGGCTGAATACCATCGTTGGGTCGGATTGCTTTTCCATATCAGCACAAGCTGAGTCACTTCCAATTGCTTTCCTGGTAGGCTAAAATCATATTTAAGTATTTGAAAGCAATAATAAACTTTTTATATATTTTTTTTATTTGCATACATAGTTTTAAATTCAATTACATACGCTGCGGCAAGTTATACAAAAGACAAGAGTACAACCAGCCATTATGCTTGGCGTTTGTGGAATAGCCATTGATTAATATTATTATTATAATTGGGCGGTGCTGCAGTGTCTCCAAATGTGCAAAATAGGCTACACAGGTATATCGAGGTGTTAAGATACCTATTTGAAAATGCCACCATGTCAGTCCGATTAAAGAACCAGCGCTTTAATCCTATACAACTACAGCGAGGCGTGAAACAGGGTGATGTTACATCTCCGAAACAGTTCACTGCTGCGTTGGAGAATTTTTTGTAAGCTTCTGGATTGTAGTAATACCACACCTTCGCTTTTCCGATGATATAGTTCTTATAGCTCTTATAGAGAGTGAGACCTTAGAAGACCTGAACACAATACTTGCATATCTTAAAAAGTCGGACTTAAGATGAACATGAACATAATATGTTTTTACGTATTGCTTGTAATAAAAATGAAGGGATTGTTTCCATATACCCACCCTACTGCCTGTTTTATTGATACAATCTCGCAAGAATCATAAAATTTTCTCTACTCAGAAATAATTCATGTGCTATTCTAACATTTAAGTATCTGTGCCGAATTTCATTTACATCCGTCAATTCATTTTGGCGTGATTGAGTTTGATTGAAGACACTTTCATCCAAATTCTTGCATTATTGGTACTAGTATAAAGTAGGATTAGTAAGAGATTAGTAAGTTAACAGCATACTTTTTAGTACAAGGAAGTAATAAAAAAATATTCCAAACCGATTTCTTTAGCAGACTATTTAGTAGGTACATTAAGTAATACGCTTAGATTTCTTGTTTAGGACTCGCTTAGAAAAATTCAAGGTAATAAGGATAATCCAAAGGATCCAAATCAAACATGACGACCACTTAAATTAACTTAGCAAAATTGTTCTGCATTCGTACTGTAGAAAGCTCAGTATTTGCTAACGAATAACCCAAAATAACAATCTCATATTTCTTGCTTGACCTAAACATAAATGTATAGGTGGTTCATGTTTATGTAGATTATAGATTCTTCGATTGGTTTTCGTCCAAGTTCAAACAAATTTATTTTTTCGTATAATTATCATCAGTTTCACGAAGAATGATAAATTTGATATTGGTATCAAATATTCATTATTTCTGTAATGCCTGAAAACATGGCGGAATCTGTTAAAATTTAAGAGTTAAAAGATCGTTTTCTGTTTTAACTTTTTTGTAACGCGCACTGAGTCGCGAACAAAGAGCTAGTAATCTTTGTTCGCGACTCAGTGCGCGTGGTAAACGGCTATATCGCACTCCTGATTTTTGATGTATTTCATTCTAATATAGGCTGATTTCATTGACAAAAACTACGTAATTTTTAGGGAATCATACTACCTTTATACCAAACATGCTCTAAACCGGTTAAGAAATTTTTGATTCACCATACAAACTTCTTAACCCTTATTTTGGGTCTCAAACTATCTCCTTACGAATTTTCAAATTATTTTTTAAGAATCTATTGTTTCTTTTCACACGTTACAAACTTCTAAACCCCCTTTCCTTTGAAGAATCATTTCTGGAATATAAACTTTTTGATCTTTAGACACTAAATGCATAGGTACTGTATTAGTAGTTATTTAATTTGGCATGATATGTTTAGAGATGCCACGATATATTAGGGGTTAAAGTATGAAATTGCCGTTTTGTATGGACGAAATCGAGAAAAGTCATTTTCCATACTAACAATTTTTTTTTTAAAACGCCTTAACCGTTTTCGATGCAATTAAAGGTGAAAGTAAGATGGTTATAAAGCTACGCATTATAGTATTTAAATTTCTGAAAATCAAAGTATACAAATACAAATATACTTAATTGAAGCAAGAAGGTCAGCTGACATATTGTAAGGGATCTTTTCAACGACTTCCTTTGAAGTAATAGGCACTAGTATTGCATTTTTTTTGTCAAAAGTTACTTTATTTAATTTTTGATACAATACAAAAAGAATTACGCAATAATATGACTATACTTAAGAGCTATAAACAAAATAAAAAGTGGGAAAATAATCGGCAATTTCATACTTTAACCCATATTATATTATCCATAGATTATGGAAGTCACTGCCCGTAAAACGATATTTTTGAAAAAAAACCAACCCAAAAACGGAAAACCGATAAATATCGATATATCGACACCTATAAATATATCGATATCGGCGATCAACCGTTATCGGTATATTAATATCGAGAAAAAAAAATCGTAACCAAGAATCGAAAAATTGTAAGGTATAATAACAATTCAGACATAAGTAGTAGTAGGTAAAGCAGTACTTGAATTATCTGGAAAGTAATTGAAGTATTCCTGTCCTCTACACGAATGGGCCATCATCAAGCCATGCTGATGGTGAACATTCGCTGTACACTGTCGAGTCAACAGCTGACTTTACTAAGGCCGAATTTATTTCTAAAACTAAAGTAAACCACAGTAATGTACAGAGAATGGTCACCATCACAGGCTCACAGCCCATTGTGTAGAGGCCTTATAAAACTACATTAATTTCAATAAGCCTTTAAAAAGGAGAAATATCGATAATATATCGATATATCGGCGTACTAGACCGATATATCGATATATGGATATCAACTTAATTCGATATATATCGATATGTCGATATTTCGATATTTTTTTAAACTTTGCATCCCTAGATAAGTATGTTTAAAGTTTTTGATTCTATACTTATACTTTACCTACTTTGACTCTATATTAATATTATAAAACAAAGGAGTTATTTCTTTGTTTGGTTGAATGTGTTAATTTCAGAAGCTCTTGATTCGAATTAAAAAAATAAAAGTGTGTTGGTTATTCCAATTATTGCAGAAGGCATCAGACTAAATTACATTACGCTACGGAGGATAGGAGAGGAGAGAGTATCATTGCAAAATGCTGTAAAAACGTTTTTATGAAAGACATAATAAGAAATATTTTTGCCCATTTTTCCACTATGCAAGTCGCCCGGTTATGAAGGACAAGAAGGCGCAAAGGTTTTGTACCTACTCCACGTTACGTGAAGTTTGTGAGTGAAATCGCGGAGCAGAGCTAGTTTAATATAAGACATTAAGTAATACATTTCATTATATAAAACTTTATGAATAATAACCAATATTAAATACTAATGTGATTTTACTGATAAAAATATTGATACTGCTTTAATAAAGTTTTCTAGAAACTAACTAAATTTTTGATGAAACAGGTGCTTCCGACCGCGACTATTTAGTTGACAGTAATATTAAATACTATAGTGATTTTACTGATAAAAATATTGATACTTCGTTATTAAAGTTTTCTAGAAATTAACTAAATGTTTGATGAAACAAGTGCTTCCGACCGCGACTATTTAGTTGGCAGTAACATAAGACATTGAATTTTAACATGAATTTTTTTTTTTACAATAAATCCAAACCACGTTGCGTAGCTTAAAAGATCTAAGCGTAAATGGACAAACGATGGATATCAGCTGGCGATTTATAACTATACTATGATTTTATGAAGACTACATTTCTTCAAAAGAATTTGTCCTAAAACTACCAAACACGCGGTTATCCCGCGAGCGTCATCTCTGTTCAAAGTACATACATTAAAAGAGAACGATGATTCATCAAGGAATATATAATAATTATTATGTAATCCCGATCTATATTAATCTCCTTTTATATGAAAATTGATGTATGTTGTCACTTAATTGACAATATTATCATTACTTAATATACTAAAATCACAAAACACTCTGTTAATAGGATATGTGTCAAAGAGAGATGATGGCAAAATAATGAATTTGATAGTAAGGAATATAGTTAATCATAGTTAGAATATTAAATATAGCGCTGTTTTATTGCATCATCAGAACAATCGTACTAACTAGCATGACGACGCTTTATAGATGAAACGAAAGAGAACAGAAATCATTTATGGTTGTCATAATACTGTTATGAAACTATAGCTAGAGTAATTTTGTTACGCTATGCTTTCAATTTTGGAGATATTTTTAGTGACCGTGTTATCATTCAGTTAAGACTCTTACAACTCTCATAATCAAAAATAAAAACAAAATAGGTTTACCAAAATATTTAACATTGAAAAGATTGACTATTTAACATTGCTTGACAATTAAATAGTCAATCTTTTATTTACTAAAAATCAAATAACAGGTTTTTGACTGTTCTAGTATGGGCCAAATGTCAAAATCGCACAATCACGATCGAACTGCAATTGAAATAGCTGAATAAGGCCCCAGGGCGTTAGTTCTGTAAAGTAGGTCCGAACTAAAATTAGATGTTTCGCTTTTTTGCTGGATACGTTTTATCCTTGGCTATCCTTGAGCACAGACGCAGAAAAGTGTTCAGACGTCTAGATAAATCCATACTTACTTAATATTATAAATAGGAAAGTGGGTGTGTCTGTTTGTTTGTCCGTCTTTCACGGCAAAACGGAGTGACGAATTGACGTGATTTTTTAAGTGGAGATAGTTGAAGGAATTTAGAGTGACATAGGCTACTTTTTATCTTTTTCTAATCCCTTCCACCAAACCACTTCCCTAAAACTCCACTCTAGGTTTTATAATAAGAACTACTTCGCAATTTAATAATCTGAGAGTGGCTAAGGTGCTTTTTTATTCGTATGTTCGAAGTAAACTTGAGTATGGAGCTATTGTTTGGGACCCCTATGAAGCGAAATACACGCTTATGATTGAAAGAATACAACGAAGGTTTGCACGATGGCTGTACAAGAGAAGTTATGGGTACTATCCTTTCTTGTACCCTTCCCTATTTGTGTATGGAATGGTTGGCCTTGAAACACTTGAGTGTAGAAGAAGACTTTTGTTAGTGGTGCATTACCTACATGCATTGCATCAAAAAGTTGACAGCCCAGTACTGCTGCAAAAATTGGGTCTGCTTGTTCCCTCGCGTATGCCTCGGGATGCCTCGGGCGCGGTCGCCCCCCGGTGCAGGCCGCGCTTGCTGCGCAGACCTGTCACGCGCACGCAGCACGCTGCACATGCACCTACGATACGTGCCCTGCGTCTGATCGGAGACATACTCACTCGGTGTGATGATTTAGACTTGTTTGCTGACAGTTTGGACATTATTTGTAGAAAATTTTATAAATTACTGTTTGTTTAATTGACTTATATGTGTTATAATAATAATTTGTGTTGACTGACATTTGTAACTTAATAAGGTAAATTATTTATTTTTGACATTATATAAATTGACATTATCTTGTACTCGTATTCGACGACTGATGTATCATATTCAGGACACTAATTATCCTATCATTATTAATTTACTGTAATTCTAATGTTTCTCTTTTGACTACTTTTTTTTTGACTTGCTTGTGATTTGGAGTTCTCTCTGTAAACATGCATGGAAAATGAATAAATGAATAAATAAAATGGGGGGTGGAAGTTTGTATGGAGCATTCCGCAATTTTCAAGGTAGAAAGCAAAAAATTGGTATGCGGACTAATTGTGACTAACAAAATAATCGTGCATTATTTTTTTTTCAATCCGCCCCCAACCCCTTAAAAGAGGGGATGAAATTTTATTGTTACCCCGAATTTCAGAGCTAAGCCACGGGCAAAGCTAGTAAAAATATAATGTTAAACCCTTAGAAACGTGACATATCTAAATACATGAAGGTACCTATGTAGTGTTCGCGTAAAATTCAAGTATTTTTTGATAAACTTTATACGATATCTTAGCAATTTAATTGCAATTATAATATCAGTATATAAACTTGAAAAAATATGTCTCAGGCGGGACTCAAACCCGCATCTCCTTGCATACCGGGCGTTACCATTGAGCGAAATGATAAAGTACCGCTATATGAACAAACCCACATCACTAAATATTTAGGTTTCTCGAATAAGACTAAGCATAAAACATTTACTTGTACTAATAAAATATTTATAAACTATTAGCGCTCCACCTGATCCTCTGTCCGCATGGGTAGCTAGCGGCTATATCCCATTTTAGGTTATATTGCGTTTTCAATTTAAATTTCTCTCCTTAGAGATCACATAGAATTTACGCTATTACTTTCTGATTCTTTTCACCAAATTTAGAGAGTAGGGATTCGCCATACGCCGCTCGGTATTGAAATTACGCATACTCTACGACAGTGGAGACCGTCACCGAGCTATGTGGAGCTCGGCCGGCGTAGCGGACCCTACCCACTAAACCACGCTTAGTGTCCTGCGGTGCCATTAATAAGTTGAAACAACGGGATAGCGCTCTGAGCGTTATAATCCGCAGTTCCGCCTCTAGTGAGTGCCACACCGCTCTAAGAAGAACTTCATCTCCCAGGTTCAGGCATCGTCATGCAATGCCACCGCGGGCCACATTAGACAGACGGCCTACCACCATCAGGAAGGGATAATTGATAGCTATACTGTCTTCTGCGGCGCACAAAGTAATCTCTAAGAGAGCTATTCAAAGAGATCAACATGCAACTGTGTAAGTAACACAGTTGCATCTCAAAACATTTTCGAAAACATTATGTACGTCTGTAAGAACCTAGAGTTATTTGTCAAAAATAGCGACGTACACAATTTCAATACCCGAAATAAGGATAAACTTGCCGTTCCAGGATTCAGACTGCGAAAAGTGGGTAATTCGTTTATGGGAAATTGTATTCGTATTTTCAATAAATTACCACTGTCAATTGCTGAACTCCCAATAATTTTAATGAAAAATGGCTATTATACTATTAATGATTATATAAATGATAGGAACGTGTGGCTTTAAATTGTCCCAGCTCGCACAGTCGCACTGGCATATATCTTATGTAAACATATTTATTTGAAAAGAGGCTGACAATAGTGACCGAGTTTATTGCGCTATTTCTTCTCGGCACTAGCCCACATTTGTCCCGAAGCAGTGGTAGATTTTAATATTGGGACGCGTAAAAGTGCCTCCACCTTTTTTATTATATTTTATTATATTATGTAGTGAATAAATGAATATGATTATGAATATGAATATTAAACAGTAAATATATTTAATGATGATATTTAATTTCTATACACAGTCAAATCTGCAAAAAGAACGGTCAACCAGTGAAGTGGTGGTCATGCGTAGCGTAGCATAAATGCTAATGAATACTCACAAATGCTGTGTCTGTTCCTTTTCGTGTAAGATAATGATGACAAATAAAAGTCCGTAATGTACCGTAGAAACATAATTACATCCGTAAGTAAAGAATGCACAATATGGTTTCTATTCAATTAAAATCGTGACGTTGTTGTTTTACGGCTGTCTTTTTATTGCACACGGAAAACGGAAATTCAATTCCGTTAGTAAGCTACTGGGCAGAAATTACGAGAATTTCTGCCCAGTATACTGTGTAGCAATTTTGCTATGATGTATAATTTCTTCTTAATACTTAGTGCGATTCTACCGCTCTATGAGAAGGATCTTGCTAATGGCTTCAAGCGCATTATTTCGTGTGTACATAATTTTACATCTCTCATCTCAGTTAAACGACGCACAGACCTATGCCTATGCTTCCTAAAAGAGGGTTATACCATAATAGCCACGCTCTTGGTGTGTGCCTGTCTACACCCAGCGGGATCCCATGCCTGTGAGACTTATTATTTGAGTAATACAGAGACTTGTGTCTGAATATGTTCTACTGAATAAAAACAAGGAACACGGTAGAAATCTCGAAATAACTAACTCTTACTGAATAATGTTGAAAACGGAATTTTATATAATACTAGCAGACCCCGCGAACTTCGTATCGCCTGGGATTAGTATTTAATTTTGACGTCTTACATGTCATTGTCATCAAATATGGCGTGGTTGGAAAAAATATTAAGATTTGCAAATTTTTAACGTTATCTTTCCAACGTTTTCAGTAGTAATTATCCTATTCCTGAAGCAGAAAAATCCAAGAACACAAAAATCATAAAAACTGTCCAGCCCTTCTCGAGTTATAAGTGGTGTAACTGACACAAATTTCTTTTATCAGGATGAAATTTTAACCACCTTCCAAAATTTTTATAGGCGTCACGAAGGGTTCCGTACCAAAAAGGCGAAAAAAACGAGTTTGTTGTATGGGAGCCCCCCTTAAATATTTATTTTATTTTGTTTTTAGTATTTGTTGTTATTGCGGTAACAGAAATACATAATTTGTGAAAATTTCAACTGTCTAGCTTTCGCGGCTCTTGAGATACAGCCTGGTGACAGAGCGACGGACAGACGGATAGACGGACAGACAGCGAAGTCTTAGTAATATGGTACCGTTTTTACCCTTTGGGTACGGAACCCTAAAAATGTAAATCAAGTTTTCACCCGAAAATTTTTTTCGCAACATGGTTTTTAATTTTAACGGTCCTAGGCCGTTATTACGAGTATATTACCGTTAAGATAAAGGTAGATAACTTATGATAATTTGACTACGGTCTGGATGTACGAGATCTTCAACCTTTTTATCTAATATATAAAATTCTCGTGTCACAGTTTTCGTTGCCATACTCCTCCGAAACGGCTTGACCGATTTTGATAAAATTTTGTGAGCATATTGAGTAGGTCTGAGAATCGGCCAACATCTATTTTTCATACCCCTTAGTAATAAGGGTTATCCGCCCTTAACATATTTTTTTTAATTTTTGGAAATTTTTTGTTTTTATTTTTCTTTATTGTGGCATTAAAAAATACATACACCCCTAAATTTTTACTTTTTTATCACCAACCCCTATTTTTTTATAGCCATTTTAGTAATTTAATCATGTGTCATCCCGCTCGATAACTGGTCAATTATCGTCTTTTTTGTAAGGGTAGAGTAGGAGTAGGGAAGGGTTTAGGCTAGGGGTAGGGTAGGGGTTGGGTAGGAGTATGGTAGGAGTAGGGTATGGGTAGGGTAGGGTAGGGATAGGGTAATTTTTTTTTAAACTTTTGGATAAATTTTTTTGTTTTTATTTTTCTATAATGTGGCATTAAAAATACATACAACCCTAAATTTTTACCCTTTTATCACCAATCCCTATTTTTTAATAATAATCTATTTTAGTAATTTTATCATTATTATGGCAAAACAACGTTTGCCGGGTCAGCTAGTATTTTATTTAAAATTATCCGTTCGTCATAGCTTACCACGGAAATAAAGTGTAAAGATCAAAAACTTATAAATATTCTAATGAATAAATGAATCATCGCGTAAAAAAAGGGTTGCAAGGAGGCCGTATCAAAAATTTTATATTTTTGGCGGACACTTTCCAAGTGCTTTATCTCTTGATAAACAGCCGAAATATAGTTAATACGAACGAAATATAAACTTTTCTAACCGTCTTCCAGCCAGCGGGATATTCACCGTATTTACGTCTGATGAACTTTAAATTGGTATCAACTTTTAGATCTATAATTCTGCTAACCAAAATAAAAAACATTGTTCTAACGTCCTTACTTCAGTCACAATCAAACTGAAATGACATCTCCATTCAGCAGAATTTTTCTCTTAAGGACATTATTACTGTTGTTTTACTTATATTACTTATATACATGATTGCAAATTTAGTTTTTCAAAGTACCCCAATCTGTATTATTGTAGCATTCGCGGTTTAGCAAATTAAAAAAAAAAAAAATGTAGCCTATGTTTCTCGGACAATAAAAAGGAATCGATTGATACCTACCTCATTGTTACCTGTTATCCTTTATTTGTAAATATGTTTTTATTTGATCAGAAATTATAAATACGGAGTGGCTTTAGATAACTTCATTTGTTTTTAATCTTAACAGGTTTTGAAAGCTAACCGCGTTTTCTGAATTTGTTGTAATATGTAGGTACGTAGTTTCCTTACAGGTACAATTGAGATATTGCTGAATGAGAACTATTTTATTTATAGTAATAACTTCTATGACCGCTATTCTCTGCTTTGCCTACTTTCTAACGGCCGGTCCCAATAACCTATCTATCTTTAGTTTTGGCATATCGGAGATAGAAAACAACTTCTGTCTTTGTTACTCTGGACGGCAAAATCAGAGACAGAAGATGTTTTCTATCTCCGATATGCCAAAACTGAACATAGATAGATTATTAGGACCGGCCGTAAGACGACCATATTATTTTTTTATTTATTAGATCCGATTATAGTTAACATTAAACGTATTTTATACTTAAAAAGTTATTGCGAGTTATCAATAACTATCGTATTGTAAATATCAATTACAAAATACATTTATCGTTGAAATTCTAAATTTGTCTTTAAAAATATAGTAAGTATGTCCTTAATGATCGAGATCGAGATCAAGCGTAAATATGCATGAATTAAAAACTTTTGTTAAGATATGCAACTACCGCTGAAAAGTGACTGGATATGAGAATGCAAATACATTTGCATAGAATCCGTCGCTAGTGATGATTAATTACGATATTGCACCGTTTGTAATGCATAGTTAGATAACTTATGATAATCTGACTACGATCTGGATGTATCTTCAACCTTTTCATATTTTATTTAAAATTATCCGTTCGTCACAGCTTACCACGGAATTTATCGATAAAGGTAATGCAAGCATAATTATGATTTGATTTTACACACTTTCATTGTAGATGTTTCTTAGACGGTTATTGTTCCATTACAAAACATGCCAAAAAAAGAATGATCAACATTGGTATTGGTGCTGTCGATCGGAAGTTACATAGGCTGCACCTTAGAATAATAATATTCTAAGGGCTGCACTAAAAGTATCGGGAATGGAATATTTCCACTGTTCCTGTCATATTAAAATCTTTTTAATTGCAAACTCCTTGGTTTTAAAATCGAATACCATTTATTTATTTAAAAAAAGATTCTCGGTCTTATATGGTCTTATCACAAGGTCTTGTCAAACTTGTTTAGTCGTTGAGAAAATGGAATTGACTCGAGAAAATTCAAAAGCGATGATTTATTATGTCTTTCGAAGTGGTTTAACAAAAAAACAGTGTGTTGTCCGGATGATTTCTGCATTTGGTAATGAAGCCCCATCCAAAACCACAATTTATCGCTGGTTTGCTGAATTTCAACGTGGACGTGTCAAGCTCAGTGATGATCCCCGTCAAGGTCGTCCAAAAACTGCAGTCACCCAAGAAAACGTTGATGCTGTGCGTAAGCTGATTGAGGAAGATCGACATGTGACATACCGCGAAATTCAGGCAACTTTAGACATTGGCATGAGTCAAATACAAATAATCTTGCATGAACAATTAGGTGTAAAAAAGTTGTTTTCCCGATGGATACCGCATTCGCTCTGTGAAGAGCAAAATGCGGCTCGCGTTACTTGGTGCGTCAGAACTCTCGAAAGATTCCACGCAGGATCCTTAAATGCTGTATACAACATCGCATCAGGTGACGAAACCTGGATATACGCGTACAAACCCGAAACAAAAAACCAGTCACGAGTTCGAAAATGAGTTAAAGCCAACAAAAATTGTTCGTTCACGGAGTGTTGCAAAAAAAATGGTGGCCACGTTTGTCTCCAAAACCGGCCATGTTGCGACTATTCCTCTTGAGGGACAAAGAACGGTTAATGCAGAATGGTATGCTAGCATTTGTTTGCCACAGGTCGTTTCTGAACTCCGTAAAGAGAACTGCAACCGCCGCATCATCCTCCATCTCGACAATGCGAGTTCTCCCACCGCGCACAGAACAAAAGAGTTTTTAGAGCAAGAAAACATATAATTATTAGACCATCCGCCGTACAGCCCCGACCTAAGCCCTAATAATTTCTATACTTTCCCTAAAATAAAGAATAAATTGCGTGGTCAGAGATTTTCATCACCTGAAGAAGCTGACGCCTACAAAACGGCCATTTTGGAGACCCAAACTTCCGAATGGAATGGTTGCTTCAATGATTGGTTCCGTCGTATGGAAAAATGTGTCAAATTTCGCGGAGAATACTTTGAAAAGCCAATACATTTTTAAATAGTAATGTTGTGTCACTTCCTTGATTCCCGAAATTTTTAGGGCCGCCCTCGTATGCGCATACATATATTTTGGTAATTAATTCATATTTCTATAGATAAAACAACTTAAATGATTACGTTTCAAAATACTCCTTTCAATAAAGTACTTAACGTATGCCGGAGGTATAATATGTCACATAACGTATTTTCAACTTGAGAGTTTATCTTATAATTCAATACTCAGTACGCTACAAGCAAATAAATATTTTGATTTATTTGACTGTTTTGGATGACTTTTTCTGTTATGTTGAATTTTTCGCATGACATTCAACTTGTATACTCCTCAAATGCAAATGCAACAAACACAACGAAGCCTACGAAAAAAACCTGCTAAAATCGTTGCTGTAGACAGGTAAAAATAAACGATAATCTGGGAAAAACTGAAAGCATATCCAAGAGGACGGCCTTTGTAAAAAACTACACAAAGAGCGTCTCAAGTATGAACGCCTTTTCTATATTTACCTACTTTCTTTGATTTAGAATGGTCTACTCGCTCTACTCTACCTCGGTCGGGTGTAGACCCGTGTAATATAATATCAGTTTATAAGTATAATTGTAGGTTTTACCTACTACAACCAATTAGATTGCTAGTGTAAATTGAAAATATTGAATATTTTTTATCGAGGGAATTGTATTTTCATAACTAGGTAACTTAAAATTAATCTACTCAGACGTTACAATGCGAAAATCAAAAACGCCGGTCTTCTGAGACCGTTTTCTTATATCGGTGTAAAGTATTATTTATCTCATTCCTTTAAACAAGCAATTTTTGTACATACTACTCTGTCAAGAAAGTATTCATCCAAATTTATTTTATCACCTTCAAAGTATGCTCCTTCAGAAACGATACACTTACGCCAACGTATAATCCAATCATCTAAACATTTTTTAAACGATGTTTCCGGAATTGAGTTCGGTTCTCGCCGCGAATTCTCTAGAATTATGTCTTCTACCGATTGAAAACGGGTGCCACGAAGTGGTAATTTGAGTTTAGGAAAAAGAAAGAAGTTACTTGGAGCCATATCTGGTGAATATGATGGTTGCTCGTTGGTATTTGTGGAGTGTTTAGTCAAAAATTCGTTCACAATGATGGCCTTGTGCGAAGGCGCATTATCGTGGTGCAATATCCAAGATTTTTTTTTCCACAAATCTGGCTTTTTTCGTCGAATTTGCTCTCTTAAATGCCGCATAACGCTCAAATAATATTCTTTATTTACCGTTTTACCTTCCGGCAAGAATTCCGAGTGCTCAACACCGCGGTAGTCAAAGAAAACAGTCAATATGACTTTGATCGACTTTGGTTTGGTTTTTTCGGTTTTGGTTCAGTTGGAAGGCACCACTCCGAAGGTTGTTGACTAGTTTGCATGTCAAACTCGTAAACCCACGTCTCGTCACCAGTAACAATGCGTTTCATGAATGTTGGAGTTTTTGGAGAAAATTCAGGTCTTTTGGGACTAGCCGAGCGACAAAATGTTTCATACCCAAATGATTACTTAAAATGGTACGGATCGACTCGTGAGATACAGAAAGTTCGGCGGCTATCTCCCTTAAAATTGATAAGGATTTTCAGACTTTACTTCCTTCACTTTTGCGATGTTAACTTCAGTTGCAGACGTTGATGGCCTACCAGAGCGAGGCAAATCTTCCATCAGACCTCGACTGCTTTTGAACGCTTTAAATATTTAAGACATGCCTCACTGGGCCACACTGAGCCATCTAGTCCCAAATTAGGGTACTATTAAGTACCCTGTCGTATGGGGTACTAGACAACCGATAAACTTACTTATATACATTTTTTTTTGTAAATTCATACTTATAATACATAGAAAACACCCAGACCAGTACAAACAGACATGTTCATGCACACAAATATTTGTACTGTGCGGGGATCGAACCCGCGACCCATGGCTCAGAAGCAGCGTTAACTACCGCTGATCCAAATGGTCGTCTTCCACTCATGAGCACGTGTTTTTGATAAAGTCGATTCACCGTTAGCCTTCTGTAACATGACTCTGAACACGAAATTCCATTGGCGATGCAAAATTTAAGACAAACTCTTTGTTCTATGTTTTTGTCCATTATGAAATTCGCAATACACACTAGATATGATATAACTAAAAACAGCACTGTTTTTGATATAAATAATTTAATACTAAATCGAATCATGTGCATGATTACTTTTGTGGTTTATCAAAAGTTAAATTTCAAGATATTGGTATTACATAATCATAAAAAAAATCTAATATATTTTTGGTTTACATTCATGATTGAAGATTCCTGATAGATATCTTATTGCTTAAGAATAATCAAACGGGCACGCGGACAGAAAAAATAACTCTATATCATATATACAACCACTACAATCCTGATAGGTATTCAATTACAAATTAACTCTCTAATAACCTCTCTAATTACATATAAAACTTTATAATCCTGATAAGAGTTGACGAAAACGTTAACGATGAATCGACCTAGTGGCTTACAATAACAAAAAACAACGCGTGTCATATACAATATGACACTAACAAATGACAGGATATACATTACCATATAAGCTCAATAGTTTTTGTTTTGGTTGATATTGGGTTGTGTATTAAATATGTATATTAAATTTTCTTACTATTTGTTCAAAAAGTTCAGGACTCGTTTACTTTTACATACCATTTAGTTTAACTGGCTTAGGTAAAAAAAAGGTGATGTGAAATATGTATTGCACATTGACAATAGGTTTGAGTAATTATGTGAATATATAATATATTTGTATAAACAACAAAAGATTTCCAACTACTAAACCAAACCAAACCACTTTCTAATTACAAACATACATCCTCATCTTAAAACTCACCCTGTACTGAATACACATGTCTGTTGTTCCCAATTAACAAAATAGCCGTATGTGGACTGCCCAGTCTAATTTGTCGGGGGGCCACTACCGCTTAAGGAACCGTGTAATCGGCGACGTAACTCGATTAGCCACATCAGTTAATAGAGATAATTACATTTACAGATACGACCATAAAATTGCTGCCCAGCTTATGATTTTACAAATTGGGTTAACAAACATCCACTAATCACCGGTGGAGCATGGCGTGGGCATTAGTGGGCAAGCGTTATAAATTCTAATACATTTTATTAGTTTTTAATGACTATAACTTAATGTAAAATTAAAAGATGACGAGATTTTTTTCACGATAACACGGATGCCTGGCTTCGACCTTCAGTTATACTTATGTGATGCTGACGCCTACACGTGAAACCGTCCTTGTTTATTATTGATGGTGGCCTAAGTTGTACTTGTCTATTATTTACCTCCTTGTCACCTATATTTATATCTACTATGTAATTGTAGGACACGTCGATAATCGTTGTCTCGTTGCTCGCGCGCATGCCGCTGTGCGTGAGTCATCGGTAAGCGTTCTGCGCACAATGCCGTCCGAACAGTCCAGTCGCGTCGCGGCATACTTAGAGGACATACATGTCACTTAAATTTACTCACTTATACTTACACGATCGACTTAACTTTTAAACTTTGGTGTCCCATTGTGAATTAAATTAAAAGTGGAGAAAAGTGTTGACTAGTGACCATGACTACTGTAAAGAAAATAATAGCTATGCGGCAGCTGGACTCAATGTTTGGGAGCATGACCCTGGAGGGGGAGGGTCGGCATTCACCGCTTGTCAGCTCAATCGTAGAACACGACCCTCACTGCGACGTACATGGTCGTTGCAGCACGCCATATCGGTCATCTCTTTACCTTCACAGTAGGGAATCGACGCCGGGATACCACAGGGAATCCATCTCGCCTACGAATGGACTTATAATCAGGTCTGTAAAAGTCTGCTCAATATATTTTGTTTATTTCTGTTTTAACTCTGGATATTAATACTGGCTAACAAAACAGGCGGCGTGACTCGCTGGGTATGTCGCCGGCACGCGAGATGGAACATCCGTCGTCATTCCCGAGTATCCTCCGGCGGGATCGACACAGCCCTTCCCAAACGCCTCCTCGCCGGGAAACACCTAGTCCTACACACAGACACTACAACAAGAGACATTCAATGGGCTCTTTTCCAAATCTTAGCAAGAGTAATATTGTCAATTATAATAGACGAGACTCCATAACCAGCAATGGAATCAGGGATATGAAGCGTGATTACGTCGGTTCAATGAATTCGCTATCGAGAAAAAGTTCTATAGACACAAAGAAGTCTTCAACAGACTCTTTAGATTTATGGCATTCGACTTGGGATTCTGAAAGACACAATTCAGTTTCGTCGCTTGGGCATGACGAGAGATTCTCGTACGGACATAATAAGGTAATTATTGGTAACAATAACGTACTGTCTGGTCAATTCTACGTATAAGAGTTATTTGTTTATGAGTATAAAATGCGAATTGTTTTTCTGGTTCCTTGGTTAAGGAGTATGTTGTTGTTTATATCATTTTCAGGTTATTCATGTAAGGGAAATGTCAAATTAAATACAGCTTTATAGTCGATTTAAGATAAGCTGATTTATTATGTAAGCTGACCCGAAACCGAATGAGCGAAATTGGTCAAATCTCTTCCATAACTTGTAAATAATTAGCGAGACATTTGTAAATATAATATAGGCTTGGTTCTGATGTGAAAGAGAAATGTCAATCGTTGTTATTCGGTTTTATAAGGGGGCCGGATTGAATGAGTTTCAAGGTGAGGTAGGAGTCAAGTATGAACATTTTTACTGAAAGTACACTTGATCCGAAACTTGTGTTTAGTTTATTTTGAAGTTATTGAACTACATTATCTTCATTACTAACGGTCATTTGTTTAATGATCTATAATAATAATAAAATAAATCTAAACACATTAGTTCACTGCACGAAGTGCTGATCAAATAATTACAAAAGACAGTTCTTTAAGCGGTGTTCCGTTATTGGCAATTAGCGTGAAGTATGTTACGTTGAAGAAAGCTTACGTATCGATCTCCTTGATTGCACCATGGAACGGTTTGAACAATACTATCACGCTATCGCCATATAACTGCGTTACGTTACGAATGCGTTACGTTTAGATAGACGCAACTAATTTATTGCGAAAGTTATTTACGTCAAAGGCGACTTGCCATTAGCGGAAACTCTACGTATGTCTGTGAATCATTACTTGGATTATGTCCTCAGATCGTTCAATTTGATGTTAAATTAATTCCACAGGGCGAACAAAACAATAAGATACATACCTACCTTTAACCGTGTAACTAACGTTAACAGCTACAGTATAAATACAGTTTGTAATACTGTAAATATTGATCGATAAGTATTCTGATGTTTCCTACAAATCACACCCTTTTTGGAGTCCTGTTTGGATGTGAGATACAAACCTTTTTTAAATTTTGTTGTAAGGTTTTTTTTATAAGAATACCTCTATTACTGATAACGTGACTTTGAGGAGTATTCTTTTTGTTATATCTTTTTATTGATAACTTCACACTACTAACAAATATATTTAATTAAACTTTTTATACAGTTTACTGTAACACATAGGCCTCCCCAAAAATAGAATTTTGCCATAACCGCCTTGGTTGCCAAGCGGCAGGTTCACGATCACGTATTTTTTTGATGAAGGCGAAAGCGATGAAGGATTACCTATTATGGACACGGTCAAATACCTTGGTTTTACGCTCTATCGACGTCTGACCTGGAAAGAACATGTAAAGCCAAGAGGTCCGAACTTGATGCCAGATTTAGAAGCCTTTATTGGCTGTTGGGACCGCGATCTAGGCTATCACTCACCAACAAAATACTGGTCTACCACAGCATCCTTAAGCCGATTTGGACATACGGCACCTAGATAAGGAGCACTACAAGTAAATCTAACAGAGCAATCATCCAGCGAGCCCAGAGCAAAATACTGCGTACCCTGGCCAATGCACCATGGTACACAACTAACTCTGAAATCCACGATTACTCGTGCGCGCTAATGCTGCAACATGCAGGTTAAATGGCGCATCCACACATGCCCGGCGGCCAGGCCGCCGGCCATGCCGCGCGCTGGCATTACCTGCGGCACGCGCGGCTTTTGGTTGCCGGCGTCAGTTTGCTTGCGGCTTCGTTACGGAGTGGTAGTGTTGTCGTATTAATATAGAGGTATAACATCATTTCATATAAATGACGAAATGACAGATCAGAAGCTGACACTGCATTTTTCCAGCGGGTGACAGTTTTTGATATCATGGGTCCAATTTAATTCAGTAATATTTTAAATTGTTCACTAGATATCCTTAGAAAAGTGTTAAATTTCGAACGAATATTTCTTCGGTTTATGTCGTCCTTTCTAAAATCTTCAAGTATCGGGGACACATTAGGCCTATTTCGTAGACTTGGTCTGACCCAATATCGTTTGATTTTGCGGTTCTTTTTATGAATAATAACATAGAACACTACACTAGCGATACACGCAACTATATTATAGTCCAACATCTTCCAATCCTTCGTACACGACTAACTTCGACGAAAGTCACAACACTACTGCGAAAATTGCAACCGCATCTGCAGACAAGCCGGCGGCAAATTCGGCGGCAAGGCGGTCTATAAGCCGGCGGCAAACCCGGCGGCATGTGTGGATGCGCCAAAAGAGAAGACAGGTTGTGGAAACAAGTCGCCTTTAATAAGGAAGGAGAACCTTCAAGCTTACTCCCAAACGCCATTTTTCATTCAACCCATCAGCTTATAGTCTCAATGACTGTTTGCAGATCAAAAAAAAAACATTTGTTTTTGAAAGCATTGCTTTAAGTCATCTTGACCTCTAGGCTGTTTAGGTGCAGATCTGCGCCGTATGACAATTGATTTCTATTGTGTCTGGAATTACCCACATACGAGAGGTGCACCTGGAAGACGACAAGGAGTGCTGCCATTATATCTCACATTTTAAAAGTAAATTTCTTCAAAATCGTTCCCTAAACTGTCTGAAATATGTTACAATTCAAGTTTTAATACTTGTTTACATACATTACCGCAGACTGGCATACAATTTGGCGTCAACTATAATTTAAATCTGTGAAACGTCATTGAATTAATCAACAGAAATGCTGGTTAGATCGTATACTATAATGACATGTTAATCTCCGTTAGGTCGCTGTACAAGGTTCGTTCATTGGGAGTCAACTTCGCGCTTACTTTGCCACAACCTTTGCACCCATATATGGAGATGACGCCGGCAACTGGCACCCGTCACGACAATTACTGCAATATTTACATTGTATTTCCTTTTATTATGTCTTTTCTAACATATGCCGACGAGAACAGTTGCTTTGTCACTTAAGATTCCATTCCTATTCAATTACATTTCAACGATTTAACAAGTTTTGTTAAATCACTGCAATATTTACATTGTGTTTCCTTTTATTATGTCTTTTCTAACATATGCCGACGAGAACAGTTGCTTTGTCACTTAAGATTCCATTCCTATTCAATTACATTTCAACGATTTAACAAGTTTTGTTAAATCACTGCAATATTTACATTGTGTTTCCTTTTATTATGTCTTTTCTAACATATGCCGACGAGAACAGTTGCTTTGTCACTTAAGATTCCATTCCTATTCAATTACATTTCAACGATTTAACAAGTTTTGTTAAATCACTGCAATATTTACATTGTGTTTCCTTTTATTATGTCTTTTCTAACATATGCCGACGAGAGCAGTTGCTTTGTCACTTAAGATTCCATTCCCATTCAATTACATCTAGTTGCTTGCGTCATTTATTTCAACGAGTTAACAAATTTTGTGTCCTATAACTTACATCATAAACTTGCAATGTGAAGTAAAACTCTGAAAAACTAAGAACCAAGTGAAAAACATAGAGTTTGTTAATGATTTTTAATTTCTCTATATTCCATACAATTTGACCGCACAGCAATGAGAAATTAGTATAAAACCACTGTGTATTTTTGGGCAGTGCCAAAATAACAGTTGCTCGTATTGATCAACAATATTATACTAATACATGTGGTCATCTTGGTCATCAAGTTTGACGACCATTTGGATCAGCGGTAGTTAACGCTGCTTCTGAGCCATGGGTCGCGGGTTCGATCCCCGCACAGTACAAATATTTGTGTGCATGAACATGTCTGTTTGTACTGGTCTGGGTGTTTTCTATGTATTATAAGTATGTATTTACAAAAAAAAAAGTATATAAGTAAGATTATCGGTTGTCTAGTACCCCATACGACAGGGTACTTAATACTACCTTAATTTGGGACTAGATGGCTCTGTGTGGCCCAGTGAGGCATGTCTTAAAAAAAATATTTATTTATTTATCTATTTAATTATCAGCTTTTGTTTTGTGTACGTAACAAATAAATAAACCAAAATCGTCAATATTTCAGTAATCGTATTCTGATGTATGTCTATTGATATAATAAACTAGTGGTCCTGCGAACTTCGTATGGCCTCAGATATTTGATTTTGACGGCTTAAATGTTATTGTCATCAAATATGGCAGGGTTGAAAAAAAAATGATTTTATGAGAGAATAGAAAAGTGTGGTTTTTAACTTTTTCAGGCAGTTTCCATAATTTTTATCTGCTTAAAAACCAAATCGGTTCAGCAACAAACTGTATTCTTCATGCCATGTGTAGTCAAGGATTTTTGCGAAGGTACCTTAATGTTTACAAATTCAGAAAATAAAATGGTGTCACCGTTATTGTTTCTTGACCTGTAAGTCTGTACATAACATAAATATTTCATTTTCGTCTTTTGACCAAGAGTCAAACGAAAAACAATGAGGTATTTGAAGCACGAAACCATAACTGATTTTATTTGATCAGTACTTCATGTTTTTGCCTTAATACCTATATGAGCCAAAGTTTGCCTTACATCTTCAAAACACTTAGGTATTCTCAAATCTACCGAGACACACAACAATCAAAGTTAAACAAAACCAATGTGGGACGCTGATTCATGATTCAGTAGCGTATAACAAACAAACTTGTACCACAGTTGATGAGCTCCAATTTATCGAGAAACCCGAACCTCGTAAATATACAGTTTGACCCGAGAGCCGGCTTTGACTTCTGGCTAATAAGTCAATAAGTCTCAATTGATTGTGAGACAAATGCGGTAACAGCCTTAGCCTATATTTTTGCTGAGACGTGACTCTTTTAGACGTTTTATTCTTAGCCCTCCTTCTCTGAAACAAGTTTGTTCAGCTATCTAATGCATTGTTTTTATAGTGTCACAAGAATACATCTTATATCGTGAAAACTGGTTAAACCAAAAGGTGACCTAGGCAAAAATAATTATTTGTCTATAAGTATGGCTAGGAAATTCTTACTTTTAATAAAATAATTATTCTACAAACTCAAAGAAACAAGAAGCCGACCGAGGTGTAGGTTAGAAGGATCTTGCGTCCGATGTGCGTCAGCCAGTGCAGCGCTCATCTTTACTACCCGAGTAACCGTCCCTGGTCTAACCATATTTTTAGGGTCTTACTAATGCCGCACCCTACGAACGTTTTTTAAAGAACTAATTGCAGTCTTGGTAAATAAATATCTTATAGTAGGTTTAGAGGGTTTCATTGGTATGCCTCCCGCTACCACATCTTCCGCACCTAAATTAACTGAGTAACCATTTCTGGTTAAGTCATTTATTAGTTTACAACGCTTGGTGTTTAAGGATGTTAGTTTTCACGATACAGTGAACTATATAAGTGCGAGTACAACACTAAAATGTTTTGATAATAGCAACAGGTTCGGTCTGGATGGCGAAATATCTAAACCTACAGGGATGGCTTTGTAGTGCTTTTTTATGTGTGTCATCTAAATGGGTTCAGTCAGATGCGATATCTAGCATTAAATAAGGCTTGTTTAGAGGCTTCAGTGTTTAGTCTGCTTTTATAAGTTGCATTGTTTGAATATTCGTTGTTGTTAGTCCTTTTTGGGCTCTTGCTACCGCAAGACTTACTTCTTCACTTATTATTTTAAAAACTCTATCGTGACGACTTGTGTACAGAGCCCATGTGAAAGAGCATCCTACATCCATCAAGAGCTTAAGCTAGATGTCCGGCTTTGCCCGGGTTAACCAATCAAGACAATGCAAGCAAATGTCTGTTATGACCATGTTTACTCTTTTACACACTTTTTATGTAGATATTTCCAAAAATATTTTTTTTTACACATTAACAAACACCATAAAAAGCTTCTCTTGATCGTTACAAATAAGAATTATCAAATTGTTGCAGTAATTCTAAAGTTATGGGCAATTGGCAATAGTAAGAAGATAGCAAGAAGCATTGTCTTAGTTATTGACGAACGAAAATGCAGAAAGATCTCAATTTTACGCAATTTACCACCCTACCTCACTTTATAACATTTAATCAAAATAATTATTAACCGGGTCAAGTTAATTATAGTTTATTCTAGGTGCATATATTTGTTTTACATTTATCTTTTTACTGATGCTCAATAATTTCTCACGTTTGTTAGACATTTTCAATTTGTGTCCGTTTATACGAGATGATTTAGTTCACGTTTCAGTTTCATTTTGTAACTATGTCAATGCTTGCCTGTAGGGTATTTGGTACATTCTGAGTCACAATGAAGTCATGGTCTGCTCTTGAACAAACTTTACGTAATGTATTATAAGATTCTATTGTATTAATTGCGTTATCGCTAGTTATTGTTTCCTAGATCACGTTATACTGTGTGACTTTGATGAAACCCACATACATGCCTTGCTACGTTTTGCTCGTTTCTTTAACTTTAGATCTTAAATAAATTACCTACATATTTCATAACATAAAATTTCTAGAGATAAGTTTTCAATGAATAATGTAATATTAAATATCGTTTTCTCGAAAGATATGAAAATCTTACGACCAGTGTCGAATTGATGATTCTTCGCCTACCATTACGAGTAGCAACTGACAGTAGAAAAAGAAACGGCAAGTACCGCACCTCACTCAAATGTGAACAATAAAAACCTTAGTCGAGCGGTCAGTAAATAAAACTATTTGTTTCGGATTACCCAGTACTATCTTGTCCAAATAGCTAATCAATCGTGAATCCAATGATACTGGCGTCAGTCACGCTTTCGTCACTAATTCCGCTTGGACGAATCGTAACGTTACATAACATATAAAGTTCAATACTTATTATTTACGATCTATAACATCTTTAGCGCTCAAGTTGCTTTAATAATCAATAAGGTCCAAAATGTTTTTAATTGGGATACTGAAGTAGTGGAAGCGAGATGAATGTATACGACGCTACATTTAGCGTTCGCCCGCGACTTTGCCTGTGTGAAATCTGAAGATTTTTCCGATTATATTGTGCCTGGTTATATCGCGTTCCCGGTTATATCTCTGTCTTTAGAAATCACTCCAAAATTTCTATGCCAAATTAGGAATTTATTGATTCCCCATACACACCTCCATCTTTCACTTCTTTTTCACCCCTAGGGATGGTGTATTAGATGTTTAGCTATTTTGATTTTAGTACCTAATTAACAGCTGCTGACTTTTGATTTATCGTTTAAATGAGCATCAATCACAAAATTCGTATTTAACTTTTGGCACATGAAGGCCTTTGAACAACAAAAATGTTTCGTTGAAAGATTATTTGCCCTATTTAATATATGGTTGTTTTAATATAAATGTTCTCTAAATTAAGACTTCTGTGAGGCAGCTGTATGCAATAATATATATTTTGTTTTATTCTCTACATACAAAACATTTTATTTCTTTAATGCAGTGTCACTTCAGAAGTTCAAGTTCAAGTTTTGTTTATTCTGTAGAATTGACGTCAACATAAGCGTTAATAGTAGAGGTGCTAAGTATTATGACTATACATAATATGCTAATAAATAACCCACAGCCTAAATTGGGTGGAACTATGGATTTTGAAACACGATCTACTTACTTATTAGTTATTATTACGTATTGTATCAACTTTTTTTACAATGTTTTGTTTTTAAATATTTACTTACTTCGATTATTTAAAAAAAATTTAGACTGTTCATTACAGAGTAATTTTGCCCTCAATATCTAATTTAAGTGAGAATAAAAATAACATAACAAGAAACTTAGTAACAATTCTACTTTTGTATCCAATAAACTATTTTTAAGCAATTAAATTGCTAATGTAATTTGAAAATTCAATTGCTTAAATTAAAATGTCGACTGACATCTTATGTATGACTATAAGTTCGAGTTAAAGATACTGTTTTTTGTAAGCTTGGCTATAAAGGATTGTTTTACTTTTTGTCAGTAACTTTTGACACATCGAGATTAATATCCGCTATGATACACACATTACATTGTTATGGACGTGAAGAGACAAAAATGTTGTAATTAATATTCATTTTCTTAGCGTAGGCTGAAATTAAGATTATGATGAGTTACTTCATACATAAAGTTGTTTATTATATGATCTGTATATGGCACAACCTTGAGTTCCTTCGTTACTACGAATAAGGTGACTAATTAAATGTCTGAGTTTTCCAGCGTTATTTCTAGAATAATGTGGGTGGCTACGTGCGCAATAATCTGTATGATTTATGCTATTGTTTCAAGTTTTTTTACGTTTGAACATACTAACAAATTCAAGATAATATTTATTATTAATACCATACTTTTAACTAATGAAGCGTAAGAAAGAAGCGAAAGTTAGCGTACGGACTACGTTATTCGACGAGCATGACTTAGTGTTACATCATAAATAACCATTTCGACTTGATTCCGGATAGAATGTGCTGCATTCGTTCAATCAAATCGTTCGGTTTTGTTACCCTATAAAACGCGAAATGAATAGCACGTCAGTTGCAATAGAGAATAAATAGAACACAAAAGAAGTTTTGAAACCTTTATTGGATCGTATAGGACACTGTACTAGATTTAACCTTTCTGTATTTTTACATGTCTGTCTATCGTCTACGAATTATCATTTTACTAAACGGAATAGATAGTTAAGTGTTAGCCGTAAGAGTATAATTTTACCACACCTGCAGTTCCATAGCACAAATGACGAAGAGATAATCTTGATTGTACGTTGCGCTGGTTACTAGCAATATCTGAGCGTATACACTGCTTTGACCGCGCACGGGCTACCCCTTTCACTTGTATTCGCATTCAACGGATCGAGCGGAACGCGAAGTGCGCCTTTCTCCATATTCTCATCTCTGTCTAACTCGCGGTGATGGTGGTGCAACGCCGGTGGTGGGCCGGCGCACGCCGCTCGCGGTCCGTGACAACAGTGCCGCTGTTCCCTCGACTACATCCGCACGGAACCGACTTTATCGCGCTCGGATGAATTATCGCGAACCAACATGAAGTCCAAACCGCCGCACTACGTCGACGCCCCATTCAGACCCTGGCCCCCACTGTCGCGCCAGGTCCAACCCAACTATTATTTTCGGCCGCCTGATCCCATGGATCTGAGAAACTTTAAAACTGCGTCGTCGAAGGGTTCCACTTACTCTGATTTCTCCGGAATGAGTGCGTATAGCAACAAATCGCGCGATTACTACTTCTTGTCGCCGAGCTACAGATCAGCCGGTGCTCCGACGCCGAGCAGCCACTCAGACTACTATCACGGGCGAGAAAAACCACGTCATATACGATATCCCAATCCAGCTCCTCCGGCTGCGTGTCCTTGTAGTCGATCACGTTCCCTGGAAGACGTGCGGACTGAGGTGGTCACCGAATGGGAAGATGACGATGAAAATGGCAACAGAATCGTAGCACCAGCAACAAAATTTAACCGTACCTCATATAAAACAAACATTGCTTTCCAAAAGCAAGGATTTCTTACCCGACACTCCATGGAAAATCTTGTCGACAGACCTCCACAAGTTTTACCGCCTAAACGAATCTCCGCATTTCAGGTAATTAGATCCACTTTCTATCGCAGTAGGTTCATTGTTACGTTTTCTTCTTATAAGGAATTCGTTTCTGAGTGGGACCCGTTTTCTTAAACTATAATCAGTAATGAATGTATTCATGCGTATTTTCTCGTCTCCTTTATTAACATGATTACCTTATTGAAGCTAAGCGAAGTGTATAATTCGATGTGTACCTCATAAGCGAATGTTTTTGAACATTTGTGTGATGTGATATATTGCGCGGTGGGCCGCGTTGCAGCGCAGCGCCGCGCTGTGGGAGCGCGATCAGCGCGGGCCCGTTCAGCTCCGGTGAACCGCAACGCGCGTCCTGCGTTTGTAACGGATGTTCAATAGGTACTCGTTTTTTCATCACACCATGCCACCGCAACGCAACTCAATCGTCATATATCAGATTTATGCGATTCAAAAGTTAATTTGGGTTTGGAGGTAACTCGGACAGTGTTTATTTCAATATTCAGATGTTGCAATGCGAGTGTGAAATGTAATGTGCCAACTTAATTGTGTATTGTGTTTTATTGTATGAACTTTAAATAGGTAAATGATTTTTAAATAAAATATCCCTATTTTTTTCAAATACTAAGTGTTCTAGAAGAAGTTTTTAAAGCTTCTATTAGGAATTGTTGACCGAAAACAAATTCGAAACTCCGCTGCATAAGTTACGTGTTTATAACAACGACATGCAATAAAGATGTCTTGTCAAATTAAATGAATATTTAGCATGCTTTTAAGGATTAACCAACAACAAAATGTAATCGTAAATAAATAAGCAATAGATGCTTTCATCAAGCAACATTCGGCGTAATCCAATGCATAATAAGGTGCATACGTAACGCACGGGACAGATGAACAGATTAACTTTACTTGGTTTTCACCAAATTTCACCTGTTTATATTATCTGACTATTGATTTTAAAATATTGCTTCATTAACAAAGTTACGCTATATGTCATATCTATCTACTTTAAAAGCGATCTATTACGCAATAAAGAATTCGGTATTCGTGTTCAGAATTTTTTATGGAATACGTAATAATACTCGATGACTGTCAGACATGACTAGACCAGAATATGTGCAAATATTAGATTGACATGGATATCTATGCTGAACATTGTTTGTAGACATGACTAGACTAATAATACACTTATAGAGTTTCACCTGGTACGTTATTTGTTGTTGTTAATTTCCCATAGTTTTTTATATGTAGTTTATGACTTGTTTGTAAAATATTAGATATAAAAACTGGCGAATAGCGACAAATGGCGTCTTATGTTTTGACGGAACCACCGCGCGCGTCGCAAACGTAAACTGAGCGAGAAAATAAAAGCGGTAAAGTACACTTTCTACTTACAACTTGCCAGTTTCGAGCCACACTCAACGCAGCAGAATACGTTAATGCCATGGCATTGTAAAATCTAACAATTTATTTCAACACATAGAGTTTTGTAACTCATGCGATAAGTTAATATATGCGACAAAAATATTTTGTGAGTCCTAAATATCTGTTGATTGTGCATTCCGTTGCTCACATAAGGCGTGTAATTTATGAATTCATGTTGTCTCGGTTCAATACTATTGAAAGTTTGTGACGTTATGCGCCGCTGTTATCGGTCAGCAGGTGATCTATTTAAGTTCATAAACTTGTTTAGTTGAGGCAACTTTAAACTGGTTTTATCTATTCGACCTGAATATTACGACACCGAACACATTCATTTGCTGCAGAAATGCCCATTTTCTAACGCCATCATTTTAGTGATACCTTATATAATAATCATCTTGCATGCTTTCGAGAATATTCCGAATCGACTCATTCAATTTGGAATGGCACGTTGTTCTTCGATCGTCTTTCATGATGTCATAAACCGTTTTTTGGTAACACCTTTTATGTCAATACCTCGGACTTCGTGTGTTTTATGATTTCGTAATTCCGTATTTGCCGTTCTCTATTTGACATTGTCAAACAAGAAGGTAGAGAAGCTATTATTGATAGGAATTGATATTAATTGTGTAAGATGATGTTACCGTTAGTTGAAGAGCCGAGTTTTATCCAGACATTTGTTTTAGGTGACATCATTATTAATGTTTATTAAACTTTATGTAAAGTAATTACGATGAAATATTGATCTTATATTATGTATGTATGCAGCGCTACAAATAGCTAAAAAATACTTTTTACCTATTTATAGGACTAAGCAGTATTAGAAAAAAACCCGATAATCTTAGATATCCTTAGGGTTGGCCTATTTCCAGCAGTGGACGTCGATTGGCTAATAATTTATGATCATGATGATCAATATCCCCTTTTTTTTTGATATCAGGCAAATAGTTTGATAAAGCTTTACTTTAAAATTGATTTGTTTAATTGCTTTGTAAATGAATAATTTAGGTACGAGTATTTAAATATTTCTATCCAGCATGTTGTTAGTGAAAATTATTCATGTCTTAAAATGGTTATAGATGGCTCAGATTTTATTTATATAAATATTACGAAATAAAATCGAAGCCAAACTAATGAAAACAACCAAGTTTAAAAGGGTTGTGGTAGATATGAAAATATTTTTTTTTTATTTGTCCTTCTCCCTAGACATGCGTGCATAAGTAAAAAAAGTACGCAGGGAATTGAGAGCCTTCTTTTTCCGTCGCTTGAATATACTAATCGAGTAAAGAATCTTCTTATTTTCTAATATAAATTTTAAGTTTAAAAAAGAATGGATATACTAAAATAATGTGTGTGTATACTGGGTGTTGAAATAATGTGATGTTCCGGTGTCTGTTCGATAGTACAAGTTGTTTCGATGCTGCTACACATCATAAAAGGTTAACACACTCCTTAAAACCACGCCATAACAAATTAACGCGCTACCTCGATGTTAATCTATTTAATTGTGCATTTGATTGATTTTCCACGATTTCGATACGAAAGTTGATGTTATTGCAGCACTTTTATATTAGTACGTGGTTTGAAGGTGTTCAAAGTGCCCTTTTGATTTAACCAGCATGTATAATATGGAGATCTGTTAATAGTTAAAAAGAATAATATTATAGTTAGATATCTGTGATCTTAAGCGTTTTAACTTTCCTAGGTATTATGTATTTAGTTTTATTGCAGGCACAGTCAAGGAATGGAAGCCACCAGGTTGGTCCGTTATCAGCCCCCAGCGAAATAAGCGGCGCCGAGGTGAACGGCTCTCGACCCACCTTCAAACCTGTCACCGTTCTCGAGGACCTCCAGGCAGTTCGCTGCGCTGAATTCCATCCCAATGGGAAGCTATACGCAGTTGGATCGAACACGAAAACCCTCAGGATATGCACTTACCCGAAGATCGAGGAAATCAAGTAAGTCTTGTTTGTTTATTACAGTTTCTTTCGAAAAAGTTGGCACAACATACTTAAATTTAGCTTTTTTTCGTTTAAAAGACCATCTTGGCTTTCAGAGTTTTAAGTAAGAAAGAAAAAGACAGTACCATATATTTTTATTTAGCTTTTTTTAATGGGTAGGTCAAAAACAATACACTTAATATTCGTATCACGGATTTTTTAAATTAATTTAAGAAATCAGCAGTCAAAGTAGGTAACTAAGTATAAGGAAGGCCTGACATAATTTTAGTGGATGTGTATACAGGGTGTAAAACAATTAAACGCAGATCCTGAAGCTATCGATTATGTGAACTTAATCGATGCATCATCAACCAACCTGTAGGTCTAGCACGAAAAACTATCGAATTCGAATCGTTTGCGTGTTCGTATCGCCATCGAAATATTTAGTATGAAAACTTAAACAGCGCTCGCGCGGTCAAAACGAGAACTACAAAACAAAGTCTTTGTGTCGTTTGCTTTCGATACGCAAACGATTCGAAGTCGATAGTTCTTTGTGCTAGACCCATAGGGCCCCAATTCCGCTAATTTAAAATGGCTTAATAGAATCGCAATTGAATCTCAATCGTATATTTTGACATTACTACCATAATGAATGTTTCAAAATATACAATGACTTATTTGATTTTGTTGTTCCATAATTTCACATGGTACATAAATTTGTATTTACTGTTTTACGTAACCATTAGCTTTACCAAAGTTATTTTCAATGTGATTTTCAATTGTTAATCAACAATCAATGACAGAAAAACGTCCGCACCAAATTTACTCTTCCAGAACATTTAGGTGGTATTTTACTCTAATTACAATTATCTTAAACTGATGAATGTATGTAAAGTAGAATTTTCATTACGGTAGACATGACACATCAAGACACATTAGCTGCTTATATGTATCCGGTTATAAGATTAGAACACTCAACTCCAACCAAAATAAACTATACTTGAAAAACTCATTTAACGTCATAAAATACAATGCTTTAGGTGAGATCCTTGTAGAGAAAGATCCTAAAAAATATATTTCATGATTTAATTTGAATATTTAATTCGGGTCATTATTACATTTATACTACTAGCTATATGACTGCAAACAAACAGACAGACGACATGCCAAAGATTTACTTACTTGTAGTTACGTTACTTGTAGTTTTCTTTAGTCAACAGAAAATGAAACAATTAGCTCGTAAATAGTTTTTACTTATGTACTCCCTTTTTGTGAAAGAAGGATTGTGCCACTATCGCCACTCTTGACAGGCTTATGGTGGGGTGAAATCGCTGATGCTGTTATGACTAATAATTTATCGGCGCACCACAATTATAATTAGTGTGTGTCAGTATTATATAAAAGAACAACACAGCTATATAAGTACCTAAAATATAGGTACCTACTCCTATTTTAAATTGAGCTAAAAATAATATTTTACAGTCCAACAATATTTTTTTGAACAATAACATTAATTAAACACGCACAATACCATCTTATCTACAAGAAAAATTCTATATCAAAAATTGAGATAACTTTGTTTTTATGTTACGCGTTTTGAATATTCATGATGATCCTGAATAAGCACATAGACTGCATAAAAAAATACATCATTCATCTTGTTATTTGAAGTACATTTGTATTCATACGAGCGGTCCGCCCGCGATTTCTTTGTTATAGAATTATATCACGCTCGTATCAAATTTAATTCCCATACTAACTTCTACCCCCTTCTGCACCCCTATAAGATACAGCTTATAAATACTCTGTCTCCGTGCTGTATCTTTATTATAGATAAAGGGGTCAGGTCATAAGTTCTGTCACACAATAAAAACTTTTGAATTTAGAATGCTGACCACAAAAAAGTTTATTGAATTCGAATTTCGAATTTTTCATGAAAATAAAAATGTGTACTTTTTAGAATTTTCCTCATTTTAAATATGGAGTGGACACTTAAAGAAGACCGTGTCGCGGTTATTGCGTTGCATCGTTGCGGTTACGCGCCAATTCAGATTTCCGACTTACTGAAAAATTTGAATATAACCAAAAGATTCGTTTATCTTACCATAAAACGATACAATGAAGACTAGTGTAGATGACAGGTCAAGAAGTGGTCGCCCTCGCTCTGTTAGGACTCCAACAGTAATAAAAGCAGCACCCGGTCAGTTTAATTGACTTTGAAGATTTTTTTAACCAAATGTACTGGCAGGCATAAAAGGCGTGTTCCTCTGTGGCCGGACCACAGTTTAGTACTCAGATGCAATAGTCCGAAATAAAATCTATCTAAAGTCTACCTTCATCGGTATATAAATATATTTTTAGTACCTCAACAGATAACTTTTTAATTAACAATTTATGTGGTCCGGTTGCAAAGCATTGCTCTCTGGCCGCGCCCACCTCAAATTAAAAAAAGTATAATGAATTTTTAAGAAATCAATATCTGGAAAAAATCTACCTAATGAGTACCTTGCATTCGACAAGTATGGTCCATTAAACCCCTTTAGTTAAGGAGTTATTACTCGTAGCATGTGGTCCGGCTGTAAAGTGTACTCTGCAGCCAGTAAATTTCGCAATATTTAATATTAACTATCCATAAATCCATTCAAATAATAGTACCTTTTCTCTACTCTTCATTGATACTTTTTTTTCTCAAGAAACTATTCATTTTGTTTAGATAACCTTTAAAGTATATGGTGCGGCTAGGGAGGATTACTTTTAGCAAATATAACTAAATATGGTTTATTTCTTTATGAAAACTAAACCGGCATAAAAAGTACTTTATAAAAATATCTGGACTTCGTCTACAAACTTTTCATTTTAATTACCAATAATGATTTTAAAAAAGGTGCACTTGCTGGTTTTTGATTACTGCCTACCTAACAATAGGTAGTTAATTTGACGAAGTTAATGAAAATTTTGATTTAAAGTAACGAATAACTATACGAAAATATATTTTTCATAATAAAATATTAATAATTGTTAAAATTAGCTATACAGGCTGTAAGAAAAAGTACGTGTAAACTTTATTTGATATTTTAGCAACTTAATTGCACTTATAATATCAGTATATAAACTTGAAAAATTGCGAGGAGATGCGGGTTCGAGTTTACGTGTAAAATTTGTGACAATAATATTTTAAACAATTACCTATGTAGTTTAAAATATATATTTTATTAAGGCACACTTTTGACGTTTCGGGGCATAAGCCACGGACCCCCTTTCTCTGGGTGAGGACTATCCTTATATTACAAATATTTTTCTAGGCAGAGGACTGTTACTATTTTAATCATATTTTCGTATAAATCGGTTCAGCGTTAGTTAGCTCCAAAAAGTGATAAGTACTAAGATTTATAATCTTAGTACTTATCACTTTTTGAAGAACACTAACTAAGCTACCAATTTGAATTTTTGCCAATCAAGAAGCTATCGAAACCCTTACAATGACTTTGAATGATTGTTTTATTAAATTTCCTTTAATGGGACTAACCTTTATTAAATGAAAATTTTATCGAAATCGTTTAAATCATTATTGTGTTGCGTGGTCATACATTAAAAAAAAAATAGTTTAAAAAAGTAAAAAACCACGCTTTTAAAACAGATTTTACTAAAAACTTAAAAATAAAACTAGTAATCAATTGAAAAAAAAGCGTGGGGTGCTTGTTATGATATCCACAGATATAGTAAATTATTGATAAAATATTTACAACAATCTAAATCAAGCCCCCCACGCTTTTTGTACAATAATATGAATTTTTCAATTGATTACTGCAGTTTTATTTTTAATTTTTTAGTTCAATATGTTTTAAAAGCGTGGTTTTTTAGTTTTTTAAAGTATAATTTATTTTTTACTTTTTAGTTTCGTTTATAAGATTTGATTCCTTCTTTATCGACTGAAAGTCCAAAGCTATGCAGGAATCGTAATTGATACAGATCGCGCGCCAGCTCTATCTCTTTTACCCTCTCTTACTTATTAAATTATTGCATTGTCATCGGTCCTTGATACGTGTGCAAAGTTTCAAATTAATCAAACTTCTAGAAATTGTTAAAAAATATGCTCAAAGGTTCCATTAAATACATACATTCATACATAGATACAACCCAAGCTAATTAAAGCGTGGTAAAAAGACACTCGTGGAATTCATGACATCCTCTTTTTTCATTTGTACAGTGAACGAAAAAGGAAATCATATAACGAACAGTCATATTATGTTACCAGTTTTGATCTGTAACTCGATAGAGTTACAGTCTAACCGCTCCTTGAGACCTTGTTCCAATCATTAAACAATGTCATCATTCTCAAACTTTAATTGGGTACGTTATGTACGGTGTTATTAATCCGGAACGAGACTTAGGTACGTTGTAGTAGCTGACTTCGACTCAATCCGGAATTCATGGTTGTAATTTGACAAGTGACTGTCGTTGTCCATGACATCCTTATTGGAGCTACCCGGCTTTGCTGTAAACGTTAATTACTGTGGGTTGAGATTTTACAATAGGCACGCAAAACCCGACTTTATAAATAGTCATTTTGAGCACAAAAGCTCGTTAAAAATGTTACATTTATGAACAAAAAACTTTTCTGATATAGGATTAAGCCTTCATACAAAAACGTGTATCGACGTCGATATGTATGACGTACTTTGTCAATACACAAGCGTTATTTCATTTACATACTATGCATTCAAAGGATATCAAAATAAACGCAGTGAATAGTTAGACTTAAAAACATGTAAGATAATGTAATCTGTTTAAAAATTTAAAATGCTTAAAAGGTAAGTACCATTTAGTAATAACCATTTCAGTGTTAGAAGTTTCACTACAAAACAAACACTACTAAAAAGATCAAGAGCAAAATTTCCTAGTTTTACAATGTACGTGAAGCAAAGAGGCCTAAGCATACAAATTCAAAAGAACGAAATGTCAACAGAGCTTCCGCGATGATACACAATGTTTAGCAAGTGGGTCACCCTCTAAATTAACTTTAAAATACACGGTCAGATTTTGTATACAGAGCTATTATGATTCGCAATGAAGCTAGTCCAAGTCGCACACTTAAGTAGCTATATATATTTTATCTTTAGTTTTAGTTGGTATATGTATTTCTAAATTTTGTGTAGTTCAGTGGATTTTGCGCTGAATCTAAGATAAACACTACAGAGCTATTTATTTTAAAATGCCTGCAAAGAATCAAACGTAGATGATGTTAAGGCTCAACAAAAGTAATGAGTGTCAGCTACATAATAAATTTTGTGTAATTCAGTGTATTTTGCGCTTAAATATAGAAAACTAAGACAAACACACACACAGAGCTATTTATTTTAAAATGCCTGCAAAGAATTAGACGTAGATGATACTAAAGCTCAACAAAAGTAATGAGTGTCAGTGATTTATTTATCAATTAATAATGTATTTGAAATGGTCTTTTAGCGTTGTGATTTTGATCTATTGTCTTGCTTGGGATTTTCCTCTTTGGACTCTTCTAGATGGTGTCCAGTTCAAATTTAATTTCATTCATTTTACTTGATTAAAATGATCAAATCACATTATGGTTAAAGGAGCTCGAAGGAGCTCAAAAAACATTATCATCGTTCTGATACTCTTGTGTATTTTACGATCGCACAAACCTTTTTGAGAGCACCGTATTGAGAGCCCATTTATGAAGTTAAAAATGTAGGCTAAATTTTCATCAGAAAATGTATTTCACAACCTAGTTTCAAATTTTTACGGGTTTAAGCCTGTGAAGGTATAAAGGGAAAATCAACAACTTAAGATTAGTATCGTAATGATTCAATGAGATGCGAATCGCGTAAAAAGTGTTGTGAGCAAACCGTATCAAAAATTTTAGATTTTTGGCGGACTATTTCTAAGTGCTTTATCTTGACATTTTTGTACTGATCCAGAAGAAAAAATACGTCATATGTTTTTTGTCTATAGATTGTTGTATTTAAATTTGGAAGGTGGTTAAAATTTCATTCTGTATACACAATACAAAAAAATATGATTATAAGTTTAACTAATAGATCTAAATGTCTTAATGTCTACGTTAAAAGACAGTGTTTACATATATATAAGTAGAACTCATATGCTGAACCCTTCTCTCTCTTTAATATATACTTATCCAAGCCACTCTCACCATGTCGTCAAACTACCTACGTTACTCTTGTTACCAAGTTTACGATGCCATGGTCGAAGAATTTAAGTTTATTGCCTAGCATAATCCCACTGAAGGTAGGTTTTACTCACCTACCAATGACTTCGACCAGAGCGTATCATGTCAATATTACCTGTGTAACGGTCTACAAGCTAATTCCTGACCATGACACGCTCCATGACTCTCAGCGCTACTGCTATTTTATTCACGTTCTGCTTGTTGGTAATGGTAAGCTTATGATTCCACACCATAGATAAATATGGATGCGATGCATTGATTAAAGACCTCAGTTAATGAATTGTAGCAGTCCTGTTAAAAAAAACTACTAAACTTACAAGTCTGTCACTTTTTTTGTGCTTAAGATTGCTACCAAACATGACATACATTGGTTATAAACTGGATTTAGACTTCGTAACTGTGGAATTTAGAGTAATGGAAACCTATATTTTAGACCTCTAGCAATACATTACAGAGAACTCATTTCATTTCGACGCCGTAGTTACTTATTGCGTAATTCGAACATCCAGACAAAAATACTACACTCTGCTGTATTGGCTTCTGTTGCTTGTAGCAGCTGCTACAGATAATACAGAAAACATGTAATTTAGAGACTTTTTGAAATCCTGTCACAATTTTAATATAATTTGATATAGTGTTATAGATGGAGGAATGTCGAATTATAATAACTATCTTTTTCTTATCGACTAAGAAAAAAATTGTTATAGAGATAGTAAAAGGCTAAAACTTATCTAATGATGACAAAATTGATACAAACTGACCGGAAACTAATCCGAATATTTGAAAATAGTAAACTTGAAATATTTTGTGACTTAGAATAGTGTTGTTATTCTAAGTTTTGTGATATGTAATCACGTTAATTTATATTACTAGCATAACCAAATTAGCATGGTTTATTCCAGAGAAGTCGCGATCACAACTTGAATATTTCAGCAATTGTCAGCCTTAAACAAGTTTTGCTAGTTTTTTTGAAGTTAACTGACATGCTAGCCAAGGTTTTGATGTCATACAAGCATAGAACAATACTGTTAAAAGGTCATGATCATGAATATTTGTCTTTACATTATAATTTACGAGTATACACTAAAATGACTGATAGTTCTCGTGAAAACAAAAATAACTGTAAGTGTATTTTTAATTTAACAACAATTTGACGTTCATACTTTTAAATTTAAATATTTAAATTACAATAAAATACAGAAATTCCAGGCTCGTGGCCGGTGACTCTTTTTGGGCAGAAAGTGCGTGTATCAGGAGAAACAGCTCTTCCTCATCCAATAGTTAATTTAATAGTTTATTCAAAGTTTTTTTTTATTGTAGCTAACACACATTGTATAAGAATATTGCGTGTTAGTGTGTGTCAAAGCGATGTTTACTACAATGCTGAAACATCTCCATATCTTCAAAATTGAGAGAGGTTAGTCATTTTGCCAATGATTATTTAATTGGGAGCTCTTGTATAGTTCAAGTTTAAAGAGTTTTGAGTTAATAAACATGGCGGAGCAGTTTCACTCGACCTCTGGAGGTAGCGACCCTGGACTTTCCACGCGCGTCGTCAACCTTGCCAAAATCATGACCAATTATGTAATATCTTTACTCTGAAATATTGTTATTTCTTATTTATTTTTTTCAATCCTTGTTTACTTCAATGATTATTTTTTTCCTTGAAAAATCGTCAGGAAATCAAGAAAAGTATAAAATAATCGCTATTAAATCATAATATAAATTTTGTAAAAGTGTAAAAATATTTTAAATCCACGAAAAGTCACGTGAAAATAACTTCTAAGCGAGAGTTCACGATGTTTGCATAACTTTATACACGAATGTATTTTAAAGTATTGCCATTTCAACAATGATTCATTGATTATATAGGTATCATACCATAGCTGCGAAGCCTATGCTGACTAAAATATACAGTTTCCTCCAAACGATCTTTTCTAAATTGGTTTGGGTGGGGTGGGATAAAGTCGTGCTTTGGACTTGACAAGTTTTTGGTCCCGGCTCCTGTAAAATGACCAACTATAAATTACTCACTATAGAAGCCTATAATAAGCGGCTTGAAAACACTCTAAAAAAATTACATACTTCTTATTCTCGGCCAAACTAAGCTAAAGTAAGCTAAGCGATATTGAAAATTGCAGCCGTTGCAGACTATTTTTTAAAAACAACGAAACGCGAGCTCTCACTCTCGCTGCGCGCCTCCTCACAGGCTGCACATGTTTTTTTGTTGATGGCCGACACTTAACGCGATGGATACACGTTCGATTTTCAATATGTTTGTATTTCAACTTTATTTCGCTAGGTTCGGATGTGGAGAGACTGGTAATCTGTCATTCAGGTCTCCTAGTACAGAAACCAGTCTCTTGCATAGACTAATAATTATTGTCACTAGTTAAGGAAATACTTTGTTAACTGTCTATGTAAGAGAACAATAAATATTTATTATTATTATTATATATTATTATTATTAATCCTAGTCAGATAACATTTAATTTATGCAAGTGAAATATGATTTTAGTAACTTTTTGAATTTTAAATAAGTAAAAATTACTTAGTATGTTGATGTTTTTAAAATGCATGGGTTCCGAAGGCCGCTGAGCACCTCACCTAAGCTTCGGAGAAAGTAATATTGATGGTAAAGATTTGTGAACCAATAAGTATTGATTAGAATTTGAATTATAAAAGTTGTTTAACTATCGACGTTTCACCAAAATATGGCAGGCAATAAAAAGTGACTGACAAAATTTAATCTAAATCTTTAGCCATTTCAGAAAAATAATAATATTAAACATTAATTGCTGGATTAAATATACAATAATAAGATGCACCTACTTTAAATTTGGTTTGTACCACTAAATGCCCACATAATAGCGATAACGCTATCAGTCTATCGTTAATGAGATGCTCACTTAGTTTAATCAGTTACTTTAATAATTGAAGCGTAGTACGTGACGTGACCATGTATACAAGATCGAGTTACCGTGCCGCCCGCTGCGCTGTGCTGCTCATAATGGTGTTGCGAAAGCGATGACTAAGCACGATATTAGGGCAACGACCTTAACCAAACTACGCAAAAGTATGTGAATGTGGGCATAAACCACAGGGTACAATAAAGTTGTAGGGAAAAATTAAATCAAATTATTTACGTCGATTCGCCACAGTCAAATAAAATTGGCTGTAAATTCGCCACACATCCTCAATCTTTTGAGTAAAGTTCTGTTAGCAAGAAAAGTTGATCTTTATTAAACAAACTCATCAAAAAAATGCCCCAGTCTTTGTGACTCTCTGGTTACTGATTTCAGGTATTCATCTGGTTTAGCAAAAATATTAGTATAATCATGACATGATTTATTTAAATTGGACACAAATTATACCAGTTTACCTGTACCTAAGCTTAATTGTAAAAATAAAAAAATAGAACGTTGAACATACAAAAGGGGCAGATGAGATGTTTAACTAGCCTAAAAGATAAATATATTTGTTTATTTCTGTAAATTTTCGCTTTTGTACTTTTAAACCCGTATTTTTTTTTAAGAATATGCAATGTGCTTTATTCATTTTAAAAGGTTCTACCAAGCACTAAGCTTCTAACAAAGAAAACAAATCTGGCCATATAAAAAAATAAGACGGGATTGAAGGTAAAAAAGCGAAAAATTCCAGATATAAAAAAAAATAACTTGACGCCTAGGTTAAATATTTTGGGCTAGTTAGTTAACAGACCACCTGCCCCTCATTTTCGTATGTTCAAAGGTCTTCTGTACACCCTGTATGTAAGCCTTACTTTAAAATTATTTCCTTGATGATGTAAAAAAGTGTTACTAGGCGGCCGTATCAAAAATTTTAGATTTTTGGCGGTCATTTTCTAAGTGCTTTATATTTTTGTACTGGGCTATACCAAAAGAAAAAATACATCATTTGTTTTTTGACTCGTAGATTGATATATTAAAATTTGGAAGGTGGTTAAAATTTCATCCCTGTATGTAAGATTTCTATAATTATAATAACTCGGTTTTTTTTTCGGTTTTGTGAGATTCTTTGAATTATTAATAATTTTTGCAATAAAAACTTATTTAATCAACTGTTACAAACCACCAGTGATTCTAATAATAAGAAATATTTTTTATTCCTATCACTAATTTGATTTTTCTGCTGTCTTTAAAAACATGTGTGGCGAGTTTGCAGTACTCGAAAATATAATACATATAAAATTAAATGTGGCAAGTTTATACTTATATTTTTTGTGGAAAATCGACTTTGTGGCGAATCGACAATAACCCGGGTATACAATACATTTCTATTGCTAAATCGCACCTGTTTCAACTCAGTTAAGATGTCCCCGTGTAATGACCGATATGGTGTCTGATCTGTACGATCAACACCAGAAAGTCAAATTTCTACCAAACGCCACCGAATAAGAACTCGACTTTTAGTGGTTTACGTACTAAAGTTCTAGATCAAACCAGTAACAACAAAAAAGTAAAACCAAAGTTATAAACGTGTGTTAAAATACTGTCATAAATCGTTATATTGCTTCCTTTATTCTGCATGACGAATAAGTGGTGATATAGAATTTACTACTCCCTTATTCAGTTAATACATTACATACAGTGGGATCACCCTACTAGGTTCGCTCAGACTGTGTGCGTTTTTTGCGTAATTTTTCTACCTGCCTTCGAAAATACAATATTATATTTAATTTTTTTTTTATACCTGAGTATAGACTAATGAATACGATATCAAACAAGCGCTTTTCTAATTGATAACTTACATGCAGTATATTATTTAGTGTTGAAACATAATTCCTGTCGTGCAGTGTATTTATCATACTTTACTGTCTAGAGATGACGACATCTTAAATTCCTTTTGCATTCGCGACTTTATTCGTAATAAAACTATTATAGAAGCTGTGTAAAGAAAACATGATAGAGCAACATGTTTAGAACGAAATTATAGGATAATTATTAGTATCTATAGTGTACACTTGGGATGTGGGGTGACATGGATAATTATGTAAATAACAGTGTAACATGAATTAATAGGTTTTTCTCCTTTTGGCAGGTATATATTTTTTACTGTAATCTCAACTCTGATGTATCCGCAAATCGTTAAGTCTTTGTGAATCCATAACTAAATATTAATTGACAGAAACTTCGACCTAAACCTAAGGGCATGACGTATGCCAACGTTTATTTATTCCTTAACAGATGGCCTTGTCGTGAAGATTTTCATTTTCATATCACAGGATTCATGAAATATGAATAATAAATATCTCTGAAATACTGTATTCCACGCGAACGCCAGCTAAAAAGTTATTAACTAAGTATTACGAATTCACGTCGAGTTTATTACACAATTTGAACCATTGATGGCCGTTGGCACTGATTCCACTGCCACCTGCGAAATTCGCAGCGCCTCATTAGCAACCATGCTAGCTTACGAGTATTGTCTTTCGAAATCAGTGATGTATGATTCGACAAAGTTATAATAAATAAGTCGCAATCTGATGTACATATTAAGCATTACACAATTTAAAATATGCACATTAAATAAAATGAGACAGCGGTTTTTGTTAGATGTAGGTGCAGTTCTCGCACAGCACACATTGATGAAAATTTATAAAAATAACTAGACACCCAATCATTAATGTAAAAATGTCCTCTTCAAATGAGCATTGAACATTTGGGTGGTATTTTACCTTAGTTGCATTGATTTTTAAGTCATTTATTTATTAGTGTATGACAAATGTCATTAGATTGGATTAGATGCTTATAATATTGCAACTTTCACTGTTCAAAGTGAGATATTTGTATGGACTGTATCTATTCTTATATTTTAATCGAAGGTTGCAACTTCAATTTGATGGCTCCAGAAATCAGACTACAGTAACGATGTATTTTCAAATTGTTTGTAGTAGTGCTCTTACTACGTCATTTGCCCATGCATTCTTTAAGAAAACATTTGCCGATTGGCCAAAATTAAAATTTGTATTTAAATCCATGAGAAAGGTTTCTATCAGCTACTCGTAGTACTTTAGGCCGCACTTATTTTCTAGTAAGTTGTTTAATTAAGGTTTTTAGTATTATTTTAATTCTGGTAAGTATTTCAATTTCAAAAGTAACATTAAACTTTATAGACTTGAATACGATATTTTTGACTATAACTGCGTGAAACCGCTTCAGAGAGAACCAGAAGTTTGGCGGGATCTGTATCAACTATAGTGGAAAAGTCTCTTAAGTGCTTGCTGTCGATAAACTTGAAGGCAGGATGGAATTCAATACAGATGTCACAAGAAGTGTGAAATATATAAAACTATCGCTAACTTTCTAACCGATTTTATGGATATTGATTTCGGTACAATTCATTGTGACGTACCCAACGAATGGTAATAACATGACATGTGACAGACGTTGATAATAATACCCAAACGAACAGTTTTTGGCAAAATCAAAGATTCAATATACTGTTGACTAAATCTATGGGCAAAATCAATGAAAACTATGGTTTGCTCATCGATTTGTAATAAGAACTAGAAACAAAAATCGGCCAAGTGCGAGTCGGACTCGCACTCGTCGGGTTCCGTACATTAATTTAGTTAATGTAGTGCCTACCTGTTACCATTTCTTAATATCGAGCAAAAATAGGCAAACTTGGCGTTTTTTGTATGGGAGCCCCCCGTAAATATTTATTTATTTGTTTTTAGTATTTACTGTAATTGCGGTAACAGAAATACATAATTTGTGAAAATTTCAACTGTCGAGCTATCGAGGCTCTTGAGATACAGCCTGCTGACAGAGCGACGGACAGACGGACAGACACCGAAGTCTTAGTAATAGGGTTCCGTTTTTACCCTTTGGGTACGGAACCCTCAAAATAACACCTAAAACTATCCTCGATTTTATGTCAGTTTAAACTACGAGTATAATCCGGCCAAAGCATGTCGCCATGCAATAGTATGGATATTTACGAGTATGTCTGCGAACTACTGATCTACCCAATCATGCCTGTAATATACTAATATACGACATACCTACTGCCGTGCCCCCTGATAATGGGACCTTGTATGCCTAAACATCACAAACATAAGTAATTTACTGAGTAATATTTGACTAAACTACGAGTACCCAAAACACATTGCCGATTTGCTGTTACTATTGGAATGGAAAAATTTGCGCTTTCAAATAAACGAAAAAAAGAGGAGTGTCCCATTTCGCATAACGCTTAACTTTTCCGGGACTGCTGACCTATTTGAATTTTTCGTTTGATTGAGTATAGCTCAAAGCTGGTAGTACTCATATATTAGTTTGAAACACTGATTGCCTATGGTTTTTTGTTTCGTGCCGACTCAGATTTGGCGGTTTATTTTATAATTTTCGTCGGTTCAACTTGAAGACTTCTGTTTTGTCGAAATTGGTTAAAATGCTAGATACTTATATAAAACAATTGGTTTTAGTAATATATCCACATGCAAAGTGTGTAAAGGTTAAAACTGCAAGTAACTTCAATTTTAGTAGATAAATTAATTTTAAAAGCACCACACTTGCTCACGGGCTTTCAAAGCTGCAAGGTCCCGAATTTATTTCCCGGACAGGTCAATAAAGAATTATAATTTTTACTTTCGTTATTTCTAAATACATAAAAATCAAACCTTAACACGGTTACAAAAAAAGAACAAGATGCAAGCCGTGTTCTATGGCGGTATATGACGGACAATTTGGATTATATTATGATTCAAATTAACCGTCTCATAATTAATATTAGCTTTAATATTTTTTTTTGTTCTAGCACGGTATCTGTCCGATGAAATCAATTTAGCTGCGTAAACAGCTATACAAGATAACACAAAGTTCGCGCTCAACTACTTTTACCTACTCCGAGAAACTAAGGCTCGGCGAAAGTTTAACCATCAAATTAAACATTCATGTATTTATTATTACGGATATAACAGCATCGCAACACCATTTAGTTAATGTGCTAGATAAATAAATACGCATAAATGTGTATATACATATTAAATTTACATTACGCAACTAATGAACCCGGTAAAAGATGGAATTTGAGGAGAAAAATATTTTCATTTTTCTAACTAAATGTGTAGGTGGTTAATGCCTTGATATATTATTGTAAATGATAATTCAGATCGGGCGATATGCGTGTCCATCGATAGACTGGCGTGGGCTGTTTATGATCGTGATTAATTGTTTATCTGTTTTTATTTATATAGTCTACAATAATATCATCTAATATTATTGTTATGGCGACTCCGTTGATGTATATATAACTTCTATTTTGAAGGAGGTTTGATTCCCGTTCGGGACAATTTAGGTACCTAACGATCTATACTAAAAAGGCTCGAGTCGGGAAGGGGGGGTTTGACAGTCGATATTCAGATGACACGTCAAGCTGTTGGTCCAGATAAAAGTCTGAGGCCTGTTAAAATAACTCTGACACCTGACTATCGTTCAAGGAAAAATAATTAGAAGATTATATTATATGTTATAGGTAGATACATTATTGTAGAAACGTAAGAAGGATTGAGATAGAATCATCGAAATGAACCACTTTGCGCAAATGTCCTTTTTTGTGTGAGCAAATTGCGGATTGATAGTGACATTTGTAAGAGGATCCTCGAATATTACGAGTACTCTCAGCACTAACCTTGCTACTCGTTTCTGAAATAGATTGCGCCCTTTATTAGTTTGTTCAAAAGCAGGGATAGCAATGAATAAATGAGTGTTACGTACGATTCGAGTTTTTTATTTATTTAGGTGTTATTCTTAATAGCTATTGATTTTCAAAATGCTATGGAATTAAGTTCAAAGATAGAGTTTTTCACTTATTAAACGATTTTCATTGATGTAATATTGGCCTATATTGTACATTTTTCTGTGTAAAATCGTCTGTTAGTAACTGTTTTTTATTTTTGTACAATTAAGAGTATTCATTCATTCATTCATTCATTGACAACGCGTCCACGTTATTATCATCATATAGAACATTATAGATAGTGTGTGTCCTCTGCTGCTTATTTCCAGTTTCTTATGAGTTGTTATAGATATTAAAATCCAACTGTTTTATCACGACAGGGACTACAACAATCCCACGGCCCCGACAGTACTTCTGAAGCGAACGAAACACCATAAAGGAAGTATCTACTGTCTTGCGTGGAGCCCTGCCGGCGATCTGCTCGCCACCGGCTCCAACGACAAGACCGTCAAGCTGATGCGATTCAACAGCCACACCTGCAACCTTGAAGGGCAGGAGGTAAGATATTTTTAGTAACAGATCTATATGTCACCGTAAAATTGTGAGATCTGTCAGTTTACAAAACATCGCGTGAGATTATAAACTAATAGTGGGTTAGGTTAGATTGTAATCCATCGACGTTCAATTATGAACTGACAAAGTTCAAATTTCAAAGTGACATATACAAAAAATATACAAGTGTTCTTAACGAGGCGTTGGTCTAAATACCGCACCAAGATCTCTTAGTACTGGGCAGGGGAAGAGTTTCGAATATTCGAACATTGCTCTGATTTGTGATCACCAACCACAAATCTAATGATCCTTGCCCTAATTATTATGGGCCGTTACTTAACTTTAACTTTAACTACTAGAAACAAATGAAATAGTTTACCTAAATAACCAACGTACAGACAACGGCAGGTCAACAACCTACCCAAAAAGTTAAAGGTCATTGAATTGATTTTCAACTTTTAAGTTCAACAAGTAGAGATCAATATCAATTGAGAGAATTTGACGTTTTGTAGTAGGTTGACGTGCCGTTGTCTGTAAATATCGACCAATGGGGGCTATCGCTAGTGAATTTGCCACTAGAGGCGCTAGTGTCGCGTGAGGTCCAATATCATTCACTTTGTACTGGTTTTAGCGGAATTTGTTGCATAAATTATAATTTCTTTAATTTACCTGCTGGAAAGTGATCTCCTTCGTAAAATATCGCAAATATGGATTATTTGGCGATTAATGTGAACGCTTTAAAAGCGGAATTAAGAAAAAGCGCAAAAATAGGCGGCCTCAAGAGCAACTATTTCAGAAGTTAGTTTGTTGATATCAAGATAGTTATTTATAAACAATATAACCTTAATTAGATTCAAGATATAACACTTTGTTTCGGCGCCAATAGCCTTTGACAGCTATACCTCCGGACCTCAGTCTACAGTAGTGCCAACTGGTGAGCAAAGAAACGGTGGTCCCCATTCTCAAAGAATTGTTAGGTATAGGTATCATAAAAGACTACGACAGTAATAAACTGATATGGAGTGTTAAAATAATCATTTTTACTGGTCATGGCTCGTGCTCGAACCCCGAAGGCAGGCTTCACATTACCAATGATAAATCTGTCTGTAGGTCTGAAAGTAGATAAGAGATACAATTTATATTTACTCAAAGAGCTAACGTTATTTAATGTTAGTTGGCTTGTTATCCTTTTGCAGAAATTATATTTATTCAAACTGATGATGGCATCACTCATATCTATGTTGGTAGGTTTAGTGAACGTATCAAAGCATATGCACCGCCAATTCACTGCGACTTTTCATTTTAGTTTGTTAGTATTTCGCAACTATTGCAATATAACTTTTAGTCTGTTGGTCTAGCTCGACTATTGAAAGTTCATACTTTAATGCTAAAGCTTTAGTTCGAATTAGTTCTATATAATTGCTTTTTAAATTGACACCCAGTTGTGTCAAGATTGTTCAAAAGTGAGAAATTAAAGAGTGTATATAGTATATAGTGTGTTATGTTCACTGAAAAGGAACATACTTTAACTTACGAAAATTTTGAAGTGATTGTCAAATAAACATCCTAAATAATAAGTTTCTAGTACTAATAGTCTCTGATATTTACCTCGGATTGACACACAAACTGATAGACAGACTGACATACGGACACACCGACTGCTCTGCCACAAGGAAAATACATAAAATGTAAATTAAGTTAATCTTTGTGTGATGAAAATTGAAATTAAAATATTACACTTTTATCGGGCTAGCTGTGTCCATTTAATTCAATTTCATAGTTACGGTCAAGAGATTGAAAATAAAATATCTGATAAAGTATGCGCTAAGGCTACTAAGTCCTGGCATGTTCAAGGGTTGAAATTTGAAATTAATATATTGTATACATAATTACAATTAGTGTAAACATTATTTTCAAAATATAAATCTTATACCCATATTGCAGTTTTTTACTTTAAAACTTTATAAGTCAAAGATTTTAAAATTGGTTCCAAGCCTGCGTAAAAAAAGGTGTATACTGTTTATGTAAAGAAATATGATTTCTGTTGTTCATAATCGTTGTATTTATTTACTGAGAGTCGTTCAAATTAAATTGTTGCAAGTCCAAACCTACATCAGACAAGAATTTATTCCAACAAACATATTATAATATGTACATACTCGTAAATGCATCTGTGTGGGTGCGTAAAAACTCGCTCGAGCTTAGAGTACCAGGATAAATAAAATTAAGTAAACGCAAAATTAATAATAATGTCGTTTTTATCTTTGGAGCATGCGAAGCTTTGTAGTAAAGCTGTTCTGTAATCACTAAACGGTTTAGATGTATTGTACACTTTGTCTTATTTAAGTAATAGAAAATGCAGCCAGTCAGATATTCTGTAACTAGATTTCTGTTACATACGAAATGCAATTTAATATTTTGAGTAGAAATTGCACCGACTAAAAACTATCTTCTTTGCGACAATAATTATGTTAGTTATTTAATTTTTTTATATTTCTAATGGGTAATGTAATAATGGGTCCAAATTATACTACATTCCTAAAGTGTACAATGAAATCTTTGACAAGATTACATTGATTTCCATAAAATACTCTGGTTTATAATTAAATTTAAGACATTGTCCCTAATAGACCAAAAACAAAATCAACTGATTAGCAAATTAGATCTAACGCATTTAAATGTTTCTATAATTTATTGATATAGAGCACCTGAATAAGTTGGCAGCAAAATAAATTGCTTATTTCCTTATAGAAGCAATGTTTGCGATATTATTGAAGGTATTTTAATTATATATTAGAAAACACTTGAAAAAAATTGAAACCTCTTCCCACCGCAAGCTTAACACCCACACTCGCCCAGTATGTTTTGATCAAGTAATTATTTAAGTACTTTATCAAATTTTATAAATTAATTGCTGATCTCGTTAAGAGACAGCGGCCTTAGACAAGTGGCTTTCTAATATCGTTTACGCTAGACGAATAGATAACAAATATATGAAAATTCATTAACAAACGATGGAATGATCTTAAGCTTATGTCATTTTCATACATTTGACATCTATTCGTTTAGCGAAAACGATATTAGAAAGCCGCTTGTCTAAGGCCGCAGGAACATATTCGTCAGAGGACGAAAGTTATCGACAGCCCGAAGGATAAGCTCGCTAAAGTGACAGTGGGCGAGTGGGAAGTCAAGTAGAAAGTCACGTCTGCCGTAGAACTGACAACCGTTGGAGGAGACGAATTCTGGAGTGGAGACTACTTTTAGGCAAGCGTAGTGTAGGACGCCCTGCGACTCACTCGATGGTCTGATGACCTTAGAAGAACTGTTGGCAGCGGCTGAATGGGAAAGCCCAGGATCGAAACTTGTGGCGTGACTTGAAAGAGGCCTACGCCCAGCAGTGGACAGAAGTGAGAAATCGGCCATGGAATAAGTAGCCATCTTGGGCCTGATTGCCTGAATGCCAATTTCAACTTAACAAGTCAATATATTTGGTCCTCACTTCATTAAAAAGTTTTAATGATTTTTTACATTAGAAAAATAACTTTATCGAATGTGACGAAAAGTCGAATTGGAGTTTTCCGGGATCAAAATGCTGTCGGCAAAACTTATTTCTATTTAAGTTTGCACCCAATCTGACTCCTTTAATTATATCCAGTTATTAGTTTACCGTGTGAGAAGAAAATAAATTATTATTTTCTTTATTCCTCCTAAAGTTTTATGAGTCAAATTTGAACAATAATCTTCAATGAAAAATAGTTTACAGTAATATTTATGTTTTCCGTTTAGTCGGTAAAATTTATTGTAATAGTTTCTATTTTATCATTAAAACTGAAGTACGTTTTAGCCAGTAAGTACTTACAGGACCAATACTGATTTATTGTTTATAAATAAGCATGTGTTTGAATAAACGAGTCAGTTAGCAAGTCAAATCGGAATGGGTGTCCCACAGGGATCAGTATTAGGACCCCTGCTATTTTTAGTTTATATAAATGACCTTCCCTGTTACTTACATAATCTTTGTGAGATGGTATTGTTTGCAGATGATACATCAATGATTTTTAAAACCAAGAGGGGCAAATCTTCATTTCACGATGTTAACAATACCCTCTCTAAATTATTGCATTGGTTTACAACAAATAATCTCTTACTAAATGCAAATAAAACAAAATGTGTTAAATTTACGATGCCAAACGTAAGATTAGCTGCCCCTCATATAATTGTTAAAGATGAACCACTAAACTCTGTAGATTTTACTACCTCTTTGGGTATAACTGTAGACTCTCATTTGCAATGGGGTGCTCATATTAGGGGGCTGTCTGGAAGACTTAGTTCTGCTGCTTATGCTGTGAGAAAGATAAGGCAATTGACTGATGTTGGAACGGCAAGATTAGTATATTTTAGCTACTTTCATAGCATAATGTCATACGGAATTCTATTGTGGGGCTCAGCGGCAGATATTGAGTCAATTTTTATATTGCAAAAACGTGCTGTACGGGCTATTTACGGCTTTCGACCCCGTGACTCGCTGAAAGAGCTCTTCAAAGAGATTAATATACTTACAGTGTCTTCTCAATATATTCTCGAGAATATTATTTACGTTCGTAAGAACATACATTTATTTCTTAAGAAAAGTAACGTACACAATTTTAATACGAGAAATAAAGATAAACTCGCCGTTCCAGGCTTCAGACTGCGAAAAGTAGGAAAATCGTTTATGGGAAATTGTATCCGTATTTTCAACAAATTACTAAAGGATATTGCTGAACTCCCTGTACATAAACTTAAATCGTATGTTAAAGTTATTTTAATGAAAAAAGGCTATTACACTGTTAATGATTATTTAAATGATAGAAATGTATGGCATTAAGTTGTCCCAGCTCGTACTTGCTTAAACCTTGTAAAAATTACCTTACCTTGTAAAAAATTATTTAAAAAGAGGCTGACAATAGTGACCGAGTTTCTTGCGCTGCTTCTTCTCGGCACTAGCCCAGACTTGTCCCGAAGCAGTGGTAGGTTTAAATATTGGGACGTGTAAAAGCGCCTCCTGGGGCCTATTTGCAGAAATAAAACTGATTTTAACTGATGATTTTTAACTGAACCAGTCTTTGAATTGCAACCTACGGAAGAACATACAGTCCCCAATAGTAGTTGGGCCTTTGAGCCGGACCGGAAGAATTTGAAGAAAATTAAGAAGATTTCGTCTAGTGTATTATTCCATCTTCGGCGCTTCGAGCCCCCCATTCCTAGCTCACAGTGTGCGCAGCCGGAACGCCAAGGACTTCGAGCACACACATCCAGCCGCTTACGCATTTATAACGCGTCGGCACTACATCGATGACTTGGTAGAAAGCTACGAAGACGTTGAGACTGCAAAGAAAACAATCAGAGAGGTGATTTTCGTCCGTCAACAAGCTGGATTCAACTTGTGACAATGGAATTGCAACAAGTAGGAAGTGTTGGCAGAGGTGCCCCAAAAACTACGGGCAACATCCACGACACGCCTAGCATCGCCACCGGACAAGGCGTTGGGACATCTATGGGACGCCGGAACAGATGAGTTGGCTTACAACACGACGCTTGCTCGAGTGCCAAAGGAAGTAACGTAGAACGGCAGAACACCGACCAAAAGAGCCTCTCTTTGCCGCCTCAGTGCAGTTATGTCCGTGTACAACCCACTCGGACTTCTGAGCCATTTCACAAAAAGAGCGAAGATACTTCAGCAGAACCTTTGCAGAGCCAAGATCGTATGGGACGAACCATTGCCTGACTCCGAGGCAAAAAACTTCAGAAGATGGCTACTAGAACTAACTGATAACGTGACTGAGCTGCGCCTGCCTCGCTACTACGAACCAAGCGGCCACATGCGCAGAGAGCTGCACGTCTTCTGCGACTCCAGTGAACAGGCCTACTCAACCACCGTCTACTGGAGGCTCATACGAGAGGACAACAGCGTGTGCGTCATCGTAGCTGCCGCCAAAGCAAAGGTGACACCACTGAAGACACAGAGTATCCCGAGATTGGAGCTAAAAGCCGCTGTGATTGGAGCACGACTCGCAGACGTAGTCGTCACAGAACACGTATGGCAACCCGGCAGCGTCATATTCTGGAGCGACTCTTGCACCGTACTCCATTTGATTAGACACGACGCACGCCGCTATACGCCCATCGTCGCGCATCGTCTTGGAGAGCTAGCTAAACGAACGAAGACGACCCAATGGCCCTGGTTACCATCCGAGCTGAACGTAGCCGACGACGCGACAGAAGACCGATGGTTCACCGGGCATAGTTTTCTCCGAGAACTCGAAGACACTTGGCCACAGGAAGAAACCTATGAGGTCTGCACAGAAGAGGAGGCCGTCATGCTTGCGTACGAGAACCCATGCGCAGATTACTTACCAGACATCAACCGCTTTTCTTCCTTTTAGAGGCTGATTCGTGCAACGGCATACGTCCTTGTGGTCGCCGAGCGATGCCGAGGGAGAACAAAAAGCCTAGAGGTTCGACATTTGGAAGAAGTTGAACGGCTATGGATTAAGAAGAGTCAACGAAACAGTTTCCCGATGGAACTAAAACTGCTCGAAGACGGGAAACACATTCCGAAGTCGAGCAGACTGTAAAAACTGGACCCAAAGCTAAAAGATGATTTACTGAAGCTAGATGGAAGAATAGGCGCTGCTAATGTGCCACAGCACATGAAGGAGCCTGCAGTGCTGGACGAGCGCCATCCGTTCACACGCCTGCTCATCAAGCGAGAACGCGAGAAGGCAGGTTATGCCAATCGGGAGCGTGTTGTCAACGACCTTAGACAACGCTATTGGATTCTGCGTCTACGAACGACAGTGCGTCACGTGAGTAAGAACTGCACTACCTGCCGCCTTACTAGGTCAAACCCAACGATGCCGATCTTCGGAAACCTACCTGCAGCGCGTATTGATCCGTACCAACGTCCATTCACCAACTGTGGGGTCGATTACTTTGGATCCATGACCGTCACCATTGGAAGACGACACGAGAAGCGATGGGGCGCAATCTTCACGTGCCTCACAACACTAGCGGTGCACTTGGAGTTAGTGGGATCCTTGTCCACTGACTCTGCAATAATGGCTATTAGAAGGATGGCAGCACGAAGAGGATGGCCCGCCGTCATGATGAGTGATAATGCTACCAATTTCAGGGGTGCGGATGTGGAACTCTGCGCCGCTTGCCAAGAATGGGCACCTGCACTGAAAGAATTAGGACAGCTGCACCGCATGAACTGGAAATTTGTTCCACCGGGGGCTCCAGACCAGGGGGGAACCTGGGAACGCCTCGTCCGCTAAGTAAAGACGGCGCTAACCGCCGTGTTAACGGAAAAAACCCCTAAAGAAGAAGTGTTGCAGACCGTGTTGACGGAGGCGAAACATTCTATAAATGCACGACCCCTCACCCACGCCAATTCATATTATAGTAATTACATCATTTAAAAAAAATCACGTATGAATGTTCGTACATTAATAGGTATCGGAGTTTTTATTTGTCTTGTCATAGACAGGTATTGGAAGAGGGATGGGCCCAGGGTATGTAGAGCTTATTGTCATGTATGGAGTGCACGCCACTGCCCTCACCCATTTTTCGGTCGATCCGAATGATTCGAAAGCCTTTACGCCGAATCATTTTTTGTTGGGGTCATCGAGAGGTCTGCCCTTTACCGGACCGTGCCAACCAGCCGATCGCAGAGTTTGGCGTGCCAGCCAGGCTATCGCCGATGAGTTCTGGCGGAGGTGGATAGTGATCATCGTGGACCACACTATGCCAAGAAACACTTGGCCACGCGGCATCGTCCAAAGAATCTACCCTGGACCAGATGGCAGAGTATGCAGCGCTGACGTTCGCACCCGAGGAGGAATCTTCCGAAGACCGACTGCCAACAAGAAGGCTGCGACGGAGTCTGCGCCGGGGGGAGAACTGTTGCAGACAACGAGCGAGTCGGCGAGAACGAGATAAGAAGTGTGTGACAGGGACGGATGATGTTAGCGTGATTGGCTAGAAAGTAAGGTTTAGATTAGTCACTAGGATAAGTCTGATTTATTGTATATAAATAAGCGTGTGTTTGAATAAGCGAGTCAGTTAGCAATCCAAATCGGAACCAGTCTTTTAATTGCAACCTACGGAAGAACATACAGTCCCAAGTAACAACCATAAACGTTTCTTCAATCGATTATCAACTTTATTGTAAAAAATACAATTTGTGATAGTCTTGCCTGTAAATAGCTAAGGATAAGATATAATTTTATTTGTCAATGATATAATTTATACTATTATCTATTTAGTTAGATAAGATTATAAAATTAGATGTTACCTAAACCGCTTTAACAATATCTCAAATTTTTAGTCTTTAGTGTTCACAAGCTTCAGCTACATATTTAAGAAGTAAATAACACGAGTTTGACTTGCTTATTAAATTAAATTAAATGTAATCTTAAAATATTAACTGTTCTTATGTGCGGTGAAGTAAATTTAGGTGGCCGACAAAATATGATATTTGTAATATTTTCAAATGATAAAACAATATGTACCCGATACATGATAACATTAAGCGCCATGAGGGGTCACCAGTGACCTCCAAACATTAAAAAGTTAATTGTGGATAATGCCCCGGCAGATGAAAGCTTAAGTGAAAAATCTATTCTAGACAATCATTTTGAAGAATCTTCATTTTTATTTGGTTCTTATTTGTAGTATTTTAATAATCGCAATCAGTATTCCCCCTACCCACAGTTTTCACACCTATGTACCTTGCAAAAGTGGGAGTTGGTATCATGTATAAAAGTGTCGACTTTCTAAATTAGTTTCTTTTCTCATCTGAAAATGTATCCTATCTCAGTAGGTACTCCACGTGCGGCGTGTTTGCAAAGCTGTTACGAATCTACTCGTATTACTTTTTCAAATATCGCACCTGAAAAACCGTTAAAGGGGCAATATTCTATTTCGGAAACGAATTTACAATACCAGGCGTTCCCAATCCGTTCGGAGCGATTGAAATTTTCATACACACGCGCCCTCGGAAAGTGATTTCAATTTGACGAGGTGGCAAATACACTAACGCCAGTTTCAATTACGGCTGACCTTCGTTAGGGTACGTTTTCACTGACGCGGAGCAGGGCGGAGTGGAGAGAAGCGGACCGTGAATTGATCAATCACAGTGCTCGAATTTCCACAGTTCACAAATTTCGAACCCAGAATTGATCAGTCAAAGTGCTCGAAATCTCTACAGACCACTACTCTGGACTAGTCGATTCACTGTCCGCCCGTTCAGCTCTGCGTCAGTGAAAATGCATCCTTATGGGCCGTTGTCGGGTCAGAACTGGCTGGTAGTAATTTCTTACAGGTATTAAGAAATATCGTTAGGTTAGGTTAGGTTAGGTATACGAGTATTCCGGTACCGGTCGTCTTATATTAAATTTGTTGAAAATAGGATGACATTTCACATCGCTAACTGATAAATTAACTCTGCCATGGATCATTACACTTAACACAGTCACAATATGTACAACTGAACTGAACATTGTAATAGCCATTATAGTGGTTAATGATGAGCTTGCCTGCTAATGAATTAGTTGACAGGAAACGTTTCTAATTAATAATTATATTAAGACTAGCGAACCCGACAGACGTTGTCCTGTCTTAACTATGAATATTGATTACAAATAAAAACAGAATGTTACCCATTTGTTATTATTGTAATGCTTTATGTTATACAACATTCTTTATTGTTTTTTTTTCTGACGGGTATATAAATAGTTATGTTGGTATTCCGACACGGTAACAGGCGACATATTACTGGTCATGTGCAAAATTCAGTTTTTTTTACCCTCTATTCGACGTTATTAGCAGCACGCATTCTGTCAATGTTATGTCAAACGCAATACATTAAAAAAGTTTAATTTGTCAAAAGCGATAAGGTTACATAACAAATAATTTAGTATGGTGATTAAGCTTCCTTAATTTTTCTATCTTTCCGCGCAATTTTCTTATTTTTTTCTTTTATAAGAACATTCTCCTGACAATAACAAATGAAACAAAAAAAGAATTAGTGAAATCGGTCCCGCCGTATGACCAAGGGAAATAGTCGAAATAGTTGCAATCAGATCGATGGATAGAATCATCGTTTAAAGTTAGATGTTTTGACATATTCAGTTACATACTTGAGTTGAAAGAACATTCTGCAAAGTAACTAACAAAACTTATTATTACGAGATTACAACATTCGTCAACAATTCCAGCTATATCTTAAAAAATGTAATGTAGTAAAAGCAGTCAATCTTCTGTCCAATAGAAGTGACAAGTAAATACGAACTACACTATTTTTAGAATTTGTAATATCAATGTAGCTGCAACCTGAAACATAATTATTATACATAATTACACATTTATGTAACCATAAACTAAATCTATGTATGTAACTGAACCCACGGCTCCGGCGGCCGACCCGAGCGGTCATCGTTCGATCGGTTCGTTCGGTTCGTTCGGTTCATTCGTTCCCGTCACTCGCGACAGTTAGTAACTTAGACACTTAGTGCATCGCACCGTCATAGCAGAAGTAAAATTAGAAACAGCATTTACAACATTGGTGACCACCGACCAGCAACTGCAACCTTCATCAAGAGCAAGATAAGGAGATCACATCATCATGGCTACAGCAGAAGACACGGATCCGAAAACCCCAACTAAAAACATTTTTTACCAACCAACATTTTCGACTCCGACGGTTGACACGAACAAAGCAGTAAGTGCAATTTTCGAAAATCGATCCGAACTTTTTCGTGTTGGTGTAAAAATACCTCCGTTCTGGCCAGATCGCCCTGCCCTGTGGTTTGCCCAAGTAGAAGGCCAATTCATATTATCTGGAATAACCAGTGATACAACCAAATTTTACCACATTTGCGGCAACCTAGAACACCAATACGCAATTGAGGTGGAGGATACTATACAAAATCCGCCGCAGGAAAATAAATATGCCACTTTGAAAAATGTACTAATAAAACGTATATCTGCCTCTGAAGTGCAAAAAGATTGACTTCTAGATTACGAAGAATTGGGAGACCGTAAACCTGCGTAATATAATATTATACCTAAGTCATCAATTTTTGTTTTGTTAATCCTAAATCGACGGTTTGATTTGATCCCTATTTAGACCAGAGTTCACCAAATCTTAAACAGCCGGTAAACATAGATTGACGATTAATTTGACACTGATTAATTTGATGATTTGTATGGGAATTGTGTCAAATTAATTTTTAAAAAGTTTTTCAAAATTTTACCAGCTGTTTAAGAATTCGTGAACTCGGGTCTTAGACAATCTGTATATTTGGCAAATTAACAAATGCTTAGTGGGAAGACGGATAATGATTGTTTGTATGTTCCAACTCGAAATGTATCTCTTCGACTTGTGCTCAATTGTTTTCTGTTCCTTTTTAGCCTTTCAAACCATTTAACTCCATGTCTGAAGTTTTACTTTCGTATAATATAGAAAAACAATTATGTATCCGCTGACTCATATTTAATTTTAGAGATTAGAGAATTTCGTGTTTTTCTTCTATAAGAAACAGTAATATTTTGTTATCTAATTGATACACTAGAGTTAATTGATTCATGCTATAAACCATGTACTTACCTTTTTTTAATGAGTGTCCCATATTTCGGTACCATTCAAGCGTCATGATCACGGAAGAACTCACTTTAAACTTTCATGGTAACTATCAATATAACTCTAGTGATAGTGACCACGAAAGTTTAAATCATTACTATCAATCATATTATTGACGCAGGTTGAGCTGACGATGCACGACGGCACGGTCCGCGATGTGTGCTTCATCGAGGATACGTCGAACAAAACAAGTCTGCTGGTCAGCGGCGGCGCCGGCGACTGCAAGATATACGTCACGGACTGCGCCACCGGGAACACTTTCCAAGTACGTTTAAGAACACTCGACGACTGATCCATACTAAAGTTATTTATGTCGCAGAGAAATGTGGGAATCGGGGATTTCACTAAATCCCCAGGGATATCACAATATCCCGGTAAATGTCGAATATTCTTGTTTATTACGTCTTTATACTAAAATTATCTAGTGATATGACAAAAAACTAATATAAAGTCAGAAATATGTCATTTCACTAAACTAAATGTAGTGAAATAAAGAATACTGTTGTAGACACAGGCTGATTACAATTTTGACATGAATGGACGCCATCGGATTCATTGTTACACACACACCTGGCATATTAGCTTTTCTGCAACATTAAAATGTACAAGTATGACTTAGCGATCGTATTTTTAGTTGAAATTGAATTTTACTAAATCAGTGGAAAAATCTGCCCTGCCACTAGATACATACGTTTAGTAAGAAGAGAATATTCGACATCTACCGGGATTTCGTCATATCCCTAGAGATTTCATGAAATCCCTGATATCCTCGTTTCCCTGCGACATATACAAATTGGAAAGTACGTCTGTTCTCAGTTGGAGGCCCTAAGCACACTAGAATGATGAAGCCCCTGTTTGTGACCTTGACAATTAACTATTTTGTTGGTTAAAAGTTAGCTAGTCAACAAAATAGATAGATCAGGTGTACTGTCAAGGGCAATGATAAAGTATTTTGCTACAAGGTTGTGGGTTCGGGCACAAAAGACAGATAGGTAAACATGTATACAAAAGTGAATCTACTTACATACAAAGTGCACTCGAGCAAATAGTTACTGTCATTAAATCATCCCATAAATGGGTTTAAAAGAGGTGGAAGTATGTATGGAGAGCCAATATTTGACTACTTTAGACCTATTTGGTACAGCCTAAATTATGTTTTTTATTTTACTATTATTTTCAATGTAATTTTTTATTGTACCAAATAAACGTTTTCTTATCTTATCAATATGTATGTTTTAATTTAGGTATAAATGAAGATTATCAGACAACAATTACAAAACTTTTAAGTTATCTCTTAAGATGATCGGGAACACGATATACCTAACCAGGAGTGCGAATATAGTCATTATCACACAACATCGCGCTGGTTAAATAGGCTTGAAATACAGGTTGAAATTTTAACCACTTTCCAAATTTTAATATATCAATCTACGTGTCAAAAAACAAATGACGTATTTTTTCTTTTGGTATAGCACAGTACAAAAATGTCAAGTTAAAGCACTTAGAAAATGTCCGCAAAAAATGTAAAATTAATGAATGAGATATGAATCGCGTAAAAAAAGTGTTGCTAGGCGAACACTTTTTTTACGCGATTCATATCTCATTCATTCATTACGATACTATTCATACGTTTTTGATTTTCCCTTTATACTCGTACCTTATCAGGCCTAGAACCGTAAAAAATGAAAACTATATTGCGAAAAATATTTTCGGGTGAAGGCTTGATTTCCATTTTGATTTTTTCTTCATAAATGGGCTCGAAATACGATACCGAACGCCTATAAAAATTTTGGAAAATGGTTAAAATTTCACCCTGTATATGAAGGTAAAAAATATAGAAAATCTTTATTCAGCCTACTTCTTTCACTCTTGATTTTATCTTAATGCATTTGTAGCGTTTTCAAGACTACAGAAATATTGAATGGGTACATTTTTTCTTTGATCGTTTTCCTGTAAAAGAAATCTATAAGGTTTAAGTGGGTTGAACGGACAGTCCATTGGTAAAACCCCGCCCAATTCACCTATCGGGGTATTTTCTATCAAAAAACTTGTACAGTGCTAGCGATTTAATATTTTTTCTGATAATTGTATTGAATTGACTTAATACCTTTTTTAGAATTGATGTTACTTCTGTGTCATTAAATAATTTTATTTCAATGTCCAAAATCATCAAACTTCATTCATACATGTGTCCTTAGCGTTTTTCATTCGATTCTCGTACCTCGAACGCGGTATCTGCGAACTATTATTATACTACTAAGCGACCCGGTTTACTTCGTATCACCCATCATTACGAAATTAAAACTCGCCCTCATACAACAGTTTATATGGAAATATGTTTATTGTTTATCTTCCTCTCAAATCTTCTATAATTATTCACCGTTTAAACATTTCCTGAACTACCACAAATATTTCAAGACCAAAATTAGCCAAATCAGTCCAACCGTTCTCGAGTTTTAGCGAGACTAACGAACAGCAATTCATTTTTTTATATATATTTTATTTATTTATTTATTTATATATATAGATTGTTCCCAAATGACTAATACTGCGCAAACTGTGTTATGTTAATTTTGCACATCCAATATTCTGGTACTTTCCTATAAAATTTATTTCGCACCCGCGTTGATAACCGGTGGACCGTGATACGGCCACAGCGTGTGAACCTTGTTTGCTGGCTTATTGTCATTCTGGGCGGTACCAGTATCGTTCCTAGTTTCAATATATTTTAATTGTTTTTTTGCTCGCAACACACTCTGAAAGCCTAAATTATTGTGTATTTTTGTCATGTGTTTTTTTTTCTTTTTGTCGCAGGCTCTAAGTGGTCACTCTGGTCACGTCTTGTCGCTGTATAATTGGGGAGGGGCGATGTTCGTCTCAGGCAGTCAGGACAAGTCGGTGCGCTTCTGGGATCTTCGTACTGGAAGCTGCGCCAATATCATCTCGCCACCAGCCGGCCATTCAAATAAGGTAAGGATTCGTACGAGTTTAATATGTCGTGACATCGTCTGATATAGGTTTGAAATAGGAGTCACATATTGCCGACCGTTGTCCTTTTTTTTGTTGCGGGCCGCTAGGTACACCAGTGATAATTAGCAGGAATGGGGAAGGTGCATTAAAACCTGGCATTGCTGAATTAGTAAGTTGTTTTTAAGTATAAACAGCATTCATCATAGGTCTGTCGGCCTCACAGGCTGTAATGCAACTCCAGTCCACAAATGTGCAATCATCTATCCTGGTTCACCTCTTGTCCGGGTTCCCTCGGCAAACAGCAAGATCTGATTACACTACGTTAGTGAGGCTCAGATTCAGGGTCTCTCATCTCATTACTTTATGATATAAAAAATGTAGAAAATCACATAATTTTCTACCAGAACGGTCCATCACTTTTGCATGCGTTCAAACCAGTTTTTAAAACATTTATTCCACTCTGAAGTGGGAGTAGTCAAATTGGCCGATTTGTATGCGTCAACAGCTTCTTCGGGTGAGCTGAAACGTTGACCAGGAAGACTTTGCTTAATTTTGGAGAACGTAAAAAAAACGTAAGGGCTTAAGTCAGGGCTGTAAGGTGGTTGATCTAAAATTTCGACACCCAAAAGGGTGCTCAAAAACATCTTCGTTTGTCGGGCGGTGTGCGAACTTGCGTTATCATGGTGCAGCAGTATCATACGACGTCTTAAATTGTTTTTTTCGAAATTCGGTGATGACTTGTGGCAAACAAACAAACCATTTTTTGTAAGTGCTCCGTGAGCGTATGTTTCTGGTCGGTTTTGGCTCGTCCTGGAAGACCCAGACAGTCGACTGCTGCTTAGAATCTGGATCGTAAGCATATATCCAAGACTCGTCACTGCTAACTATATCATAAACATGCTTTGACTCTCCTCGGTTGAATCGCTACAGAGTTTTGCGACACCAACTAACACGGGCTGTTTTTTGGTCGTCGCTAAGCAAATGTGGTATCCAACGAGAGATCAACTTCCTAACGCTAAGTTCATCGTGCAGGATTTTTTGGACAGTGGTTCCTGAAATGCCCACCGATGCCTCTATTTGACGGTATGTCACATGACGATCTTCGAGGATTAGCTGCCGCACGGCTTCGATATTTTCTTGCGTCATGGCGGTTTTTGGACGACCTTCACGTGGTTGGTCACTGAGGCTAGAGTGCCCACGTTGAAATTCTAAATACCAGCGTTCTACAGTCCTAAGACATAATGCTGCATCACTAAACACAGAGGTGATCTCCTCAAAGCACTGAAGTCGTGATAATCCCCTTTGAAAGTTGTAGAAAATTTTCTAGATAGATCCTTAGATATTTCCATTTTTACAATCGACTTGTCACCTTTGAATAGACAATACATTAAAACTATTCGATCAATCTGAAAACGTTCTTTTGTTTTCGAATTCTAAATTAAGAAAGATGAAAATGCCATGTTTTTTTTTATAATCGCGGGAGGTTAGCAAACGACAAGACTTAAAAGGCAGCCCTCGTATAGGACTGCAACCGACTGCAACAAAATATAATATCATTATGTGTCAACATCAAACGAACTGACAGCTACATAATGTAAATATTTAATGCTGGTTCTAGATTAATTTTGCTTATGTCTGCGCAAATGGACCTGAAAGTGAAACTGACGCGACAACATTTTATGTGGCGGAAGTCAGCTCTTTCTCAAACATCAAAGGGATGAAACCACTGTATTGTTGCGCATGCATACACATGAACAGGGTGTCGGTTAATAGTAATATAAAAATGTTGACTTCGTTTTATTATATTATTTATATGAAAATTTTAACATAGGCATTTAGAACTATTTACCTAACTGCATGTATATTAAAATATGTATACCTACATATATTCTTGTTTACTTACATTCACTCAAAATCGCAGCCCCTGAGACTAATATAAAAAATAGACGACTTGGATGGTTCAGTGGGGCGGTGGTCAGCCTACTACACAAGGATCCCAGATTCGATTCTCCCTTGAGTAAATTGAGGAAACGATCTTTCCTAAAAGCACAGCTGATAAAATCTTCAGTAAATATGACGTGATTTTCAAGGGCAATACAGTTTATCTGATAATTAAGTAAATAATTTTATGTATTTCTCTTCCATTCTATAATATAATTGGTTTTGTACACAGAGCTCAGCGGTGGCATCGCTAGCTGTGGACCCCAGCGGGCGGCTTCTAGTCTGCGGCCACGACGACGGATCCTGCGCTCTATACGATGTGCGAGGTTCGAGATCCCTTCAGCGATTCGCGCCACACGCAGGCGATGTTAGGAGTGTTAGGTTCTCTCCCGGCGCTTACTACTTGCTCACAGCTGGCTACGATGGACGTGTGGTGCTGACAGACTTGCAGGGTGAGTGAACAGAATACATACAGCATCGAAAAATCAAAGTCAACTATGAGCTATAAAAATTTTAAAGTACGAACATACGAGTAACTAAGGGTTAAAAAGGAATTTATTGTATGTTAAGTAACAGCCTATAATCATCCCACTGCAGGGCAAAGGCCTCCATCATTGGATTCAAGTTACCACATCAATGATGGGTACAGGCATAATCATATATTGTCTGTATCAAAGGAAAATAACATAAGAATATGTTTAGCTATTGTTATTCCTTAGTTGTTATTAGTGACATAGCGGGCGTTGATTTTTATTTATCTTTTAAAAATGTAGCAATCGTTAAATATTCATCCATATAATTAATTTATTAGATGTGTGTCTTAATTAGATAGGTCTAGTTCCTACTGCCGAAATCCAAAGCGTAATAAACAGTCAGACATATTCGATACATTGTAAGAAGAGGGTCGATCACAACAGTTTTATTCCTACTTCCGCTCCTAGTACCGTATCATATTAAAAAAAAAACTCTAGTTTGATTTTGAATGAGTTGCATGTATTTTTTAACTAAACAAAAATAAGAATTCTATTTAATTTTAGATAGGTATTATTAGGTTTTGTTTAATGAAAGTTTATGTTTCGTATTAAAATGATTTTCCTTAGTCATCACTTACTACTACTTCGTTTAACAGGTATTTACTGCATTATTGTTAAAATTTTTTTGATCGAAAGTTTATTATCTGCAGTAATCAAAGAAAGCATTATTTTTTTCTTTAAGGCTTTACTATAAGATACCGGGCAGTGCCAACGAATATATCTTATAGTCGTTAGCTTTTCCTTTCTCGGTTTCAAAACTTACTTTTATGATAAATTTCAGTCTGTCTGATATACAGGATATCAGACAGACTGAAATTTTAATCACCTTCCAAATTTTAATAAAACAATCTACGAGACAAAATACAAATGACGTAATTTTTCTTTTGGTATAATAGCCCAGTACAAAAATGTCAAGATAAAGCACTAAAAAAACATCCGCTATATCTATAATTTTTGATACGGCCTCCTAGCAACACTTATTATACGCGATCCGCATCTCATTCATTCATTACGATATTGTTAATAAGTTATTGATTTCCCCTTCACAGGATAGGTCCGTAAAAATTAAAAACTATGTTTTGAAAAATATTATCGGGTCAAAACTTGACCTATATTTTTTACTTCTTAAATGGGCCATAAATACGGTAGTTAAAGCCTATAAAAAATTTAACAGTAATGAAAAATTCATTCCGTAGATATATTTTTAGGAGTTGTATCTTTTAAAACTTCCTTTGGATGAGCTGAAAGAAGATTGCTACTGTTGGTGTTCAATAGGGTCGGTGACATTCGCATCGTCATCCACAAATCCGAATAATCTCATTAAATTAGCACCTATATTTGCAGTCGCTTTAGTAAATTCTTAGGGCCTGTTTCACAATCGCTGAGTAAAGTTCTGGGTAAGCTACTTCGACCCTATCTGCTCAGTAAACTATTTTTCAGGTTTCACAATCCCTGAGTAGGGTTAATCACCACTTTATCTACTCGTTAAGTTAATCACCGGATGCACTGCCAAGTAGCCTTTTACTTGACAAGTAAATTTAAAAAGATAACCTTAAATACGTCATTTCCAAATTTTCATCAACAAGAAGTTATTTTATTATTTAAATGGACAGTTTTGCAGTCATTGTAAAATAACACAATGTTTGTAATGGTAAATTCAATGCAAACAAAATCACCACACAAAAAGTACCAAACGTTGGCAAATTTGACATTTGTCATTTACTGACTAACTGACGTTGACTCGACATAGACTTTTTGTTGAAACCTCGCTGCGTTCCATTCTTACAGAAACATTGATTTTAGAAAAGGTGAAATGACTCATTTACATTACAGTGTAAACATTTTTTGTACGAATTTATTGTTTTTATTACTTATAATCATAACAAAAAATATTTTTAATAATAATTCTTTGATTACTATACTTTATAGAAACACATACATTATTCTTACCTTGAAACGAAACGTAACTTGTAAGTAAGTATAAATTATATAATCTTCACTTTAATTTACTGATTGGATGATTGTGAAATGCAAAGAAAGTTAACGAAAGGATTTAACCTCTATGTAATTAACTCGTTGAGTAACTAATTATGTCTTTACTGAATGATTGTGAAACAGACCCTTAGCATAAGCTTTTATGCTGATGAAAATTAAAATCGACAAAGAGTAACGGAATTAAAAGATAATCACCTGGACAGCTGCAGCATGACGCGTATATCATCTTTTAAAAAAGTGCCTAAATGTGGCACTGGCCCTTGTCTTGCGGCTTTAGATACTTGAATGAAGTGGCAAACAGCGTGTTAATGCTTATTATCAATTAAAATGGGCGAATTGTGTTCGTCCCTCGTGTGCTTACCTTAATCCTTTTTAGGGTTCTTTACCCACAGGGTAAACACGGGACCCTATTACTAAGACTTCGCTGTCTGGCCGTCCTGTTCGTCTGTCCGTCTGTCTGTCACCAGGTATCTCAAGAGCCGCGATAGCTATACAGATTGAATTTTTACAAATTATGTATTTCTGTTGTCGCAATAACAACAAATACTAAAAACAAAATAAAAGAAATATTGTAGGGGGCCTCCCATACAAAAAACGCAATTTTTTGCTCGATATCAATAAATCGTAACAGGTAGGTAATTAACTAAATTTATGTACCTACTGTTGTTTACCCTTCGTAGGCCCACTTGGCCGGTTTTTTTAAATAGTGTTATGGAAAATAAAAAGAACTTAAATATTTTTTTAAAAGTATTATGAAAAAGTGTTTCTACAGTAATAATAATAATTTAGGCCTTCCAATCTAAATTGTACATCAATCAGCACACCAGTCTACATCTATACTAATAATAATGCTGAAGGGTTTGTTCTTTTGGTTGAACGCACTAATCTCATAAACTGCTGGTTCGAATAGAAAAAATATTTTTATGCTGGATAATCCATTTATTGAAGTAGACGGGTAATCACGCTACGACTATTACGAGTAAAAAGGGTTAGAAAAACGGGTAAAAAATATTCCTTTCGAGTGCTTCCGCTGCGTGTGCTGCGTAAACGGTTTATGATACATAAATACATAAATATAATGACGGAACTAATATCGTACAAAAGTTTTCCAAAAAAAAGTCCGTGGCAGAATATTTTGCCTAACTTTTAAGTTTGAAATAGTGCAGTAATTGTAAATGTTTTTTTAAACAATATTAACAATCTTTAACCAATTAAGTACCTACGTCATTCATGGAATGTACTTAATTTTAAATAAAATTTGTTTTTTTAGGAGATATAACAGTTTTAACAAAACAATATAAAAGTGATAATTTTGAGTGTTCTTAAGTATCACTCTAAAATTATTGGAATATATTTTAGTAATATTTACCCCAAATTAACTCAAATAAAACTGTAGGCAAAAATAGGTAACTAGTAAACTTAAAAAATAATAAAAAAGTCTCTTGTAACATCCCTTTTTACACGCATGCATCTTTTAAGAGGAAACACTAAGGGCGAGAGAATTGAAAAATAGATATGTATTTGTAAAGTCTATTGCTGTCGCGCAGTGGTTCGGGCACTCCCCCGCAGATCGTGATAGAGACTACTTGAACCGAAAATACCTACTAAAAGCACACAAAATCAACGCTTCATAGTCCCCCGATTCCTTTTCCAAAACTAGACCGATTTAAATACTTTTTTCATTAAAAATTAAAGAAAGGTTTTGGCCGTGTTCGAATATTTGCTTTTCTTTCTAAAATTTAGACAAATTTGTTTTCTGGATGTTTGAAGGCAGCGGAAAATTTGGCGAATTTTTTTAGATTTTTGAAGGCTCATATCTCTTTTATTTATTAATTTATGATAAAAAGGAAACCATAGAAACATGCCAATAGTGGCTATAGATTTTTGTGACAAAAATTATTGCTCTACTGGCATTATCTAGGGAGGAAACAGGGGACTACGTTTGTATGGAAAAACGGGCCTTGTGTTTCCTCTTAACTGACACACCAATTACCGATACATTACAATGGTGTTTAGGCCGTGTGGTGTTAACAGCTCCTAAGAAGGGATGAAGGGCGGCCAGTTTGTACGTAATTATATCTGTGTTCCAATTGTGTACAGGAGGCAATTTGGAATCCTATAGATTTGGGCCTTTTGTCAGACCCCAGTGTACTCATGCTGATCTCAGAGTATCTTTGTATAAGAAAGCTGTTATTATACCCATATACCTATATAAAGAAAATACGAGAAACAAGAGATTAAAATTTTGGAAAAAATATGTTTTTAGGTTTTTTATAGGTACAAATAAAGCTTTTTCTTTTCCATTTATATTTCTATTGTTAGGGTGGTCGGTGGATATTTCTTTCATAAATATTGAGGGTGCGTAAAGCGCGTTTTTCTATTAAGGTTTTCTCTAATTTAAAACATTAAGCTTTTAAGTGCTAACTTTTGTAACTCTGTTTCTTTGCCTGTTACTTGAACAGATTTTTGCTGTAATTCGGAAAGTAAAAAAACATGCTACAAAGTTTTATGGCGTGTCAATAACTTCTCAATTTAGTATAGAAAAAGCGATCGAAGCCGCGGGCGGATCTTCAGTCAGAAATTAAGTTTTTCTACGCTACGCTAACGTACTTAGCAACAGATATCTATCGAGGAAAGCGGACTATACATGTTTTATGAATGTACACGCTACTTCATTCTATATTCTGTCGTCGTTTCCTATCAGAAAGTAAGACGTGGCGAAACTTTTAATTTATACAAATAATTGTAAATGTTGTCTGTCGAGGCATAAAATGTAATACTTAATAAATACTTTGTTGATAATCTTCTTATCTTATCTTTAGTTATACTGAATATAACTGAGTTAGACCTTATTCTAATGTTAAGATAGTAAGTCATTGAATGTGTTTATTATACTCGCATACGAACTTTAACGACGGATACATTTTTTAAATCGCCGATTTCTTAATGAGCTTAAGTCAACAATGTCAGCAAAACCTCAACGATAAAAATGAAGTGGCACGATTATAAGAATACACACTTATGTAGAAATTAAACGTTTGAATACTAAATATTTAAATAGGTCGACTTATCCTTTGCTACAAGTCACTGCAATCGACTTTTGAAAAGCCGCTTTTTAGTAGCGGCATTTAGCCTCTTTCCAGTCGCAAAAACGCCAATCTAAGATGCTAGTATTCAGTAGTTAATAGCTGTGGTATGCAGAAACTAGCGAAAATTTCTGTCGCTAAGTTACTAAGTCAAAAATAGTGACGTACACAAATTTCAATACCCGAAATAAAGATAAACTTGCCGTTCCAGGATTCAGACAGTAAAGTGGGTAATTCCGTAATTCGTTCATGAGAAATTGTATTCGTATTTTCAACAAATTACCACTGTCAATTGCTGAACTCCCTGTACATAAACTCAAATCATGTATCAAAATTATTTTAATGAAAAAGGACTTTTATTATACTACGAGGGTGGGTCAATAAGTCCGTGACTTTTGGAATAAAACACAGATTTTTTGATAAATAAATCATTTTATTTTTCAACGTAGTCTCCCTTGAGCTCTATACACTTTGTCCAACGCTTCTCCAATTTTTTTATCCCTTCCAAAAAATATGATTTGTCGAGGTCCTCAAAATAGACCTTTGTTTGCGAGATGACTTTATCATTGGAGTCAAATCTTTTTCCACCAAGCCATTTCTTCAGGTTTGGGAACAAGAAGTAGTCACTCGGAGCCAGATCTGGAGAATAGGGCGGATGAGGGAGCAATTCATAGCCCAATTCATGGATTTTTGCCATGGCAACTGCACATGTGTGTACCCTTGCATTGTCTTGGTGGAAAAGAACTTTTTTCTTGGCCAAATGAGGTCGGTTTTTTTTTCAAATCGTCATTGAAGCGGTCCAATAAGTTGGCATAATATTCCCCATTGATTGTTCTTCCCTTTTGAAGGTAGTCAATGTAGATTATCCCACGTGCATCCCAAAAAACAGTCGCCATAACTTTATTGGCTGACAAACCCACCTTGGCCTTCTTTGGCGCTGATTCACCCTTACAAACCCACTGTTTTGACCGTTGTTTGGTCTCTGGTGTGTTGTGATGGATCCATGTTTCGTCCACGGTTACAAAACGGCGCAAAAACTCCTCCATATTGCGACTAAACAACGCCAAACCTTCCTGTGAAGTTGTTACACGATTGCGTTTGTGGTCGACTGTGAGCAAACGCGGCACCCATCTTGCGGAAAGCTTTCTCATACCCAAGTGATCTTTCAAAATTGAAACCACTGAGCCATGCGAGATCCCTACGGCTTCCACAATCTCTTGCACTTTCAATCTTCGGTCGGCCAACACCATATCGTGAATTTTTTCGATTGTTTCGGGTGTAGAGACCTCAACTGGGCGTCCAGGACGTTCGGCATCTTCAGTGCTTGTACGGCCACAATGAAATTCAGTAAACCACTTTTTTACCATTGAAATCGATGGTGCAGAGTCCCCATAGTATTTATCAAGCTTAGCCTTGGTCTCGGTAATGGGTTTATTTCGCAAAAAATAATGCTTAATAAGCACACGAAATTCACTTTTTTCCATTTATTCCTCATATTACTGGGTAGTCTGATAAAGATAGCTGTCAGACACAAACTAACTGACGCAGCAAGTTCAAATTTTGGTAGGATACAACTGACAGATACCTGTTGCCAGGAGTAGTGTTGCTTTTTCGGTAAAGAGGTCAGAAATTCAAAAAGTCACGGACTTATTGACCCGCCCTCGTTTCTTATCTATATATATAAAAATGAATCCGTATTTTACCTTGGTCATCGCATCACGCGTGAACGGCTGGGCCGATTTTGCTAATTCTTCTTTGTTTTGTTTGTCATTGTCAGGAGAATGTTCTTATGAAAGAAAAAATTAGGAAAATGGCGCAGAAAATTAGAAAATTTAAAAAAAACCTTATCACCATACTAAATTATTTTTTATGTATCCTTAGCGGTTATGACAATTTAAACTTTTTTAATGCATGGCGTTTGACATCACATTGACAGAATGCGTGCTGCAAATATCGTCAGGAAACTGAATTTTGCACATGGCCAGTATATCGCCTGTTACCGTGTCGGAATACCAACAAAACTATTTACATACCCGCCAGAAACAAAAACAAAGAATGTTCTGTATAGCATAATAATAATTAACAATCGTTAACATTTTTTTATTGTACCATTTCGTAATCAATATTTATAGTTAAGACAGGACGTCTGTCGGGTCTGCTAGTGATTATATAAATGATATGAGCGTGTGGCTTTAAATTGTCCTAGCTCGTACTGGCATATATCTTATGTAAACATATTTATTTAAAAAGAGGCTGACAATACTGACCGAGTTTCTTGCGCTGCTTCTCGGCTCGGCACTAGCCCACATTTGTCCCGAAGCAGTGGTAGGGTTAAATATTGGGACGTGTAAAAGCGCCTCCAGGAGCCTATTTGCAGAAATGGTGGCTCAGGGTGTTCAACAAACAATACTGGCCATTTGTTTTTATAAAATCACGGATTACTCACCAATTTCGTCTTATTTTTATTGTAAATAGCATTTTTATAACATCACTAAACGCATTTGTTTGTCGATGAATAGTATTGATCCACACGAGAGGTGTGGTCTATTTTTATAACCTCATTCAGTCATTATCCACCTGTCCCCACAAGCAGTTCATCGTCGAAAGTATCTCTCGTTTATCATTGATACTTATCGACTAGAGCGAGGATGTTCCACATTCGATCGTTTCTGGGGCTCTACTTCGCAATACTAAAAACGTATATTCGTCTATATACGTCCCTTACACCCGCGGCGGGAAACATACTCGCAGGAGTAGAACTAATTATAACAACTATCACAAAACCACGCTGAAATCATTCATCGTGGGCGCTGATAAAGGATCGCCGTACCGCATTCGATTAGTAGTCCCACATAACTTTTTCCCGTGTCACATGTCTTCACGATAGCACGGAAAGGAATTGCTAAAATTGGTGCCTGTTCATTTGGTGTATCCTAAACCGCTGTGTGACTTGATGAGTTATGTAAGAAACAAATAAAAATTCTTATCGGATTAAAAATGTTGTGTTGTGTTGTATGATTTTTTTTCATAAATTAAAATCATAAAAGACATTTATCAGCAGAAAAAAAAATGGCGTTCAAGAAAGAAAGTTTTCTATTAGAAATGGACCCGCACCTGGGCCCAGTCGTTTATTATTGTACTCTTATAACTAGCGCTCTGCCCGCGTGGAATTCGATTAAATCCAGATTTAATAACGGTTATATCGCGTAATCTATATCAAATTGAGAAATTATTAAATCTTCATTTAAAAATTTCTACCCCTTTTACCTTATTGAGGGATTATATTAGGGGAAAACCTATTCTATCCTTTCTCCGGACTATCTCTAAGTAGTTATACTGAATGTCGTCTAAACGGTTCAGCGGTTTAAGCGTAATCTGGTAACAAACAAACAGTTACACTAACGCATTTATAACACTAGTATGAATTAAACTGTGTAAGTTAGTGTTTTACTAAACATTCTGTCTAAAAAGTAATTTATTTAGTAGTCAAATGGAATGTGGATTAGCTTCACACGCGAGTCTTCTTTCCTTTCTTATCTATGAAGTGCGTGAAATTTTACGCTGAAGTAGCGAGCATCTGCGTATCCCGCAGCGTGAAATATAAAAGCTACTAGCAGTCCGCCCCGGCTTTTGCACTGTTTTAACAATAAAGATAATGCATATGAACATGTCTTTCATATTGATTCAACCAACATATGAACCTTAACATCGCAAACATAACAAAAAATGTTTTTTTTTTTCAATTTAGTACAGTATCGGAAGTTATGCGCTTTCGTACATTGCGGTGATTAAGCTTTATAGATTTGTAAAATACCTCATAAAGACTAAAAAAACGACTCTATAAATTTTATATTATAAATTTGCACTCTATCAAATCACAATAAAATTCCATTCACAGACATTTTAGCTCTTGCCCGCGACTTCGTTCGTACGTTCGGTATTTTTAATTTGAAACTATGCCACGGGCACCGAACTTTTTTTTGGTACTATGTGTTGCTATTCCAACCTCTAATCAAGGCGACTGCTCCTACAGCCGACTTACCAAAATCTTATTTGTATCGACGCATCAATTCCAAGTTAACATTATTATACAAATAAAAGGTACTATGGCGAAGACAAATGTAAAATCAGCTTTCTATAAATTTTATACCTTACATATTTATTAGGAAACGATTTTGATTTTTTATTTAACTGTTAGTATGTACAAGCGTTCTTCTAAAATTTACCTGACACTCTGTATACGTAACTACGAAAAAAAAAGAATACGTGTTTGCTTATTAACTGAGGTATATAATATAGTGTGTGTGGTAGTATATACGTATCTTGTTCACAGGTGATTTGACGTGCCCTCTGCCAAGCGTTCCAGTGGCGCGTCACCCTGACAAAGTGATATCAGCAAGGTGGCATCCCGACGATTTCTCCTTCCTTTCGACATCGGCTGACAAGACAGCTGTCCTTTGGACCATACCACCGGTTTAGAATGCGTATTGTAATCTGTCCGAATCGCTTAACATTGTTAGACCGGGCCCAACGGCGACCCTGCCCATTGATGTTATTGAACTTACATAAAGTTATGTTTTGTCCTTCCCAGTGATTGTTCTGCTAGCAATCGATTAGGCAGAGTCACCGATAGGATATGGGTCTAGCTAGATAGACAACTATACTTAGATATCTGTGTGAGTATACCGACCCAACGACAAGAATCAAAATTTACTTAGAACACTCTTTTATAAATTATGTATGTTTATTAAACGCTAGGTTATAAATAGGTGGCCTAAATTTTTCGATATTTGCCGTTTCGATTGTGGTTTTAATAATTTCGTACTGACATACCATAAGACAGCTGTAACACAAAGGTTTGATGGACTGAACTTTGACCTTGAAGAAAGAATATGTTTACAGTAGGTATCGATCTGTTGGGCTACGACAAGAAATATATAAACGTCTACCATAATGAGTTAATCAAATATTTTTTTAAGAAGTAGAAGTTGGTTAAGGAAGCAATTTGAATGACAATCAAAAAGATGCTATTTTCTATTACATACCTACACAGAAAACCCTTTCCTTTAAACACTCGGTGTTGGCAGCATCTCCGCGCTTCACTTTGAAGGCGATTTGATTAGTTTAAAAAAACAGTGAGTCACTTAGCTTATGTTAGAGCCTATATAAAAAATACAATAACTTTTGACTTTTGTGTGTATAGTTGTGATAAAATTGTATTAGGGTGAATAAAAAACGTACTCTTCCAACATACACACAACAGTTTAGTAATGTTTGTTATTAAATTTAATATTATATAGGTAGCTACTTGCATTAAATTATATTTGGTTTATTTGGTGAAGAAAAGATAAATTACTTATTAAACCTATAGTAAAACGTATAAAATATCAGGATTCATTATTTAAGTATTATAGGAAATAAAAGAAGAATTATGATACAACGAATCAAACACAAACGGCAATTTTACACCGTAACATTTTATTAATCAATAAAAATACATTTAAAACCTCTTAACAATATACACTAAAATATACATAGTCATTTTTAAATCGCGTTAAAGTATTAATACTTAGTTATAATCTCATTTTCGATATAAAAACGTTTTCTGTTTTTAATAAATTATTTTTTGAGTTGCCTCATATTGTTTATAACAATAAGTAAGATACCAATTATAAGATAACTGTGCTATGTATCTATTTAATGAAACTTTACGCTATGAATTTGTAGATACGGCAAAGACTATCGCACATAATAACGTATTATGTACTTGTGAAATAGTTTAAAAATGTGCGAAGCGCCATTTCTGGAACCTTGGTGCGTCTCAGCTGCATCAAATGAAAGCTTTAAATGCATTGTGACCAGTGGGTCCGATGTAATTCTTAATATCTATAAATATATTCGAATAAATAAATTTTACTAGAAAATTAGAAACTTATTATTGTTTGTACAAGAAGACATATACAATTATGTATGTGTAGGTTGAGTTTCTGAGATGCGCTTGATCGGCAAACAATCACAAGTCTCAAAACTTCATTAAATATTTTTACATGGGAATCGTTCACCAAAAATTTGCACAAATTTGCAGCGATATACCAAAATTACTGACAAATCCTACGGATTTCGCCCAGAAAGCCCATTTCAAAAACTCTCCTTATCTAAATACACTTGTGTAGTTAATTATAGTCTGATATCGACTAAACAGTTAACAATGCCAATAAAATAACATACTTAATGTAAATACCAGGAAAAGCGGTTTACTGGTGATAACATTGTCACAATTTATTATAGAATAAAAACTAAATCAATAAACATGACATGGCAGGAATACTAATGCTAAATACTTGCATAGGTACACATTTTTAAAATACGTAATAAAACAACTGGTTATAACAAATAGTAAAACATACGACCTCAAATAGTTGCGTCTTCTTAGTTTTAATAAAATAATTAATGTTCCGTACAATATGCCTATTGTATCGCTGAAATATTATTAAATGATTATATTATCATTATGAATTGAAAGAAGTATCTAGCGGTCGGGTCTAATACTTCTTGTTTAGTCTCAACTACAGTATATATTCTAAACAGGGCCTCAATTCCGCTAATTTACAAATTGCTCAATAGAATCGTAATTGCATCGCAATCGTATATTTTGGCATTACTACCATAATAAATGTGTAAAAATATACAATTGAGATGCAATTGCGATTCTATTGAGCCATTTGTAAATTAGCGGAATTGGGGGCCAGAAATGATGTGTGTCCGCTATAATGGTAGAAACTATAAATGTATGTACTATAGACATTAGTCGATTCAAATTTTAAGATACCTTTACCCGATTTTATTAAAGAATATCTGAACTCGTAAATTCGTGTGGTCCTCTGCCGCAGAGCCACTGTCTTAGAAACTGATCAATTATATCTTAATAGGATGTTGGTCAAACGAACATAACTTACGTATGCCGATGTCGGCTGTACGTGCCTTAGTTTACTATAAAATAGACTTTGATCGTGGCTCTGCTGCCGAGCATACTCCCTAACAGCGCCACGAGGAATATGTACTCAGGAAAGGTAAACGCTACTGTTTTTGGATTAAAACTGTTGTACGAGTAGTGTGTATGGCGTTCATGTTTAAAAATATCATTTTTAGACAGCAGTTTTATTTTATTTTACCATTACTACATTTTTCTTAGAAAGCGCCTAATTATTTTATTACTACTTGTACAACAGTTTTAATCCAAAAATAGTAGCGTTTATCTTTCCCGAGTACATATTTCTTGTGGCGCTGCCGAGCATACTCCTTGTATGCTCGGCAGCAGAGCCACAATCAATGTCTATTTTATTTTAAACTAAGGCACGTACAGCCGACATCGGTATAAGTACGTTATGATCGTTTGACAAACATCCTTTTAAGATATAAGGGATCGGTTTCTAAGGCAGTGGCTCTGCGGCAGAGGACCACATGTAAATTCGACTTAAACACATTGTTTTCAAAATTTCGATCCCGATCTAGTGAAAGATTTGGCTGTAATGTTTAAGTTGAAAGCTTAGTCGTGTTAGACATCTTATTTTAATTAATAGACTATGGATGTAAAGAATTAACCATTCAAAAAATGGAGTGAGTGAAGTAATATAAAGAAACAGTGAAAAACTTTGAACCATTTCCAAAGTATTTATTTGTAAATTTTTGCTATTTTTAATATTTTCGGTAGAGAGGTAGTTTCCTCAGTGAAACGCGTTACTTTAAACTAGGAACTAAAGAACAGAAGGCATACTACTGTTCTTAACATACCAAGAACACTTATAAATATTAAGACAATTTAAACAACAGTATATTGTTTAAATTGTCGTAATATTTATGAAGATGAACCTAATTAAGAAAATAATGATATTAAAATATATTTTTTGTTACATGTCTTCACTTGTAATTACTAAATTTGAAAGTATTATAATATTTTACATCCATTAAATATAGTTTTAACAATAGTTCTGTTTATGGTTATATCATCATCGATTGTTTGTGTTGTTATTTAGATCGACAGTGATCTAAATAAAATATAATTAAGAGTAACACATTTTTAACACAAAAAAATGTACTGTTAATAAACATCTCAACAAGTATAGTGTAAAACATAATATGTTTTGTTAACTAAGCTAACAATAAATCTAAAAGATTCTAATGTTACTTATAATATTATTATAATTAAATGATAATGCAAATCATAAATGAAGGACTGTGCACAAATTTAATAAATTTATGTAAGATGTATGTATAACTTATAAATGTAATGTGGCTTATATGTATTCAACATATATATCTTGTCAAACAAGTGCTTACATTAAGTAGTGTTTGAAATATTTTTAAGTCTATTAAAATAATGTTACAATTCTTATTTTTATTATTATATTTGTGCTACGTCTGTGTAAGTAATTTGTTAAATAAATATTAAAACGATAACATATATTTTATGTATTACGTGTATTCATGATATAAATATTTTATGCTGAGTTATTGTAATTGACATGCCTTTATCCGTTACGTAAATAAACAAAAAAAATATACAATACGTAAAAAGATCTTTGTTAAACCGAATTTTTTAAACTTGTATATCCATTATAATTTAATAATATAATCACATTATTTACGAAGTTTGCGTTTTATTTAATAAAAGAATAATCTACCTAGGGTGGTTTGACGCACATTAACATGCCTAAGGGTCTCGGTAACCCAGTGGCCTGGATACTTTAAGTTCGCCACTCTTTACAGTTCACTTCCTGCAAGCAAGATCAGAGCAACGCTATACGTTTTTGTGTCAGCTTTTTAGCACGTTCACTGTTGAAGCTGATCGTATGGATACAGAATAAAGGTTCAAATCATCCAATCGTAGCCCTTTGGATACATGAATCCATATACGCATGCATATGCGTTAGGAGGCGAGTGCATTTTTGCAACTATATATTGCTGTAAGACTAAAAGCATTTTTTTGCAAGGATTCCAAAATCAAGTCTATTGACATTACAATAGTATTTGAGTCGCGCTTTAGATAGGATCCACCACCTTATGCTGTACATGTTTATTGATTCCAAAGATATAAAATTACACGACTGATTAAGTAACTACAATATTTATTGTAATTGTAACATAGGTAATAATTTAAAAAACCAGATTATTCGAACTCGTTGTTTTGTATTGAATTTCTCCTCTTAATTTTTAGGCTTTATGTAAAAGAAACTCGACATACATCCGGTACAAATCTTGTGGTCCTTTAACCCAAACTACGGAAAGAATTGACCAGATAAAGCCTTTGCTCTAGGTCCTAGCGTATCTGAGTGATCCAGGTGTAATAGGAACGTACCTTATTCTATGTTGTGTTAGTAGATGAATCGCCTTAATCGCAATTTTAATTCAATTACTGATGGCTTTATGCGATGGATTGACCTAAATTTAAATCCAAAATGGCTCGTCGAAAATGCGGATTAACTTAAAATCCGCAGAAATCGATGGAGCTCTACACTGATCAACAGAAAGTTAGTAAAAATTTTTTAATAAATTATATTTGAAGTGACTAATTTTAAGACTATTATATTTTAACTATCTTAACATTTATTTTGAAACAGGTGTATAATCTTAATTCTAATTCGAATGGTCCACTGAAGGATAAGCTGCAAAACATCCAACAATAATATAAATTTACAAGTAAGTGAAAGTTGTTTTGGCATGAGATTTCATCAACAAAGACTAGGTGACTAGGAGGTATACATACTTTTTTCATTAAATTTAATCATAATAATTAAGCACCTAAATATTTTTTGGCCAATTTTTTTATGACTACTATACTGTTGAGTTTTTGGTTTAAAAAAAGGAGTATTTGGTTATTTTTCTTTTGCGCACGTAGAGTCATAACTATTAGTTCCTCGGCACTCACATTTAGTTAAACTAGCGGACCCCCCAAAATTCGTATCGCCTCAGAATAGTATCAAAATTTTGACGGCTTAAGGTGAACGCACACTTATCCGAGCCGAACGAATCGAAGTCAATGAGGCCTCGCACACATATTATCCGCACTAGAAGAATCGACCGCGCCGAAAGAATCGCCCGCGAAATAGTACCCGCGCGTTTGTTTTTATACGCAACTGATAGAATGCGAGCGCATCGGTCGAGTGGACCGCATGAGCCGCGCCGAATCTGATGACGTTATCCGAATTTGTCTAGGATTTCTGGGGGTCTTTCAGATTCGAAGGATTCGACGCGGAGATGTGTGCGAGGTTTCATGAGATTTCATATATTGAATTCTAAAATTCGTTTCGTTCAACTCGTTCGGCGCGTTCACCTTTAAATGTCATCGTCGTGAAATATGGCGGGGTTAGAAAAAATGTGAAGAAATATATTATATTGATCTATGTTTGACGTCAACTTTTAAAAGTTTAAATAGTTATTACATATTACCTATTCCCCGCGAATACAAATACAAAAACAACAAAAATTTTAAAAATCTGTCCCGCTGTTCTCGTTTTATAAGCAGTGTAATTAACACGATTTTCTTTCTTATATATATAAAGGAGATTACAAAAAAAATTGGTAAAACTTTTAATACCAATGTATGAATGAGCTGGTAGTAGTCAAAAAATACACCAGTAAATGCAGTTTCTATAAAATAAAACTTATTGCTAACGTAAATTTTTGAATGATAGTTAAAAGCCGCCACCCATGTGTTTCAAAAGAATTTACAGGCAATCCATTTGGGTTTGGTAGGGGTAGTCCAATGACCAGCTAAGTCAATTTATTTTAATGGTTTTATTCATCGTTTATAAAGCTTTGGAATTCAGGTTTATTGGATTTAGAATTTGAGTTCCTAAGTTAGATGAAGTAGTAAATGATGTGGAAGGATTGAAATATTATATTCAACGCGAAGTGACTAGCCTTTCACGAAGACAACTCCCTTTCCAAATGCTGTTTTAAAGATTGCCTTTAAGAAATCCATGAAAAGCAAGGATACACTAATTCGATTAGCAGCAATAAACCATCACCAAACCTCTATGGTTTGGTTTCTATGAATATATAAAAACTTTTAAAATTTTCAAGCCGGTCTAGGCGTCTTTGGATAATCGGTAATCATCAATAAAAATAAAAAAAGATTTTGTAGAAGTTCGACATTTAAAGTCGGTTAAAATAGAATCCATACTTAATTAAACAAAGAAAGCTAGGATTGTAGGTAGGCAAGTAATAACAGTTAAAAACCCATAAGCTACTGCTTCTGCTATCTAACAGGAATATACTACTAATATACAAGATTACATCAAGCGAGTGTCAAGATCTATAAGTATGTCCCTATTTCCGGCGAATCCGTCTGTAGGTGTAGCCTATAGGTTTCGCGAGTGAGAGTCAACTTATGTGTCAATCCAATCCAAATTTAACGTGATGATTGCCAATTTGGGGGAGCCTCGAACAACTTGAGCTGCCCTCTAAGGCTCTAAGGATATATTTATTTAGTCAGTGATATTGATATCTGAAAATGTCACAGCTTTACCTATACAATTTACAATTTCTATTCTTATTTGAACAGTGATAAATTTCCTTGCGCAACTTCTTGCTCTTAGCCCACAGTTGTTCCTTAGCAATGGTAGAGAAAAATAAAGATGTAATGATGCCTCATGCCAAATAGAAACAATAAAAGATAACATAACTTTTATAAAATTACTGTTGCAGTATAAGTGCACTAAATAAAGAGGCAGGCAGTTAGTTAGAGGTAGGTATTTGAATATATTGTTTTAGGATTTTTTTAAATACATATTATGCCCTTATAACTTTACAACTTAAGTGATATTCGTGTTAAGTTATATTGGTCATATTATGTAGATACTTACTTACGTCATAACTTCAACCAAAGTTTTAAATAAATGGATAATTTGACTAGATTATTTTTTCCTAACCTAATAAATAACATAATCTGTCACTAATCTCTTGTATGGCCACTACAAAAATCCATAAATATTTCAAAGTGATAAAATAACTGAGTGTCAGACAGGAAAAATGTTGCTAATTAATTGCTTTAAGTGTCATTCACTTCGCGGATAACGATAGGGAATTGAAAGCGTATCTACTCCTAACCCAATTCGAGTGAGTGCACAGATGCAAAAGCAAAAAAAAAAATGTTTGCCTGCAAAGTCGGTTTTACGGGCGAAGATTTTACGTGACAACGTCTTTTCACTACAGACACAGCTGACGATACTTTAACCACACGTGTGAACTTTGTATTATGACGCTTTCTTGTTTTTCCAACGCCAAGAACGTTCGAGAAAGACAAAGACAGAGACACAAGCATGCGCCGATTCAATGCGCCTAATTCTCTAGTGCTGCGCGCGCGGCAGACCGATCATAGTTGAGTGGGAGAGAGACGCAAGGCATTCGGCGGGCCTCTCTCTCGTTCGGTGACTCATCGTAACGTTACCGAGCGTTACACTTTTTCATAAGTGACTCCCAGCCGCAACCTAATTTAAGACGTTGTCACGTCAAAATGTAACATACGTTACATTATTATACCATATACCATTATTTTAAAAATATTTTACGCCGTAACGATATTGTAATATGGTAAAGAGAGACTCAGTATGAAGCAGTAAAAAAAAGAATTAGGATTTTTAACACTTGTAAACTGGGATAAATTTTATTAAACATAATTAAGCTTCCTTACACAAATAAACTAAGTACATATGTGTCATAACAGTTTCGTATTGTATGCTTATTTATAACTTTTTTGTTTATTCTATATTTTGTATCTACAGCATGTTGATGCCAAGAAATAAAAAATATTATTATTATGGATTTTCTTTTTTCTAAATTCTAGTTTTCCAGTTTAGTTTTAACTTGGTGTGCAGCTAGAAATTACGAAATTTAAAGATGATTAAAGGAATCAATTCTTTGGTATCTACATAATGTATTAGAAAACTTAGATATTGCAACAAGTAAACAAATTACATACCTACCAGCTGAAAATCGATTCAATTAAAATTCACCGGTAATTTAGGAAATTACTGTTCAGCTTGTTATTATCAGTCTTCCCTAAATTTATTCGCTTACTATTTAACGTACATACTTATGTGCTGCAGAATTTAACGATAACAAAAAATATATTTAGGTATAATGTTATGTAAATATTGTTGCTGCACATTCGTTTTGAAGCTTTTTGTGCTATTTCGTAACTAAAAGATATTTCTTAAATTTTAATATAAACATTTTTCGCAACTACACAAATAATCGAATAAAGTTGGGAGTGCTAATGATTTTCATATATAATGGTCACTATTTTAAGAGGTAGTTTTTGCGGAATTTACCCATAACATGCTATCTTGTATTACACACTGACTCCCAAGAGAATTCAGTTCTTCCGTAAACATCGCGCTTGCAACTGTGCCGAAATATCGGAAACTCATATTAAGTAATAACTCATATCATATTAAGATAAGTTATTTTTATTTTATTACCTTATCCAAAAAAAAATATGTTAAGAAAGATATGTTATAAAACTGTAAAACTACAGTCATACGTACCAGTAGCAGTATGAAGTTTTTCTTTAAGCCTGGAAAAAATACGCTCATTCAAATACCTACAACATGCAAGTCTGTTGATTCATCGTATCTCATCATTGATCTATAACTTAATAGTATAAACATTTATGCATAGTAACAAGTATGTACATCAACATACACAAAAATTATTTACAATGACATCATGAAGTTAAGTAGTGAGTAATGATCATTTAAAAGACACATCGAAAATGAGAGGTCGCTACGCAAGTAGGTACCTACTTGCTTTAAAATAAAATTAACTACAAGTATGAATAAGAAATTATGATTTATATTATTACTTTCTGGAACAGAGCACCATAATAGTTCACATATTTATGCCACTTCTGTAATAACAAGGTAGGTATAGCTGTTGTGATTACTTATCGAGAATCCGATTTAGGTATACCTAATTCATCTTTTAAATATGCACTAATCACTCAATAACAAATAAAAAATTATAAGGCCTTAAGAGTATAACTAACGCTACAACTTACTTAGTACATTACCGAACTTTGAGTTGTTACTAACAACTCAAACTTGTTAGGCAAATTCTGCAACTTATTAAAAATTACGCATTTAACACCTCTATTTACAGGTTGTACCCATATTATCATTTTAAAATTGGAGTCAAACTAAAAAATATTCAATTACTATCTAGGTAGTATTATTCTGTTTACAATTCCAGCCTTGAGTTGTTTATAAATCCGATTTTTTGGCATCGTCGTCTGCGGGCGGCACCCCGGCGGCGGACATCTTGCGGCGTTCATTGCGCGCGCGCGACACCGGCCGGTAGTACTGCTCGCTGCGCCGGCGTCAGCGCTCCGGCGCGGGCGCCTCGGACTCGAGCTCCATCCACAGGGAACTTATCACCCGGGCCTCTGCGTTATTAAGTTTACTATTAGCCAGTTGTTCAGATATATCTAGGACAGAATTAGCGAAACATAAGTATTGCGAATTGGACCATAAGTGGACATTATGCTAAATTGTCATTTTGCGACCACTTTTGATAATTTAGCCATGACACCTCATGAGACACCTGTTCAGTCAACTAAGCTAAAACACGTTAACCACTTTCTTCAGTGCACCTCCAGTACTTAACTGAATTAGGTACAAAAGCTTTTTACTATAGATATTAATGCAAATTGAAACTACCGTTACCATTTTGCCCTTTAAAATTAGTAACACTATCGATAATGTTACTACAATAATAGCAGTAATTTAAACACACAATCATTGATGATATCGACATATATCAAAGAACACAACCATTGATTTTATTAACAGTAAGTATTTCAGCAATTTCAGCTACAAGAGGTAGGACCAACGGATGCATAATAATTGTTGAGCAGGTTTTAAATCGCAGTTTTAACGATTTTTTCTTAAATCGCGTGAGACTTTTTTATTAAATTTTTTATTATAATAAATATATAGGTAATTTAGGTAAGTCGTGTTTATTTAAGGACTAGCGGTCCCCCGCGACTTCGTTCGAGTAAATTTTGGATTTCTCACTAAATTCAACATATTTATCCAGTTCGAAACATCTTGGCATCATTTTCAATTATAATACACAGATTATACATTTGATAACCCTACATATCAGGTTTACCAATTTAGCTATTTGGGTTGGGTTGGTTGGTTTATTAATTAGGTTAAAAAGGTACAGCGCCATCTATGGCCGATAAACCGAACCAGAGTCACTAACCCCCGTATTTATAAACAAGTAAAAGTAATTACTTGACTAAAAGTAATTACTTGATAGACAATTTGCAAGCCTTAATCAAGAAATTACTAGAAGTTATAACTACCAAAAGTTAGCATTTCTAGCCAAATAATATGACTATTAATGGTGACCAATTTCTTTCACTTAAGGACTAGGTATGAACATTTTAAGTTATGACTTTCTTAAGCAATAAGTAATTACTTCTTTATAAATACGGGGGTAAGAGCAGTAGAATCATCAACTGATGATTTTGATAAATATTAAACTCATGATATCTTTTGAATAGTATGTCCGATTTGAATAATTCAAAAAGTTATTTACAGGTATTGATATAACCTTGAATATGAAGTTGTTTATTTGGATAAGGATTAATACCAAGGTACGAATAATGTAACCTACTTTGTACCGTCCTTAATCTTACATAAAAAAAGAGTTATAGTGGCGTATCTGTTATAGTTAGACATATAGTATTGCGGACTTTATTGTAGACTAGCTGTTCCCCGCGACTTCGTCCGCGTCAATTTCCGTTATTATGATCGCGATTATTTTTGCAACATTTTTCACTCATGCTTCGCTCCCTATTGGTCGCAGCGTGATGTTATATAGCCTAAAGCCTTCCTCGATAAATGGACTATCCAACACAAAAAGAATTTTTCAAATCGGACCAGTACTTTATGAGATTAGCGCGTTCAAACAAACAAACAAACAAACAAACAAACTCTTCAGCTTTATAATATTAGTATAGATAATGACGTCCTCTACAAAACTGCAGTACATTATTTTGCTCTATTGTCAATAGTTTTCGCAGCGTTCGCAATTTAATGATTTTTCTTTCACACCTTCGGTTACATAATCGAAGTTTTCATACGGATCCCTTACTTTTTTGATAATGTAATATAGCCTATGTCCATCGCAGATAAAGCAGGATTCTTATGGTGAAAGAATTTTTCAAATAAACAAACAAACAAACAAATCTTTCCTCTTTATAATATTATAGTATATAGTATATAGTATAGATGTTAAACGACAATACTGAAGGTATGCATGCGTTTTGTGTGGGAGGACACTTGCATTGCTGGCGTTGCACAAACACTATAGGTACGTGCAGGTAGTTTGGGGTTACTATGACGATAGTGGCGAGCGGAAATTATTAGCAAAATAGTTATTTATTTATATAAATTTCCTTATGGATTTCTGCGAAGTAATGCCAGAATATATTGGATTTAATCCCTTCGTATCCCATGATACACATATTATTGCGCGATAATCCGGGCCTGTGGAGCTTGGCGGTATTTTGACACGATCTTTTCCGCACTTTGTTGATAATGAGAGATTCAACTTATATCAACAGTTAATATTATTATTTTATAACATAGTTCGTACTATAGCTTTTTATTAGAAAATCGCAAAGAATACCTAGTTGACAAGGCTCATCTCATAATTTGATGAGTTTTTAAGCTCCTGTTATCGAGCTTTTTGTAAGTGGCCAAGGCCCATTTAGTCAGTTATGTTATATACCTACTTATATTTTTTTCCATAGATTTAATAATTAAATATATTTTTTTTCCATTGATATATCTTCATAGGGTCTTTTATCAGGGCAAGTCTAAAATTACCTAAACATGAAAATTTCGCTACTTATTCAAACTTGAAAATTTTATTGAATTTTCATTTGTTTATGGTTGTAAAAACAAATAATAACAGGCTTATTTCCAGACCAGTTAAAGGGTCTAAAAACGATCGATAACAACGTACCCCTTTCAGGTAAGGTATCTAATAAATTAAAAAAGTCAACTCGCCCGTTCTGGGGTTTGAACCAGAAATCCCTCGATAGCGCGCAGGCGCTTTACTAATTGAGCCTACTAGGGCCGACACGACGAAATTGCATTTCTCATCTGATTAACCACTAATTTTCGGGTCCAACAACGCCCGAAATGGGCGAGTAGTCGTAATAAATTTAATGGCAGGTGTTTCAGTACAATAGTAATATCTATTGTAATATTACTATTGTAAAATTAATTTTGAGTTAGGTACCTATTCCAATCTGATCCTTTAAACGGATCCGTCTTTCCGGACGAAACAATTATTATTAGTGATTTGAATTGAACGGATTTTCTGTTTGGATCCATTGAACATTTAGCTTGTCCAATATAATCCCTTAGCTTTATATGAATGAAGACATCGCACTCCATTAATCATGACGTAGGTTCATGCTTATTATATAGGTAAGCAATGGATCGGATTCAAATCATCAATCGTAGGCCTCCTTTAGGTTATGCGCCACAAATTAACATCTGTCCTGGACTTTCCGTATCCAGCCGCTGCTAAAAGTTCTCCTAAGGTCATCAGATAGATCGGATTGGACTAACATAATTTTATTTTTCTGATCCATTTTGATGTCTTTAACAGTGGTCCCTTATGGTTCACAATGCTATGGATTGTAATAACTCCTAATTTTAAATAAAATAGTAATTAGGTAAAAAGCAGACAAATAGACAACTAGCCATTAATAAAAGCGCCGATCTATTTGTAATAATTCCAGCTGGATGGCAATATCGTCTGATTTATTACCGGTGGAAATCATAAATTACTACTAAACGCTTACCTATAAATCAAAATTGGAAAGGTCTTGTTTACCATTTCTATAGTGCTCTGGGTATTTTACATATAAATTTGCAAAATATAAATAAATATAAGTCATGGTACGCGGGTTCGATTCCCGCACTGTTCACTTATTTGTGTGCATGAACATGTTTGTTTGCATACATACATTACAAACAAACATGTTACTTATTTTCTAATCCGTGGGTCTCGCTCGACAGCTTCGCCAGGCAGTGTAGAAGACACTTGCTTAAAGCGACCTGCCAGCATGTACTTCATTGATGTATGCAGCGGGTAGGTACCTACAACGTGAAGCCCGTGTATATGGTACTATCTTTCTCTTTAGATGCTCAAAGACATTGGTATGAGTAAGAGATATGGATAGATTAAATTGTAGGAACATTGTGTTGTAAGACCTCTGGTTCGCGATCATCGACCGCCCTTCCCGTATTTTATATTTACTTACCAGGCTTTGATTCGGGCTCCATATGCGGCGTCGTTTCGTTCATTTCCTCGATGCAGCTTTGTTCGTCGGGGAACTGAACGTGCTTCTTGACGCCCGTCCGGCTTGGCTTCGACAGTACCGACGCTGCAATGGAATTCAACGGTTAGCCAGCCAATACGGCTATTGGCACACACCAGGCGGGATTACGTAACAGACTCACGAATAGCGAAATTTATTACAACATACTGTGTTTGCTGATGGAAACACAGGTCTACATGGAATAGCCTAATAAACAAAAACGCAAAATGTTAACATACAGAGTCATTTATGCTATTATGAGTAAAATAGCGGACCATCAATCATTGTTACCGCGGACGAGGCAACAGAAGAACGTTCCAGCGAAAAGCATTGAAAAGAAACGCAACCGAATATTAAATGACTAAGATAATAACGACAAAACAAGCAAACATTGTAAGCAGCAAATGATGAAAACACAAAACAAAAGAATGCGAAAAAAGCAATTAAACGCTGAAAACGCAAAGACTTCATACGTATTTATTAACTTTGCACACTAAATTGGCACTGATGCGCCTTGTCGAGTTCGAGAATCAAAAACAGATCTCAGACCGTTTGAATTAGCTCGGTTCAAGGCACAAGAAAAATAACATGTAAGTTATAACGATAAATGTGTTGTTTGGTGCTTAATTTTTGTTTCGAATGTTCTACAAAACTAGGATAATGCCTTAAAAAATATCTACCAGATAAAAGACATACTAATTCTTGTTAAAATCAGGTCGGAAAAAGTATGTAGCGCAATAATGTAGGTACTACTCGTATGTACATGAACGTAAAGAAAAATGAATTTTATCTATTTTTCTGGTTACGATGTATCATTGTAAAGACTTATAGTACTTCGTGGATATTTACATGAACTATGATATAGAGCAAAAGAATACAAGGAAATGCAGCCAGTGCAGCTTACAAAGCTGAAACTCTGTTGACAATAAGATACATCCCGAAATAGTCTTATGATATTAAAATAGCAATATAAGGAGTTATGAGATTAGGTTATCAATAACAAACTAAAATGGAAATATACATGTCACCGATGGAGCTGAAACACTAGAGCTTGACGTAAAGACGGGCGACGGATTAATGTCTATTGCTTTTCGTCAAGACAAGAGGCTAGGTTTCTATGGATGAAATGAAGGTACCTTTCATAAAATTACTAGCGATTAACTAAGTATCGATTGTTGAATGAAAACAACACGCTTTCAACTTCAAAAACTTTTAATTGTTATCATGCCCAAAATATTATTTCGATCTGAGAGCCCATAATTTGATGGGAACAAATATCTTCCAATCAAAATCATTATCCTTTCTAAAGGGCCATAATAAAACTATCTCAACGGGATACTATATCTTTGGAGTATGATGTGATTAAGTCGAGTTTGTGATCGATAAATAATCACTTTTAGTCAAAGCTCTAGGGGCAAATATTCAATGTTGACAAAACATAAAAGCTCACAATTGGAAAAGGTCCGATCGTAATTCATCATGATTGTTTGAATAACATTTGCCGAGTCGGTACTCCCATAAGATAAATTAGATCAACTTATTAGACGGAACAAATATTTGTCTCTAGGGTTATACGAGTATTAATGCAATTTGCCTTGTAATATATAGCGTTAATTCGATACCAAACTAATGAATATATAATAAGCTCGAGTAGCTAGTAAGTATTACCTACTAGAGACTTCATCGACGCCGTACGCCACGTTTGGCCATACAATTTAGGGTTCCGTACGGGGCTTCCACGCAAAAAACGACCTTTTTTTGGCTATTTTTGTTCGATATTAATAAGTAGTATTAGGTAAGCACTACATTAACTAAATTTATGTAGTACCTACTGTTGTTTATCTAGTCAATTGTACGGAACCCTTCGTGCGCGAGTCCGAATCGCACTTGGCCGGTTATTATGTATTTAGAAAAACCGTTTCAGCTTGATCGTCTGATGTGTTTGGAAAATACTCATTGCTTTTTTATTGAAATACCGCCCCCGTTTTCATAATGCCAAATCCATCTACGAGTATAAGCTTAAACAGAAATAGTTAGTTGCGAATAAATAATGTAAACTACAACAATTCTGTCATAAACTAAAAATACATAAAATATGAAATATTTCTTTTGAGTAAATTTACTGTCGGACATCTGAGATTACTGGGAAAAATGAGACGAACTATAACTGCCTATTGAAATATTGTACTATAAACCCAAGTAGGTAAGTCTACTAATATACCCAGATAGATAACATGGAATGGTATTCTTAAACCACACGTGGGGAACATTGGCATAATGGAAACGACACTTTATGCTATAAAGCGTATCCACTAAATTAAAAGACGTTATTATTTTCCTGTGACCCAGTATATTCCGTAACTGGACTTACGTCTAGACCTATTCAATGGGGCAGCAGTTATACAGCACTACACAAGTGACTTTTTATGACTACACATTTTTCCTAGGAATCATTTCGCCTATCCTATAGAAAATTTCAAAACGGAGTGCTTCGAATATTATCTCTGTGCATATTTCTTAGGAATGTCAAAATACAAACTAACAATCAAACAAATTTTCTTACTTTCATATTATATTTGTTTTTAACTGATCAGTCAAACAAATATTGAGCAGTATATTAATAACTGGACCATTATTGCCAAACAGAATAATCGTTCACTTGTTTTGAATTTGCAAATAGATGTTTGGTATTTATGAAGTATCAGAATGATTTAGTAGATATCCTGGGTGAAGTGATAAAACGCGTCACTTGGAATATTATTTTGCTGGTTTTAGTCCTGTCTGTCCATTTGGTGATATTGAGCGACGTAAATTCAATTTCTCTCGTAACGCCGGAGTTTCAATTTCTGCAATATAGTTGATGATGAAAAACATATACGTCTAAAGGATGGATTCACTCCCTAAACCAATTTTAATAAACATGAAACCCTTTTTATTTTCGCCATGTCTGTTCTGTCTGTTCGCCTGTGGTCATTCTTAGATACTAAGTACCTAATATGTAGATGGAAGCTGAGATTTGACATGGATTGCAGGTGGAAAACTAGAGAGTTACATATAAAAAAAACCAGTTAAAAACATTGAAAGAACTACGAGAGTTGAAATATATTTAAGGATTTCCTTCGTTTTTGGTGCACAATTTGAAAAGCTTTAATTACAATTGTGCACCAATTCCGAGCTAGGGCTAAGCATAATTTTGAACAGACTCGTTTGAACTGATTCGGGATTTTTTTATCGTATTTTGTATGTATAAAATTGAATAAAAATCTAAGTATTTGTACCGGTTGCATTATCTGCCTGGTTTTTATTTATATAAATAAAAACAGGACATTAAGAAAAGGAAGAAAATAAAGTTTAAAACATTTACCCGCCTTTTACAGTAATTTTTCTGTGAATTCTTAGTTAATTGTGAATTTAACGAATAAATTTGACAGACTCTGAAGCTTTAGCATAAAAAAGGGGAACGCAAGCCCCTAACATAAATTGAGAAAGCTTGGTTGAAAGTGTTAATTAATGCATCCAAAACCATGCACCAAATTTTCACCTGTTTCGATCTCTTCGGAATTATTTAGGTAGTATTAGGTTAACATTTACAGAAAACTGTCAAAAACTTTTGTTTTATTTTTAGACAACGATTTCATTTAACTCTCGTGATTATACAGTAACGGGACTTTGTCACGGTCTACAAGATACTGATCAAATTAGCACATGTATTTTTGTATATCTTCGTATTTTATTATATAAATAAAATTAAAAAGGTAACTTTAAAAGTCATATTTTAACAATTTAGTTACTACATAAAGTAAAAAACATATCTTGTTTCTGTATACAATTTACGAAGAAACTTTTCCCCCGGTCTTAAATTACTATTTCTAAAAACACGAGCTCGTAAACTATCTTATCCGACGTCACTAGCCCGGGCGGCGCTGAACTCTATAAAAACCTTAACAAGTGTGCTAAGTCCTTAGATAACCAGTGCATTCGAGTGTTAATAAAGTGGGTGTTATAATCAGTTCTTGTGGCTCTTAAATACGTCTGTTAGTCGGAAAGATATATGGACTTAGGATCACACAAATTGCGAATGGAAATAGTAAGATCCGTATCAACATTAACTATGCCTTTTAACATTTTGTAACTGCTCTACATAGAACGGATCGCACACAATGGGGACTACCGTTTCTTTGCTCACCAGTTGGCGCCACTGTAGACTGAGGTCCGGAGGTATAGCTGTCAAAGGCGATTGGCGCCGAAACAAAGTGTTATATCTTGAATCTAATTAAGGTTATATTGTTTATAAATAACTATCTTGATATCAACAAACTAACTTCTGAAATAGTTGCTCTTGAGCCCCCCTATTTTTGCGCTTTTTCTTAATTCCGCTTTTAAAGCGTTCACATTAATCGCCAAATAATCCATATTTGCGATATTTTACGAAGGAGATCACTTTCCAGCAGGTAAATAAAAGAAATTATAATTTATGCATCAAACTACGCTAAAACCAGTACAAAGTGAATGATATTGGACCTCACGCGACACTAGCACCTCTAGTGGCAAATTCACTAGCGATAGCCCCCATTAAGACGATGCATAACTGGCATTATTACGGGTTTGATAATGTGGACAAAATCACACAGGACATGGTTCTGATCCCAATTTGAATAACTGTTTAAAGCTCTCGGATTTTGGAAAACAGAAACAACGAAGGTACTACAAACACCCAGACCCGAAAAAATGTAGAAAAAGACTTTATTTTTCCACTGACCCGTCCGGGAATCGAACCCAGGACCTCGGAGCAGGCGACACATTGAAAACCGGTGTGTACGCCACCCCGCCACCTAGGTCGTCAATACAATAGTACCTAGTTACTTTATTTTCAAATGTGTGTATTGTAACTTTAATTGTGTTTTTCTTTCTTTAATCAAAGTAAAGTTTACGTCACATAAAAGATTAAAAATAATTTAATCCCCATTTAGTTAGTGTAACTCTTTTTTATAGAAATACAAAATAGGTCAACATTTTCTCTGTTTCCTGAAAAAAGAGTTGGTGTTTCTTAAGATAATAAATCGAAATCGAAATCGATGTTCAGTAATGGTCAAAATAACGAGCTTATTTGGCAGTGTCTACGTTGTGGCTGCGAATAGTAAGCAAGTACAGGTAGAGAAGACTAATTGAGAGCCTGGTCTGCTGCGTTGTAGTGCTAAGAATAATGTAAGTTATTTTCCGAAAGCTCGAAACAGAGTTGTGAAACGTAATAAGCTTTTTTCTGCTAATTTGTATTCAGAATCTATTCTATTTAGCTTCAACAGAAAAAAACTACATTTACTTTATGCAGCAAAGGCAGTCTGTTTCTGGCGCAGTATTAATATAAGAACCTTTCCTGTTGCTTTTTTAAAGTATATATAACTGTTCCTCCACTAAACTTGCGCGTAATAACTGCCTCAGGGTTGTTTCACCTTACACTTTTTACCTAGTATAATATTTTAAAGAAGATCTGCTTATATTCGTGTTATTAGTAAGGAAAACTAATATCTAAAAAACGTGTTGTTTCCAAACGTGCTTATAACGTTTCAAATCCTAGTGCTCCATCGTTTTCAGGTTCCCAAACTCAACGAGAAACTCTTATAGATTCGCCATGTCCGTCTGTCTGTCTGTGTATACGTTTATCTGCTGCTAATGGCAGAGACTCTTACAACTATAGAAAGCTTTAATATTGGCATGGATTCTACTAATGATGTCGGCAAATTTGTAAAATCAAATCTTGAAAAAAGGTTTTTTTAGGTTTTGCAAAGCGCATGGTCTGCAGATGATGTTTTTTTACCGACCTAGAGCGGGCGTCGTCGAATAGGTTCTACAATTGTTTTGCTGTTGTTTGAATACCATTATTGGATTCAGGAATCCGATTTTGAAATACTATGTAACCGCTCTCTGTTTCTTGTCAAACACTTATGAGTAAGGATTGAAAGGCTAACCCCCGTATTTATAAAGAAGTAATTACTTATTGCTTAAGAAAGTCATAACTTAAAGTGTTCATACCTAGTGCTTAAGTGAAAGAAATTGGTCACCATTTATAGTCACATTATTTGGTTGAAAATGCTAACTTTTGGTAGTTATAACTTCTAGTAATGTCTTGATTAAGGCATACAAATTGTCTCTCAAGTAATTACTTGTAGTCAAGTAATTACTTTTACTTGTTTATAAATACGGGGGTAAGAGTCTGTTGTTTACTAACTTATTCAGCAAAAAAAAATACAAGTCCACTGACATTGTGAATTACGTATAAAACAATAAAATCAAGTAAATACGGAACCCTAGACTGTGCTCAGTCAGTTTTAATTTACTATAAAAAACACTTGGGACAAGTAATGCAGAATATCGTAAGAGTACTAAATGGCTTAGGTATGAATTGACATTCATATTTCAATCTCTTTAAAAATAAATACATGGATTACTAAAATCATAACCCTTCCTTTTGGATTTTCTGTAGTAGGGTAGTAAAACAATGTTTCGTTTTTAAACGTAATAGGTATTGGTATCACGGCAACATTATAAAAATAACATTGGTTTTAATACGAGCAAATGAGAAATCAAAAAGCTAAACTATTATAGCAAATGATTTTAAAACAAACAACGGCTGACATGCAAATGTGGGATCAAACTACTTATCGCTGAAAGCAATACAGCATCATCTCTTTATGTATGTCTTAAGTCTTACGTACGTTACATGCGTGCTAATCTCATTACGTAAATGGGTTCAAACGGGATAAACAAGGCTAGACCTTGCAAATACCTCACGACGAAAAACGTATTGTCTCCATTGATGTAATAAGTACCTATAAAAACTAGATACTTACACAATCGGCGTCAAAAAAAAAAGCGCCAAAACTAAAAGTGCACCCATTCAGCATAAGGGTGCACTTTCAGCACAACTCATATAAAAAGAATAGTTACAACATGACATTTATATTCCATTCCGACATAATTTTGCCGGGTTATAAAGTTGACAATGACACAAAATCAACGTCAATCATTCAAAAGATGACAGTTCTAGCCTAGCTGTTCCATTTTTGTATCGGCCTGTGTAGCTGTATCTAGTTCTTATAATAATCGACTAGCGAACCCGAAAGACGTTGTCCTGTCTTAACTATGAATATAGATTGGTTTGGTAACATTATTTTGATTATAATAATTATTATTATTATAATATTTTAGCGATTATAATAATATTATGCTTTATAATTCACAACATTCTTTGAGGTTTTTTTTTCTAGCGGGTATATAAATAGTTTTGTTGGTATTCCGACACGGGAACAGGCGATAGACATTACTGGCCAGTTGCAAAATTCTGTTATTTTCCCCTTATTTGACTGTATTTGTAGCACTCATTCTGTCAATGTTATGTCAAACGCCATACATTAAAAAGTTTAAATTGTCAAAAGCGCTAAGGTTACATTAGAAATATTTTAAAATAATGGTTAAATATTCTTGAATTTTCTAATTTTCCGCGCAATATTCTTATTTTTTTCTTCCATAAGAACATTCTCCTGGCAATAACAAACAAAACAAAAAAAGAATTAGCGAAATAGGACCAGCCGTTCACGCGTCATGCGATGACCAATAGAAATAGGGATACATCCTATTTAAAAAATTCTCGTGTTAGTTACCTTACTCCTCCGAAACGGCTTTACTGGTTTTTACCAAATTATATATGCATATTCAGGTCTGAGAATCGGCTACTATCTATTTTTCATACCCCTAAGTGATAAGGGTTGTTCACCCTAAAAATTTTTTTTTAATTTTTGGACAAATTTTTTTGTTTTTATTTTTCTATAATATGGCATTAAAATACATACCACCCTAAATTTGTACCCAATCACCAACCCCTATTTTTTAATAGCCATTTTAGTAATTTAAACATTTTTATGACAAAACAACGTTTGCCGGGTCAGCTAGTTTTTATACAGGGTGAAATTTTAACCACTTTCCAAATTTTAATATAGCAATCTATATCAAAAAAACAAGGCAAAAAACCAATGACGTAGTTTTCTTTTGGTATAGCCCAGTACAAAAATGACAATTTAAAGCACTTAGAAAATGTCCGCCAAAAATCTTAAAACACTTTTTTTACGCGATGTGCATCTCATTCATTCATTACAATACTATTCATAAGTTTTTCATTTTCCGATTTTCCATTGACCGTAAAAATTTAAAACTAAACTAATAATTTCGGGTGAAAACTTGATTTAAATTTTTTACTTCATAAATAGGCTCTAAATACGATACTGAACACATATAAAAATTTTGGAAAGTGGTTAAAATTTCATCCTGTATATACAGTTAGATGACTGTCACTCACTTATAACTTTGGAGGGTGCTTCAGAAAACTCCTCAGGATCGTGCCGGCTCGGCATCGGCCTTCCCGCGGAGCGACGGCGTCCGCTGGGCGCTGAACTCGTCGTCGTCGTGTGTTGCACGGTGGCCGTGTACTGCACGGCTGCTAACTGCGAAGAAAGAACATAGTCAAGTAACGGCCTTTGATCATCCCACTGCAAGGCCAGAACCTCCACCATTGAATTCAAGTTACCATACAATACAGCACAGGCATAATCACCACTCATGTGATCAGTGATCACAAAACGTCTTTTTAAAGTAGATTTGACGACCATTTGGATCAGCGGTAGTAAACGCTGCTTCTGAGCCATGGGTCGTGGGTTCGATCTCCGCACAGTACAAATATTTGTGAGTAAGTAAGTAATTATTTATTTGCATAAAACACGGTACATTTAGTTATTATCTTTAGGCATGGCACATACATGTTTTATCGATCTATCGATAAGCAAATGTTTGCTATCGTCGTGCATTTAACATTAATATACAGACAAAAATTTAAAATTATAAGCAATTAAATTAAACTTGCATTGATTTCAAAAATATTAGTTATTATGTCAAAAGATGTGTTACATTTAAAAGAAAAGTCAGAATATTGTAAAGAACAAAAAAAAATCAATTAAAAATTATACTTAGTCGCAATGATATTTAATTAGTCGTCAATGTCAATCGCAATAATACAATACAATGTCAGGCGATAGAACCAGGTCAAACAATATTTAAATTATTTGCTATTTTCTTAAAATGTATGTCACGGCAAAACCTTATAAACTCATTTGTGTCATAAAAACAATTTTCAACCAAAACTTTAAGTATGGTCCTCCTGAAAACAGGTAATGGTAGGATTTGGACATTATTTGGAAGTAAATTGAATAACCTTATACACATGCTATAACTATTTCTATGAAAACAGGTAGTAGCTGATGCTGGTACAGTTAACTTGTATGGATATCTCATAGAGTAGTGGCAATTCTCGTTTTTTTAGTAAAAGGATGCGAGTTTTTCTTCGTAAATATTAGAATTTCAAAAATATATAATGATGGCAATGCAAGTATATTCAAGCTTTTGAAAAGAGGCCTACATGATTCTAACTGCCCGACACCACAAATAGATCTGACACATTTTTTTTGTAAGATAAAAGCATGATTCATATTTGTGGAATTTCCCCAAAGCACCAGACCATATCTTAACAAAGAACCAACATAACCATGATATGCATGAAAATGTCTGTTTGTACTGGTCTGGGTGTTTTCTATTTATGTTAAGTATGTGTTTACAAAAAAAAAGTATATTTTTTATTTTATTTATTTAAAAGGTACACCAACAGTTTACATATTATACGCACTTAACTATAAATAACATACGTATATAAGTAAGTTTATCGGTTGTCTAGTACACCATACGACAGGGTAATTAATAGTAGCTTAATTTGGGACTAGATGGCTCTGTGTGGCCCAGTGAGGCATGTCTTAAGTATTATAACTGTTCCTCCACTAAACTTGCGCGTAATCATCACACAAGTTAAATAAGTACAAACAACATTGCTGCGATATGTAGCCAAAATGGTTTCCACTCAGTGGTAGTTCTACGGCAAAAGTAGCCATGTCGCTGGTTTTCTGTGGCAAACAGAGGTTGAGGAGCCACCGGCCCATGCAAACAGATATAAACATTTAAAACAAACAAGAGAACATAGATCAGTAATTAGTTATAATTTAAATTACTTATATGTGCCACAGAACATAGAAAGAGGTTTTCCATGTTCTGTGATATGTGCACTGTGATGCATCAAACTGAATTAGCACCACGCCGTCGATTTCTTAATGAATATAGTATTATATCATTTTCACAATAAGCATACCAAAAAAATTTCATTAGCCTACAAAAAAAAAGATAATTTGCTTTTAAGTCAAACCTGCTTGAAGTTAGAGAAAGTGAAAAATTAGGTATGATCCGTCGGTAGGTATATTTTGTACAAAACCAACAAGAATTATACCTATACCGATCTAACCATTCTGGTACGTTAAACTTTCCGGTGTCGATCACCATCCCTCTTGATACTCCAAATTGAAGTATTTATCAGCGGTTCTATGCAAATGCAGCACTCGGCGATAATCGAATTACACTCATGCAACCCCTAATATCAGCTGGTATACGGCACTAAAATTGTTAATTCCAACGCAGGAAATTTTGACACATACCTATTAGGTGATTACCCATTTAACCAGACGTTTATTTAAACACATAGGTATCTGTGCTTATGACAATTTATTTCTATTGTGTCTGTAATTTTCTGCATACGAGTGGCTAATTAGTTAGCTTGCGACTTAACGATATTACGAGTACTGACGGGAAACGACTTTACCCATGAGATCAAAAACGTTTCTTTTGTGTCTGAAATACTGTTCGGAAATGTGTAAAGTCGCTTAGAAACTCTTTTACTGTGATTAATATTGTAAATATTTTATAATTGATATAATTTACAAGGATCATGTCAGATTTTTACTGTTTGTGCTAGGAGTTCGCCTTCTGCTCGGATTTTGGCCTATTGTAGTACCTAGTTAGAAATAATAAATAATATCAAAATACAGACTTTTATTTATTTTTATGATTACATTTGAAATACCTACATATTACCATATTTTTTAACATATATTATGGTAATGTGTGTATATGTATATTATGGTAATGGTAATAATTACCTTAAGTTCACTCAAGTTTATTATTTCCCTTTCAAGGTTCACTAGAAATAAAACCATATTATTCGGAACTATTGCGAAATTTTAAAAATAAAGTTTTTCATATTTGGAAAGATCACTTTAATGAAATTTGTTTAGTAAAAGGCATTTGGTATAAAACTATGTCGTGTGAACCTCCTCGCTTACCATGGTTTTCGAATGTTAATTTAAGCCGAAAGTATATTGTTTTATTACTTAGACTTCGTTCTGGTCATATTCCGTCTAAAAAGTTCGCTTACCTGATAAAAAAATCCAACTCTCCGAACTGTGATAGGTGTTGTGATAAAATAGAGGATGTACAGCACTTGTTGACGGAATGTGTAAAGAACCATAGCGAGCGGCTGTCATTGGTGAGTCGACTAAATCTTAAGACGTTTGATGTAGGAGTCTTTCAAAGCATTTTGGCAAACCCTTCATCGGACGCTGCTAAACTTGTCTGCGACATGGTTTCAGCGCAACTGCACCAGTGACTGCTACTTATCATGTTTTTATCTTTTGCTATTTATTTAAGGTGTAGTTTTAGTATTGATTAGTTGTTGAGATTTAATTTAGGATTAGGTTACGATGGGACTGAAATACTCTTGTAAAAGTCCCTAAATTAATAAAAAGAAAAAAACAAAAAAAAGGTTCACTAGCATATATGTGGGAATAACGAATAGTTTGGAGTTTTAATTTTGTTTCAATAACGTTATTTTGTTATTTTATATTATTTAATAGCAACCCTAAAATTGTAATGTCAGAGGATATCATTTTTGAAAGTTGTCGGCAATGATATTACAAAGAAAATATCATTGGTTGTCGGATATGTGGTAAAAAAGTGTATGTTAAATTTCAAAATCACTTCATAAAATATACTAGATATAGGTACCTACGCTTTATATGAGAGTTTGATTAACTTCTTTGAACTTTTGTGGGGTTATAAAGTTTGCACAAATAAACTAACTTTACTATATAAAATGTTATCGTATAAACGTTTTTAGCTACCAAATAGACGCACCGCTATAATAATAAAGAAATACAAAATCTTGCCTAAAAAACGATTTCTTTTCTCCTTATTTTTTGCATCAAAATTATAATGAAATCAGTATCTTGATCAGACCTCGACAAAATCACAGTTTTAACAAAATGTTAGGTAAGAAAACGACAAATGTTTTCCAAGTCCAATCCGTTTAAAGATACTGTGTTATTTTTTTACGTTTCCAATATTACAATCTTTTGTTTTGGTCACGTAGGCTTTATATAACCAACAAAACGAATAGGACGAAACTCAATTTGACTTCGAAGTGTAGGATTGAACGCTACAGGATTGATTAGTCTTAAACCCTTTTTTCGCAATAAATGGTAGCCTCCTCTTCCAAGCTATAGCCTATCTTTATGAATCAAATTTCAACAAAACCGGTTCCACGGTTAAGACAGTTATACAGACGGAGTCACTATTGTATTCATATTATTAGTACTTTATTAGTTAGTATTTAGGGGTGGTGGATCTACCTCCTAGTGGTCCACCCTGGGCAACGGCATCTTTGGTTTGATTTTGGTTTGATGACGGCTAACAGATCCCTCTGCGGTGGTAGGCTGCCTGGATGCTACCACCCTCCAGCCGGAGTCCAGCGCCAAACAGTTTTTCTTTGTTGCCACCTTCTGGGTAAGCTCGCTCCATCTTAGGCTTCTTGTTAACCGTAGAGTTAAGTATGTAACTAGTCAAGAGCAAGCTCATTGATTACAAAAAAAATTGGGGTAGAAAGGAGTGTAACAATTATACCGAAACTACTATCTCTCACCGGCTTCCTCCAGACCAAGCCTACAAAAAATAGTAGTCCGGTGCGTAGTCATTATGCCTACTTTTATTCAAACATGGATAACATCAGTGGTTTGAAATCATAATTATGCAACTCCGATAGTGTCAGTTTTTACATCAGAGAAATTTAACTCGCATCCATCTTTATCTCGTCGAACTTTTATAACTGTTGTGAACTGGGTCGTAGAAATTGTCGGTCTTTATCCTTAAAATTTATTATCATAAAAACTAAAATTTACTATTGTCTACTCAACATAGTAGGACTCCTTAGACGTCAAATAATTGAATAAGGTTTAAAAAAAAGTTTACTCTAATGACAGTATCTATTTTTCGTGGTTTCCCTACCTCCGTATCAGTTCTCCAGTAAAAGATTTTAATTTATTTTACTTTAAATTTGGCTACAGTTTTAAATGTTCCTAACTCATATCATCGCGAAACTCCGCAACCTTGCCGTCAGCCCCATGTTAATTTGTTCGGTAGCCCTTTACCCCAAAAATAAAGCCGCCATCAACAAAAAATTTGGAAACAAGTACTCAAAACCACTTATCTATTTTTTTAAGCCGTGTTTATGTAATTTTAATTAGTCACGTTCTAAATTTACAAGTAAGAGTAAAATAATATGCAATCTCCTTTAGTCACAATGTTCAAACAAAAGGTCAACTGAGTAACATGCTGAATGGTTATCCCGAGCTTAACGAAGCAAGCAGGTCACGTATTGTAGTTCCAATAGCATTCAGTTTATTGTTCGACGGAAACTAGAAAACAAACTTTTATGTGTAGTAGTAACAGCCTATTGTCATCCCACTGCAGGGAAAAGGCCTCCATCATTGAATTCAAGTTACCACAGCAATGATGGCTGGCATAATCACCACGCTTCCCAAATGCTGGTTGGTGATCACAAACCTGAGCAACGTTCGAAAATTCGAAACTTTTTGTTCCACTACCTACTATGGGCGAGAAGCGAGTCGTGTTAGAAACTACTCGTAGAAACGAATTGTTGCTCAGGAAGCGAGTGTGTTGTATGATAAACTTGTGGAGCAAGTCCTCGCCAGCAGTGCAAACAGTTGGCGATCAACTATTAATATATGTGCTGCAGGGATATTGTTAAAGTCGTGATGTTATAATTTCACTAGTCTTAGTCATAATAATTATCCTGATTATTGTCAATCGTTTGCATTACCTACATTTTAACGGGCTAGTTTCAGTGCCATTATAATTTCACTAGACCGATACAGTGAAATTGTAAGGCAGTGATATTTTGACAATAATACTGGTTTAAGAAAGCCGTAAGATTATCAGAGTGATCGCTGATTGGTCCGTTTTCGTTACCAACTGAGCTGCAGGTTTTTCGTTTTACGAGATCTTATCGGTCACTGTAGTACTTTCGTCACTCTGTGTCAAAATATTTTCGCACCACAATGTCACACGTGCTTCCACTTGAATTTGATGTATCTGACTATTGAAACACTTCCAAATGATCACGATCATTTCGAAGATATTGACTAAAATAATCAAGTAAATACCTTATAAAAACATCAAAATATGATATTAAAAAAGGGCACGCTCCAATGTTGACCAATCAGAACACGCGGGGCTCCCACCACAAACTCAACTCATAATAAACATAGATTTATTATAATATCACTATTGCGGCCTAGTGAAATTACAATATCACTGAAAAGAGCCCGTGAAATCATACGAACCAGTCGTTATTGACAATAATCCTTGTGATATCACGTTTTTGACAAAATCCCTGGGAAGCATCTCTTTTGTTTACACGAAATGTATATCTTACTATATCGAAATGTGTATCTTATATTGTACGTTTCCTAAGAGAGAAAATAGCCGATAGTAAATCGCTTCATCGCCAGCGCTGCAGCGGTGGGAAAACTGCATAATTGAGCAAGCTACTTCGATGCTTTTTATCGGACAAAAGAAACGTCTGCCTTATGTACTTAATGGCTTACCGAAAGATAATAGGGGTTAAAGTATGAAATAGCCGATTTGTACTCAAAATCAAAATTGTTTATTTTTAATTTTTAATAAATTTATTTAATCAAAATAGTTACTATTATTATCTATACATTGCTGCCATCTAATAGGAAGGTCATTTATGCTTTTGTGATAGAACTCTGAGGATCTAGACTGCACAAACTGTGTGAAAGCATTTTGTACTGCCTCCTGGGAAGAAAACTTCTTGTCACGTAGATAATTGTCCATATCACGAATAAAATGGTAGTCCGTTGGAGCAAGGTCTGGCGAATACGGAGGATGTCGAATGGTTTCTAATTGCAGTTCCTGAAGGGTCAAAACGGTTTCTCGTGCTGTATAAGGTCTCGCGTTGTCATGAAGCAATAATGGTGAAGATCGATTCATGAGTCGGGGCTGTTTTACTGCTATTTTTTCCAACATTGTTCGGAGTTCGGAACAATAGACATCTGCCGTTATTGATTGACCAGATCAGAGAAAACTATAGTGAATAACACCATGCTGAGACCACCAAACAGTTACCATTACCTTTTTATTGGTAAGTTTTGCTTTAGAACACTGTTGTGGCGTTTGACCTGGGGTCAGCCATTGCATTTTTCTTTTACGGTTATCATAAAGAATCAACTTTTCATCACATGTCACAATTCGATTTAATATTCCTTCATTTCTGTACCGATTCAACCCAAGTTTCAACACGCGTTTTTTTTCTGCACATCAGTCAAATCATGAGGCACCCATTTTTCGTATTTTTTTATTTTATTGATTTGACGCAGATGAGTCAATATTGTGGGTAAGGTTACGTTAAACCATGCCGCTAATTCCTGGGTAGTTTGGCTAGGATCGGCTTCCACCATCTCTCTTAATTCATCGTTAATCACCTGTGTGAGCGGTCTTTCTCGTGGCTCGTTCTTCAAGTCGAAGTTTCCATCACGAAAGCGTTTAAATCAAAATCGCACGGTGCGTTCATTAGCAGATCCCTCTCCAAACGCAACATTGATATTGCGGGCTGTTTCTGCCGCGTTACTTCCGCGTCGGAACTCGTATTCAAAAATCACTCGAATTTTCGCAGTATCCATCTTTCTTGTCTAAGTTAAATAACAAAAACAATTGAAAGTCGATATTATGTTTCACGTTTTTTTAAAGAAGAACATCATAGAAACCATGTGGAAAAAGGTTCATTCGAAAACCTCAAACCATGAAGATTCTATGTCAATTCAAAGAACCTATTACAATAAAACGGCAATTTCATATTTTAACCCCTAATATAAGACTCGAAGCTAAAAAGGAAAATTATAAAAATTAAAAAAATATATATTCTTAGCGACTGTTTAGTTATTTATTTAGTTGACCTAGTCAAAATGTAGATTAATGAGTATTTTTTGAATTTTTTTTGTAAATTCATTATCCTTTTATTTTTAATCTAATTCAATGATAGAAAACAAAGAACTTACAGTCAAGCCGACTAGTCGGCTTTGTGGGTCTATACTCGTATGTCTGTAAAACCTGTTTGTAAACGTTGTTCAATAATAATAAATCCTCTAAAAGCGTCAAACTGAGCCAAATAAACGGTGTCAAGATATAGAATCCGCGGTGGGCGGGCTTGAATAGGGACAACGCAGTGCGCCAATCGCTCGGCGCCGTGATCTTAACCTCTCCTATCGCGTGTAAGCTTTGTAGTTTAATGTTACGCTGGCGACCTCTGTGGGGGAATGGCGTACACACCGATTTTCAAGGTGTCGCCTGCTCCGAGGTCCCGGGTACGATACCCGGATGGTTCAATGTAGAAAGTGTTTTCCTACATTTTTCTGGGTCCGGGTTTTGTGGTACCTTCGTTGTTTAGGATTTCCACAATACGTGTGGTTTAAAAAATTGTTACTCACATTGGGAATAAGGATCAGAACAATGTATGTGATGTTGTCCACATTTATTTATTATGTTAGTGTTTCGTTGTAAATGCTGTTAGTTTAAATGTGTCCACACCATAACATTTATATTTGTCTGTGTGTTTGTATGTGTAGGTAATTAAAAAAAAAACCAAAGCTGTATTTTTGAAATAAAAAAATATATTTCTGGATCGTTATTACTTTGTATCGAAGTTTGCAAAATAGACATCATATACGAGTAGGTACCTAAATAACTGTCTTGTACAAAATAATTTTAAGGATTAAATATAGATGTTTGACTGTCTCAGAAACTAATTAATACGACGGGAAGACAGACGTCTAATATCTTGTAACATATGTAGATTGCACAAGTCACGAAGAGAAAATTACACGCGTGCTTAAGTTTCCGTCAGCGGATAGAAGTTCTAGATGTGAAAGGAAATCGAAACACGGTCCTGAACAATCCGCAGGTGTGGTTTAGCTCGGGAGTTGTTTACTCAAGCAAGTGTTTATCGGAACTTAAGTAGTTTAGGTGGGTACTGACCAACGTTACGTGGTATAATGTAACATTCGCATCGAGCGTGTTACGCATCGAGCAAGTTATGCTGTGTTCTAAAATCGGCGTAACATGCTCGTCAAAACTCTGTGCTCTGGCAGTTCACTCCAAGATGGCCGACAGCGAGGACGTGTTGGTATTTTTGATTCTACTTAATTATTGTTTCATCCAAATTAAGAAGAAGAAAAAACTTTACTGGACATTTTTCTGTTTCACTCCATGTTGCAAGAAATAAGTGAAATAATACGATCAGGTAAATAATACTAGAGACTCGAGACCGCGCACCGCGTGCGCTCGTGACGACTTGCAACAGCGTATACTGACTGAAGCATGAATGAACTGAACCGCGTAACAGTCAAAGGATATTTCAAAAAACCGACAGCCGGGTGGAGCACCCAAAGCGAGCAACGAGCGGCTCGTTGCTCGCTGGTTTCTCCGTAACACGACGTACTGACTGCACGAATGCTCGCTGTGTAATATGTTACATTACACCTCGTAATGTTGGTCAGTACCCACCTTAAGGCTAACACAACTATCTGACATTTAAGTGTAGTTTTTTATAGATCTTACCATTTCAGTTAGAGTGTTAAGCGAATGCACTGCATGTATTTATGTATGTTATGAAGATTGCGAGTAATGTCTTACGGTAATAGAATATGTGGCAAGTTTTTTTTTCTGAATCTATACTGTATAATCTGTATTTAAGCGAAAGGTATCTCAATCATCACGTAATATCAAAAATAGCTTGACGTAGACTAAAATAAAAGACAAGAATTAGTTTATAGTAGTATTTTTTCTGTGATTTTGACATGGAGGAAAATTCCACGCAGTGGAACTCGCTAGTAAATTAATATACACTACATGCAAAATAATTATATAAAATCTAAAATAAGTGAGTTGCCTCTTTCGAATGTACATAGGTACATATAAATACTTAAATGTAAACATCATAATAATGTTTTTCTGAATTTAGAAGAATTTTCCCAACGAAATATTTCACAACTGAGTTAGTTAGCAACGTTTTTTTCAAATGTATAATCTTTTGGCGCAGGCTAGCTGACGCACCTATATGTATAACTTTTATTTTTTCACTGGCTACAATAGGAAAAGAGCGCCGGCATGGCTGCCTTTGTCATAGAACACCTAAAAGTTGTGTGGCAAACATTTTGGACTACGAAACGCCACGTTTTTTTTCTCTACATAAAAATATATTTTTTACCGTTGAAAACACGTTCTTTTATGGTTTTGCCCTCATTACGTGAAATCATTTCTTATCCAACAATATTAAGGCACAACTAAAAAAAACTAAACCACATTATAACATCTGTTAATCTATCATTACAACTTATCAAGCGTACCTGTCCCTAGGCTCTGAACATGACACCTACTTATACTATAACTTCTGGCAGTAATAATGTTATCTACAATAACTACCATACTTTTTTTACATTAAAAAGGTTTTTACTTTAGTCCAACATAACATTCTTCTATCAAAATTGTGGTTTCTTCAATAAATCGCTTAATATTTGACATCCTTCTGCTAAATGATGAGTAATTCGAAATATTAATAATTTATTCAGTACCGACAACGTAACAAACTTAATTTAGGTAACGATCTGCTGTGTTATGTAAAGCGCTGTAAAAGCCAACCTAAGCGTTATTAAGACATTGTACTGATAAAACATGCAAAATCTTCATAATATTATTCTGACAATATATGCAAAAGTACTTGAGTAATATATGTTAAAAATAGATCCATTTTACAAACTGGGTTAAACGGTTTGAATGTTAGTATCTTCTGAGATTTACTTTTACTTCTTTTGTGATACTTAGTAGATAATATTAGATATTTTGCTGCTTAATTTTATGCTTGACGAATCAATCAATGATTTAATCTCCCAAATTAACAACCAAAAAGGTATTATGAAAGGTTATATAAAAATTAAAATAGGAATATTTTAACTTTTAAATAACCTTTCATAATAACTAAGCTAATAATGGTGAATTCGTGAAAATCAGTTAAAAATCAGTTAAAATCAGTTTTATTTCTGCAAATAGGCCCCAGGAGGCGCTTTTACACGTCCCAATTTAAACCTACCACTGCTTCGGGACAAGTCTGGGCTAGTGCCGAGAAGAAGCAGCGCAAGAAACTCGGTCACTATTGTCAGCCTCTTTTTAAATACATTTTTACAAGGTAAGGTAATTTTTACAAGGTTTAAGCAAGTACGAGCTGGGACAACTTAATGCCATACATTTCTATCATTTAAATAATCATTAACAGTGTAATAGCCCTTTTTCATTAAAATAACTTTGACATACGATTTAAGTTTATGTACAGGGAGTTCAGCAATATCCTTTGGTAATTTGTTGAAAATACGGATACAATTTCCCATAAACGATTTTCCTACTTTTCGCAGTCTGAAGCCTGGAACGGCAAGTTTATCTTTATTTCTAGTATTGAAATTGTGTACGTTACTTTTCTTAAGAAATAAATGTATGTTCTTACGAACGTAAACAATATTCTCGAGAATGTATTGAGAAGACACTGTAAGTATATTAATCTCTTTGAAGAGCTCTTTCAGCGAGTCACGGGGTCGAAGGCCGTAAATAGCCCGTACAGCACGTTTTTGTAATATAAAAATTGACTCAATATCTGCCGCTGAGCCCCACAACAGAATTCCGTATGACATTATGCTATGAAAGTAGCTAAAATATACTAATCTTGCCGTTTCAACATCAGTCAATTGCCTTATCTTTCTCACAGCATAAGCAGCAGAACTAAGTCTTCCAGACAGCACCCTAATATGAGCACCCCATTGCAAATGAGAGTCTACAGTTATACCTAAAAAGGTAGTTAAATCTACAGAGTTTAGTGGTTCATCTTTAACAATTATATGAGTAGCAGCAAATCTTACATTGGGCATGGTAAATTTTACACATTTTGTTTTATTTGCATTTAGTAAAAGATTATTTGTTGTAAACCAATGTAATAATTTAGAGAGGGTATTGTTAACATCATCAAATGAACATTTGCCTCTCTTAGTTTTAAAAATCATTGATGTGTCATCTGCAAACAATACCATCTCACAAAGATTATGTAAATAACACGGAAGGTCATTTATATAAATTAAAAATAGCAGGGGTCCTAATACTGATCCCTGAGGGACACCCATAATAAGGGCAGACCCTGAAGACTCAGCTCCATTTATGCAAACCTTTTGTGTTCTGTCCTTAAGGTAAGAACTTATTAGATCCAAGGAATCATTCGATGCACCATAATGTTTAAGTTTTTTAAGTAATGTTACATGGTCGACACAATCGAAAGCCTTTGAAAGGTCACAAAATACACCTATGGCATCTAGCTTACTCTCCCAAGCATTAAACACATGTTGTAGAAGAGCAACTCCAGCATCGGTAGTATTTCTACCTTTTCTGAAACCATATTGGTTGCTATTTAATAATTTATTTACACTAAAGTGTGATAAAAGCTGATTAAACATTATTTTCTCGAAGATTTTACTTAGCACTGGCAAGATAGATATAGGTCGAAAATTGGAGGGGTCACATTTTTCGCCAGACTTAAATAAAGGAATGATTTTGCTAAACTTCATTAAAGTTGGAAACTGTCTATCATCAATACATTTGTTAAAAATAATAGCGAGTTGAGGGGCTAATGAACTTATAATTGTATTGATAATGCTGACAGAAATTCCCCAAAGATCCTCCGTTTTTTTCATATTGAATTCTCTAAAAGTTTTTGTAATTATGTCAGGGTTTATATGCCTAAAATTAAATAAAGAATTGCACTCATCGACAACAGACTTGAGAAGGGATTCAGCTAGATCAGCAGAAGAAGCAAGCCCTTTAGTAGTAGAGGGTGCTATATTTGAAAAAAAATTCTCAAATGTATTTGCAACCTCTGTGCTCGTGTTTATTAGCTTATCCCCTAACTTGAGAGAGTAAGTAGGATTATTTGGTTTTACTCTACATGTCTCTTTATTAATAATATTCCAAGTAGTTTTTGCCTTATTGTTGGAAGCCGAAATTAAATTATAAAGATAGATTGACTTCGCTTTTGCACATACTAATTTAAATAACTTAGAGTATTTTTTAACATGTTCTATAATATGTGGGTTTTGAGAATCTGCCTTTAAACTATATAAATCATATAATGTTTTTCTGCTTTTATAAATACCAGGTGTAGCCCATTCATTAAACTTACACTTCTGTTTATTTAATTTTACTTTTTTCTGTTTAAAATGTTCATCAAATTCATTTTTAACTAAACCAAAAAGATTCTCATATAATTCATCAACATTCTGATCATCATGCTTTAGCAAATTTACACCCTCTTTAATTTTTTCTTTAAATTTTTCTATTTTATTAATAGTAAATTGCCTATACACAGAATCTACTTTATTAGAGACATAATGGTGCTCGAACGATGCTTCTTGTCCACTGTGGTCCGAAATAAGACAATTTAAAATGGATTTTTTTAACACTCCACCATCACAAAAAATATTATCTAAGCAAGTAGCTGATGTGGGCGTTACTCTGGTGGGTTCATTAAAAAGATTAAATAGATTATACGACTTAAAGAGATTAAGAAACCGGGTGGACGACTGCGTTTCTTCTAATATATTAACGTTGAAATCCCCACATACGACTACTTTCTTATTCGATTTTGAGAGCTTTTTCAGAGCCTCGTCCATAACAGATTCAAAAACGTGGTAGTTAGCTTTGGGGGGGCTATACACGCTAATTATGATATATTGTTCCAGCTCAGCACACGCTAGTTCAATAGTTCGTTCAACCGAGAGCGACACAATGTCTTTGCGTTCTTTACATTTTAATTCATTTTTTACAAGAATAAGTGACCCCCCTCTTGGTGCAGACTCCCTTATGAGCGAACTAGCGACTTTATAATTTTCAATGTTTAATATTAGTTGATGTTTTTTAAACCAATGTTCTGTAAGACATATCACATGAACATTATAATCTTGTAGAAATAATCCTAAACCTAATTCTTTGCCGGCCAGGCCTTGTATGTTTTGATGAACAATATTAAAATACTTATCAGGCCTAGCTTTTGTCTTTCCTCTTAGTTTAAAGCCTCAGAGGTCGTCAATGGAAAAATATTTAAATTAGTACAAGTACTAACATGTTCATAAAATATATTTTTGCTTTTTTTAGCAAAAAAGTTAATATTTATATTATATGCTAACAAAGTAGCAATTTGTTTTTTTATTTTATGAGGCAGGTGTACAGAGCCGCCTGTCAAAATAAAACTATTTTTAATAAATTTGTTTGCGTCAAAAAACACAAACTTGTCACTATGTCTTTGACATAGGTTATGTAATAAAGTATTCATTAAGTGAATACTCATATTAATATTATTCAAATTATTTTTAAAGAATGGAAAGGCACAGAGGAATATTTTATTAACACATAATTTATCCAAAATAGAAAATGATTTTATAATACTATTTTTGGTGATTTTTTGACTATCACCTAACATTAAAATAATGGTACTTGAGGCTGAAAATACTTGAGTATTTTCTATTTTTTTAATTATTTCATCAAAAGATGCATCCGGCATGCAATTATTTATTACATTACAATTTAATTTATTGTGATGATTTAGATGTAGGTAACTTATTTTACACTAGCTTTTTCTTTCGATTAACTAAGACCCGAGTTCACCAACAGACGTCTAAGTTTTAAACAGCGTCAAATTAATCGTCAATCTATGTTTACCGGCTGCTTAAGTATTGGTGAACTCGGGTCGTATTTGACCACAGATAAGATAATATTTTGACTAAGAAACCTTTTAAATATAAAATCATCAATATATGTAATAAATTCAAACAACAGGGGATATCTCCTGCAGAAAAAGTAGGTGCCCAGTTAGTATGAATAGCATAACCTAGTGTTAATTGACACTACCTAATAATAAACTTCAGAAACTCTAAAGCACATTTATTTTTAAAAGAGCAGCTGATAGCTTAACCATTGAGGTTTTAAACTGACAACTTACCTATATTAACGATAAGCTTTTTAGTTCAGAATTCTCCGAGTTAGAAGGAGTCAAGTGTACTGGGAATACGAAAGTGATATTTAGCTGAAGCACTACTGAATGGAAATGCATTAACGGAAGCTTAGAGGGCTTTAAAACAATCTACCGGTACCACTTGGAGAGAGTTGTTAGGTGCTGTTGTTGGGTTTAAAAACTGTGTGTTATTGGTAAGTAACATATTTGAGTATTATTTCAATGAATTCTATAAATTTGTGCTCGATAAAACAATATTAGAATTCTTACCCTGTCTGAGTAGTCAAATGCTGCCGTACCCCGTCCTTCCGTGTATTCTTGAAATTGCGAAACAACACACACCATGGCGTATATCTGTAGACAAAGTGTTTAGATTGAGTTCATTGTATTCGCATTTCATTTATTTCATTTTGATTGATGCTGCAAAATTACTTATTACAATAATAATTGAATATTTAAATTAAAACTACTTAATTACTTGATCCAAAGAAAAAAGTCTTTATTCACAATCGACTAAACCTGATTAATTTATTAATAAAAAGGGCGATTATCTTGTAGATCCTTAGCATAGGCCCTAACATCTTTATCAGATGATTTAAAATGGATGTGCATATAATAAATAATATATTATAATGCATATCATTATATTATAATGTAAATGCATATGTAGATCCTTAAGGTTCAGAATATGTATATGGAGGAGACTAGAATGGAGCAGGTCTCCATCAAAAAAAACAAGACAGCAAGATTAAATACTAAATGAAGTATTCCAGGACAACATATTTCAAACATTTTAACCAAACGCGATCTAAATCGACTAAGTATCATCGGGACGAATTATCATGTTTTCTTTTATCTTCACATTTTTTTTCTATTTTCTTCTCATTAAACTTTTTTTATTAGACCGATCTAACTTTAACGGGTATTTGATGCTCATAAGTAGTCTCTTTAACACTTCATTTGACATTGGCGGAAAGTCTCATACGCACCAGTGAAGTCATAAAAGTTTTTTTTTTATAATATCTTTTCGAGTGCCGGTAAACAAAGTGTCGCCAACTCTGAAGTCCAGGATTCATACTTTATATAAAAAAAACTATTATATCAGGTCTGAAAAGTTGTGGTGCCTTCGTTGTTTCAGAATTCCCCAAAACGAATGCTTTAGAAACTACTAACTTTTGAATCAGAACAATAATATATGTTATGTTGTCAACAATTTTAATTTATTTATTTAAATTGCTTAAACTGGAACCGGGTTAAATTCCGACAGGACAGCGACTCTAAACATGCGGTAAGACTAAACTGTCGATCTAATCGAAAATTTGTTGAATGAATTTAGACCGCAGAGTTCCCGTTTCAGTAAGGTAACAGTAATGCATTTCAAGGAATAAAGTGTAACTAAACATCGTCGTCGACAACCGTTTGAAACTTCACAAAACTAATTCCTAAGCAGCTTGCAGTAGTCAATCTGGGACTATGAAACAATTTGTTGAATTCTGTTCCTCTTAGTTTTAACAATACCTATTAATGGGACTACTAGAACTATGTATGTGTTAGCCTCAATTGATGTAATTTCATTACTTCTAAACAAAATCAATCCTTAAATTAGTAGAACAGTATTATTTTAGCAAATTACCTCTAGTATTTATTTAATCACATTAAACTTTTTATTTAGTAGTTTATAAAGTCGAATTTGTCATTACAAAAATAATGTTCAGTACGAAAGAATGCCAGAATGAAAAGCAGTTAACAGTAATTCAATAAATAAAGGTAATTTGCTAAAATGATACTGTTCTAGTTTTTTGAGAGCTGATTTTGTTTAAAAATAATAAAATTTAATCTATTACATAGCTCTAGTAGTCCCCTTAATGAACTTTTGGGGACCCAGTATAGTGATAGTGAGGATTGTTCGTCTGCTACGCAAGGAACTTGAGGACGGTTTTCGACCGAGTCAAATTTTAATTTGGAAACGATATTTAAGTCGAGGTTTGAAAGCTTGCTAAGCCGTCAGTCCCGGCTTCTGCAAGAACGCTTTTTCTGTCATATCAGAGGCCAGTATAATGAGCGGCTTAGAAAGCTGAATATTAATAAATAATAATAAATAAATGTGGACAAATCACACACATTGTTCAGGCCCCTAATTCAGCTAACCAAATCGTATCACAATCGTAATTGAATAGCAGGTTTTTGACAGTTCAAGCACATGAATAAATATTCATTCATGTGGTTCAAGTATGGGCTAAATGACAAAATCGTCCAATTCAATCACGATTGAACTGCAATTGAAATGGCTGAATAAGGCCCCTGATGCCAATTTGAATAGCTGTTTGAAGCAATCGTTTTTTGGAAACCAGAAACAACGAAGGTACCGCAAACATCCGGACCGGATAATTTAAATAATTATAAATAGAGTAATTGATGTAATAGAATACAGAAAAGAAGATTAAAGTAGGTTTGACCTTAAGTCAGATAGAACAGATATAAAATATTAACTGAAATAACAGGCTCCGATCACACATGTTGGTGGTATTCGTTATAAAAAAAACATCTGGACCGAAAATATAGAAAAATACTTTTTTTCTACATTGACCCGTCCGTGAATCGAAACCGGGACCTTGGATAAGGCCACACCTTGAAAACCGGTGTGTACGCCACTCCACCACGGAGGTCGTCATATTCTTGAAGAATAATCATACGATAAGAAGATGATATACTTTTGGTAGGATTTCTAGTAAGTAATCGTATTATGATGTCAAACAAAATAATGTACTAACATAAATTGTATCATTAGGCATTTTTATTTTTAGTTTAGAAATATAGCTTTGTCAAAAAATAACACGAGATTAAATAAATAAAAATATGACTTCAATCACTAAAAAGTACAAAATAACACAATAACAATGTTTTATTTTAAAACCTATTTACCTACTTACAATATTATTTTAACTGCTAACTAACTAACTACTTTATTGACCAAAAACAGTACCTATATAAAAATAATGATGACGACTTCTAGATGAAATGTATGATTTATTTGAGAAACTTCTCATCGCATCGCTATAGAATCTTAAGAATCATCCTCCAACTCCTAACTGCTTAGTAGTTTGACCTTCCATCATCAGCTCACGTGAATAACCTGAAGGAAGACAACTACCTGACTATACGCGCCTATAATATTTAAAGAATAATCCTCCTACTCCTAACCTTCCATCATCAGCTCATCAACATAAAATGATGAGTACCAGACGCAAACACTGAAAAACCTTAAGAAAGATATGCAAAAACGTAATACGTGCTTATAAAATTTGAGGGTTTCCCTCGATTTCCCCGGATTCCACCATCAGATCATGACTTCGTTAAAATGGGACCACATGAGAAGCACCAGCTTTCAAACAAAAAAATAATTTTTAAAATCCGATTAACCAGTCGCAAGTTCTGAGGTAACTAGGTAAAATACTGACGAACTGAGAACCTCCTCCTTTTTTTGGATGTCGGTTAAAAACACCTTTGTAATTTAACTCATTGTCTGTTCTGAGCTTAAATAATTCAACAAAATATTTGATCCTTCAAGGTTAAAATTAAATGGTCTTAGAGCTTCATTGGATTTATATTCATTAATTAGTTCATACTTGATTCTTTTGTACGTGTTTCTTTTAACTAAGTCCTTCCAATTAACACTGTTTTGTGTAGAATTTCGACTTCTAGTTTGGAATAACGGTCCCAATAAAATATAAGTAGTAAGTAGACGAATTTTTGTTTGTATCGAAGTATTAGTTACATACATATTTTATTATTAAGTGTAAAATGAAAGCGACCGCTACTGATCTGAACTAATGCTATCGAGAACGATACTTAATTACCCGTTCTTTCAAGTGCTTCGCTGTTCGATCCAGAGTCTTTAATTATCCCTACCTGTTTGATACACTTTTACTTATAAACTACTGAACCTTACTTTACTCAGATAAAATATGGTACAAAGATAGATTAGATCACGAGAAAGGATATAAGTTATTTTGTATCCTATTTTGATAACAAGTTTCCGGCCGTGCGATTTAACGTGTAAATAGGTAGATTATGTAGGCAGAGCCGCGGCTAAATGCTTATAATGTACCAATATTTTTCATTTTGTCAGAAAAAATTTTGATGGGTTTCATACTAGAACGAATAATATTTCTCTTGAGAAGTAACTTTTTACAATTACAGCTTTTAAATTGGGTTTGGTTACACTCACACACAGACACACACACAACTAAAAGTATTAAAATTTATAACAAAACACTAACAGTCATAATTTTTTTAGTTTTTTTGTTTTACTTAGAGCCGGCTAAGATCAGACACCATGCTGACAGAAGACAAGTCATTAGTGAATTTTAGTCATATAAAAATACATAAAATACTTATCATACGTATTTACCTACGGACGGCGTACATAATTAACTTAACCACTTAGCTTATACATTTCAAAGATCAAGGGAGTTTTACGCGAGAACGTAGATCCGTGTCAGAAAAGACCGCATTTCTTTAAGTCTCACTTTTATTTGAATTATTTGTAACCATTTTTGTGAAGTTAAGCTACTAAAAAGTACGATATATTTATATTTAACATGTCAAATGGTTTTCCACTTCACAAGTTTATTAAAAACTGGCCAAGTGCGAGTTGGACTCGCGCACGAAGGGCTCCGTACCATTCACTAGTGCCTACTTGTTGCTATTATGGATAACGAGCAAAAATGGCCAAAAAAATCGCATTTGTTGTATGGGAGCCCCCCTTAAATATTTATTTTATTTTGTTTTTAGTATTCGTTATTACAGCGGCAACAGAAATACATAATTTGTGAAAATTTTAACAGTCTAGCTATCGCGGCTCTTGAGATACAGCCTGGTGACAGACGGACAGACGGACAGACATCGAAGTCTTAGTAATAGGGTTCCGTTTTTTAGCCTTTGGGTACGGAACCCTAAGAATGAGCTACTTAGAGAATAATAAATAAGAATAAGAGATAATATGATATTATCCAATTTTTTTTTTATTAGTGAGTAGTTGCACCGCATGACAGTTGTTATAATGACAGCTGTCACGCGGTGCAGAATGGGGACTACCGTTTCTTTGCTCACCAGTTGGCGCCACTGTAGACTGAGGTCCGTAGAAATAGCTGTCAAAGGCGATTGGCGCCGAAACAAAGTGTTATATCTTCAATCTAATTAAGGTTATATTGTTTATAAATAACTATCTTGATATCAACAAACTAAATTCTGAAATAGTTGCTCTTGAGGCCGCCCATTTTTGCGCTTTTTCTTAATTCCGTTTTTAAAGCGTTTACATTAATCGCCAAATAATCCATATTTGCGATATTTTACGAAGGAGATCACTTTCCAGCAGGTAAATTAAAGAAATTATTACTTATGCAACAAATTCCGCTAAAACCAGTACAAAGTGAATGATATTGGACCTCACGCGACACTAGCGCCTCTAGTGGCAAATTCACTAGCGATAGCCCCCATTAAATAGTTAACAATGGGTATAAAATATTTAAAAAAAAAACACAATCAAGGACAGAATAACGTCCTCGACAAATGAACACCCACTTAACGCCAAGGGGCTCTTTTTACTCAGTTGTATCCAACTTTAAGTCGTTTATATAAGACTGAATATGCATTGTTGTAGGCAATTAAGAAATGCAAACAATTTAATATCACGACCTCCAAGAACTTACGGTAAAAAAAACATTAAAGTTTAAGGTGTAAAAATAATTAACCAGAAAATGTGATAGAATATAAAGAGTGGCCAAACACTTAAAAAAAATTTATGATAAAATTATGAAACTTCATGAAATTCAAATCTTTTTTCGGATAAAGGGGCATGAACAGGTTTGCGAGAAAATGCGATGAAATATTTACTATCAATCACATTTTCCCGCTAAACCATGCGTCGGAAAGAAAAAGTCACAAGTATAAAAAGCATTTACTTTGGGCCCCTTTATATGTTAAAAAACAAATATTTGAGTTTTACTATGTTTTATGTTTTTCATGAAAAAATTTTTAAGTCCCAAACGCCTTGCACACCCTTTGCTATACTCCAACCCCCTTCCTATGGTTGTCGTAGTAAGAGGTGACGAAAGAAGTAGTGTGAGAAGAATACGAGCAGCAAGCGTTGTGATTGTGGTAAAATCCTTCGTTTAGAAAGGTTTGTGTCCAACAGTGGACTAATATAGACTTTTGATGATTTAAACTTGGTTTTTGTATGGGACTCCGTAACTATAAATAAATAAATAAATAAATGTGGACAACATCACATACATTTTTCTGATCCCAACTTGAATATCTATTTAAAGCACTCGTATTTAGGAAACCAGAAACAACGAAGGTACCACAAACACCCAGACCCGAGAAAATGTAGGAAAACACTTTTTTCCTACATTGACCCGTCCGGGAATCGAAACCGGGACCTCGGAGCAGGCGACACCTTGAAAACCGGTGTGTGCGCCACTCCGCCACGGAGGTCGTCGAGTAACTAGTTCTCTTATTGTATGTATAGTGTTAACACGAAAATGTAGCTTTAATTTCTATTTGCCGTCACTGCAGTGGTAAGCGAATTTCGCAAATTCGTATGGGTATATCACTACACTGAGAGTATGATTGAGATACAAAGCAGTGTGGACGGCACTGAGTGACGGCACTGAGTGACGGCACCAGTCACCACGCACAGTCTGGCCGCTGTTGATTAACACAATTACACGATGAATAGTCTTTCATTTCCAATCGATTGCATGAAAAATTCTTACTTACTTTATCACTTTCGTCCATAATTCAAATTTTGAGTAAACGTTTTTGTTTTTACTTTGATAGGGACCTACTTTCGGCTAAAAAACACAATTAAAATAAAGTTTTGAAGATTCGAGATGCATCTTTTTAGCACAGCTGCACACGATTTTTTAAAGTTGTTGCGCGGGAAACGTTAGTAAAAAGATGGACTTGGGAATTTCACAAAAATATGAAAAATTTACAACACAGCAACTGCACACAAATTTTGAAAATGGAAAGCGAAAAACATCCTGAATAAATTAAACGAAAAAAATTTAAGGCCAAAATATTATCTGTGATTATAATTATTAACCATTCAAGAAAATAACTAAGATATTCAATTTGAAATCTGGAGTCAATATTGTTTGTTATGACTAAACATTGTTTAAACAGATTTTGTAAGATGGTATAAAAATATTTTTATGGAATAAATTTGAATATTAAGCACAAACAACTCATTGCCGGCTAAGTTAGCATTTTGACTAAGTATTGGAAGTTTCTTAATTGTATACAGAGTGAGTTATTTCGGTAAATATTTATCCCAATACTTAGGTTTAGACACTAATGTTTTGACAGCTAGGAAGTGCGTATTTTTAGCTTGCTAGCGTTTCGGCCACAGAACACGGGAAAAAGGTAAGAAGCGATGTAGGCGGGTTAGGCGCGCCACAGAGGTTATGAGCAAATGCTTATGTAGTAGTAGGGCGCAAGCGGCGACAGCCTTTATAACCTATTTTCATGTTCTGTGGTTTCGCCTGCGACTTTATAAAAGTGTATTTTGGTTTTAACATGTTCCCAGTTACATCGTGCTTTTTTACATAAATTCTACATTTTCATCTTTTATGGCATGAATAACTCGTTAGTTTGAATCTGTTTGAATTTTTTTAAATTTTTTTTTATTAATTTTTTTAGATAATATACAATTTCAAAGTGTTTGAATGTTTATTTTGCTAAAGAAAACTAAAACGGTCTACATTAAATTATAGTTGCCGTATTACTACTTTCGTTATCAATCCATTTGAATACAAAATAATAATAGCACCGCGTCCGAGTCCGATATCCAGCAGAGGGCTGATGGGGGCTAGTGATGAATAAGAAATTATTGAAAGGATAACGTAATTAAATATACAAGCTCTACTAGTCTAAGATCCCACCATACAACGACTTTCACCGAGCTGGTTATTGGATGAAAAGTATTTTCTATTCAATTAAATATGCCAATAAATATATTACAATGGGTTGGCTAAAAAAAAACAGTCCAGAGTATGATTAATTGACTTTTTATTTAATTTTTTTTCTGGTTTGGCTAATAGACAAATTCCATACCAATCGAAAATATGAAGCCCATAGAATATGCAAACGTTAGGTTGACTATTTTTTTCCCGTCACACCCCTTGAGTACACAGGTATAAACAGGTAAACCGATACTAGTAATTTGTACCGGTCTGGTTAATTAAATGAAGTTAAATGCAAATAAATATTATTTAATTATGAACATGGTGGTATAGGGTTGAATGCGAAAAACCACACCTGAAATTCGGTTGTCAAATTATAAAAATTCTACTCTGGAGTGAAATTTTTTAGTCAACCCATTTGTAATATATTTATTGGCATATTTAACACAATTTGGGGGACGATTTTAATACTTACACAGTTTTAAATTCAAAAATCCACGCGTACGAAGTTGCGGGGAACAGCTAGTGTTATATTTCAGAGCACATGAGTATTTCGCTTATTCAACCCAAGCAGTTTGACGTCAAAGCAAAAATATTGTTAATAAACTCGCGACATGTTTACTTTGTTGTAGATTGTAACCCCTGATTTATCGCTTAGGATTTTGAAGCTACATTGTTGACTTACGAGTAAGTACGAGACTTATTTGTTGCATAATATTTTTAGTAAAAACTGTAATCCATTCAGAATTTTACTACTTTGGTGGCGAACATACAAACTATGTAACATTACCCTAAGCTAGTAAAGAGTCAGTTCGCTTACAAATGCGAAGTATTTAAATTTTTCTTTTATCCTGTCAAAATGTAAATGGTAAACTAAACATATCAAATATAAACATGTATAAATATTAGGGGTTAAAGTATGAAATTGCCGTTTTGTATGGACTAAATCGAGAAAAGTAATTTTTCCATACTAAAATTTTTTTAGTTTTTTTAAAAACGCCTGAACCGTTTTCGATGCAATTAAAGGTGAAAGTTAGATGGTTATAAAGCTACGCATTATAGTATTTAAATTTCTGAAAATCAAAGTAAATAATACAAATATACTTAATTGAAGCAAGAAGGTCAGCTGACACATTGTAAGGGGTCTTTTCAACGACTTCCTTTGAAGTAATAGGCACTAGTATTGCATTTTTTTTTAGTCAAAAGTTACTTTATTTAGTTTTGATACAATACAAAAAGAATTACGCAATAATATGACTATACTTAAAAGCTATAAACAAAATTAAAAGTGGGAAAATAATCGGCAATTTCATACTTTAACCCCTATTAGTTTAAAAAACTGTAACCCGACTACGAAAATGAAATGATTTCAAAGTATATTTCCTGTATTGTTAAAACATTTTTGCACTTTTATTTGATATGATTGCCTTGATCAAAGTTACCTAATATATTGTCGAAGCATTCACCATGTAGCTTTTTTTAACAAAAGGTAGCCTATGTTACCCGGACTGTTGTATGGAATCGATTGATACCTCATTCACTTCTAAGCCTGCCGAAATCGCGTTGTATTTAGGTGTTAAATTATCGATATTTATTATTTAAAAGAATTTTTTTTATTAAATAAGGTTTTGCATTAGTTATACAATGTGATAAGGGTGGTACTTCTAACCTGCTAAGGTAAACTATATCTAAATTCATAGACAAAGAAAATACGGGGTGTCCAACCCCCTTCCCCTGTAATTTGTGACCATTTTTATTTTTGTCAATGTACTGCGGCGCGCTCGATACTTTATGCGTTATCAAAGGTTGCATTGCGTTATCATAGGATTAAGACGAAGCAAGCAACAAAGAGCTATAAGAGCTACTGTGCTTACAGAACAGACGCGGAAATTTAGGGCAAATAAATAATTAATTTTTATCATTATTTTTGTTGGTAAATTTGTGAAGTTATGATGATGTTTTTGGTATCGTTAGAGAGAATAACTCAAATTCTTTTGAATAAGTCTTAATTATTAACTATTTTATTGTACTAAGTTTTGAGAAATCTCTGAAAACATTAAAAAAAAGGCATTTAAATTCAGAAAATGTTAAGAAAAGTTTTTTCTCACCAAAATTGTATAAAAAATACAAAACAGTGCTTGATTAGTTAGCCAGCGTCATTAGTTACCGTTTGCCATTTTTTTCATGTTTCTACAACGTATGAAACCTTTGATATCGCATAAAATATCGAACGCGCCGCAGTACATTAAAAAAAAAGTCATAATTTACAAGGGGAGGGGGTTGGACCCCCATATATTTTTTCTGTCGATAATTTTAGATATAGTTCTTAGCCTTAGTGGGTTAGAAGTACCACCCCTATCACACTGGATATTTAATTTACCAACATAGATAAACCTGTAGTTTTTTTTAAAGCGCTCCTCTTTTTGAATAACATCGGTCGGCCGGCCATGAATTAAACATTTAGGTTTTATTATGGTACTTAATAATACGCTAACAAACAGATCACAGCATAATAGACTGCAATAAAGTTAAAGTATCAGGAATAAACGTTCTACATTTACAATCCATTATGTAGGTGTTTTCTCAACAATTATAAAGCAAAAATTAAACTGTGTTAGGTAACTACTTACATTGTTTTTGATTTCACGTAAGAAGCAAACAAAACACTCGTTCGTGTGAAAATACAGAAAAGTGGTCAGAAATCAGTACAACGACCCATCCGGGAATCGAACCCTCAGAACTGGAAACCCACTCAATCATGTAGCCCGTCAAATCGGTCCATTTAGTAAGAAGTTGTACGGCGTCATATAAAAATATATTATTGACTGATTTACTTCCACTTTTTTTGTTAAAATGAATTACTTCGTTTATTTGATTTACACTGAGATACATTTCTTTCTCAGTAGCTTCATTAACTTGTTGTATAAGTTAATTGAAAATAATGAAATTTGAGCGAACTCCAAATTTCGTTTGTCTTTAGAAATTTAATAATATTCTTGTCCCTGTGTCTTTGTTATTTGTTTAGTCAAACCGACTTTATAACGAAAGAAATGGAAAATAAATAATGTTGGTCGTTGCCAATTACGAATCAGGGCATTTTTAATGGACTTTAAAGCATTGAAGGTATTTTTTTGTTTCTTCATATAATACTTTTGAGTAACGAAAGAATAGAATATGGAAATAGAATAGAATAGAATAAGAGTTCATTATATCATAGTCATAATTGGACAAGAAAATTAATTTATAACATTTCAATTTACTGACTAATAAATTTACTTATTATACTTAATTTAATAGTTATGATTTTTATACTCTATTGAATAAAGTTTACTCCTATGATCAGGTATAAAGTTATTGTAAATTACTTAACCTATAAGGCGTATAAGAAAACATTTCTTACAGGAGATATTTTAAATGTGTTCATTGATGTTTAAAAAAATAATGTATGTATTACACTCACAATAAGTGAGCCATAATCCGCTGATCCGATGTAACATTGTTTTCAAGGAACGTTGTTACAAAAGCGAAGCATCGATTAGTACCACCACACCCATACTATAAAACGACCCACCCTTTTCCGGCGGCATCCTTTTACACAATCTTTTTCAACATGAGCTGCACAATGTATCATTAATAGCTGACAATAACTTGAGTGAAGATTTTTGTAAGAAAAACCGTATGTATTGAAAAAAAAGTAAAAGTAAAGTTGACAGCCTACATAATGTAATCATCCCACTGCAGAGAAAACTCCTCCATCATTGTATTGATGGATACAGGCATAAACACCAAGTTTGCCAAATGTGGGTTTGTGATGATCACAAACCCGTTTAATGTTCAAAAACTCGAAACCCTTGTCGTCCCAACCGGGCATCAAACCGTGCCAAACAAGAATGTGATGTTCGTCATGCACGAATTACAAATTAGTGAAATTCGTTGAAATAATCAAGTAAAAATAGTGCCAAAAAAACGAGTTTGTATGGGAGGGGCTCCCATACAACAAACTCATTTATTTTTATTTAATATTTTTAATTATTAAATATTATATTTTTAATTATTATATTTTAGTATTTGTTGTTATTGCGGTAACATAAATACATAATTTGTGAAAATTTCAACTGTCTAGCTATCGCGGCTCTTGAGATACAGCCTGGTGACAGAGCGACGGACAGACGGACAGACGGACAGACGGACAGACAGCGAAGTCTTAGTAATAGGGTCCCGTTTTTACCCTTTGGGTACGGAACCCTAAAAAAGTCGTGTTAGTGACACCACTTATAAGTCGTGAACGGCTGGACAGATTTTTATGACTTTGGTCATTGTGTTATTGAATTCGTCTTCATCAGGAATAGTATAATAAGTTGAAAACGTTGAAAAGTTAATGTTAAAAATGAAAATGTATTTCTTTCTATATTTTTCAAGCACGCCTGACCACGCCATATTTGATGACAATGACATTGAAGACGTCAAAATCAATTTACGAAGTTCGCGGGGTCCGCTAGTGGGCTTATAAAACATATACATGGCCAATAATTCTAATGCTTCAGGTTATATTGATCACAATAAAAACCATATTTCTTCAGTGACTCTCTGATGAATATTGCATTCTTAAAGTACTTCCTGAAGTCTTAGAAAGCCGAAAATGGCATGTATGCCCAAATTTTGATGTATGGACTCCTTGTAGTAAATTAAATTTCAGGATATTTAGTTATTCACCTTTGACTCTTTAAATTTGGGGATGGAATTACGCGCGTGTCAAACGTCAAATATCACTTTGTTTATTTATGAAGCAAAGAAAGCACGGCGCTTACTTATTACAGGAACGATCGTTGACGATTACTAAAAAAAAAGGTCATAAGTAACTTATAAAAAAAGCATTCACCAACCCACTAAAAACATTTAATGTTACATGAGAAACTTTCTTTTGTAGTTCATTGAACACACGAATCATGTAATCAACTGCCCACACCAGCCCGCAGCTGGACGCAGACCTCTCTAAAATAATGGTCTTGACATAATCGACATGATTGAGTCGCGAGTTCGACCAGTACCTAAGTAGTGATGAGAAGACGCGGTTGCCTGCCTTAGGCCCACCCTTAGGACACCCATAGGTCGAAAAATAATCTTGCTATTAGATTGTAGGTCTGTACATAACACAGACATTCAAAAATACTTGACAATATAGATTGAAAATAGTACTACTTCAGATTTGCACAGAAAAAATGATAATAAATTTACTACATTAGATAATAAAGTTTTTAAAATAATGAGGCGAATTTGTATAATTTGGACGTTTCACTAATTTAGGTGAATGTAATTGCTGTGGTTGAATTTCATATTAATCATTTAGAAACTGGACTCCACTGAAAAGGCTTCAAGCAAACAGCCCTCCAGCGAGTTTTACGAACAGTATACATTTCACCGCAAGCAATAACAAATCTATTGTTTCTATGTTAAAATCGAATGAAGATTATTAATTAAAATTAGCTGTTCTCGCGACTTGATGACGTGGCATTGAGAATTGGAAAGTATCCCACAGGAAACGTAAGTATATTTTTCAGTAAAGAAGTGTTTAAGCTATTGTAGGGTAAATTAGTGTCAAATTTTATTCCGATCAATTCAGGCGATTTGGCGTTATAGAGTAACATACATCCTACCGAAATTTCGCATTTAAAACATTCATGGTTGAAGTAGATATTTTTAAAATTAAGAAGCCTGGTAGAAAACTTTATTAGGTTACTCTTTCGCCTGTTTTCTGTGTCATACTATAACAATATTAAAGAAGAACTAGTGAGGTGTCAATAGAAATAGTAAGTGAACCGAACGTGACCAGACCTGTGTCGCATCTTTTAAAAATATTCCCGCTACCTGAATATTTAAACGTATTTACTGGGCCACCATTCTGTTCAATTTTATGCGATACTATTTTTAAGGGCTGGGGTTGTCTTACCTTGCGGCATATTTTCTTAACACAAGAAAATCGTAAAGAAAAGCGCTGTCTGCTCGATCAGAAAAAAATAATAAAAATACTCTTTTTATTTCACACAACAAAATAAATAACAGATAGTATCACAAGTAATACATTTTTGCCGTGTACCTATTTCTAAAATTCTTATAATTCAAGTTTTTTTAAAGCTTAGGTACTTTTACAGCAGCCATTTTGTTAAAAATTAATATAAATGCGGAAGTTTGGATGTTTGGAATTTCTAAACTGAATGTAGTGAAATTAGGACGGAGCTAGAATATAGACATAGATAGAAATATCACGTAAGTAAACCTTTTTAAAATAGTGAAATAGTTTCTTAATCAAAATTTCACGCGTACGATGTTGCGAAAAACCACTCGTGCTTCATATTTCTGGTTACGTGTAGGTAATAAAAATATTAAAGATATACTACATAATTCGTTTGTTATAAATTATGATAGACGTGTATTCAATAAGTAAAGAGAATATTAGACGCGTAAAGACAAATCGAATCCAAGTAATAATCTATCTTCAGGCAAATATTGAAGAGAATGATTTGTTTTATTTAAGACTTTAGTATTCTGTTATAGGAATTGTATAAAATCAGGCATACTATAGATTTTCTCGATATAATTCTGAAAAGCGATCGTAAATATATGAATAACACAGTGTCGTATTGAAATCAATGTTTTGCGAATTGATATACGTGGCGAGTTGATCGCGACACGTGCCCACGGTATCCACAGGTTTCGGGGTCACCTGAGGGTTTCGGTAATGCCTGGTAAGTCTATTTGCCTGTTGACATGTCATCTTTACCTTATTATATAAAAGAAAGTCGTGTTAGTTACACCACACTTATAACTCGAGAAGTGCCGGACCGATTTTAATGCTTTTTGTGTTTTTGGATTTTTCGGCTTCGGATAAAAGTATTAAAACGTTGAAAAGTTAAAGTAAAAATTTTTAAACCACGGCATATTTGATTTGACATTTATGACGTCAAAATCAAAAACTATTCTGAGGTGATAGGAAGTTCGCGGGGTCTGCGAGTTACCTATACAGGATGACTTTCATATCATCTTCAATTTTTTATAGGTGATCAATATCGTATTTAGGGCCTATTTATGAAGTGAAAAATGTACGAGTAAATCAAGTTTTTACCCGAAAATATTTTTCGCGATATAGTTTTAAATTTTTACAATCCTATGCCTGTTGAGGTATACCTACCTAAATGGAAAAACAAAAAAATTTTGAATAGAATCGTAATGAATGATTGACATGCGCATCGCGTAAAAAGTGTGTTGCTAGGAGGCCGTATCATAAATTTTAGATTTTTGGCGGACATTTGCTAAGTGCTTTAACTTGACATTTTTGTACTGGGCCATATACCAAAAGAAAAACGTCATTTGTTTTTTGTGTCGTAAATTGCTATATTAAAGTTTGGAAAGTGGTTAAAACATTTCATTCTGTATTAAGAAAGTCGTGTTAATTACACCGATTTTTACAATAATGGTGTTTTTGGATTTGTCTTCGTCGGGAATAGGATAATAAGTACGAGTTATTCCCATCCGATTCCCTGCAACCGATCCCCTGGTGGATCAGTTTTATTTTTTTTATTTTCTATTCCCATCTGATCCCTTCCGTAGGGGATCAGATGTTAACAACGGTTTTTAAAAACGGTTTGAAAGTTAACGTTAAAAACGTTACCTTATTTCTAGATTTTTTTTTCTAACCACGCCACATTTGATGACAATGAAATGGAAGACGTTAAAATATAAAATCAAATATTATTCTGAGGCGATACGAAGTTCGCGGGGTTAGCTAGTATAGTAATCTTATGAAGATAACATCATAATTAAACACATTTCCTTGTACAATTTGGATCGGTATACGAATTAGGATGAAGGCAAATGAGTGTAATAAAAATTGTTCAATTAAATTGTATCAATTTTCTAAATAAGCAGAAACATCTATAAATTTCCAAGGAATTGTTCACAATTTCTGATTTTCAAAGATTTCCTGTAACATATATTTGATTCAGTGACCCGTGAATTGATAAAACATTTGTGCATGTTTTACTTTCTTATTCTTTTCGTTTCAGAAGATTCGATAATATGAACGGTAAAAATATCGAAGGTTAATAAATTCACGTCATGTCAGTAAATCAACGGTATTGTATCATCGTAATTATCTTACACGCTGGTGAACACAGGTTTCAACTCGGTCCTTCGTATTATATTCAAACTGTGTATACCTTCGCAAAATTATCTGAGAAAAGGTCAAAAGCCTATTCACGTTATGTTGTTTAATTTTAGGGTTCGACCTTTTTTGTTTACATTTAATATTGGGGTACCTCCGCAAGGAACTTAGTTTGACTTTAATATGCTTTGCTGAATTCAAATAGTCAGATTACAAGCTTGACAGACAAAGATTGGGACTCGCCATTTCAGGCGTGCTGGACGACCATAGTACCGGGTAACTTTGTTGCCAAACTTTTAGAGCGACTGAACGAGTAACTGAAACGATTTACAGATAAAAAGTCTTTTAAAACGTAATATGCACCGCATAAGGTCTAAAGTCCATTTTGCGGTGCTTGACGTTATGTGGACAGCATAAGGCCCTTGTTGACTTTGCGAGTCACATAGTCAACAACGTCGTCATCATCAGAGATTAAATGTGGACGGCATTTAATCTGTGATTAGTGTGCGTGACAGTTTTATTAACATTTTATTTTGTAAGTTGTAAATACCAAGAGTAAAAACAATCACACTAATGAATTTTACTGTACTTGCCGTTACATGCCGTTCTCATATCCATCTCATCATTCAATAATATCAGGTAATTGGCGACATACCATCTAGATACTCATGTAAATACTATGGCGAAGTGAACAATTTAATTTCATCAATTTAAAGATAGTTTGTTTCATACAATTGCTTCCTAAGTTTATAGAAATGTTTTTAAATAGGCTGATATTAATAACTTTACTCGGTTTTGGCTTGCAAGTACGAGTATATGACATAAGACCTTGCGAAGACGCTAAATATGAAAAAACTATGGTATATGCGTAGAATACCTAGTAATTATTCATTTTCAAAAAAGAAGCATATTTTTAAGTATGAAATTATTTTCTGCTTTTAAACTTATTTAACCATGATAACTTTAATAAAACAGAGTATAAAGTGTTACTTACATTTAGCATGATAATGAAGAAGTCCAGTGTGAACAGGAACGATGTTATTGGATTAAAGTTGAGCTGAAAATAAAAGAGAACATAAATTCTATGATACATAAACGTATTTAGTTTTAAAGTTTAAGTTTACAAAAGGTACCGAATGTAATAATAAGTCAACGCAGGAAAAAAAAAGTATTTTTTTGGTTTTTCACTGCGTGGCTCGCTGTACAACCCCATAAACTGTAAAACTTCCCTTACTGGTGAAAAAAAACTAGAACCAGTAAAACTTACTGGTATTGTCTATACTTTTTCCTCATCAGCCATTGTTAATCCGTCAGCCAACTATGGTGACCATACATTTAACCTGATGCTAATGATCATCAGTGGGAACGACAGTTATTTTTATTATTTTAAATGAATAATACATAAACCGTCGCTATTTGTTCCGTAAAGTAATAAAAAGCTCTGAAGCGCTGCACAAAATAATCAGCAAAGCTCATCAATACATTACTATTTGTATGTTAGATTTAATGATAACATGTCTTCAAAACATACTTTTGTCACAACTACAGTAGGTACTCTTAATAACTATTAATTCGTATTTTGGGAACCAGAAACAACGAAGATACTACAAATGTCCAGACATGAGAAAATGTAGGAAAAACATTTTATTTCGACAATTACCCGTCCGGGAATCGAACCCGGGACCCCGGAGCAGGCGACACCTGGTGAGTACGCCACTCCACCGCCGAGGTCGTCAAATATGCTAGGTATGCTTAAGAATAGTTATATGGCTGCTATAAGTACACAGTAATCCTTTTTTTCGAAATATTTATCAAACTGACTCTATTATCTGCGCTCAATGAATAGCGGAGCGTAGTAAATGAAAGGCTTCATTAATCCAAGAAATTACCATTTTACGATGAGTTTAAAGGCAACCAAATAGCCGTAATTAATAATATGAATCTTCATAGTAACTTTACGGAACATCTACACCTACGCCTTAATATGTTGACCCTGCTATTTTTGATGAGATTGCTGCATGACTTTTTTTTTGTAGAAATTGAAACACTATGTATTTTTTTAATCATTGACATTTAAGTAGAAAACAAATCTTGTAGATAATGGGTAGTAAATAATTGGTTGTTGTCAGCAAACATGAAAGCGATCCAGTCGCCCTTTGAATGGTAAAATTAGACATTTCAAAAAGCTATCTTAGATGTAAATTTATTAATTAAATAATGTCGGTATCTATTTTGTTTGACCTTTTAATACCTATCTTGAGATGACCAGAATTGATACGTCTTCTATTTTAATGTTTCAATCAGTGTATATTGTGTTATTATTTAAATATTTATTAAAAGCTCGTGTTTTGAATGATAGACTTTTTACGTCAAATATCGTAATTGCTATACAAAGTGAGCGAACTCTGTTCACCACTTTTTTGAAAGCCAAATCAACGGGTACGTTTTGCATAAGCCAATAAATTGGGTGCGTATATCGAATTTGCATAAACTGCGCAAACAGTTATAGATTTTTTCCACTCGACGATACATTTGTCCGAATAAAATTGTAAAACTTATGACGTTATATTTTAGGATTTGGATTTAAAATATTTCTTTACATGAATGTGTGTATTGATTTTTATTTATTATTGCTCTTTTATACATATTTAAATTATGGTTAAGTCAGAAATATAATCTGGGACTGCGGAGCATGCCTGTGGCCATAGGCCTAAGGCGAAACCCGTAGTCTAGGTTCTTAAGGCACCGCTCGTTTTTTAGTGGGTATACGGACCTCATGTGGAGGTTCGGAGTCACAAATAATCTGTCACTTCCCCGGGGTGGCAAGTATGCGTAACGCATTTTTCCAGCGACAAAACAAAAAGGCTAGATTTTACCTAACACCATTTACTTATAACAAGTTCATAGCTTTTCGTGTTTGTGACGTTGTTCAGTCTTATAATTTATAATTTTGCAAAATACGTCGATTTTGATCCCTCCTTCGGTATAGAAGAAAAACCCACAGACACACTTTCCCATTTATGTTGTTAGTAAGAATTGCTGGACGTTATGCTTTAACGGAAATCACATTAAGGTAACGAAGCGACAACCTTTTATGAGGTTGAAAATTGCTTTTTCATTCCAAATAATGGGTATTAAATAAACGAGGAAACTGTGACTATGAAAAAGCATTTTCAAGTGAAACGTGTGTAACAAAGACGTATGTGCCAGTATTGTGTAACGTAAACCTTTTGCCTTGGGTATGCTATTTTCAAGTGGCGTGCAACTGGAGGGAGATGCCTATGTCCAGCAGTGGACTGCGATAGGTTGATGATGATGATGATGCTATTTTCAAGCAGTAATCAAATGAACAAGGCCCGCATTAATCATAAGTAGTTGATAAAAGGCCTGTATAGTTTTTAAAGTGTGCTTACGCCGAGGAAGATCTTGATCCATTTAAGACTATGAAGAGAGTCATGCGCAACAATTTATTTAACAAAAACAAATACCACGTGATATGTAATAAAGATTTGGTCACAATATGTAAAAAGAGTGATACCTACTTGTTACCATTAAATATAAATGTATTGACACGTGAAGCTTCAATATAAATAAATATGTAGCTGTATAGATAGGTTAAAAAAGCAATCATTCTGGAAGCGAGTATCAAAAACCCGTGATGTTTCATTTAAAAAAAATACTCCTTCAGTAAGTCGATCGTGTGTATACTTAAGTATTTGAACATGTTAATTAATAACTTAAATTATTATGACTATGTTGATTTTTTATAACCCTGTGAACCCTAATCACTTAACTGCTAACATTTGTATTAATGATATGAACATAAAGTCACTAAAATTTAAATAAAAATAAGTAATTTCCTGAAATTATAAACGTTGATATATAACCAGTACCTATGTACATTACTCGTAATTGTTTTGATGCAAATTTTTTTTTAATGTTTGCGCAAAACCGCCACAGTATATTATAACCACAGAGGCTGGGTCCTGCTAAAAAAAACATTCCATCTCTACTTTAAAAATCATGTTTTCATATCCTATTCCTGGTTTTAAATTACTACGCTTTAGTTCAACAAGAGTAAACAATATTTATTTAATGTTGCGACTGAACTCGCTTTGCGTTGTTTGGATAGATGAATTCCTGAAAGTCCCGCGAGTGCAGATCGAGCATTATAGAAGTAATCACTTTTCCCCCCTAGGACTGATGCCTATGCGTCGGAACTTAATTAATATTCTATCTGTTCTATTAAGTACCAATATTTATTACGAGCATCATAAAACACTTTAGGTACCTACTAAAAATATTTAAAAAAATATATATACCTAATAAATTAGTATAATATCAGTAAGCTGAACCTATGATTTTGAAATGGGGGTAAATTTTCACATGCCGTACTACTTACCAATATTAAAAAATAGGAAAAAAACATCTGTATTTACATTATGACAGAGTAAAAGTAATAAACTCATACCGATTTAGCTTTCATGGTTACTTCACATGAGTTAATTGAAAAATGAGTTCTTCTGTGATCATGGGGCTTGAAATAGTGCCGTAATTATCAGAAACAATGTACACGGCATAAACCCCGAATTAATTAATTCTAGTAAATAGTATCAATTTGGACTATATAGACTAGGAGATATATATTATGTATTTTAATATGCTACCTTTTGAAACATGCATTCATGTCATCATCTTACAGTACAGGTCGTTTTATAGTAATAATTTAGATTGAAGGCCATTCGGAAGATGTTTAAGGTAATAAACAAGGACGAAATTTCGCAAAAGCTAAGAGTGATTTCAGATTAGCGTATTTTTCTGCGCGTGTACGGTCGTTTCAGCATACGCGCTTACACGCGCGTTACATTACGCGCTTCAAAAAACCGGACTCGCGTCAACTAAATTAATGTTTCCTAATGGACTTGACCGGGAATAAAATCTAGGATATGCGTAGAAGGCGGACCACCGAAGATAATATCAATTTTGCGATCGTCTTATACAACCTACAGCATTAGGATAAGCATTTTACCTATTAAGTTGCTTATCTGTGCTATACTTATGAGATCGGTAGATTTTATTGAAGTTTTTTCTCAGTTGCCCCACGTCTAGTCGTGGTGGGATTCGTCACCGGTAAAATTATCTGTTGAGTACCCGTAAGATTCGGTCTGATTATGTCTATTAGTACATTTTTTTCCTACGCATTATGTACCAAAAACTTTTCATCTGAACCTATTTGTCGTAAAAATACAACTCGTGTAAACGAGGCCTTTTTAACGAAATCGTAACGTATTATTATTGTAGCTATGTGAGAGAAATTTCAAATTCATACATTTCCCTAATTGGTGTACTTTAGTATACAACGTAATATATATATTACGAAGTGCTGTTTCTACTTCTATTACTTTAATTATAATATACAATGACTTTTTCATCACCGTCAACATTTTTGCATCGTATTTGAGTCCATTTATGAAATAAAAATTTCAGTATCATTAAAATTTTACCATGTGTAGAGACTTATTTGAATTTAGTCTAATTTATTTGGTAATTTAAAAATATTTTTCAATATTTTACTTACGGTCTGTAGGTAGAAAAGGTAAACTAAGTTGATAATCTCGACCAGTGTCTCGAGGCCCATCGCCACCACCCATGGAAGCAACATGAATTTGATATCCTGCAACAAATATAAATATTTAAAACAAAAAAAAATACATTTCGCTATTTATTGTATAAAACCAAGCGGTTCATATAGGTTACTCTCGTTCAAAGTCAAATAATTTAATACAACATTGAAAGATAAAATAAATTAGCATTGACAAAACTCAAATTAGTGTTCAATGAAGACTGCTTGAGTAATCAAGATTTCAGATAGAAATTATTGACGTACCTAGTAATTTCATTAGCGTGTGGTCGGTCGGCACATAAAATTGTAGTAAAAAAAAGCAGAGTCTCTCCACCACTGATATCAAACTGCGTTGGCCAACACGCCTGCCAATAGTGGCGATTATGGCAAAATCCGCCTTTTAGAGGACCCTGTGTCCAGCGGTGGACTGAAATAGGCTGGTTATAATAACGAGTTTACTCAAATTCGAAAAGGTTAGTCGACATCACAGGAGACCGAAGAGCTGGCAGCTACCTCGGACAAAGAATTAGTTTTAGCTATTCAAAGGGGGAACGCTGCCAGTATCTTCGGATCCTTGCCTAAAGGGACTCCTTATTATATTATATTTTTTAAGGTTTTTAGTTTTAGGTTCCTTGTTCTTGTATACCTATATTTTTTTATATTTCCAAAAAAAAAATTGATATTATATGAAAGTGCTAAAATTCAAATTGTTCGTCTAAAATATTGAAATGACATGAAATTATTTACAAAAGCCTGCTGGAAGCAACGGGATTGATGAGAAATCTGAAGTGTGCAAGAACGTAGTCGCGCATAGGGGCCTAATTCGCGTAACCGAATCGCAGTTCGATCGTGATTGAATTGGACGATTTTGACATTCAGCCCATACTAGAACTGTCAAAAACCTGTCGTTCAATTACGATTGTGATACGATTCGGTTACGCGAATTAGGGGCTAGGTAGGTATTCAACTCTATATCTCCCTTACTCATGCCGATATCATGAAGTATGTGACAGAGACGGATATATCCGTATTCTGACAATGCGTTGCATAGTAGGGCCTCTGCTCACGCAAAGACACTTACTTTGTGCGACCGTAAAAGCTCCCAGAGTGCCAGAGTATTGGTTACACAAGATACGAGACACGACATGCGAGGATGAGTTCACATTAACATTTCATAAAACCAACTCCTAAATATCCACATGAATGCTTCATTCATTTTTAGGGTTCGTTACAATTTGGCTTCTTCTAAAAAGCTTTGCCATGTAACTGCCCGTTTGTGTGTTAAAGTACTGTGATTTGGCATAGGTATAGGTACATAGTGAAATAATTAAGCCAACAAAATCCGAATAATTTTGTTAGTTAGGTCATTAATTCTCTAATCAAATAGGTAAAAGGCTATTTTCACTAGAAAATCAACGCGACATTTCTAAAGCAGAATACATTTCGACGTAATAAATATTAATAGTGCTTATATTTCATAGAGGCTTCTAATTATGTGAAGATTTATTCGTCAATTCTACTATTGACGATACGAAATTAAGCTAAAAATTTACGATTTTAATTATAATAGAACACAGACAAGCCGGCTTTACAAATTAACAAATAGATTGTCGCGGGTCCGTCGCTTATGCCCCCAGTCGTGTATGCACCCGTGGTCGTAGCACCCGAATCTAATAATATTATAATTCATTTTTTTTGTGCTTTTTTACGTAGTAGATACAGGTAACGTCAAAAGTGTGCCTTAATAAAATATATATTTTTAAACTACATAGTTTCGAATATTATGACGTGTTAAAAAGTGGTAAAAAGAATTTTGTTTAAGTTTAATAGTTGATAGTATTTTAATTATTATTGTCACAAATTTCAGAAGAAAATTTTACACGTAAAGTTTAGCTTAATTAACATAACTTTTTAAGACCAATTATTAGCAATGTTCCATATATTGAGCAATGTTCTTGATATAGGCAATAAAAACTGTGATTGAAATACCAATTTTTACAGGGGTACCTACTTACCGTTTTAAATTTTACTAACATCCAAGAAAAAACCTTTCTAATGAAAATCGTTAGAATAAATATATTACAATATTATGCCTATTATACCTGCCAGTACATTTGGTTAAAAAAAATCTTCAAGGTCAATTAATCTGACCGGGTGCTCCCAGTGGTGTGTGCACCCGTGGTCGTACCACGAGGTCATATTCCACGGACCCATAGTCGCGACTTAGCAGAAAATTACTTATAAATCCCATTGAAAATGGAAAGGAATTAATTATTATGATGAAATTGTTAATATATATGTTCAGTAACTAAATAATCCGCTTAATGTGACTAGCAACAAGCTAAACGCATGTCGGGCACGTGCCCGACATGCGTTTAGCTTGTTGCTAGGGTTACGTAATCAATGAGGCAACCTTATAGTCCATGTAAGTCTAATCTTAGACTCCACCTTATAAAACTCTCGTGTTATGTCTTTGTATCTGTCACCAAATGGTAAATCAAGATCTAGAAAATTATTTTATTGTATGCAAAGAAGCTATGTTTTTCTCATCTATCCCATGGTCTTCTAAGATTATTGCGGGTGGGAACTGGCAACATATTTTTTTGATTCAGTGATCCATGACTGACATATTTTAATTTAAAATTGTTGTCGTTGAAGTGTCTTTTGACAGCTAACGGTTATTCACGAATCATCACCAGCCACATCATGTGTCCACGTTTAGACTCAGGCCACTCCAAAATGAAGATTTTGTTATAATCACGACCATTGGCTGCCGCTTTGGCAATCGCATTTTGGTCGATGGCGGAGGGAAGACGCTATGGCCCCTCTTCTTCTGACGGGTCTTATAACACCCATAGGAAAATTAAGGTGTACCTATTCCTATAATGTGCCGGCACCAAAAAATCGCAGCAATGACATTTATAACTAAGTTAGAGGAAAAATATTAGATCTTAGAAGGTTTAAGTTAACAACTTGTCGGAATAATGGAATAACTGAATTACTTGTTTCGGCTTCTGAAACGTTTAAATACGAAACCCTACACTGCGCGTGGCGCGACACAAACATGACCGGTTTCACATAATAATAATGCACGTAGCACAGACTGAATGTAATAAATTTATTACGAGTCTGTACCAGCGAAAAAGTATTTTATTACAATAAAAGTAATAAGACTCGTTCACACACACACATTTAACTATATTATGTAATAAAGATGGCTATTTGTAGTAAACCCAAATGAGAAATGATTATTCATTTAGCACCATTTTTAAGTGTTTATTTTAAGTAGTAAATTTTTTCACCCTCTTACGTACCAGTTTGAAAGACCGGAATAAAAAGCAAGCTTCTTCTGATAGTTATTGCATTTAAAAACTGCAATAAAAATGGATCGACGTACTTCTCGGTATCATATAATATACATTTAGAGATATTATCCAGTTATTGACTTTACTGAATCTACTCGTATATAATAGTGACTAGTTAGATATCTCTTTTTACTTTAACGTTAGGTGGACGGTCAACAAAGAAACTCGTTTATCACCATGTCATTGTGAGTGGAACAGCCATAGATTTAATATACATTAAATCTATGGGAACAGCAAACTTACATGTAAATAAAGTTTTTTTTTACTAGATGTAGCCAAGCAAATTAATTTTACTTTTCAAGTAATTAGTTAGTTTAAGGATTTGACAAAATAGTTTGCACTAAACTTATCTATATATATGAAAATGAATCCCTATTTCCCTTGGTCATCGCATCACGCGTGAACGGCTGGACCGATTTCGCTAATTCTTTTTTTGATTTGTTTGCTATTGTCAGGAGAATGTTCTTATGAAAGAAAAAATTAAGAACATTGCGCAGAAAATTAGAAAATTTAAGAAAACTTGATCACCATACTAAATTATTTGTAAAGTAACCTTAGCGCTTTTGACAATTTAAACTTTTATATGTAACATTATGGCGTTTGACATAACATTGACAAAATGCGTGCCGCAAACGGTTACAATTTTCAGTGCGGTTAGAATTTGTAATGTCGATAAATTAAATTTGTATCTGAAATATCTTTTTGATTGATTATAGCAATTTGAAATCCATATTCATAGTTAAGACAGGACAACGTCTGCCGGGTTCGCTAGTATCTTATAAATTTTGATTAAACTCCTTCAGAATTTGCCTCTCGTTCTCCTCTAGTCACAACCCATCAACAAATGTTGTACATCCTCAATTAGCTAGTTACTTTACCTCTATCAACTTTGGCAACAAGAGTCTAATAAACCATGAAGTTTTTAAAGAGGCGAAGGTTTGACACTAGAATTGAACTTGATGAAAGCTAAGTTACAAGCACGGCGCTGGAACTATCAATGGTGACCTGGCGTTTCATAGGGTTCAAACCAAAATTTTATTGATTAGGAGAGTGAAGCAGTCGTGTATTGTTATACAAGAAGATTAATTTCAGTCAAGGGACAATGTTTGTACTTATAAATAGTGAAAGCCAATATCGAGCGTAATTTAAAGGTAGTGAAATAGGTATGTATTTTATAGAATTGATAATAGTCGAGGCATAACTTGGGTTAGGCATTGTAAATATGTGACATTTCAATGTGTATGCATTGAGAATAACATTGTTGGAAGTATGTATCAACGTTATTATGATTATACAGGATGAAATTTTATCCACTTTCCAAATTTTAATACAACAATCTACGAGACAAAAAACCAAATGACGTATTTTTTCTTTTGATTTAGCCCAGTACAAAAATTTCAAGATATAGCACTTAGAAAATGTCTTAAATGTCACTTAGTAACAACACTTTTTTTATCTTAATCAGTCATTACGATACTATTCATAAGTTTTTGATTTTCCTTTCATATCTTAACAATGTAAAAATTGAAAACTATGTTGCGAAAAATATTTTCGGGTGAAAACTTGATACACATTTTTACGTCATAAATGAGCTCAATATACGATACTGAACGCCTATAAAATATTTTGATAATGATGGAAAAGTCACCTGTATAAACAAATAAATGCGAGAGCACTATTTATATTATTTATTGTAGATTTTAACAGAAAACAGAAAGACGCGGTAAGAACATTTCATTCTTTTTCTGTACTTACAACAACAGCTGGTCAGTATTAACACCTACAGATTATAATCTAAAATCAGTTTAAGCTTAGCAAAACCTACTAATTCACTCCACAGATAAGTAGACGACACACACTTTGAGGAACAATATCATCATCTATCTTGACGGTTCTAGATTAGTTTTGACTCGTTGAGTGGCGCTTCCATCGTCGCCAGACTCAGATAAGTTGCTTGATCTACTCGTAAATCGATTAACCCCTTATTTCATCTTAGTATAAGATTGATGTTAGATGTAGGATGTGATTTTGCTGAGTACTATAACTACGTATATGTTTTTACTCCAAAATATAGAATTGTATTATTTAGTTAGTATTAATTTATAATCATATTTTGTCATCATTCTGTTAGGTAACTTAGTTAATTAAATAACACTTGACGGATTATCGATTTAACGATAACATTGTTTTGGAGGAGATTTGGTGGAATGGTGGAAAACACAGATTATCGTTCGTATGCGATAATTTTATGGCATGAATACCTACGAAAGCACATTTTTATTGTTCGCCAAATTCACGATAATATCTACTAAGATAAATCTGATTACTAATTAGAATAAAAGATCTAATAAATTAGATCTTTAAAGCCAGCCAGAGCTTAATAATCATTCATTGCTTCAGACAACCTCGTTACCGTGAAAAACGAGACCTCGTATGTTTTTGACCAACAAAATATATGGAACTTAATTCAGGGATAGTGGGTATGATCGAAACAGGATGAGATCATGTAAAGTAACAGCCTATAATCATCCCTCTGCAGGGAAAAGGCCTCCATCATTGAATTCAAGTTACCACAGCAATGATGGGTACTGGCACAATCACCACGCTTGCCAAATGCGGGTTGGTGATCACAAACCCAAGCAACGTTCAAAAATTCGAAACTTATTGTTGCCCAACCCGGGAATCGAACCTGGGATCCCGAGATCTTGGCCCGGTATTTAAACCACTAGACCAACGGGGCGTTGAGATCATGTACGTACCTACAATAAATTGAAGTTGTGGAGACTTTCTAGATCAGGTTACTTCCTAGATCACATACCTATTCGTTAAGACTTAACGCATCGTCTGATTTCTGTTAGTAGTAAAAAAACGGGTAAGCGGTACAAATGCCTATATTAATTGTATAAAGAATAAAGCTACTACTCGCATTTGAAACGAAGAAATTTGTTTGAGATATTTCACTCGTATTATGAACTATTTTCCTTTGTAATAAATGTTAGTAAAAAACTCGACATTTTAAATACTGACCTTGTACACGCCTAGAATGAGGAGAACGCAAGCTACCAACCCCAGGGTGCTGCATGCCAGTAGCGTGATGTTCAGCGATACCGTGACTGCAACAAAGTTAACCTCTCTAGCTTACTCAATCAATAGTTACGAAGGAATGGCTGAAACTATTCTTTGGGCTAGTGAAATCAAGGAAAACATGTTGAAACTAAGGTTGAAACAGATGAGTGGTCTTTTTTTTTTTTTTGTTTAGGACATGCCTCACTGGGCCACACAGAGCCATCTAGTCCCAAATTAAGCTGCTATTAAGTACCCTGTCGTATGGGGTACTAGACACCGATAAACTTACTTATATACTTTTTTATTGGTATATAGATACTTATAATACATAGAAAACACCCAGACCAGTACAAACAGACATGTTCGTGCACACAAATATTTGTACTGTGCGGGGATCGAACCCGCGACCCATGGCTCAGAAGCAGCGTTCACTACCGCTGATCCAAATGGTCGTCAAATCATGGTTTTATATTTATAATATTATAGTTTTTAGTATAGTAGTGTAATGCCTATCTAATATTGTAAAACACGATTTCTGTCTGTAAGATTCTTTTCAGGATGAACAGTAAGTAAACATTATTTCATGTGCAATCCATTTTGCTTGATTGCAGGACAGGTAGGTATCAAGTTGGCAAAAGACAGCAGTAGTTATACTTTTAGATACATATTATTCCTAACTATTTTATACTATCAGGTTCTGGAGGCAAGGTGCTAAACGCTTGACGGGGCTTACATTTAACGATGTTCGATTTATTTTATTTACTTTTTATAGGCCTTATCATCGATATTTATATTACATAAATATGGCCCGATTTAGTGAATAACCGTACATACTTAGCTATAAAAGTTTTGGGCACTTAACTTTGATACGCATAAACTTAATAGTAGCGAGTTGGTCATCTCGTATCATACATTTTAATCAGAGCCAAAAAAAGTTAATGAAATATTAGCCTACGAAAAGTAAAGTAATACGCGGTACCGACCTAAAATGAAGGCTTATTCCATGCTTTTCGTTCAATTTTGTGTTAAGATTTAAGAGTTCGTATAAAACGGTTTTTATAAGCAGCGCTACTGCTTATAAAAACATATTCTCGTGATTAAAAAATAATTTTGAATAACACCATCATGAGGACCCTCGGTGAGTCTAAAATTTTCTCATATTGAGATACGAAGCAACCGAATACAATGTGATATGAACCGAACACGAGAAATGAGGCCGCTTTACTTTTATTTTAAGTAGCAGCACTTGAATTCATTGAAAAGATTTTAATAATTTTAATTGGTAGGTAGGGTGCTAATCCAATTTAGAAAATAAAATAGCAAATATCGTTTCATTTCATAATATACACATTATAATACAATTTTAGCTGGCTTTTTAGATATAATTTTCTACTTGTACCCAAATAAAAACTAGAAAAAGACTCAGTTTCTTCTTACGAGAAGGACAGTTGCTTTTCTATTTTATACCGGCACCGCACGGCAATTGTGTCTACTTGTGTCTAATCAAATTTCTAAATAATACGGTCAATACGGTCTTTCCCTGAATTATAACTTTTATACATACATGATCCAGACAGCGTAAAAATTTGTACTATCCTCTAATAAAATTTATTCACAGTTGCTAAAGTGCCGAAAGCCGCAGTGATTACCTATTGTGTTGACGTGCATACGAAATTTATCAGGATGTACTCGTAGGAATCGTACTTTTATCGAGCAAATAAAATTAAGGTACAAAAGTATCTACATTTATACCTCGCGAGTTAAGCCCATATTGTAAATGAAGGAAAATCCGACTTGTTTGTTTAACGCTTCGCGTTATAAGGTACAGTTTCATCAATACTAGATAATGTTCAATACCCAAAATACGAATCGATATATACAGAAACAACAAATCTTGATTAAGCCTTTAACTGTCGTGGAATAAGACACAATTAACATTTTATTGTTTGTAGGTCACCGGTGATCCACATGGCGCTTAATTTGTTAACAAAAAATCAAAAACGCAATAGTCATATATAAGTAAAAAAAATATTATTATTATTTTTTAAGAAGTACCTAATATACACATTGTTTGCCAACCAAACCAGCCACATGCATATAAAAACTATGGTGTGACAGAAATTTAACACAATCATTTTTGAAAAAAACAACCGCTGTTTATAGATAAGTTTCATGTACTGTCTTCCTAATAAAATGGAGCCCTCAGCATGATACAAGTATGTAGTAAACAATCTCCTGTCATCGTTCCATAATCTATTTCGCGCATTATGGCCTCTCCGCGGCCTGCTGACCACTCCCAAATTGATGAATGTAGCATGAAACGCACAATAACTAATATCTAACAATAAAAAAGGACATGTCAGAGAAGATTTTCTTCCTTTTGTTTTCGTTAAAGTTCGTATGTCAGTGCCCATATTCAGTATAGAGCAAAAATTTTGTCACAAACATTTAAGTAATTGGTAGAGTTGCCGCGAATACTCGCTATTATTCGGTATTCGGCATTACTCGATTTTTTTTTATATTCGTCGAATACCGCATAATAGCTAGTATTATTCGGCACTCAGCGAATAGTCGTCTAAAATAAACTTTTAAGGAACAAAAAAACTAATGAGATAAAAATAATCAAATTTTATTATCTGTGCCTGTGCCTATCATATTCATGATATTAAATTAGTTAGGCTTTTTAATTAATATTTAAAATCTGACAGAGGCGGATTGTGTTGCAAAAAAACTGTATGTATAACATGAAACAGTTACTTTAACTTTATTGTTTTCTTTTCCCACAACCTTAGAAGAAATTAGAAATATTTTTAATGTGCCTTATTTATGTCGAAGAGTAATATCGAGTTATTCGACTATTCGCCAAAGTCAATGGCGATTAATCGGTATTCGACTATTCGCTATAACAACTGTTCGCGGCAACTCTAGTAATTGGCGCAAATCGTGAAATAAGCCACCGATTTTAATTCAGTGCTTGATATTTGTCAGTAATTTCTTGATTGATACCGACTTCAAATAAAAGTTCATTGGCCTTAAGCACGCAAATTTATTGATTTTTTCAATGTTGTCAACCCTACATTCCTTCCGTTAGTAGTGAATACTTTTTTCATATTTAAATAGCATCATTTGCATGATATTTAATGCTTTAGTAAAAAACATAATTGTTTTGTTTGTATTTGAATTGTTTTTTAGTAGTAACTAGCAGAATACTTTCTTAGGGATAGGTACTTATTACAAGAAGGCAGATGATAATCATTGCTGATCGCTACTTTAGATTAAGTAAAAAAACACAATTGTTTTGTTTGTATTTGAATTGTTTTTTAGTAGTAACTAGCAGAATACTTTATTAGGGATACTTATTACAAGAAGGCAGATGATAATCATTGCTAATCGCTACTTTAGATTAGCATTCAGAAATTTTAATTTGATTTTTGTTTTTGTAATATCTCTAAAAGGACAAACCCGTTTCCCATACAATCTTGGGCCTGACGTTACAAGGCTGGGAATTGGCCATAAATTAAAGCATATTTAAAAGATTCATGAACCCTATTTTCACAACTTTCTACAGTTGGAAAGTTACTTAAATCAACCAATGAACTTATTTCATTTTATAACCTATATCATGTATTATTTTACAATTAATACCATTTTGGTACTTTACCTGGATAAAATCTAGGTTCCTTTTCTATCTATAGGCAATATAGGTAGTAAACAGAGCACTTCAGCAGTGCAGTGAGAAAAATACAAAAATACAAACCACATCATATACGAAACGAAATGTGAGTGAATTGAAGTGAATTGTCAGCTGATATTCTTAATAATAGTGCAACCTGTTACATCAGGAAAAGAAACTATTCAAAATGTTCAATTGTTTTATCAATGATCACCTTTTAAACTGAAAAGCTCGTAGAAAAAAATGTTAATTACATTCTTTAAGTTTTTTATATTTATATCAGGCTTTTAAAACGAATTATTTAGCTTATTCCCTAAAAAATGCAATTGTATAGAAGTATCACTATGAGTCGATTTATTCCAAATCAATTAAAACGTTAAAAGCCCCGCCCTATGAAGTGACAAAGCGTTTACGGAGATAGTTGCGTTTTAATTTATTTAGTTTAGATGTGGGTAAAACGGTTTACAGAGACTGTTTAAGTATTAGAAAAACAATATGAATTTTATCCATTTTCTCCACTTGTCCATTTCCAATTAAACTGTTTTTTGGAGAAATAGGCAAGTAAAATAAAAGGGATTTTTTGGTATAATTTTCATTGTTGTAACGTCGGGCCCAAAAATGGGGTTCTCCTTTACAGTATCAAATGGATTTGGTGTAAATTTCAGAAGTTTAACCTTACTCTATAGAGAGAGAAATTTAAATGGATCTGTTGAGTATAACGAAAGTATCATAATAATATCGGCTTCGTAAAAAGTTGTGCGTTGAATTGAAAACTCCTGCTATTTTCGAAGTTTAGAAATGCATAGGTACGCGTTTATACTCTCTCACTTAAGGGGACTACTAGAGCTAAGGGCTGCCCTCAATTGCTTTGATTATATTACTTCTAAACAAAATCAATTCTCGAAAAACAATAACAGTATCATTGTAGCAAATTACTCGTACCTCTAGTATCTAGTGAATCACTGTTAACTGCTTTTTATTCTGGCATTCTTTCGTATTGTACATTATTGCTAAAAGCGAGTTTCCAGCCAGCCAAAAGACAAGTTTGACTTTATAAACAACTAAATGAAAAGTTAACTGTGATTCAATAAATACTAGAGGTAAGTACCTAAAATTATACTGTTCTACTTTTTTTTAAATTGATTTCGTTTAGAAGTAATAAAATTTAATCAATTGGATGCAGCTCTTAGCTCTAGTAGCTCCCTTAATAGCATTATAACCAGAGATTATTTAAACCACTTTCACATAAACCGTATGTCAGCCTTTGTATCCGCCAGATAAAACCGATTGCCAATATACAATATACGCATTTTGATACAATATACAATATACAATATCGAATCACTCTCTAATTCCCACAATTCCCAAATACATCTTTAAATCTGTAAATCCTAACCGAGACCTGAATCTATTGAGTTAGGGTTCAGTTAGGATTGATTGAAACACGAAAAGATAATACATCTTTAAATCTGTAAGTCCCAACCGAGCCCTGAATCTATTGAGTGAAGGTTCAGTTCGGATTGATTGAAACACATGATTGTCCAGCAGTGGACTGTGATAGGCTGATAGTGATGATGATGATGATGATGAATATACGCATTGAAGGGCCATTTGAAAAAAAAAGACAGTATTTAGTTTTAGTATTAATTCTGCGTAAGTAATATTCGCTCCTAGGATATTTCATGCGCATTTTCAACAAATCTACAAACACAATCGATTAATTATTTGTATATAATCATGACTGTGATAAATAGTAGTAGTAGGATTATATTAGTTTGAAATGAGTTTGTAAAAAAATAACAAAGTTTTATACGATTTGTTTGTTAATTTCCTCTCAGCCAGGTACTTCATTACTTTCAGAGCAACATCTGCTACGAGACGACTACGAATACAGATATGCTACGAATTTTATCACGTTTGCTAGTGATTAGCTGTTTTTAAAAGAAAGCAACAATATAATATATTTTTGCTTTCTATAATAATCTTTAATAATTAAGAGTAAGTACTTAAACTGAATTCGAGAAACTTCTGGATAAAAGTTTGCCTTTAAAATATGACCCCAAGTATAATATATAAAGTTTTAGAATACGAATGCTTTGGGGTAACGGATATCACGGAAGCGACGAACTAGATTGTGATACAATACCTTGTTTAATTTTAGTGTTTGAATTAAAATTAAACGAATAAGGCTCAATTGTCCCCAGAAATGTTTAAATTACTAAAAGAACATTAAATAATATCTGAAATTTTAAGCATTTGCTTAGAGATCTCGACAAGGTACTTCATTTCGAGGTTAATATTATTTAAAATAAATTAAGCTCTAAAAAAAAAGTGTCGTCCTTCTAAACTTCATAATTTCAATTGAAATTGCGTTTGGTGAAAGTATAACAGGCAAGGGGAAGCAGTTTGTTACTCCTCAGCCATTGTTCTCACAGAAACAGTATTATTACGCACAATGAAAGCAGAAATCGCGAGGTAATTAGCTTCCGTTAATAAAACAGTTTCGCAATTACAAAAGAGATTGCTTTTGTACACAGATAATTAATTTACTTGTTCTTAGTTCACTTTCGAACGATGACCACAATAAGAATAAGAATAAGAATAAGAATAAATTTTATTTCTAGTAGAGTACAACAAACAAGTAGGTAAATGAAACATGACAAACAAGTACAAAAATTGATGAGCCGTTGATAGCTGAGCTAGTATGCACTGTGTGACAGCTATCAACATCTTCCGTTACAGTTTAAGGTATTTGTCGAGTACATCTTAAATCAAAAATAAAAATAAAATAAAAATTAGATAAAATAAAAAGTGTGTGTGTATGTTTGTGTGTGTGTGTGTGTGTGTGTGTGTGTGTGTGTGTGTGTGTGTGTGTGTGTGTGTGTGTGTATGTGTGTGTGTGTGTAGTGAGTATTTTTTGTTTATTGAGTCTTTAATAGTAGTTCCTCTGTTTCAGTGTACGATAGTGTTTGCAACCACTTACATATTTTATGGTTTGCTTGAATGCATGTCAATCTATAAATATCTAGTTTTTCATTAATTTTATTATATATACGAGTGCTTAATATGTAGTATTGTCGTGATGCTAGTGAGGTCTTATGAATTTCCATTGTGCACACTTTCTTTCTCCTTTGGGTTAGCTTTTCTGGAAAAAAAGGTAAGCTAGCATGTTTACGGACTGCAACTTGCATCAAAAACAATTGTCTTACTGTCATAACTCGGAACTCCCTATATATCTCTGCAGTACTGAACCAAGGTGGCTTTCGTAGAATCACCTTCAAAATAACTCTTTGAGCTCGTTCTAGACGGATCATAAGGGTCTTACCAGATCCTCCCCACGCTGCTATACAGTATTTGATGACTGACTGAGCAAGCGCAAGGTAAACCGTTCTTAGGGTATCTATGTTAGCAGACTGTCTCAATTTCTTAAATATAGGTATCAGTTTTCTTACACGTGATATGATGTTATTTATTTGTGTGTGCCAACCCAAAGTGACGTCAAGTATAACACCCAGATATTTAATTTCATGTGCTTGCTCAATTTGCATGCAATTACAATTTCCTAAGACACACGTATGGACTTTTATACCAAATGTTGTTTTGTCAGGAATGTTATTACCACGTAATGCGAAAGGTATAAACTTGGTTTTGGATACGTTAAGCGAAAGTAAGTTAGATTTAAGCCACAGCATAACCTCTCTAAGAGCATCCTCAGCAAAGCTGTGCACCTGGTTCCAGCTGTTTCCGTGTACGAGCAGAGCTGTGTCATCTGCGTAAGTTATAATTTTACAGTTATACAAGGTTTTGGTACAAAGATTATTTATGTATATGAGGAAAAGCGTGGGACCAAGCACACTGCCCTGAGGTACGCCAAACCGGATGTTAGAAGAATCACTGCAGATATTGGAAATTTTAACTTTTTGTGAGCGATTTGTGAGATAGCTTCGAAAAATATTTAAAACAAGTCCCCTAACTCCATAGGCCTCCATTTTTGAAATCAGTATGGGCACAGAGACAGTGTCAAATGCTTTAGATAGATCTAAAAATATACCAATCATCTTACACCCTTTATCAAGGTGTCTTACTACTGTTTCTGTAAGTTCCAGAACCGCATCTTCAGTAGACTTGCCTTTAGTGAAACCAAATTGGTTTTTAGCAATGATGTTGTTTTTTGTCAAATAGCTAACAAGCCTACTATTCAACACCCTTTCAAGTATTTTTGAAACCGTAGTAAGCACCGATATTGGTCTGTAGTTTGTAACACTGTCTCTGCCCCCAGCCTTGTATACAGGGCTAACCAAAGCTCTTTTCAATGAATCAGGAAATGTACCCGTTGTCATACAGAGATTACATAAGTATGTTATATGTTGCACAACAGTGTTTTTGGCTTGTTTTAAAACCTTAGCGGGGATGTTGTCTTCTCCCACAGCACAATCGTTTCTGAGTCCACTTAAAATGTTACTAATTTCAGTCTCATCGGTCTCAAGAAGTACCATGGAGTTATCCTGTTTCGGAATTACATTAACACCATGTAGTGATGGTAGACTTGGACTGCTTTTATGAATTTCCCTAGCCAAATTGGATCCTATTTCAGCGAAAAAAGTATTTACAGAGTTAACAGAATGCTTAGGTGAGTTTGTTAGTTTTAGTAGTTCTACCGGGGGAATGGCTGTTGATTTTAAACCTGTAATTTTTTTAATAGTTTTCCATGTACCTTTTGGATCGTTTTTATACTTCTCAAATTCACTTACTTCATACTGTATTTTTAGTTTTTTAAGTAAATTGTTTGTAAAGTTTCTATACCTTAAGTAAGTCACTCGAAGTATGGGGTTGTTAGGAGATGCGTTGGCCTGTTTATGAAGTTTGTCACGGTTTCGGATACACTTCAGAAGCCCAGGAGTTATCCAGGGTTTAATGCAACGTTTTCTGTATGGTGTATTAGTAGTCTTAGAATGTTTATTTATAGCGTTTGATATGATGTTTATGAATGTTTCAGTGGCAATGTTAGCATCAGCAGTAGCATATATTGGGTTGAAGTTAGCATTTCTTAACTCTTCTACAACAGCAGGGTATTCTATTCGAAGATAGTTAGAATGGTTTTTTTGGATGTCCAATACCGTATGTGAGCAAAATACTACAGGGGCATGATCAGTTATGAGAGTATCGAAAACAAAAGTGGTAGCTCTTTTATTGGTTCTAAGCATCACATGATCCAGGCAACTTTGTAAACGGGTGGGAAAGACATGAGCCGGTAAAAGACCATGTGAAGTTGTTAATTCCAAATATTTGTCCGATATCATTTGATTAGTTGGATCAGTAGCAATTATATTAATATTGATATCGCCAATTAATGCCACTGTTTTAAAAGATGAAAGCCTAGTCAACACTCGATCAAGATGTTCAGAAAATAAATCAGTAGATTTATAAGATGGAGATCGATACACAGCTACCACTGCAATTTCAGAACCAAGTGTGATTACCAGGCAGTTAGCATCTTGAAACTCAGGGTCAAAAGCACTGTGATCAATGTTAGATTTCACATAAACGACGACACCTTCATTTTGATTACCGAAGCTAGATGAGTATGATACATATCCTTTTATCTCCGGCACATCACTTACCTTCGATAACCAGCATTCTGACAAAATAATTGCATCAAAGTTGGTACCTGTTCTATGTAAAAGCACTGAGAGAGCATCAAAGTTGCAGTTTATACTTCTAATATTTACATGAATAACTGTTATTGGTATTTTAGTCTGAGTTATATGAATTTTTAGCTCTTCAGGTGAGCAGATCAGCGACTTCGAAACCAAGTAAGAATCGATATCATTAACAATACTCTGCATGTCAGTCACTTTTAATTAAAAAAGAATGAGGTGGCCATGATGTATGTTCTAAAGAGTATGAGTTAATGACTGGCATACAAAACGTATCAATTTTAGTCACAAACCTTTCATATCCTGTTTTGAACCTTGGGGTGTATAATATCCTTTTATATGCATATAACTGCTTACAAAATTTGAGAAATTTCCTCTTAAATGATTTATCTGTTGCAAACTTTGTAAATTGTGTGTAGTTTTTAGGCGAGTAGTGTTTAGTGAGTATGTTAATGAGTGCATAGTATATTGAACAAAAAGTGTGTTTGTATGATACAAATATGACAATTGTAAGGTTTATGTGTCTGTTGTTTATAGGAAAGCTGTGTTTATGTGATAAGAGTATGACAAATGTAAAGTATATTCGTATTTTAAATAACAATAATTGTTTGTTGAAGATGCTCTTGTCAAATACACAGTAAATGTGTAGTTGAAGTTGACGTTTATGACAAGAGTGGTGTGTTAGTATGTAAGATGTATATATTATTATGTAATTAACAAATGAACCTAGTATGAGTAAAGTTATTACAAAAAGATATCTAAAAACATAATTACTTACGAAGTAATGTTTACGGAAGTTAAGTCATTGTTCTTTACGAATATTTATAATGTCGGCTTCAGAGTTTACTACTATATGCCTTTTACCGTCGTCCTGTCGAAGAAACACTCTGCCAGACGAAATCCAACAATATTTAAAGTGGTTTTCGTGAGCAAACTTGCGGGCCAGATAGTAGACGTGCTGAGTTTTTGGAGTAAGCTTCTCTGACACATATACTTGTTTTGTTGGGCCTTGAATTTTTAAGTGGTTATGATCATGACCACATCAGTCTACCTGTTTACCTAATGCAATTCTAGTGGGTATACTCATCTATTTATTTATTTATTGATATCATTGTCTCTGTAATGGGTAACGGTTTGGATCTAATTTTGTTAGATTCGATTAAAATTTTTAAATCTGCATAATATTACTTATTAATGTAAAATTTATTAATTATTAATGTATTTAATAAAATTACTTATTAATTATAAATGTAAAAGGTTGGATGGTTTTTGACGTGACAACGTCTTAAATTAGGTTGCGGCTGGGAGTCACTTATGAAAAAGTGTAACGCTCGGTAACGTTACGATGAGTCACCGAACGAGAGAGAGGCCCGCCGAATGCCTTGCGTCTCTCTCCCACTCAACTATGATCGGTCTGCCGCGCGCGCAGCACTAGAGAATTAGGCGCATTGAATCGGCGCATGCTTGTGTCTCTGTCTTTGTCTTTCTCGAACGTTCTTGGCGTTGGAAAAACAAGAAAGCGTCATAATACAAGTTCACACGTGTGGTTAAAGTATCGTCAGCTGTGTCTGTAGTGAAAAGACGTTGTCACGTAAAATCTTCGCCCGTAAAACCGACTTTGCAGGCAACCATTTTTTTACTCAAACGCACATGGCTAAATGGATCTGTATAAATATTGGCTCGAACTTTTCTCAGAAATATGTTCGTTTCTAAGCGTACGCGACGTCGCGGGAAACAGCTAGTAATACATTTTACTGTGTAAAAACTTTTACTTACTTACTTTATATACCTATCTCGTGAATTTTAGAGTTTCAATAACACTAACATAGTAGCCTATTCGCTATCCCGATCTGTTAAGTCGTTTTGGCGTATTGGCTAACAACATCCATCTAAACGGTTTTTAATTATTTTTGAATGAACACTTAAAATAGGCCACCACGACGTTGAGCCATTTTAGGGCACATATTTTTTTTTTAAATTGTTTTCCGGTCATATCTTAAGTGAATAAAGTTCAAAGTTACGTGCCAAATATAAAGACAGAGCCTTTAAGGGGGATAAATAGACAATACTTACTAGGCGTTATCTTGCCGGGCTCCAAGAAACTTTCTGACTGCGGCTGATTTATGCCACCGTTCAGGAAACGCTGTTCGACGTCTATAAAATGGCCCATAGTTACTATGGTAACCGCGAAGTACACCTGCGGATGAAAAAAAAACAAATTAATATTTTCGATCCCGGAAGCGTAACGGTAGACATAATTCATAAAATATTACCGTTGGCGTAAGCAAAAGAGCGAATGTTTTGGATTCTGTTTTTTTGCTTGTATGATTGTAGGTGTGTTATTAGATAAAATCTTTTGATAAAACAATTTCCCGGTATTAAGGAAATAAGCCACAAATTCTGGTTGAGTTCAAAACAAGAAACCTGAGGACGCCTCACGCAGCGACTCAAAATATTCGTCCAGTTAATTTTGTTTTGTATAATGTTTTTATATAATTAGCTTTTCAGGCCATTCATCACTAGAGCAGACACTTTTCTACACAGTATTCCACCAAAACAATGATATGCCGAACATTCTATGTTTTATAACCTGTACCATCATATTATCTATTCTAAGATTATGATCTTATACGTTATAACGTCACGTAGGTGACGTAATATACGTGTCTTTAAAGTGTTTTCAGTGGAAGAATTTAATAGTAGATTTACGAAAATATGTCTATGTCTTGTACATAAGAGATGATACAACTTTTCATACGAATCATTAATTTCGTAAACCATCAAAATCAAATCGACTTGAATCTACTTCTTCAACCTAATCACCGGATATCAAAGTAAAAAAACACTACTACACTCATGCTACTTTGTTTACAGTAAAACTTTGATCCAAACCATTGTTGTACCTTTAACCTCAATTTGATTAGGCAACAAACTACTATCCAAATACCAAGTATTTCACAAAATTGTAAGAAACCATTTCGTCGGCAAGATTTATATAAATATCTGTTCGGGACACTTCAAACCATTGTCACTTTTTAAATTTACAGACGCGTCAATTTGAATATGGAAATTTGAATAAGAAAGTCACGAGCGCGAGCGGTTCAAAATTCGAATTGGTAAAAAAACAAATGAACACGACGCACGATACAAGCACCGCTGCCTGCTGTTCCCGCTGTGCTTTTCTATCTTAGTTTTAATATTACTACGTTAAACTTGCAAAATATACATGGTGTTAGGTAAATGGTATAACAAACCGAAACGAGAAACATATGCATAAAAATACTATGGTGAAGTCAGAAAATTCAGAAATTTGATAACTACATTATTGAAAAAAATATTTGTCGTCGCGCGCGTATACCTGGCAACATTATATTTTCTAGTTTGATTCCGTAGTACCGGTAATGACGTAACAATTATCTGATTGGTTGATTTGTAAAGTGCCAGTGAACGCAGTGTGGTGGCGCTAGTATCGTTTTGGCGCCATTACACGAGGACAGAGTCGATGGATTAATTTTTTGCTCTTGCACTTTATTTACTGCGGACCACCACCGTGAACTGTCACATCCTCGAACCTGTCACGTTCACCGTCACTACCTACTGTACCTACCTGTGATTCTGAAATACAACGTGATGGGAAATCTGCGTTTCCCTGAGTTATCCCGACTATGGAACCCCCACCACGAGAGGACGGTGTCGAGCAATCTACCGCTCCGCCGCCGCTCCCGCCCTCATATTTTTATACAAAACGGAATCTCAAAATTTTAGTTTGTATGAAAATATAAAAAAATAAAATGATAGTATCAAATTACTGCCTTCACCATAGTGGGTATTTATGCATATGTTAACATTTCGGCTTGTTATACCCTTTACCGAACACCCTGTTTACATATCCATAATTAATTAAGTGTTGCATTTTAACCTTCTGTTTATAACACAATACAAAATAAAGGAAAGGTGGGCCATTCAAATATGTTCGATGTCTGGACACCAAAGCCACTACAGGTAAGTGTTTCCTGATTCCCTATGCTAGTGAAAATTCGAGTGAAAATTTGAACTGTTTTCAAGATGAAAGTAGTTTTATTTATACTTGTACTTTCTTCGACTTTCTTATTACCTCTTTACACCTGCATCTGGACCACTCAAAACTGCTTAAATACTGTGGGTAATATTGATCTTTGTCTTCACAATATTTTTGACAAATTACCTACAGCTTTCGAGTATCTTCCACTTAGTCTCTGAGATTAATCACGGGCGGACAAAAACACGGGCATGGCTAAAATATCACGATTACTGTTTACTACGACCCTTTTGCTGTCTTAGTTTCGGCCCAGATGATTCAGTAAAATTTTGTCCCCACAACATCTAAGATCAAAGTATAACAAAGGCCATTCCAACTATCCAGACTCATGAAGCTATGAAACTTTAGTACACCCAAGTAATGCGAATACTATGAACAAATTCTCGCTGTCGCATTCCCTCTCTCGTCTGTTCTACGATCTATGTCAGAATGTTTGCTAGCTTCAAAGCCTTCTCGACTTCTCAAGCGAAATAAGAGAACATTATCCGATTTTTGCACGGCAATTAGTGAAATATGAGAAGCGGCTTGAGTATACCTATACGTAACGGTACTCAAAACCTATTAGGATCCTAATATTGAAGATCTCAAACAGAAAAAAACCTACGATGTTTTCTTTATAAGTAATTAAAAATAGTTAAACAGCTGTTCCTTGTGTATTGATTTTACGTTAGTAAAAGATAAAAGAACTGTTATGGGTTTTTTAATAAATGTCTTTGTTGTAGCCGGTAATTGAAACCGATAGTATTTTTAAGTATATATCGATGTCACCGTCACAAATTATTATTTTAAATTTATTTGTTATGAAAACGTTTTAAACGTGCAACTATCTTTTTTTTTATTGTTATAAAATTGATCTTAATTAGATTTATTCGGCCCAGGGTTCTTAGTGGTCCGGGATCGCCAAAATGTTTGGTATTAGAGTCTAGAGGTACTCTAAAAACAACCTTTGTCAGTAGTACAATATTCCATCGCATTCAAGTGCGTTTGTCATCTTTGGCTTATGGCTATTAACCTTCTGTGATTACTGTGCACTGCAACGCGCTCCGCCGCAGTACGCGCTGACAGAACTGACATATTTAAGCATAATATTAGGGGTTAAAGTATGAAATTGCCGTTTTGTATGGACGAAATCGAGAAAAGTCATTTTTCTATACTAACAATTTTTTGTTTTTTTAAAAACGCCTGAACCGTTTTCGATGCAATTAAAGGTGAAAATTAGATGGTTATAAAGCTACGCATAATAGTATTTAAATTTCTGAAAATCAAAGTATATAATACAAAATTACTTAATTGAAGCAAGAAGGTCAGCTGCCACATTGTAAGGGGTCTTTTCAACGACTTCCTTTGAAGTAATAGGCACTAGTATTGCATTTTTTTTTAGTCAAAAGTTACTTTATTTAGTTTTTGATATAATACAAAAAGAATTACGCAATAATATGACTATACTTAAGAGCTATAAACAAAATAAAAAGTGGGAAAATAATCGGCAATTTCATACTTTAACCCCTATTATTATACAAGTACCTGATTTTGTATAGAAAACAAACATATACGAGGTACTACCGTACTACACACTAAAAACGTATTATGCACTCCCGCCTTTAAATCTGCCTTCCGCGGACTGCGGCGGAATGCGGTTCAGTGGGATAAGATAATTGTCTAAGATTTTCAGTTTTGCCCTTCGGTTTTATAAGATCAGTGTATGTAGGACTCACCATAGTGTACAAAGCCGAAGCATAACATCCTCGACGAAGGCTCCGCCAACAGCAACACGATTGAATGATCGGCATTATCTCGACAGCTAAAACAAGGAAATAAAAGTCGAAAAATATCTTTGCAGGATATTTATAAAAGAACATGTTTATGGTAGACACCCGCCTGTTTATTATTATTAATGCATAACCCGTATGCATTAATAATAATAAACAAATATGTTTCAGAAAAAACAGACCATGTTGGACAGGTGCAGTGGCGGGTTCTGTGGTCTCAGTTCTCATTTACCTAAGGTAAGCAATAAGCAAAGGTAGAACAAGTATAAGTGTTCAAAAGGCAACCTAGTTTATATTCATTTCCTAGGATTTTTCTAAAAAAATAAATTTTCAACAAAAAAATAATAATGTTGGGGACAATGATCTGGAGCACTATAATATAAAGCGTTACTTGACTTAGCGGTTATGAAGGATCAAAGACCACCCCACCTGCCTTGCCCTCCATTTTCGTATGTTCAACGTTCTTCTGAACACCCTGTAACCTCGGTAATCTGAGGAAAAACGCTACAATAATTTATTTGTGAAAACATATCGACGTTGGATAGCAATCTTGTGTTATTTAAAAAAAAAATTAATTACATTAGTTAGTTGAGTCAGAAAAAAATTCGGGTCGAATAGTCAAATTCACGTTCTCCTACGATGATTTTGAATTACTTTACGAAGTCGAATTCTTTTTATGCCTCAAAATGACGTAGATAAACCAAGTTCTTCATTTTTCTCTTTTCTTTATTAGACTACATCAGAAACTTTATTTAAATACCTACGACAAAATCGCTTCCCACTGTCGACATGTAGTAATAAAACCGTAGCTTGATATTATTATAGGCTTCTCGATAAATGGACGATCCAACAGTTATTTATTTTACGATTCAAACTAGTGCCTGAGTTTAACACAAAAAAGCTTTTCAGCTTTAAAAGAGTAGGTACAGATTCATATTTCAAATGTATAAAATTTTAATGCAGCTAGAAACTGACTGATAATATGATCGACTGGGATAATAAATAAAACACAGCAAGTTGTCGATCGTGAGAGATGTGTCGTACCGTCTAAGCAAAACTAAAACCGAGACTTGAGTACGATTACCTCTGAATAAATACTTGTCTCACACTCTCGTTAATTATGTTTATTTAGTAGGTACAATAAAATTATACTATTACATTATGATTCAATACAATTAAATCACAACACGTTTTTATATTTAAAATAAATATCGCCTAGAATCCATATAAATAAATTAAGAAATACAGACTTCCTGCAGCAGAGATTAGATTCACTAAGGGTGCCTAACAAACTCAAAAAAAAACTTTTTTACTTAAGATTTCATCGAATGGCCACTTTTAAAACTCATGAAAGTAAAACGAAAGCAATTAAATATTCAGGGTTTGAGTAATTAAATATTCAAAGTCCGTATAGCAGGAACTCGAGACGGCAAATAAGGATAAAAGCGGGCAGGTGTTACGCGTAAAATGTACATTACTCCATGAACTTTAATACTCCGAAAGCTCTTACTTATTGCCTGGTAATATTGAATAAAGTGGGTTGTTCGCATCGATTACTTAATGGAAATATTGAATTTTCATAGTTAGTTTTACGCTCCGTGGGCAGGCCCACTTCAATTGCATCTCAATTGTATATTTTGACACATTTATTATGGTAATAATGTCTAAATATACGATTGAGATGCAATTGCCATTCTATCGAGCCATTTGAAAAATTAGCGGGGCCCTGAGTAGTTGTTCATTTAAACGGTATTAGATGGGAATCGTTTATCTGTATGTATCAATCCCGAAAGCCGAGTTCAACAGGATGAAATATCTCTCAAACTTTGCGATAAGGGATAATATTAAATCATTGGTCAGACTCAGATTGAATTATTAAATGGTTTCAGCAAATTCCAAAGCTAGGGTCAATTTAATAAATTTACGAAGCTGTTTCATCTTACCTGATTGTTAAATATATGTATGTAAATATATTGGCCCGTTGGTCTACTGGTTTAAAAACCGGGCCAATATCACGGGCTCCCGGGTTCGATCCCCGGGTCGGCCAACCACAAGTTTCGAATTTTCGAAGCAAGTAAGCGATTTTTTTTTGGCAAGCGTGGTGATTATGCCGGTACACCCATTATTGCTGTGGTAACTTGAATTCAATAATGGATGATTATAGGCTGTTACGTTTTTTACTTTTTTTATATCTTTATGTAACGAATTTAGAATAAAATGTGCTGAATACCTACGTAACCCTTTTAGAGAATTGGTCGACACAAGTAGTCACGGGATGGTCGTGTTTTCAAACTTGACAATAGGCAATCGTAAAAAGTTTCTTTAAGAAAAATATGCCAAGTTTAGTTTATTTTTTTAGTGAATTGTTTGAGACCGGAAGGCGTCCACTTGAAATGTCTCGTTTTGATGTTATGCGTGTTGTGTTACAGCATTCAGTTCGGCCGAAGGACATATTTAATTACATAGTATTAATAAAGGTCGATTTCCTAAAGCATCAAAAGAAGCTGAACACGTTTCTCTGACCTACGCCTATCACATCACTATGTAGGCGCAGGCAACCGTGTTAAACAGATATAGTAACTCATTAACTTAGCGCTTTGGACATAGATAACCAAACTTTAGTTAAAGCACAGATAAGATAATACTAGTTAAAGTTAGCCAACTCTTGCCTCCGTCGGCCAAAGACCTCGAAAAGAGTTTTTTACCATTACCTACTGAGCTACATGTTTACGTTTTCAATTTTAACGGTTAAGGCATGAACATACTCGCTTTTCGCTGTTCGACAATATGTTTCTAGTTTCTAGCACTACTCGCTTCTCGTTCATCGTATGTGGTGGGAAAAGTGCCTCAGACTAAGGACTAACTGAAAGGTGTAGAAGGTGGGATCTACCTTCTAGTGGTCCACCCTGGGCAACGGCATCTTTGGTTTTTTAACCAATGACGGCTAAAAGATCCTACTGCGGTGGTCGGCTTTGTAAAAGGCTGCCTGGATGCTATCACCCTCTTGCCGGAGTCCAGCGCCAAACAGTTTTTCTATGTTCCGCTGGTGTGTGGGAGAACCAGTACCTCTGGATAAGCTCGCTCCACCTTAGGTTTCTTCTTAACCGTAAAGTTAAGTATGTAGTCAAGAGCAAGCCCATGGTTTTTTTAAGACAAGTAACAACAGTGACCGATCGCTAGGAATCTATCGGAGGAGGTTGATAAACGCTCGCTTGCAAACCGAACGTTGCTCGGTGTCATTCGTAGCCGTTCGCGGGTTATGCGGAAATCCCTATTCTGTTTTCGTCTATGTATAATAAATAAATTGCCAACTCTATCAAGTCTCGATCAATTTTATCACTTAACAATAAAAAATGGTATCCTTGATAAAATAACATTGTATAAGTACCTAATGCGGAATGACAATTTATGCCTGCATGTGCATGAAACGAAAGAAGAAAAATTTTTTATTTAAAGCTTATAATTCAAAGCCTTTCTTACAATGATAATAAAGTTTTGTGACCTTTTGAGTAAGCACTTGAGATTTCATTTATTTATTCGTTTGTTGGTTTGCTCATTCATTCATGTATTAATTCTTTTATTCGTTCATAAAGAGTAGAAGTTTTCTTCAACGATACGATTATAATGCTCATATTTAGCTCAATCGAACTACCAAACTTAGAACAATCGTATGTACACTGTTTTGGATATATATTTTTTATGAAGTGATGCTAGAGGAGGCCGTATCAAAAATTTTAGATTTTTGGCGGACGTTTTTTAAGTGCTTTATCTTTGCCTTTTTTTACTGGGCTACACCAAAAGAAAAAATACGTTATTTGTTTTTTGTCTCGTAGATTGCTATATTAAAATTTGGAAGGTAGTTAAAATTTCACCCTGCATAATATTAGTATGTATGGATAGTGTTTAGTGTTTGTTCTGAATATTAAGTGTGATATTACGTACTTGCATCTAAACATCAGGAGTAAAATACTAGTCTAGATTTATATGTCTATTCAAATTTTATTCAAATCTAGTTAAAACATTTATTTCTTCTGGAAATGTCTAGTAATATTATAATACTTACACTTATTTCATCGCCCGTACTTAATTGACTCGTATAATGCTTCCTGGCAGCAAGTCAGCCATTATAGGCATTAATGATATATACTATTCACTAAACTGATTTAGATTTGAAATTGATATCTTAAGCATAAATCCGGCTTATACGATTTGGTTCTTTGCAAAGCTAAAGCAAAATGTGAATTTTCACTCTACATACTGGATCCGATTTGTATTTGAAATGTAGCTGCGATTGTTAGAAATGAAAAAGCTAAAAGCAGAAATTCGCTGTTGGAAAATCCGAACGTAGGAATCCTATATCCGATATTGGTACCTAAGTGACTATTTGTCGCGATCATAATATCTAAGAACACGCGCTTTACAATTTCAAAGGCAACAAAGAAACCTTATAGTTTCGAATAGAAACAGGTAGTAAATTTACTCTTGCTACCCATTTAAGATTATAGATTAAGTAGGTACCTAACAAATTCAAAAGTTGACATTTAGCGACACGTAACCAGTACCTACCACAGATAATATAATACACGGCGCGCGGCCCGACACACACTTGACGGTTTCTTTTCCTTTGAACAAATGACCTACAAGTTCATAAATGCGGAATACATAGGTACTTCGTGTAATTAATCCTGGCAACGAATAATAAAATGTAATCATTAGAAAAATATACGAATGATTTGTTTGTTTTCTTTGTACTTAGTTCGTATTTTTCTGCCTCTTGAAGTTTTAGGTTTTTTATAATACTTACGTATTTTGCATGAATAAAAACCATATTATTGTCAATCTAAAGATTGCCTGTAAATTCACATTCACATGAGACTTTTGTGCAAAGCTTTATAAAGATTTTCAGGACCTGAATGGGTAAGTACTCGTATAATAGAAGTTCCATAATAGAAATATCTGGTTTATCGTTCCTGGCTTTAGACTATTATAATCCCCGGCAAAGGCAAGCAATATACAGGATGAAATTTTAACCACTTTCCATATTTTTTATAGGCGTTCAGTATCGTATTTAGAGCCTATTTATGAAGTAAAAAATGTAAATCAAGTTGTCACCCGAAAATATTTTTCGTGATATAGTTTTCAATTTTTACTGTCCTAGTCCTGTTAAGGTATAAAGGCAATATCAAAAACTTATGAATAGTATCGTAATGAATGAATTAGATGCGCTACGCGTAAAAAAAGTGTTGCTAGGCAGCCGTATCAAAAATTTTAGTTTTTTGGAGGACATTTTCTAAGTGCTTTATTTTGACATTTTTGTACTGGGCTATACCAAAAGAAAAAATACGTCATTTGTTTTTTGTCTCGTAGATTAATATATTAAAATTTGGAAAGTGGTTAAAATTTCACCCTGTATTTTTTAAAATATTAATGTAGGTACCCGACTGGGTTATTCTTTTCGCGCGTATTTTGTATGTATGTATTTTGTACATACATGTCTTCGTACCTTCCAAATGGCTGGATGGATTTAATGTAATAGTTACGCAAAAGACGATATTACATAATTATATGCAGAATTTATATATACAAGCAAAGCTGCGGTAACACCTTATACCAAAAGTAATCCTATTTTTACAGACGATTCCAAGAAAATAAATATTAAAAACCAAGGCTAATTATGGTACTTATTGTTTACAGGAAATGAGTGGTTGCGAAGCAACCGTTATAAGCAAGGCCAAGTCAGAAGATACTTTTAAAAATGAGAGCAGATTCTTCTAAGCTATTGCCTCGGATAGTAGGTACTTATCTGTGCCTCGGGCTTAAAGGCTCTTCCTAGGGTAGTTTATCAATTTTTAAAACAACAGTAACACTAACAATGAAGCCAAAAAAATTACGTACGTAATCCGTCATCGGAGTTTCTATATTCTAGTCCAGTACAGACAACCTTTTTAATTTTATTTAAAATAAACCCTAAAAATAAATAAACCTATTTATCAAAGTTCCTTCTAAAGGTTTAAAGCTTATAAATTCGCTTTGAAATCCTCAAAAATAAATAGGCACTAATTAAAGTTACTTCATGAATACTATGCAAATTACTTAAAAATTTTGAAAATAATGCTTCGTTTAGATTTAACCGTTTCTGGATGGTTTAATTTTATTAACAAATTTAGATTTAAACTTCCATGGTCACTATCACTAGAGTTATTTGATACCGGCTTTATACCATGTACCTTAGTTTATGAGTTCCCAATATTTCGGCACTGTTGCAAGCGCCATGATCACGGGAGAACCATGGCGCTTGCAACAGTGCCGAAATATCGGGAACTCATAAAAACTAAGGTACATGGTATGAACCCCGTATCAATTAACTCTAGTAACACATTCAGGTCGAGTACTTCGCGTGGTGAAACCATATATGAAATATACATATCTACACGCCTTTTATGGAAATTTTAATGGATTGGTTCGCTATTGGCTTTCCCATTCGATAAAACTGAGTGTCAATTTAAGCGTGAGGTTTTTATTTACTTTTACGCAACAAATTATAATTATCTGGGAACTTAATTAAATCAAGAAAACGGTACTAGGAAATAGAACCCCTACTGGATTGGGTGCAAAATAGGGCGACATGACCTTGACGCAACCAATCGCGTGCAAGCTTTGTACTTGAAAGTGTTAGTATATCGTTGTGATTGCTGTTAGTTTGTGTGCGTGAAACCAAAATCAATGCTGTCATTGTTAAAAACTGAATTATAAGAACTAGATGTTACACAGTAAGATAAAAAAAATCATCTAAAACTGTCCTCGACTAAATAAGTGACGTTGATTTTATGTCAGAAACTCGTCAGTAAAACAAGGGATGAGTGGAGTTGATTAGAACAAAATTTTATTTTGTATAACTAGCTGACGCACGATAAAATGTTAAAAATATTCTTTTATACTAAAAAATATCCTATATTACTTCTAATACCTCCAAGAATATGTGTACAATGTTTCATGATGATCAATTAAGTAGTTTCCGCGTGAAAGCGTAACAAACAAACTTACAGTTACATTTATAATACGAGTATTACTAGTTGACTAGTATCGCCTCCGAATAATATAATTGGATTTTGACGTAAGACGTCACGCAATGCTATTGGCATCAAATATGGCATTTACCTTACCATGTTACACAGAAAATTTGCAATAAAATAATATTGCGACTATAAATTGAGATGTAAGCTATCCTATCTTTCAAGTTGGATCAAACTGCACACGGTGTGCAAATTTGATTAAAATCGGTTTAGTAACTTTGGAGTCCATCGCGGACAAACAACGTGACACGTAATTTATATACATATATTAAGATAAGATAAAGTAAGGATTAGCGAAGAATCCTTTTTCAATAAATACATAAATATGCCTGGTGGAAGTAAGGTCGGCGTGTTAAAAATCTTACAAAACAATTTATGTCTCTATGTAGTTTAGTAAAAATATTTTTTTTGACGCTAATATATCTAGTTTTTTTTATATTACATCAATTACTTACTAGCATTCTTTATCCAAACCAATGATTTTAAAAGACCAATACATTTTTGTTCAAGCCTGGGTAGCCAAGCCTTAAGGTAATCGTAAATGCGCAGCCTAACAGATATCGTTCACTTCTCATATTTAGTTTCCGACCTAATAAAACTAGCAGCTGAAAAAAATATATTAAAACCGTTTTTATCACCATCTATTTATGGGTGTACTAAATTTTGCCTTGTAGACCTATAGTATGACTGGGCAAGTTAAACGCCTGAATAAAAGGCATACCTAAGCAGTCTGTTAGATGTTATTATAAAATTAATTTGAACTTTAGTAGATCTAAGGTCAAGCGCTATTCAGGGCTTGTTAAGTATATTTATTTATAGCTTTGAGGTAAGGGTGAAATCGTTAGCCAAAATGTCGTTCTTAGTATAATACGATCAAAGGTATCCTCAAGTAAAACAAGTTTTTTAATGTCCGTAATAAAATATCATGCAAAGTTTAGTATCTCTATAGGTTTCTGAAAAACAAAAAAAACTTTGATACACGTCATTAAAAAACTCCTTACTGTAATTTAAAACATATTTGAAGTGAAAAGTTCTACTGTAACAAAGCTAGAAGACAATCCACATTGCTATGCTTAATGTTCAAACTTCCTGCCGTCCAGAGAAACAAAGACAGAAGTTGTTTTCTATCTCCGATATGCCAAAACTGAAGATAGATAGGTTATTAGGACCGGCTGTTAGTATATCATATATATATAGATAGGTACTCGAGACCGTGGAATGTTTCAGCTAATCGCTACACGACCCGCGATAGACTTGGTCCCCAGAGCTTCGACCCCAAACGTTTTAAATATGCAAGCCTCATATTTTCGTGTTTGCGTCGCGTATCTATTATTTATTTCGTTTATTTAGTTTATCATAAATAAAATGGCATCTCAATAGCAACGTTTTTAAACATGTATTATTTTTAGTTTGTACTTATTTTAGGGATATCTGCTGCCTGAATTTTTTAAATCGCCTACACAGGGTTCTAACGTGACTACTAATAAAATTATCAATCAATCTATCAAAACGAAGATCCATTTTCACACTTTAGTACCTGTAAATAAGACACATAATCTTAAAATATCTATGGCTGGTGGCTGAAAAAGACGGTATGTGTGAGAAAAACATTTTCTAAAAGCACAAGGATTTTCAAGTTGGTCATTGATATGAATCCTAAAAGCGCATTCGTCAATGTTTTAGTATACATTTATAGTTTTAGTTATAGTTTGTCGACTATTTGGAACATTGGTAGTAAAAGCTGCTTCTGAGCCTGGGTCGCGGGTTCGATCCCCGCATCAGGAAAAATATTTGTGTGCATGAACATGTCTGTTTGTACAGGTCTGGGTCTTTTTCTATGTATAAGTAATAAGTATATATATACAAAAAAGTATATAAGTAAGTTTATCGGTTGTCTAGTACCCCATACGCCAAGGTACTTAATAGTAGTTTAATTTGGGACTAGATGGTTTTGTGTGGCCCAGCGTGGCATGTCTTAAAATATTATATTATATGTATTATATTAGTTATATTTAATGTAATATAATACGTAACTTAACGTTTAACTCAAGATCAGACAACACATATTGCAGTAGTTTAATAAACAAGTCGTGTGGTGCCGGCACACTAAATAGCAACAACTCTTCTCTCCCTTTGGTGTCGTAAGAGGCAACTAAAGGACTAACCCCTTATTCATAATAACACAAACAGTCTAATAAACCTATTTTAGCTATTACACTGTTTTGTCTCGTTCCTTCTTAGCGCTGTCATCATTTCAAAGAGAGTGACAAAACAGTGTAATAGCTAATTATTATGAATAAGGGGGGTAAGTATGTACCACCAGAAGAAGATAGGCAGCACCGTCTTCTTTCCCATTGGCCAAACAGCAACCCGAAGGCCAAGCGTTGCGATCTTGATTTCCTATTTTCCTTTATTAACTTTCCACTCTAAAGCCGACTTTCAAAGAAAGTCAATACTGCTTGTCATGGTCTTGTAAAAACAATAATAAATACTTTGAAAGTTAAGGAACTAATTTGTTTTAAGTAAAAACAACGTCTTAGTTTTCATTTGTATTTTAGTGTAATTAAGATTTTGAGACTGTTACTGGTCGAAGTGTTCCTTAATCTTATTTAATACCAATCCAAATAGTTTATACATTAAAGTGGTATTACCATTCAATTTAAAACTTACTTTTAAAGTCTATTAACAAGCTCATTTATAAATAAAATAACATCCTGTAAACATAAATGCTTGTCTTTGGCGCTTATAAAAATTTAATTAAAAGCGGATACATTCAACAAAGTTGTACACCACCGTTTGCGGTAGCTCAAGCTTATTAATTAATAATTACACAAGTAAGTGGCATGCTGTTGATGCCATGTCGTTCAGACTCTCAAGCGGAACCCACAATGAATGCGACGTCTGATAAATATAATTATGCCCTCTTTGTGTAACTCTTTTGTAGTGAACGGACCCACGGAATAGGACTGGTAAATCAGCAATGTAATAGGGGTTAAAGTATGAAATTGCCGATTATTTTCCCACTTTTTATTTTGTTTATATCTCTTAAGTATAGTCATATTATTGCGTAATTCTTTTTGTATTGTATCAAAAACTAAATAAAGTAACTTTTGACTAAAAAAAAATGCAATACTAGTGCCTATTACTTCAAAGGAAGTCGTTGAAAAGACCCCTTACAATGTGTCAGCTGACCTTCTTGCTTCAATTAAGTATATTTGTATTATATACTTTGATTTTCAGAAATTTTAATACTAGAATGCGTAGCTTTATAACCATCTAACTTTCACCTTTAATTGCATCGAAAACGGTTTAGGAGTTTTTAAAAAAACTAAAAAATTGTTAGTATGGAAAAATGACTTTTCTCGATTTCGCCCATACAAAACGGCAATTTCTTTAAACCCTAATATTTATGAACTTGATTTTACTTTCTCAAGTTCGCAACAGTGAAACAGAATTCGTTTGATTTTACAAACTGCTGAAGTTGGATTTTGTTAAATCTTACTAATCAAATGCGAAAGTTTGGATGGATGTTTGTAACTTAATCAGAACAGACCATCTTAACGGTTCTAAATGAAAGGCACGCTATGTTTATAGGCTAGAATAGCACTTCATCCCTTTATATCCCCTAGTATAAAAGGAACGGTTGGCGTGTGATAAGTAGCTTCATACTCAAAATGCTACGAGTATGAAGGCGCACATTTCATACAATATTTTTATAATGGTACTATACAAGGAAAATAGATATTTTTTACCTATCAACCTAACCAATGTAACATAATCTTAAACTATAATACCTAAAAATCTCATGTAACAGTAGGTAATTGTTGTCGAATTTCTCCGAACCGAATTGACCGAATTTTATCAAAAAATTGTAAATTTGGTCTAGGTATGAGATCAGGTCGCAGACTATTTTTATTCCAAAAAATGTACTGTTCCTCTGGTATAGTACCAAATTCAAAATGGCACTCGCACTAAGTCGCGGGCAACACTAGTAATTTAGTGAATGCTTAAAGTAGCCATTCACGTCTTATAATTTATGCAACTCCTAAGCAATATTTTTGGCAGTTTATTTAGATGGCTCGTATATTTCATGCTGTGTTTATTTGCGTGGCAGACTGCTAGGTACGATAATTCAATTTGTTCCGTCATAATGAATCACTTCACAATTGTTGAGGCGGGTCGTGCCGAGCGGTTATTGTTCAATGGACCGTAGGGCTACCGATCCCTTATTATAAATGCAACAGATATCTAAACTGGAATATCCGAATACAAGTAAAAGACGGCGCTTTACTTCTGATAGTAACATGAATAGTACCTTAAAAAACCTTTTATTAGTGTAGGACCTAAAAAAATTTCACCCTGCAATCTTATGTTGCTTTTAAACCTAAGTATAGTTCATGTAAAAGTAATTATAATCGCTCTGCGACTCTCTCTTGCTCTCTCTTATCATTTATTGTCATGTCTCATAGTATAGAAATTTTAGTTAGTTAAACCATGTTAAACTGACATAGTAAAAATAAAAAATTCTTTCCAAAATTATTTTAGAGCTAAAGTTAGGAAATAAAGAAAAAAGAGAAAATAATAAAAAAATACCCTATAAAAGATCCCTGAATATATGTAGGTATATCAGGGGACAAAGCAGATCCCTGTAAAGGAAAAAAATATGAATAGTAAAACGATAAATTTTATACATTTATGTGGTGTTTAATTTTAAACTGTTACCTATTGAGGTTTTATCGCCAAATATCGATTCACCAAGATTTGTAACTAGATCTAATTTATATTAATGACAGAAAGTTCTTAAATTAGCGAGAAATTTTCCTCTCTTAATTAACTACTATTGAAAACGTTTTTACTTTAGTTAGCAGCTATGATATGCCAATTTTTAGAAGGAGAAGGTTTTCATTAATAAATTATGACATTAAACATTTTTCTTGAAATACTCGTAAAATTGCAATCGATAGAAACACCTGAAAGATAAATGGGAAAGAGTTTTGAAATTATTGTTGATGTTTTTTTTTCTGTAGGTGTATAGCGAAGACATCCCTGATTACTCTAAAGTAGCCAAAAAATTCTACTCTAGTAAACAAAGTATAGGAACGATCCTAGTGGCGCAAGAAATACTTATTATTTTAGTAAAGTCGTATTGTATTTGTGATGCGATGTTTGTAATAATTCAATTTAATTTATGTCAGTGTTTTCAATTATTTATTTGCTGATATTCTACAAAAGGCCAGTAAAATAGTCTGTCGTCGATATAGGTACCTATATAATGTTGCCCTTGGTTGCCCTATATCATGGGCATGGCACATTGATTTTAATTATTTTATTAGCATTCCTAACAAACCTAAAAATTAATTTGGTTTGTTAGGAATATTTTATGTTTTTATTAACATTTTTTATTTAAAATCAACATAACGGAATATATCTTTTACTAACATAAAATACCGAAATTACGCGTGTTGACCACTTTTTGCATACAACTTTTAGCCAAGAGTTTCGACACGCGCGTATGTAGGTATACATAAATAATTTAATTTAAGTACCTAACAAAATTAAATATTACGGGTAAGTATTTTAGCTGAAACCAATACTGTTTTCAATTTTAATGTCCACGAATCAAGCATTATTATTTTTACTATACAACTATACCTACCTAGGGTTCCGACGTAAAATCGAATGATGTTTACTCGAATATGAAAAGCCCGAAAACGTTGGCTTGTTCGCTCAAAATCTCTATAACCCTTTAGCTCAATAGATACAAGAAACACTATTACATCGAAACACCAATCTTCCGAAACTGGTTGGAGCTGTTTTTTCCTTTTGAACAATATCTGTAGCTAAATACAAGAGAACAGTCTGTCAAACATGTAGTAGATCGTAATTTTGGTTAGTACATGTTATATTTTAAAATGATTATTACAATCTTATATTGATCTAGGTAATTCCGTTATAATGATTTTGTTAGTAAAAAATAATGTTGCAACAGTAACAGGCTAGTTTTGTAATTTAACTAAGTAAACTACCACCATTTTAAATGTACCAAGGGTTCCCAAAATATTTGCCTTTTCAAAAAAGTAGTCTTCTAGATTTTTTTCGTTAGTCCCAACGATCTTATGTAGGTGGCTGAGGTACACTAGATGCGGAAGGTAGATAAGCAAACAATGTCGGGACTTGGGAGCGGTCAGGGGCTTTTAAATCCATCACGGTTGACGAAGATAAGCTAATTTGATTGATCGACTGTGTTGGAAAAATGTCTGGAAAGCTTCCTACTTTAATAAGTATCCCACGTTAAATACAATTTAACTTAGTTATGGTATATTTCATCTCACTTGTTGTGGTACATTCGAACATTTCAGATCTGTTTTCCTTTTGTTACACCTATTAAACCTAGCTTCTATCCTTCTCATTTTGGAACACCTAACCTAGCCATTTTTAGAGTTTATAATTTACGCTTCTTAGGATTTTTGATTGGCACACGAACACCGCCGGTACTATCTCTAAAAATGTTTTTAATTGTTTTTGCTTACAATGCAACCGATATAGGGCAGAAGTTCTCAATTCGTCACGTAAATATTTTGTTTGATAATGTTAAAACTTAAAGTACCATTTATATTTGAAACCAAAAGTCCAAACATTAAGGTTGAGAGGCTATAGATTTTTATATTGAGACAAAGTGATTGAATATTGTCGACGATTTTTGTTTGGCACCAACTCAAGTTTGGTGGCTTATTTCATACTTTATGTTGGTTATTTTTTCATAAGAAAAGTTTGCAAGTATCGTGAAAGCCTTTGCGGGGCTTCGATTCGACATACTTACTTACAAAGCAATCGGAAGCTAAAGGTAAAAATGTATACGTTTACCGCAGAATGTTTATTATTATCTTGTTTAACTCTGCCTGGGAAAAAGTTAGAATCGGAGAACCGATCTAATACATTTTAAGCTAAAACATTCCACCCACTAAAACATAGATGTCCTAAACTAAAATAATATACTTTATACTTATGATATTTAAGCAATTTAAGTAACAAAATTTTGTGTCGGTTATTTGCTGGTTGCAACTGATAAGTATTTATTTATATCATAGAAAAAAAAAATACTTACACGACTTTGTTTGCATATTAAGGATTTCGTATTTGTTAGACTTAGATTTTAATTATCAAGTGTAGGGTAGGTGTAGGGAAACTTTTCAAGAATTTGTAACTTAAATGTCAATTACTACATATAAATACATCTGTTTCCACATCAAAATTGGCTAGCGACAATCAAACTGAATAAGTAGATGAAAGGGTTCTCGTCGTAAGAATCATTGATTTATTTTTCTATATTGAATATACGCTAGACCTCTAACATAAAGTCCTTAGCGTGTAAATGTACTACAGATCAAAGTTACAGCCGGCCGCCGACTATTTTATTTATCGCCAAGCGTTATTATTCTATTTCATGGGAAGACGGGAAGGGAGGGTGCGAAACGATACGGACTCGCCTTTCGCACGGGAGTTGATTGCGTATAATGTATAATTCCTGATGTTCAGACATTTTTCTTTAATATGTTGTATTTTTTTTATAACGTTTTCAGAGTTCTCTGCCCCAAAGAAGAAGTCCACGAAGGAAATAAGGTGTTTGGTAACCTCGTTGTTTCTGGTTTCTAAAGTACAAGTGCTTTAAATAGTTACTCAAATTGGCATAAAAACAAATTATGTGATGTTGTCCACATTTATTTATTTACTATTTAAAGAAGCCAACAGAATCCTATTACCTACTAAGCCTCCACTGTATATCTGTCTGTCTGTCAGTGGCCTGTACCAAGTACCGTAAAAGGAAGACAGTGAATGTTTCATCAACATCAGGCTGTATCAATCCAGAAATGTATATATCCGTCTCCAACAGAAGACCTGAGTAAACTTCTTATTTCGTAACCGCTAAGCCATAATTGCTACGCTTGGAAGGCAATAACAGCTAAGCGAATTGTACAGAGAAGACTCTGCTGTCTATCTTCTCCTGGCGAAACCTCTTTCTTTAGTCGCCTCCTATGACAACTGTAGACGAGATGCATGATTCTATATTTGTTTCGGCTCAAGAGTTTGCTTCCTTATAACGAACTACGGGCCACATGGCTTGGGCCAGCAGTGGATCATGGTAAAAATGAAAAATTTAAGACGGTCTTTATAAAAGGAATTTCATTTTGGTTGTTCGCCCAACCGTCACAAAATTGTTAATCAGGCGAGAATGAAATTATGAAACTTTTATAAATGATGGTATGGTAATCTTCGAACGCGTAAGCAACTCGCTCTTGGCTATTTAAAATCGGATAATAAGTTGGTTGTGTTTCTCTCAAATGGGAAACCACTTCTGCTGTATGCTACTGCCTCTCAACTTTTCTATTTTTTAGTACAGAGAAAGAGGAGGAATTTAGATTCGGAATATTAAAGCAGTCTTCAGTAAGCCAAGATATTTTCGTGGGTTAAAGAGTGATTTCGTGTGTTTGCCTTTGCCCTTACTTCTTCCGCGTAATAATTGTTTTGTGACTTCATTTGTATTAGGAATTAATTCTCGGAATTATTAATCCAATTTTGAATATGTTATATCCCATATCAAACTACATTATGCCCTAGTGACTTGGCTTAAAATATTTTATTGTGATTAGGTAGTAATAATTTTATAATGTGATTTAATAATAAATAACGGAAATTATCCCGTGCACGGTTGAAAATGGGTTGGATGTTTGTATATGTGTTCTATGCGTGTGTTTGAACAGATATCATTCATCAAGGTCCGATTCAAAACTGGTGGCTTACACGAGTTTATATGTTTTTTTTTTTAAATTTTAACAATAATACGATATGGATTATTTAACACTTAGCTAGAAACGCAACACCGTATATAATAATATACGGTGTTTCACTTAAAGTTTGAATCGCTGAGAATAATAAAGTATTGCTTAAAATCAACCATTTTCTTTGTCACTGAATAAGTAATAATTATCAGTAAATCAGTTTTATTTCTGCAAATAGGCCACGCGCACTGTTGCCGACTGGAGGCACTTTTACTCGTCCCAATATTTTAACCGACCAATTGCATCAGCACAAGTGTGGGCTGTTCCGAGAATAAGCAGCACAACAAAACCCTGACATTTTATAATGTTTTATGTTTGAATAATTCTGCTTGTAAAAAGATATATGCTAGTACGGGCTATCACAAATGTTTTGGTAAGTAACTCCTTTTCATTCAAATTTCTTAATTTAAAAATTTAAATTCATATAAAAGGAATTCAGAAATAGACTGTAGCACTGTAGTGATTTGTTAAAAAAAATATTAAATACAAGTTAACATACAAATGATAGTATTAGGGGTTAAAGTATGAAATTGCCGTTTTGTATGGACGAAATCGAGAAGTCATTTTTCCATACTAACAATTTTTAGTTTTTTTAAAAACGCCTGAACCGTTTTCGATGCAATCAAAGGTGAAAGTTAGATGGCTATAAAGCTACGCATTATAGTATTTAAATTTCTGAAAATCAAAGTATATAATACAAATATACTTAATTGAAGCAAGAAGGTCAGCTGACACATTGTAAGGGGTCTTTTCAACGACTTCCTTTGAAGTAATAGGCACTAGTATTGCATTTTTTTTTTAGTCAAAACTTACTTTATTTAGTTTTTGATAGAATACAAAAAGAATTACGCAATAATATGACTATACTTAAGAGCTATAAACAAAATAAAAAGTGGGAAAATAATCGGCAATTTCATACTTTAACCCCTATTACATGCATAATCACAAACTCGATGATTTGTAGACCTGGGGTCCGAACCCAGGACCCCGATATGTTGGCCCGGTATGAGTCTAGTAGTTTAAATACTACTAGGTCTAGTAACTAGATGAATTGGCCCTAAACAAAAAATCCAATATAAAATAACATTTTAAGAAAATCAGTTATTACGACTGTTTACTGTAAAATTTTCATCGCAGCATACTGAGAATTGTTTCTCACCTAAATATGTGAGTATTCATTACAACACTTGTACCTAAACCTCAGTGTCTCAAGACGAAAGTCTTTGACCAATGTGTGTTGCCAGTAATGACCTATGGGAGTGAGACGTGGTCGTTTACTATGGGTCTCATAAGAAGGCTCAAGATCACCCAGCGAGCGATGCTTGGTATTTCCCTACTCGATCGAATCAGAAATGATGAGATCCGCAGGAGAACTAAAACAACCGACATCGCTCGAAGGATTGCATCGTTGAAGTGGCAGTGGGCGGGACACATAGCGCAGAGAACCGATGGCCGTTGGGGCGGAAAGGTTCTCGAATGGCGACCGCGTACCGGACGACGTTCCGTGGGCAGGCCCCCTACAAGGTGGACTGACGATCTGATCAAGGTCGCGGGAAGCCGCTGGATGCGGACAGCACAGGACCGATCGTTGTGGAGATCCTTGGGGGAGGCCTATGCCCAGCAGTGGGCGTCGTTCGGCTGATATGATGATGATGATGACCTAAACATAGCCGACACCTTAATATACAAATTGATTTACAAACGAGCTAATTTGTTGAGCAAAGACACGAGAAACAAATTCGATAATTCAAAGAAGAGCCGTGAATAGATAATGTGACATGATTGTTAATGTTCACTTGACGTGGAGCATTCGCGGGAATGTCCCATTAATAAAAGTAAACGACGTCACACAAAAAAAAGTATGTTGTACTTTCATAATATTAACCCTTCTGTATTTATTGATTAACCTCCATTCACCCTGACTTTTGGAATAATCTCTATTTTTTGTCATTTCTCGAAACTCAAGTCGGTATAAAAGGAGTTGTCCCATAATAGGCCCAGACATAGTACACCATTTTCAAAAATCAAGAAAAATTTACTGTTTCTGGGAAAAATACATATAAATTTTTATAACGTATAATTTAGTGGTTCAAAAATAAATAAGATCGAATAATTTATCAAACTCCATTAGGCATTCCAAGATGGCGTCAATATAAAAAAACTTTAAATGTCAGTAACTGTCAGATACCCCTTGTCACTTTGGCATAATCATTCACTTCAAGTTTTTGTTCTGCTCGTCGCGTTTTAAATGTAGTTCATTATAACGACCTCATTTTCGATTTCTGGATTTGGTATTGATTGACACATTACTTTCATAATGTTTGTTCTTACTACAGCAAGCAATGGCACTCGACTCCAAGATGCGCAATTTTGATACTGCCAAAACTGACAGACGTCATCAAAATGTCATCTTCCGCCATGATGGTTTTGTTGTTTTGTATTGCTATTTTCTCTTTATTTGAACCACTTAAATAAGACATTTTAAAAGAATTGGATGATAACAAAATCTTGTAGGTGTATTGGTCTATTTTTTGGTGGGGTGTACAGGTTCTGGGCTTGGCCTCCATACAATTTGGGACATCTCCTTTCATTTAAATTATACTAAGTTTTGCTGTAATCATCTTTTCTTCTGGCGGACCAACAACAGAACTGGTGCGGCTTGTGTAGCGGCTGAAAAATCTAAAGCATGTAAATACAGGGGTCTAGGCTCCGAATATGATTTTGTCCCATTCGGTGTCGAGACCCTCGGTCCGTGGGGTACTAGCGCTGTAAGGCTTTTTAAGGAAATAGCAAAAAGGTTAGTCGACATCACAGGAGACCGTAGAGCTGGCAGCTACCTCGGACAATTAGATTAGCTATTCAAATGGGGAACGCTGCCAGTATCTTCGGATCCTAGCCTAAAGGGGGAATTTGCCTTGCCTTGCCTTTTGATAATATATTTGAGTTATTATATTATATTTTTTAAGTTTTTAGGTTCCTTGTTCTTATACTTTTTTTTAAATTTCCATATAGTCTTAATATTAGTGCATATTATAATACCTAACATTTATTTTCGATTGAAAAGGGTACATTATAGACAATATTATATTTCATTAAAGATCATTGAAGTAGACGTGAATCAACATTCAAATATCGGTTATCCGATTAGTTTATTCAATAGATTTTGACTGACTAGAAATTAATGGGTACGGTTACGGTTACCCGGTCGCGTAAATCCAAACAGTGATAAGCTATAGCTGAACGAGCTTTGCCATAATATATTACAAAGCCACTGATAAAACATTGATTTACTTTTTAACGCACAAAGGGATTCAACAAAATGTACCAGGCTGTTACCTAACTTATTTCTTTCAGTTTTGATGATTTGTAAAACGAACAGAATTTGTAGTTCTTTTAGCAAAACATATATTTTAGAAGGTATTTTGTATGCGTGTATCATGGATAGTTTAGTACAATATCTGTGTGTTATTTAGCATCTACTGGTACGTATTATTGGGTCAATGCAGACTTTGATTAAACGTTTCCCAGTCGTATCATGTCCCTTAGCGCCTCGGCGAAGATCTATAAATATATCCACGTATTTTGATTCCGCTGACTATAACCAATCGAAAGAAAATAAGCAGCAGCAAATAAATAGAAAAATAGAGTTTATGATTTGAATCTGATAAATTTCAAAAGAAGTCAAGTATTTTATAGACCACTTGTGAACTATTAAAAATGTTTGTGATTCTAAGTATATCAAAAATATTGAGTTTATAAAGTTTATATCAACAAAAATCCATGTAACACCAAGGTTACTACAAAAATTTTACCTAGCCAGTAATAGACCTTAGTTTTATTAAACGGTAACAAAATGAGAATGACAAGTTTTTTGACTTCAAAAGAAAATGTGTTCGCATCGCAATCGAAAAATAAAAGTAAAAACCAGTAAAATAAATATTACCCAAACACATATCAATTAAAATAATAATAAAAATAGAGTTATTTTTCATTTATGCTATTTTCAACGGAGGCCAAGTATAACATTACATACAAATCTTTTCTTAGCTGAACTAATATACAAATTGATATTCCTAATCTGAGAACAACAGGATGACGCGTGAACAAAAAAAAATAATATCCAAACTCTCTACTTGTGAGACAGTCTGTAATACATACAAAAAATGAAAAAAAAGTACATGTCGATGTCTGTAGAGAAGTTTGAATAGAGAAAAGCAGAGCTTCCATAAAATTCTTACATAACTTTGGTCTATTTATGTCAGATTTCTATGAAACATTCTATGTTTATATAAATATTAATCAAGTACTATTTTCATATAGTCTATGTCTTAAAATAATAACGCTCTATGTTATACAGACAGTTATATAGACAAATAGACAAAACTTTTCGTACAAAAACGCTGTCAAAAGCTTGTTATGAATAAAGCCAAATTACTTTGCAAAATGACGGTGCCCAGCTCATTTGATATTTGCATCAGGTAATGATCATACAGCGAGTATCTGTTTGTTTGTAATTTGAATAATTTAAAAGGACATTGGCCTAAATAGTCCCCACATTGACAGGCAATGACAATGGAAGATATTGATGATATTGCAAAAAAGGTTTTACTTTTAGGAACTTATACTTTTTCACTTTCATCATCTTTAAAATTTTTAATAGGCGTTCAGTATCGTATAAATGGGCATATAAGAAGTAAAAAATATAAATAAAGTTTTCACCCGAAAATATTTTTCGCAACATAGTTTCCAATTTTTACGGTCCTAAGCCTGTTAAGGTATGAAGGGAAAATCAAAAACTTATGAATAGTATCGTAATTAATGAATGAGATGCGCAAAGCGCGAAAAAAGTGTTGCTAGGAGGCCGTATCAAAAATTTTAGATTTTTGGCGGACATTTTCTAAGTGCTTTATCTTGACACTTTTGTACTGGGTTATAACCAAAAGAATAAATACGTCATTTGTTTTTGAAGATTGTTATATTAAAATTTGGAAGGTGGTTAAAATTTCATCCTGTATCTTTTAAATTAGATGTTTTTTTTGTCAATTCAAAATAGCAGAAGTTAAGCTTACTTAAACAAAGTAACAGCCTATAATCATCCCACTGCAACACTACAAGGCAAAGGCCTCTACCATTGAATTCTAGGTACCACAGTATTGATGTCATAATCACTTGCCACCCACGCCTGCCAAATGCAGGTTGATGATTACAAGCCCGAGCAATATCAAACATACATACATACAATATAATTGTACAGTAGTAGTTGTAGAATTTCGCTAGGTAAGTGCAGTCAGCATCATAAGCCGCTGAACATTTTAGTACCATATCAAAGTAATAGTTCAGCCATTACCCTCAGAAATCCCTTGCAAACAGACAACCTTGTTTCTTTGACATAGTACCAAATCGTTCAGCGACTTATGATAGTGATAAGACTAAAAACATTAATATATGTGATGTGGAGATGGTGATGTGGAGCTCTCGGAGTATGGACACGTTGGTGCGGATCTCCGTCCATGATATTCCGAGCATCTTCCTCCAGCAACACATTTCCAGAGCATCTATCCAACTTCCCCTTTTCCAACTCGCGCACTGTCCACGTCTCTGCCGCGTAAAGAAAGATGTGGGAATACCAATGTTCGAACAAGCCTGACTTCGGTGGTTTTAGTGATATTCCGATTCCTCCATACTTTCCTCAACTTCTCCATTGCAGTCGCTTCAATTCATCCACGCAGCCGCCGTTGTTTGAAATTAAAGCTCCAAGGTATATTGTAGGTCTGGACCACGTCACAGTTCGCAATCTGTGTCACTTCGGGCGAGTTGCCGTTGACGCGATCCACGATCGTCATCTTGGTCTTAGATCGATTTATCCTTAACCCAAACGTAAGGCTCACGCGCTCCATTCTGAGAAGTAACTCCTCCATAAGGCCAGCACTACTCGCAAATAAGGTGGTATCATCTGCGTACCGCAAGTTCGCGATTTTGTATTCACCAATCGCAACACCATTAGTCCAGTCTTCAAGAGTGAGACAAGTTTGGTGTAGATGTTGAAGAGTAAGGGAGATATTATGCATCCCTGTCGCACGCCGGCACCTGCATGGAAACTATTGGATAGAAGGTCGTTTATCCGCACTGAGGCTGTTCCCCCTCGTAGAGCTCCCTGAGCAGGTGCACGAGGTGTTGTGGTATGCCCATGTCAAGTAGTGTTTTCCACAACGTTGGCCATTTCACCGAATCGAATGCTTTGGAGAAATCAACAAAGCACATGTCGGTTTGTTGAACTCCCGCGCCTTCTCAATGATTTGACGAACGATGAGAATCTGGTCACGGGTTCCCTTCCCTTTTACAAATCCAGCCTGTTCTGGCGCAAGCTCCCTAGACAGATACCCTTTCAGCCGCTCGTTTATTCTGTATAGCATTATTTTGCTGGCATTTGTATTAGGGCATTAAGTCGGAAGTTGCTACACTTCTTTGTGGAACCCTTTTTATGGAGAGGAGTGAACACTGTATGAGTCCACCCAGAGGGCCATTTTCCGGAGAGCCATATCTTGTTGCAGATGATGTGAAAGATAGGAACACCACGATCTCCCAATGCTCGTATAGTTTCAATTGGGATATCATCTCTCCCTGTGGCCTTCCTATTTTTAAGGTGTTGAATAGCGGCTCTGACTTCTGACTCCAGAATATCCGGCTCCAGCGAGTCACTCGCAGGCTCCGTCGATGTAAAATTCCGCGACTGAGGCACATGCTGATCCTGAAACAAGGACAGACAGTAGCTTCTCCAAACCTCTGCAATTTTGACGATTTTAGTAACTACTTGGCCATTGTGATCTTCGATGGCACAGGTTTTGGACAACAGTGTTTTTGTGATAAGGCGGATCTTGTGATATAAGTCTCTTGACTCGTATCTGTCAGCATGTGCCTCAATTTAGGTACATATATTGCACAAGTAGGTATTATGATCTTGCCTGCATCTCAGTTGTATCCTTAATATCACTTCCCGCTTTATCTTCCTGCGTTTTTCGACAAGTTCAAAGGTATACTTTATTTGATATTTTAGCAACTTAATTGCACTTATAATATCAGTATATAAACTTGAAAAATTTTGTCTCAGGTGTCATCAGTCATCCAGTGCAGTTTTTTGTGAGTTACAATTGGTGGCGCGGCTTCCAAGACAGATGTAGTGATGACTGTTTTAGCTCGGTCTCATAGTGCATCAGGTGTTTCGTTAGCCAGATCTGCTTCAGACCACCGTGACCAGTTCTGATCAATAATCGAGCGGAATCTGAGAACATCCTTCACCTTCAGCTTCCTCGTCTTTTTGATGGATCTGGCTGCTTTTAGTTTGAGCTTTAGTTTAGAGATCAAAAGTCGATAGTCAGACCCGAAATCGGCTCTAGGCAATGTGTGGGCATTAGTCACACACAGATGATCTCCATCGCGACCGAATCATGATGTAACCTATTTGGTTGCGGGTTTTTCCATCGGACCATACCCATGTGTACCTAATAGCCTACGAGGGTGGTGTTGGAAAAGGCTGTTTACAATCAGCAGATCGTTTTCTGAGGCAAATTGTATTAGCACTCAACTCGCTCATTTCGCTTTTCGAGCCCAAATCTCCCTGCACATTTTCTCAGCTGATGAGCGTTCTCTCCAATCTTAGCGTTCATGTCTCCTAGGATAACCAACAATTTTCTATTGGGTACCTTCGCTATCGTTGATTTCAGTTCAGAGTAAAACTTCCCAATTGTCTCGTCACTTGCGGTAGAGGTCGGGGCGTATACTTGGACGACATTTAGATTAACCAGTGAAGCCTTTATTTTAATGCTGATAATCCGATCGCTTACTGGTTCGTACCCCATCACGCAGTTTTTCTGATGTCTAGGTAATAAAAAGGCCACACCGTTCATGCTGCTGATGCCATTGCCAGAAAAGTAAACGACGTGGTGGTCTGTCAATATTCGCTGCCTTTCCAGTGTGTTTCGCTTAAGCCACATACATTCATACGGACTCCAACTACCTCACGTGCCAGTATCGCAAGTTTTTCATGTTGGTTTAAGCCGCGCACATTCCATGTTTCTATCGTCTGAAGGCGTCTAAGCTTAATAGCGTTTCTTGTTGTAGAGTTTCCATGAGGGGCCTGGTCTTCTACCCCGCCATGGCCGGTAGCCAATTTCACACCGCGAGCAGCGCGGCGCCGCTCGCCGATCGTATCTCATCTGTTTGTGCTCTCTCATGTAACTTTCTTGGGTATATAGTCGCAGTGGTTTCCCTTTGCCTTCTGAGTGAGTGATTATCCCGCCACAGCTCGGTCGTTATTGCATCGTCTGTTATCCAGCAGGAAGCACCACGACAGCTGGAGAGCCGCCGTACCTGGGTTCTACTACGAACGTCCGGGTCGTGCAGGTGAGGTTGGCATTTGGGGCTAACCAGATGTTATTGTCATTCTTCCCCTTACTCCCCTAATGTACCTACTACTCAATCATTTATCTTGAATTTTTGTCTTTGTTCCGTTTCATTATCACCGGCCCTATCAGTCTAGTCCACTGCCAGACACGGGCATCTTTAATAGGAGTATTTGGCTAAAATCAATACAATGGAAATCGCAATTTGTTAATGGTTGAGAATGAGGCTGCAGTCCCTCTTTTTCAGGTAAGTTGTTCACCTTAAGTCGCCTCTTACGACCCTCAGGAAGAGAAGCAGCCTTAGACAAGCTGCTTCTCAATGTCGTTTACGATCGACGAATAGATAACAAATGTATGAAAATGACATTAAAAAGCGATTGATCGATCTTTAACTAATGTCATTTTCATACATTTGTTACCTATTCGTCCAACGTATACGATATTAGAAAGCAACCTGTCTAAGGCCAAAGAGGTGGTGCTTTTCTTATTAAATGCCAGCATTACACCATCCGTTAACGTGTCGTTTAATTTTATGGTCAATTCACATTTAAGTAGCTCTGACTAACATAACTTTTTCTATCATCATTATTTATCACTAGGATTCCTCATTTTTGTTAGGTTATAAGTAGGTTGTGTTATATAAGGTACTTTTTAGCGATTAGTGTTACCAGTGTACTCATTAATATAGGACCGACCACATCATTATTGTTTGATCGATATTAATGATATGGCTGAAGTGTATTCATTTACCTCAATTACGACAACACACTCCGCGCCTTGGTACCTTAGTAACATAAATATAATCATTTAGTAAATGGTTGTATGTCGAGTTTCATCGTGACAATCCCGTGAACATCCCTTTGATAGCGCCTAATTAATTTAAAAAACAATAAAGAGAAATTAGAAACTTTACTCAGTCATCGAATTAGCAGTCAATAAAAAGTTTTTCACACTCTATATCTTTTGCAGCAAAATTCTCACTTCTCGTGTCTTTCAACAAACAAGTATTTACCATCAAAATTATTAAAAAATAACATCAGTTTCATTTCAAACCCGGTCTGGAAGATCCTTTTTCTGTCAGGCGCCTTATATTGAACTATATAAAACAAAAAGAGGCATGCTTCTCACGTCTAAAAAGCGAGATTGTTCGGAAGCGAGTTTTCTGTACTATGAGGTATTCAATTGTAATAATTAATTAATTGCAAGAAGCGGGTACGTTACGCAAGGAATTTAAATTACTCTAGGCGTTCTATTTCGTTGTTGGAAACAAAGACCTACTCATATTTAATACTGCAACACAATAGCAAGTAATTAATGGGTTCAAATTACAAAACACTTGAAAATGCAATTCCTTGAATATGAGTTTTTCGACTGTTTTAGGTGGGTCTTGAATTCCGCTTACCGGACGATTCTATTTTCAATTTACACCAGCTATTTATTTGATTAAAAAACAGTCTCAAAGCATTTACAAAAGATTTTGTTGTATATTAGAAAAAAAACGAACTCCTGTCTCATCAAAGGAAAGAGGCACTGATGGCACTGAAATTAAGTTACCACCGCACCCTGACAAGCGCGTTGCAAATATGTAATGTCAATATACGTTACTTTGGGTAGTTATCTTGCTTATATCATAGATGCGACAGTTTGAATGATTGTTCCTCTATCACTAATAATTTTATTAAACAAAAAATAATCTGAAAATAACCAAATGCATGAAGAAATTAAATAAATGAACGTCGATGGAACGAATGAAAGTAGAAAAACAACCTGATATGACACACACAAGCAACACTTGATCTACTTGGTCACAACAGCGGTAGGTAATGTGCTTAAAAACGTACATCAGTCGTTTTATCATCACGAAGACTTTAAAATTCGTTCGCTATTATTTTGGATTTTATTCGCTACTTCAATCAATGATCCCAACACTATCGATTGTCTATAGTCGCCCAGCGGCCATTATTGTTTACTAAATAAGACACTTTAGTTTGAATACAGCATAACTATCAACATTATATCATATATCCTGGTTTAGCTCTACCTTTAAGGAGTAATGAAGGGCCGTTATATGCCTCCCAGGAGGTTAAAAACTTGAGATTGTATGTAAGGATATTTCAGATACGATACGATTTGTCTGATACTTGAGCTAGAAAAGGGAATCATTTTTGGATTACCGAACATTAGAGTTTGACAAGGAGTTCGAGATTGTACTCCTTGGAAGTTAACTAAGTATACTCGTACATTACATAGGTACCTATACCAAGTTTATATTATGTTTATTTATACCGATATTGAAAAAAAAAGAAATCTAATTTATCAGATTTATATAATGTACATATCTTTATAAAAACAATAAAAGTCAAAACAAATCGTTTTAAACACTTTTGTCCTGTCAGTTTTTTTTTTGTTGTCACTTACTACTTAAATAACTCTTGAAGAGGTCCAAATCTGATGATTTGCCTTTTTAATAAGTTTTTTGTTTAAAACAGTGTTATCTGTCTTCTTATATATTTTTTTAATATTTTGACTTTTGTAAGTATAAGTTCCGTTCTGCTGTAAGTATAATTTAACTTTTTTAGTTTTACATTTCTGTATCGCTAAAATTTTAGTTTCTCTTCCAATTCTGTACATAAAACATTGATTTTAAATAACTATATTTTATAGATAATAATTTACCTAGCGTGTGAATTCGCAAGCTGTTCAAAATATTTCCTATTTTAGATTACTTTCCTATCATATTTATCTCTTTTTACCTAACTGGGCCGTAATAGATAGCATTCGAATCCCTTAGAGATTTTCCTTTGCGAACTCAACCTTACTAAGGCCGCCTAAAGCCTAGGTGTAGGCATAAAAAGCTACGAAGTTAAAATTGTATGAGTCAAAGACAGATTACTACGTTTGGAAGTTTTTTATCTACACAGGATAAAATAAAGGCTTAAAACTTATTCTTTTAGACCAATTTTTCTTTTCAAGACTTCTTTACTACATGAAACAGTTCTTTTTTCTACATTTTTCATAATGTGTAGGTTTTTTAAATGTTAGAGCGCTTAATCGGTAGAACAGGATGCTCCTTTAACGTATCACACAGCGACAGTACACAGTAGTGCTCCATATCGATGATAAATTGCACTAATATTACACACATCGACAATGCATAATAGCACTCTATATCGATGGTAAGTTACATCGACATTTCACAGTAGTATTGGTACGTTGCATTGACTCTAGGTGCTTCTCAGCTATACCAATACTGGGTTGACTTTGGTGGCCTTTTATTCTAATAATTGTGACATATTATCACATAAAATCAAAACTAGTATAGATTGAATAATGCAGAACTATTTTTGATTGTATATGTTAGTGTGCCACAAATATTCGAAAAAAAAGTGCCACCGAAGTCAATCAAGCATTGATACGGCTGAAAAGTACCCAATAGTACACTATATCGGCAATACGTTCTATCGACACTACACATTATATTGGTAGTATTTTACATCGACAGAACAAAAAAGTACACTATATCGGCGGTACGCTAAACTAACTGTACTCGATAGTTTACTACAAAATATGGGTGGTACCTACGCTGCATCGACAGTACTCAATACCTATATACACCATATTAGTAGTATGCTGCATTGAGAGAACACAATAGTACACCATGAAAATGGTACGTTGCATCGACTGCATACAATAGTATACATATAGGTACACCATATCAGTAGTACGCTGCATTGGCAGTTCACTATCGCATGGTACTAATCTCGAAAGTGCATTATTAAACAACTTTGCCTTTGCCAAAGCCTGCCTCAATCGAAAATCGACTTGTACGGGAAAAAGGTAACGTAGTATTTTTATAGAGCCATTAAAAAGATCAATGGTTTGGTTCATTAGCCTATAAAAAATATGTCGTTTCATAGGCACATTGTATACGTACAAAAACAATAATTAGAATTTAGCCAAGATAACAAATGCATGCGACACTGTAATTGTTGAAATACCAATTACAATAAAATCATAAAAGACAGTCAAAAAAAGGTTACATGTACTCATAGTACATATACACACTCACTAACTAACAATCAATTACTTATAGAAATGATTAAAAATAATTATGAGCAAATCTAAAAACGATAAACGAAAACGCTAGCTTGTTTACAGACGAATTTCGCAACGCAAATAAAAAAGTGGTGGAGGTTTCTTTCAAATCGCTAAAGCTAAATGTTTTTGAAGTTCGTATCGTGTGAAAATACCCCACAAATAAAATACAGAATTTCCTTTACAACTTTCTTCGAGAGTAAAATCGTTAAACTTGTAATTATAAGGCTGGGAGATAACAGGAAAATCTCTTTGATAAAAAAATCTATAAAGTTGTGTAAAAATTAAATTTATTCAAAAACACAGGATGCAAAATTAAAATACTTAAAAAAATTAAGTTGTATTTTAACTAATAAGTAGGTACATATATCTAACAGTTTGTTGTTAGATCTACATTTACTTTATAATCTTGAAAAGTGATGATTCGAAAATGATTGTAGATTTAATGCGTTACATAAATAGATGAAGTTTTAGATTAAATACTGATCTTAATTAGTTACACAAACTAACTAAGTTAAATACAACACTATAGTTGAAACATGACTTAATAGGTAACACAGAATCACAGAACAAGAAATTTAAACCGTAAGTAATGAAAAGCTACAAGGACGTAAAGTTTAAATTAGGTTAACAAAGACAAGGGAAACGACTTGGAGGATTGCAATAAAAGCGCAAATAAAAAAAGATAATTATAAAAGCAACCACCAATATCAACTTTTAATTAAGTTTGATCTTACCTTTTATATTATCTAAAAATCTGGTATTTGACTGCTACACTGACTCAGCTTTTATGGATAATGGCCTTCAGTAAATTCTTCGGTTATAACTTCCAAGTTTATTGTCGAAATTAAGTTCGTAGAGAAAATCGTTTTGTAGTCATTTTAATTTATTTAAAACTTATATTCTGTCATAAATCGGATGAATAAAGTTGATTTGAATAGTTCTGTGTTGTTGTTAGAAACAAGAGTTTGAGTGTTGTCGTATGATTTTTGAAAATACGGGATGTATACGTTCAATCCTCGCCGCGGCGCGGCGGTCGACTAGCGTAAGTAAGGCGACCGTTCACTCGCTTGCCGGCTTACTCGCTACTTCGCTAGTGACGCGCGCACATGCGGGCTTCCGTTACGCGCTTTCGTACGATTCCTTAATGCCGCCCTACGCATCGCTACATTTACTTACGCGCTACGAAATAATAGAAGAGGGTGAGCCGTAATTTTCTCGTAGTGAATGTCAAATTCAATCTCATTACAATTATGCACTTGTTAGATTAATTTATTTGTTGTATTTATTATCATATGAAAATATTGTACATGTCGTAAAAAGTTAAAATTGTATGTGGCGCTTAATAAGTAACCTTATAATAACAACAATTAAAAATGCATAGTATATTTTTATATCAAAATTTTTTGATACCTACATGTTAATTTGTATTACCATAAAATGACCAATTCATAGGTAGTCATCTTAAACTTTTTTGATCGCAACTGTAATCAAAAGTTTCAAACAGTTTTTGAAGAATGTTTTTTACCAAACGCGCAATGCGGGATTTAGAGGTCACGGAAGGTCGTTTTTTGTTTTTACTAGAACGGCAAGCAATTTTTGGTTCCCATCTCTACTTGTAAGCTGCCCGCCCCTCGTCCCAACGTTCCCAACCGCAGCCCAAGCATACCTTTACGCGTATAGGTATAATTATATATACAGACACTTACGCACCTCAGATCTGCCAAACATTGAGCATCTAAACGACACCCCTAACTCACATATTGTATATCACGTATTTTTTTTAACTCTGTAGTCTGTATTAGTGTAAGTTTACCGGAAAATACAAACTTCCTACTTAATACAGTATGTAGCCAGACCGGAAGGTGAATCTTCTTGATTGATTTTGTAAATATTTGTGTCTATTTCTCATTTATGTGCCACAGGTTGTAAATAAAGGACATCCCTATAGCTTTTTTTTTGTAGAACTTGTAAAAATACAATGTCCCTGCACAGTTATTCCAATCAGCACGTGAAGTAATGGCCTATAATTAACCATCCCAATGCAGGGCAAAGGCCTACATCATTGAATTCAAGTTACCATAGCAATGATGGGTACAGGCATAATCACCATGCTTGCCAAATGCGAGTTGGTCATCACAAACCTGAGCAATCTTTAAAAATTCTCAACTTTTTTTGCCCGACCCGGGGATTGAACCTGGGACCCCCAGATCTTGGCCCGGTATTTAAACCACTAAACCAATGGAGCGTTATGTAGGTACCAGGAAATTATTCCAATGAACATTTTTTCATTAATTTATTGACTTTATTTTCATAATCCCACATTAATACACGGCTGATTAAAGCTTCTCTAAATGGATGACACAACAAGTAAATTAAATCATCATCATCATCATAACCAGCTCATTTCTGTCTACTGCTTGACACGGGATTGTCTAAAAGGAGAACTTTTAGAGAGACCCGTGTCAAGTCGTAGAAGAAAATATAAATAGAAAAGACACCTCTACCCCTTTTCTTCAGGTAGTACCTAGGTACTCCGTTAGTGTCCTCCTTACGACATCCATAGGAAGAAAAGGGGTGATGTCAATCTTTTAATTTGCCGAAACCATACGAAACATTAAATTACATATAAGTAGGATTAAAGGGCTCTCCCTGCCCAGCCAAATCTGGTACATACAAAAGAACATTAACACAAGTAGTGAAGATAAGTGTTGATGTACGTCGGAAAGGGGCCCCTTAAACCTACACCCGTGTCACAAGTCCCGGGAGCTACTCGACGGATTCGGCACCCGCACGGTGAATCCATGGAATGCAAAAAAGTTTTTCGCTACGCTAAGAAGTTTTTCTCTCTCTGTATTATAGTTAGTTTATTGTTGTCACGGGCAGCTGAACCGAGTCCTTCGGACAGAACGTCAACATAAGTACAGTTTTGTAGACGAGCCTTAAGCTAAAAAGGGAGCTGTAACTTAATCTCAAGTATTCCGTAATAAACGTCGGACAAAATAAATGACATTTGACAGGGCACATTGTATAGATCTTGTTGTGTTTGCATTGTGCAAGATTGTTGGAATTAAACCCATTTCCCCGTCAATTGAACCTGGCGAGCAGTTTTTGTAGTCAATATTTCATAAAAATTATGAAATACATACGTTCAATACAACTAATGTGAAAACAACTTGAATGTGGAGTAAGACAGGGAGGGCTGACATGTCCTGCACTTTTCAGCCTTTATGTGAACAACCTTATCGTTGAGCTCAGCAACACCAGGGTCGGCTGCTCAATTGACGGTCTTATGGTCAACAGCATTAGTTACGCAGACGATACGGTGTTGCTGTGCCCAACGGCTAACGGTATGTGTAAATTATTATCAGTGTGCGAAGAGTATGCCTCTAAGCATGGACTTCTTTATAATGTTAAAAAAAGTCAATTTATGGTGTTTCGATCAGGTAATAAGAAACCGATTCCTGTATCTCCAGTGAAACTTCTTAATGTTGCACTGGACAGGGTTACTCAATTTAGATACCTTGGACACATTGTTACTGAAAACCGTGACATCGAACGAGAGAGGAGAGCGTTAGCGGTCCGTTGCAACATGCTCGCTGGAAGGTTTGCTAGGTGCACAAGAAATGTCAAAATTACCTCTTTAAAGCATACTGTCAAACCTTTTACACCTGCAGCCTGTGGTGTAACTACACGAAAAAGACCTATAACGCTTTAAGGGTTCAGTACAACAATGCCTTCAGGATGCTGATGGGGCTACCAAGGTTCTGCAGTGCGTCAACTATGTTTCGTTCGTAAACGAACGGCTTCGATGCTTACCAGGACTCGAGATAGCGCTAACAGCATCCTGTTGGCTATCAAAGATAAGCCATCGTGTCCCATCTTTAAACACTGGGTTTATATTCATATGCTCCTTGCATATGAATATGAACCCAGGAAACGGTTTTTTGACTAACCCTAATTTAAATTATTTTTATTATTGTTATTATTTTAATTACGAGTATATTGTCATTTACTCAAAAATGTATGGATCGAGACGGTCTGAAATAAACGTTTTCATTTATTCATTTATATTTAATACAACTAATACATCTAATTCGACCTTACTTTTTACACGTATAAGTCGTAACTAGCTTAACGCAACCCTAATTATAAATACCAGCAACACTTCAGAACACGCATAGGGTGCAGATAAAATACGTCAAACCAGCGCTCTACCGTCTGATGAAAATAACAAAAGATTTTTTTTTGTAAACCTGTTAAATTCTATTTTTTTAATTATACAAGTAAAAATGAAAAATATATATATTGACTTAACATAAAAACCCTGAAGAGGCCCATGCTTCTCCAGGTTTTTGCCATAATCGCCACGCTTGGCTGGCAAACTATATCGCAGTTTTACAAATTGTGGAAAGAGTCCGTGTTCTTCTCTCGGTGGTCGGTACTCCTTTCGTTGCCATTACGACACACAGAGATAAAGAGGGATGGTGTTCTATTTTTAAGCCAATATAACACGACTTTTCTACTACCACCAAGTTGCTAACCAATGAACCAGTATTGAAATTTTTTAAAGAGTAAAACCGAAATAAAAGTGATTGTAGCAGACTTTATACTTTTTCGTTTTTCCTAATTTTTTTTACGTGTGTGGCAGTTTGTTAAAACAAATAATATATGAAGTAATTACTTATTTAGAGATTCCTAAAAAGGTTTTGATTCGAAATATAAAAATTTCATTGTAGGTCTCTAGTTAACCTAGGTACTCAAAAAAATTAAGTGTGACCCGATTAATTTAATTAAATCATTCATTACAAAGGCACAACAAATCAAAAACAATAAATGATGTATTTTTATTGCGATAAAAATGATCATAACTTTGTCTTATTCCTGTCCGAGTACTATGTAAATGAAGTGTGTAGTTACCACTATTATAGTTAGTTACAAAATAGTTTGGTATTGTATAGTTGCAATATGACCGTTACTACCTTTACAATAAAGGACGTCAAACGCAAAGTCATTAGCGAATAAATTTGTAATAAGTTGTAAATTGTTTGAGCGGGAATCATATATCCCGGAAGATATGTATGAATATTCATCATGCCTTAGCTAAGTAAAATTGTGATACGGAGGGATGTACACAATTAATTAGTTTTAACTTCTGTATAATGTGAGTAGAATACTTTGAATGTGAAATTCAAACAAAGCTAAATGTTATTTCTACTTTTTCGGACCGCATATAACCGTGTTCATTAGGTCCAATAACGTTTGATGCCTATTAATGTAATAGTTTTTTGATTCAGCTGTGATATTTTTTGCATCCAAATCGGTTTATGCTTGAGTAGCTGCCATATCCATAATATATTAAAATACTAAATTGTGTCCGTTTGTTTGAACAGATTATATTAAATTCGGTAAAGTTATAGTAGTATTAAGACCCTGGAAAGGATATAAAATAGTTGTAGGTACTCTAGGGAACCATTCCTTAAAAGGGTTGAAGGAGAGTGGAAATTTGTATGGGGCCAGGGAATCAATATTTTTAGAATTTAGTATACAGAATGAAATTTAAACCACTTTTCACAATTTTTTAGGCGTTCAGTATCATATTTAGAGTCTATTTATGAAGTAAAAAATGTAAATCAAGTTGTCACCCGAAAATATTTTACGCGATATAGTTTTTAATTTTTACGGTCCTAGACCTGTTAAGGTATAAAGAGAAAATCAAAAACTTATGAATAGTATCGTAATGAATGAATGAGATGCACAACGCGTAAAAAAAGTGTTGCTATTAGGCGGCCGTACCAAATATTTTTGATTTTTGGCGGACATTTTCTAAGTGCTTTATCTTGACATTTTTGTACTGGGCTACACCAAAAGAAAAAAAACGTCATACGTATTTTGTCTCGTAGATTATTATTATATTAAAATTTGGAAGGTGGTTAAAATTTCACCTGTATAGACAGCAATTGCAAAAGTTTTCAGTGATCTCCAAGATGATACAACTGATAGCACAATCAAACCGAAACACGCAGATGAATTTGCCGGTGGAGCGCCAGTGTAAGCATATATCAACAGGTACAAAGAAAAAAAGAGCTCTGAATGAATAGTTTAAAAAAACTGTAACCCGACTACGAAAATGCAATGATTTCAAAGTCACCACCCTGTATATTTTCTGTACTGCTTCAAACATTTTTGTACTCAGAATTTTGTCTTATTTCATTTGACCAGTCATAACAAGTGCGTTATGACTGCAAACATTAATTTTTTCGAAGTACCCCAATAGAATATTTATAGTTGTAGCATTCGACATGTAGCTTTTTTTAAACAAAAGGTAGCCTATGTTACCGGGACTATAATAAGGAATGGATTGACAACTCATTCACCAATATCGACTTAGTAGTTTAGCCGCAAATGTGAAACTCATATAAATAACAACACAATACAGCCGGGTAAATGTTGCTTCTGGTTGCTTCTGTACCGGAGCGCAAAGAAGTGTGTTTTGTTTTAATGTTATTAATTTTTTTCTAAATTAATAACATACAATCTTTGTAAATATTATGATTAGGTACATAATATCACATTTTTACTTATTTTTGAGTTGAGCTTTTTAGTATAGCCAATTTGATGTTAATTTACAAGATTTTGCAATTGTTATATTTTTTTTGGATTTGTATTTTATTTATTTCATACATACATATAATATGATATTATCATGACAGGAGGTTCCTAATGCGTGTATCTTAATTATAAATAAGTAGTCTAATTTAAATAATATTATAACTTAAAAATTTTAATACAACTATGTATTTGGAATTCACTCAAAGAACAGTTAAAAATATCAACCCGTTCATGCACTTGATTTATTACCCCGGTGATACGGGTTAATGGAGCTTTTTTCAATAGATTAGTTCTGGCTGAAGGCAGAGTTAAGAGGCGCGGACTGACATTGCAAAATCTCGTAAATCGACATAAAAAAGAAATAGTCAACTAAACTAGTTAGTCCTACCTACACGTATATCTAAGCAGGCATGACGACCTCCGTGGCATAGTGGCGTACACACCGGTTTTCAAGGTGTCGCCTGCTCCGAGGCCCCGGTTTCGATTCCCGGACGGGTCAATGTAGAAAAAATGCGTTTTTATACATTTTCTCGGCTCTGGGTCTTTGTGGTACCTTCGTTGTTTCTGGTTTCCAAAATACGAATGCTTTAAATAGTTATTCAAATTGGGATCAGAACAATGTATGTGATGTTGTCCACATTTATTTACATTCATTTATTTATTATTTACATTTCATGTTAAATTGCATTAGGTTTTATTTATTGTTCTCCAAACACCTAGTTATTGTTAATTACAACAGTTAATATCCAACTCAGATTAGCTAATAACAGAAAATAATGGTATTAACCTATCGTACCTATCAACTTTCACATATTTTTTGTGTATTCTCGCGGAAAGCTCTACCTAACGTCCCCTCTTCAATGTTCCTATTTAGAAAATGCTCATTGTGAGCTCAGCTAGCTTTTTTATTTACAAGAATTAATTGAACTAAATTAAGTGATTTAAACAAAAAAAATAAACAATTTCGTAAATTCTTCTTTTAGATAACACGTCGTAAATGTTTGTTAATATTAAAGCAACAGGTAATATCATAAAAAAATAATATTGCAGCTAGGTTTATTTACTTTCCAGACAAAATACACAAACACCGTTTCGTATCTTCGGGAGTTAGGTGAAAATCAAATCCTTTATAGTTAAGTTCGCGTTTGCTGATGCGAGGAACCAATACCTATATAGAATAAGACGAAAATTTTTCATCCCTTGATACTAGAGTAGGTGCGTTACAGGAGGGGTCCTGTAACGCACCTATGTTATAAGAGATACATCATAGGCTTAGTATGTATAACGAAATATATGTCAGTACCTATAGTTACACTTAACAGCTCGGAACACGAATAAATTATCTATACTAATATTATAAAGCTGAAGAGTTTGTTTGTTTGTTTGTTTGAACGCGTTAATCTCAGGAAGTACTGGTTCGAATTAAAATATCTTTTTGTGTAGGGAAGGCTTTAGGCTAAATATCATCACGCTTCGACTAATAGAAGCGAAGCATCAGCAAAAAATGTTGAAAAAATAATCGCGATCATAATAATATAGAAATGAAAGATGAAGTCGCGGGCATCCGCTAAATTTACTTTTAATTTTTAGATTGCACTCTGGTTCTAGTGGGAAATTCATTTCTGTTAGAAGATTGTACGATAGGCCGCCTAGTACGTAGGTTTAATAAGCAATACCTATTAGAATCAATTGCTATCACAACAAAAAAGAATACACAAGGAAATGTTTGTAGCTTTTATACAGGGTGTTAGGTAAATGGTATGACAAGCCGAAACTAGCCTAAGTTAGCATATAAATACTATAGTAAAGTCAGAAATTTGATATCGGAATCTCAAAATTTTAGTTCTTATAAAAATTAAAAGAAATAAAATGCTGACATCAAATTTCTGACTTCACCATAGTATTTACCTAGGTTTCGGCTTGTTGTATACAGTTTGATTTACATATTTTATGCTCTTACTCATTTTATTCAATAACAATAATTAAGACAAACATTAAGCGCATCTTTACTAAGTTCGACACTGATATTCCGTTAGGACCCAAGTACTGGATCGAAAAAATATGCTTAAGATGTGCTAAAATTACTTAATTATAACAATTTACATTGTGGTACGGATTCAGAAACATTTAAATGAATCAGTTAAATTGCGCACCTTGCGCGTAGATGAGCTCGCATTTCGCAAATGGTCGCAACAGATTTTAATTTTGCTTTGCTTACTTTAGCTCTGTTTGGCTAAGACCGAAACAGTGTATGTGAATAAAAAAAATATCACGTAAATAACGTGGATACAGTTTCACAAAGTTCATGTTTTGAGTTCGAAGAAATCACTTAAAGACACATATTTATACGAACATTCATGAATCATATATAAATTGTAGTTAATCTCAGGAAATGTAGGAATTATGTTTTATGAAAATCTATGAGAAATAATTAAAAAAAACTATAATACATTTAGCTTAGCTACATACCTACACTTCGTCCAAGATACTGTTTTTAAACGGATCCCTCTGCTAGTAAGTAATTAGCGTGAAGTACCTATACTTATTTATAACTATAAAAAATATAGACTCACCAGAATGCTTTATCACTAAGCCGTTTTGGGACTTATCAGAGTCCATCTCGAAGACTGAAAAACATCGACTAACCAATGATGACTTACACGTCTATTTTATTAAACATTTAAATAGCATTTATTTATAGTAACACATAATATAAATTGTTCTTAGTACAAAATAAACTGTTTTTAAGTATTATTAGGTTAAACACGTTTACTCGTGCCTTGAAAGCGGTATTATAACTTAGAGTTTTATCATCAAATAAAAATTGCTTCGTTCTTTCGTTCCTATTCACCCTCTGTGGGTCGGATAAGGGTTTGACCTTGTGAAGTTAAATCTGTATTATTATTTATAACTTCATAACACGAAATTACCACTTACCTAACCTAACATATTGTAATACGAGGTTCACATTATTTTGTGTTCTAGGAATTGTTTCGCGGTATTATTTATTTATTCACATTTTCGGGGTTAAATTAATTGAAATTTTGATTTTCACAAAATCTGCAATACAAGGGCTTATATATAAAAAAAATATCTTCTTAAATTTTAACAAACATCCAATATCAAAATACCATTTTATAATAATACTAGCTGTTGCCCGCGACTTTGTTTTTCGCGTGGAGAAACTATCCCAAAGGAACCCTATTCTTTCGTAATAAAAAGTAGCCTACGTGCTATTCCGGTCTAAAGTCTACCTAATAAGATATAGCATTAAAATGTTTAAAGCTAAACATCACTTATCTTCACTTCCCTAGCCCAAATAACCCTTAAAATTTCGATCTGTTCACGTAGAAAAAAATCGCAAATATAGGTAACGAAGTTAACAGGAAATATATTTGGTTTCCCTGTGTTTTTTAAATATACTTATTTATATAATCTTGTTAGTAACGTAAAACAGCAATCAAACCTTTAAAATGAAATTGTGAAAAAAATCAAATCAAGTAGGGCCTAAGCTGCAGACCCTTATTCAAAGAGGAGGAGATGCGGGTTCGAGTCCCGCCTGAGACAACATTTTTCAAGTTTATATACTGATCCTTATTCAAAGAGTTAAATATTTTTCCTCTGGCTTGCATGTCATTAAAAATGTTTGCATTTTTGTTGGGACCCCCCTCCGAGTTCTTTTAGAAACTCACTGAAGTCAAAGTCCGAAAAATGTTCCACTTACATTTATAGTAAAAATGTGTTTAATATGTGTATCACACTGTTTAACAATCTCCCGGATGACATAAAATTCCTAAAAGATAGGGTTTAAATAGAAATTAACTACGTGGTTAATGGAATATTGTTTTTATAGCGTGGCTGAATTCCTTAATTATAAAAATATGACATGTAAAAATAATAATAAAATTGAATTACATTAATACTTAGATACCTGACTCTAAATTGAATCACATTTATTAATAACATTGTTAATTATTGTTGACATGAATTTGCATACCTGCATGCAGGTTGAATACTTGTACCTATTTAGTTACTGTTAACACCTTTAAAACTTGTGTTCTGGCAAATAGACGCATTATTAATTTATTATATTTAGGTCAGCAATTGAGACATGTAAATACAGAAACTTACCATGACGCATGCAAAATTGATTTAAATGTGCACTATCGTAAGTACATTATTCGGTTCGCTTCCCCTATCTACTTACGAGCCTAAAACTAAATTTCGAATAACTTTTGGAAAACACACTTGGCTACTCCGAAAAATGGTGTGTGTAATAAATAATACAAAAATAGTTAACTTACCTATGTCAACACCGCTAAAATTTCTTGAAAAAAAAAATGTAACAGCGACTCGTGGCCAGCAGAGGGACATCTGTATTATGAGTTAAGTTTGAAGCGTTTAATATTTTGAATAATTGAATTGAATCCAGGAAAAGTGAAGCCGCAACCACAAATATTGTCGTTTTAATAGATATACCGTCGTCGTTGGGTAGTGTCTAAGTGATTTCATGTCGGTATAACATAAAGTTGTCAGATAACAGCAGTGTCTGCGTAATTTTATGTTGGTATTACAGAACAATAATTTCTAACCGTTTGCGAACTTTAAACGCAATAAAAGATTGTTCAGTTTTCCCACAATACCTACGCCTTATTGTAGCTGTGTAGGCAGGATAGGCACTTCAGCCCCTCGAGTGAAGTTTGTCCGTAATTATTCGAGTCGCTGCTTTCGAAGAGATTTCAATCCCGCCCTTTTCTTAAAGTTTAAATAACCTTACCCTGATTAATTATATAGTGCAATCGTCCTCATAAAAGAATGAGGACTTTTGGTGCAGGGATGCGAACTCGCGATCTCTACGTAAACAATAAAGGATTTAGAACTTATACATTTTTTATTTCTACCCTTCGCGTTAAGGAGTAGCTTTTATGTTATTATTAAAATTCTTTAAACGCAGCGATTCGTATAATTAAGGTCGAACATCACGTTATGTAAGGTTTAACCATCAATTAGCCAAAGTTTCAAACATTTCGCAACAAGAACAATTCAAAATGGCGGTTTTTGCACGTGTACTTTTAAGTACCTATTCATTAATAGGCACGAAGAAACTGTTTAAATCATTATCATCACATTAGCCCAACGGTGGGACGTCCCAAAAGGAAGATTTTACAATAATAGCAACTTTTTGAACGCGGTTTGGCCTTCGCAATATCTACTTTTGCCTATACCATACCAATGGTGCAGAACTGACGCTGAAGAAGTATGCTAGATTCTTCTACCGGCACTATGCATATCTCACGTTTTTTTTTATAAATATAGGGCTTGCTCTTGACTACATACATAACTATACGGTTAAGAAGAAGCCTAAGATGGAGCGAGCTTACCCAGAGGTACTGGTTCTTCCACACACCAGCGGAACACAGAAAAACTGTTTGGCGCTGGACTCCGGCAGGAGGGTGGTAGCATCCAGGCAGCTTCTTACGAAGCCTACCACCGCAGGGGGATCTGTTAGCCGTCATCATTGGTTAGAAAACCAAAGATGCCGTTGCCTAGGGTGGACCACTAGGAGGTAGATCCCACAAACCCAAAATATGACACCGATAGGACACTACCACGAAGATTTGTGCTGTTATATTTAAGGCTGGCACCACACATGAACTGTTTAAATATTAATCCGCTATTTGCCACATATGAAGTACACATCAAGTGGTGTTTGCCAAAATGTTGTGCCACTCTCCACAAATTTTGACCGGGATACCGAGTGGCGAATACCTATGTAAAAAGTGAATTTTTTGTTGCAAAATCGCACCTATTATGACTAAGTAAGATGCTCCGTGATGTTTTTGCCTGGCGTGCTGTCGTCTGTACATGATGTTTTGGATTTTTTAAATAATGCCACTATAATATTTTGTCGAGTGGTGGCGGCACATAAAAAATAGCATAACCACTTTTCTTCCTATAGGTGTCGTAAGAATCTTACGTGGCATTATTAAAAAATCCAAAACACGATGTACAGCCGATAGCACTCCAGGCAAAATCATCATGGAGCATCTTACGTAGTCGAAATAGGTGCGATTTTGCAAAGATTCTACTAAAGAAGTAGGTACTGCCCGAAGCTGACCGGTAGCACGTCTTCTCCCCACCATTGGTCAAACAGTGATCGCCAACTAGCCTCTGTTAAGCGTGGCGATCACAGCGAAATATTTCTTTCGGTAAGGGTTCTACATGTCTAGCATTGGACTGATCGATGGATAGATTTAAAAATATTTGTGTCTATGAACTGGTCTGGATGTTTTGTAAGTAATAGGTTTAATTCTAATTTCAAATTTTTTTTTTTTGCTTTTAACATGGTTTTACAAGATATTTAACAAGAGAAATGTCCACATGTTTGACTAAATTAGTCATGCAAATATATAAAAGTTAATATTAAATGCACACAATATAAGAAATTTACAAAAAAAAAGATTATTATTACAATGTCAAAGGGATTATTAATAGTTATGTAATCATACTGTAGTGTCATGAAAAAATGTAAATGTCAATAAATGCTAATATATCAATTCACTATTTGTCATCAAAATATTCCTGTATAGAGTTAGGTTTGCATTTACAAATATATACAGAGTGAAATTTTAACCAATTTCCAAATTTTAATATTTCAATCTACGAGACAAAAAACAAATGACGTATTTTTTCTTTTGGTATAGCCCAGTACAAAAATGTCAAGATAAAGCACTTAGAAAATGTCCGCCAAAAATATAAAATTTTTGATACGGCCGCCTAGCAACACTTTCTTTACGCGTAGCGCATCTAATTCATTCATTACGATACTTTTCATAAGTTTTTGATATTCCCTTTATACCTTAACAGGTCTAGGACAGTAACAATTGAAAACTATATCGCGAAAAATATTTTCTGGTGACAACCTGATTTACATTTTTTACTTCATAAATAGGCTCTAAATACGGTACTGAACGCCTATAAAAAATATGGAAAGTAGTTAAAATTTCATCCTGTATATATATAAATATATATATATATATATAAGTAAGTTTATCGGTTGTATACAACACAAGACAAGCTTCTTAGTAGTAGCTTAGTTTGGGACTGACTAGATGGTTCTGTGTGACCCAGTGTGGCATGTCTAAAAATATTTATTTATTTATTTACCTACTGATATAATATACTGCTTCAGGCTCTAATTAAAATACCATTACTAGCAGACATTGTTAATTATAAAGCTGAAAACGGCCAATTACATTTACAATTCGAAGTCAACCTCGTTCGAACGCAAATAAACGCAAGCCGACACGTGAGGATAGCCGTTCAACCCTAGAGGCAAATATAGGTCGCATCAAACTTGTAACTCCCCTAAGTTGTTTAGTGCAGGATTTCAGTCGAAAATAAAATAACTGTGGTATCACTGAGCTGCGCTAGCGTATCAATTTTTTTTTTTAAAATTTATTTCACAACGTGTTATTCCATTTGATATTATTGTCTCTGCGGTACATTTAGTAATTTCAAATTATACAGGGTGTTATACTGATTTAAACTTTTATGAACACAATCGCTAGAGTTATTTGATTCGGGGTTTATACCATGTAGGTACCTTATTTATCATATACCATCAATATAAAATATAAAAACAAGATTGTGTATCTAGTTTTTATATCTCCTCTCCCTCTCCCACTTACATACACGGCTTACAACTATAGCAAAAAGTGTCATACAAAAAGTGTCGTTCAAAAAGTGTCGTTACAATTTTTTCCGTCTAGCCCCCTTTCGCAACGCGCGATAAGGAACTTTGTTCCAAAAAACTTACCAATCGGGATCAAAAATTTTTGATTTGATCTATGTGAATGAAAAAAATCAAAATTTAGATATTTGGACAAACCCAATTCCCATACAATCTTGGGCCTGACGTTACAAGGCTGGAAATTGGCCATAAATTAAAGCATATAGAAAAGATTCATAAGCCCTATTTTCACAACTTACTACAATGGGAAAGTTACTTAAATCAACCAATGAACTTATTTTATTTTATAACCTATATCATGTATTATTTTACAAAAAAATACCATTTTGGTACTTTACCTGGATAAGATCTAGGTTGGTAGGTTCCTTTTCTATCTATGGGCAATATAGGTAGTAAACAAAGCACTTCAGCAGGACAGTGAGAAAAATGCAAACCACATTAACTTGCGCACGAGTACGAAACATGTTAAAATGTACTCTATGTACGAAACGAAATGTGAGTGAATTGGAGTAAATGACAAATGACAATTAACTGTCATTGTCAGCTGATATTCTTAATAATAGTGCAGCCTGTTACATCAGGAATTGAACTATTCAAAATGTTCAATTGTTTTATCAATGATTACTTATTGAACTGCAAAGCTCGTGGAAAAAAATGTTAATTACATTCTCTAAATTTTTTATATTTATATCAGGCTTTTAAAACGAATTATTTAGCTTATTCCTTAAAAAATGCAATTGTAAAGAAGTATTACTATGAATCGATTTATTTCAAAACTATTAAAACGTTATAAGCCCCGTTCTATGAAGGGACAGAGCGTTTATGGAGATAGTCACGTTTTAATTAAATGTGTGTAAAACGGTTTACAGAGACTGTTTAAGTATTAGAAAAACAATATGTATTTTATTCATTTTCTCCACTTGTCCATTGCCAATAGGCAAGTAAAATAAAAGGGATTTTTTAGCATAATTTTCATTGTTGTAACGTCGGGCCCAAAAATAGGGCTCTCCTTTCTGACTTCATTTTACTATTTATATGCATATGTTGACATAGGCTAATGTTGGCTTGTTATACCCTGTACCTAACACCCTTTATAATGTAAAAAATAGAAATTTAACAAAAAATATCTCTTTAAAAATAAGTGAGTGACTGAGACAAAAGGCGTACATGGTTATGGAATATCCATGTTTTATTTTTTTAACTGGTACACGTAAAGCCTGGGCGGGTAACTCGTGTAAGTTTAATATTTATACGAGAATTCGTCCCTAATTACACCACCAAACAAAACCCCCGGGGGATTGGACGCCAAAAGGATTTGTTGACGACACCATAGTAATGCCGGGATAATACAATTGGAAAGAGTATAATATCGAGTTAGTTAAAATTCAACCCTAAATACACATGACGCAGCTATAACTATACTTATTTGATCTTGTATCTGTCTGTCTATCTTTAACAAAGCCCGACAAGAACAAGGTTTACGATTTTAAAAAGATACATTTAATTAACACATGGGGTAAAATGATATTATTGACTGTCCACAGTTAAAATAATCTGTACCCACTCTCCCAAAAGTTATCTATGTGATCATTTCTAGTGATACAACCGCCCAAACTCATATAACCTTCTGAATATCAAGTTTCAATTATAATAATTATAAAAGTTCTATATACGCAGGTTGGTTAAGCTATTGACTACCTACTTTGTCTAAGTATAACAAAGGTAATCACTTTACCTACCAGCCGTGAAATAAGTTAAATATAAAAAACAAAACCCCAAACTTTACGTAAAATTAATTGTTTTAATTTTGTTTTGGTCGCTAGAAAGAAGCCTGCAAAAAATTCAAGACATTCCTCGAAATAATCGAAAGATTGTGTGTCTGAACAACTCGGTAAAGCGATTATTATTTCTGTGAAGCATCTGCGTATGCGTGTAGGTATTGGCAAGTAAGTATTTTCCAAAATAGGCCCGCAACATTTTAATAAGTAAAGTAAAATTACGGCCTATAATCAGGGCAAAGGCTTCCATCATTGAATTCATGTTACCAAAATAATGACGGGGATACAGGCATAATCACTATGCTTGCCAAATGCGGGTTGGTTATCACAAACCCGAGCAATGTCCGAAAATTCGAAACTCTTGATGCCCGACCCCGAGATCTTGGTACTGAAAATGTTAGACCAGCGAGGCGTTTTTAAAAAGTAATCTCTCGATACATTTTATTAAAATAGGTAGTAAAGCGTTTAGCACAAATGATATTCTTCCACGCCGTGTTTATAAATATGCATACATTATTATAGCATTGTTAAACTATCCAAATACATGCGTCGACCGTTCTAACAAGCTTCGCTCACTAAGTAGGTACCTACTCAAATGTTTTAATCACAATGTAGTAAGTACTTTTTGGTATCGTACAAATAAAAACTAACTCTTGTCCATGTTGGCGTCAAAAGTAACAACCCAACCGAAAAACAATGTTTACATGATACATAGGTAGGTACTTATTTACTCAAGTACCTAAGTTGGTTAAAATAAAACCGGCCAAGTGTGAGTAGGACTCGCGCACGAAGGGTTCCGTACCCAAAAGGCAAAAAAAACGGGTTTGTTGTATGGGTTAAATATTTATTTTATTTTGATTTTAGTATTTTTTGTTATTGCGGTAACAGAAATACATAATTTGTAAAAGTTTCACCTGTCTAGCTATCGCAGCTCTTGAGATACAGCCTGATCACATAGCGACGGACAGACGGACAGACAGCGAAGTCTTAGTAATAGGTTCCAGTTTTTACCCTTTGGGTACGGAACCCTAAAAAGGCTGATTCTGCGATTGATCATAGGTTTTTATGACTTATGTCGAGAGAAAATCAATGATAAATCAAACATCCATCACAGCGTTCTCGAGATTTGTAAATGAGCACATTTTGACATTGTTAGGTATTCGCATGTTTAATCTTATGCCAAGCGAACTAAAAATAAATACTTAATAATAAAATACAAATATATGACTGTCATCTTTAGATATTTAGGAATACAGTAACCCTCGATAATCCGTACTCATGCTAATCCGAACGCCTCTATAATCCAACCGTGCCAAAATCATCACGATTAAAGACGTTATTTGTTGACAATAGTTCTTCTGCTTTAAGGCGACTACTACAGCTAAGTGCTTTCCCCAATTGATTTTAATTTTACTACTTGTAAACAAAATCAATTCTCAAAAAACTAGAACAGTATCATTTTAGCAAATTACCTCTAGTAGGTATTAAGGTTAACTGCTTTTCGTTCTGGCATTCATTCGTATTGTACGTACATTATTGCTAAAAGCGGCCGCTTTTGGCATTAGCGACCAATTCGACTTTATAAACAACGAAATGAAAAGTTTACTGTGATTAAATAAATACCAGAGGAAATTACTAAAATGATACAGTTCTAGTTTTATGAGAATTGATTTTGTTTAGAAGTATAAAAATTAAATCAATTCCGGGCAGCACTTAGCTCTAGTAGTCCCCTTAAGCGTCAAGAAAATTCTTTATTTACAAGATGTATCAACATTGAATATCGGTTTGGATTGAGCTAATGAAAATGACTGGTCTTTATCAGAAAAGATGATGCTGCGTGATTTGGGGGACAAAGCCTTTTTTGCTCAATAAATAGAATTATATTTCTAAGACTAAATAAAGTAACGTGTGTTGTAGTTAAAAATAAGTGTGTACATACTTTAATATTAAATATATTTTGTCAAAATATATTTATAAATTTTTAACACAATAAAATCCTAAAGCTCCGTTAGTCTGAACAAGAATGGTTTTTCGTAGTTCGGATCATAGAGGCTCCACTGTAGTTAAATCGAATCGGTCAAATATAGCTACTTCTAATTTCTAGTCCATTGTAAATAATAAAAACAAACTGTTAAAGTAGCTAATAAAAGCACAATGCGACCAGTTTAATTAAATACTATCGTTTTTAATAAACTTAAAGAAAGAAGTTCGTTCTTAGCTGAAGTAGAATCACTAGGTCAACAGATTTTTTTCTATAAGGAGTACGTATTAATCATCACTAACAATAAATAATTAAAGTATCTGATCTTAATCTATACTAATATTATAAAGCTGAAGAGTTTGTTTGTTTGTTTGTTTGTTTGAACGCACTAATCTCAGGAAGTACTGGTTCGAATTGAAAAATTCTTTTTGTGTTGGATAGTCCATTTATCGAGGAAGGCTTTAGGCTATTCAGCATCACGCTGCGACCAATAGGAGCGAAGCATCAGTAAAAAATGATGCAAAATAATCGCGATCATAATAACAGAAATTGGCGCGGACGAAGTTGCGGGCAACAGCTACTGTTATATATTATGCTGGGCGTAGAGTTAGTGCCTACGGTTGATGAGGCACCGTCCAAAAACAATGCCTTCAACAGGGCCGTCTTAAACCGGGGGTGGGTGCAGGGGGTACGGGGCATACCCTGAAAAAGAACTTCGTGTTCGGAGTCACTGAAAATATTACAGAAGGCTTACGGTGAATCTACTTTATCAAAAACACGTGCTTATGAGTGGTACAAAGCGTTCAATAGCAGTCGAGATGTGATGGAAGATTTGCCTCGCTCTGGTAGGCCATCAACGTCTGCAACTGAAGTTAACATCGCAAAAGTGAAGAGTTATTCCCAACCGATCCCCTGCAACCGATCCCCTGGTGGATCGGTTTTATTTTTAATTATTTTCTATTTCCATCTGATCCCTTAGGGGATAGGATGGGAATAGCTAATAAATATTAATATTTTATTCCCCTCTAATCCCATGATACATACTAACCTGTTTTTGATATGTAACGTCGTACTTTCAACAATAAAATACGTTAAAGGGTTTACCTGTGCTTTATTTAGTTTATTAGAAATGACCGATTTATTACAACTATTTTTTTATTTTATTCTAATTTAAGTCAAAATGTCAGCTGTGGTTTTTAAGAATAACCTTTTTCTTGGATCATTATAAAAAATATCATAAGAGATCGTATGCATCATTGTTTTGTCATCAATTATTAACATTCAGTGATGTTATAAATTATAGGGGTTAATGTATGAAATTGCTGATTTGTACTGAAAATCGAAATTGTTTATTTTTTAATTTTTAACAAATTTATTTAATCAAAATAGTTACCATTATTATCTGTACATTGCTGCCATCTAATAGGAAGGTCATTTATGCCTTTGTGATAGAACTCTGATGAGGACCTAGACTGCACAAACTGTGTTAAAGCATTTTGTACTGCCTCCTGGGAAGAAAACTTCTTGTCACGTAGATAATTGTCCAAATCACGAAAAAAATGGTAGTCCGTTGGAGCAAGGTCTGGCGAATACGGAGGATGTCGAATGGTTTCTAATTGCAGTTCCTGAAGAGTCAAAACGGTTTCTCGTGCTGTATGAGGTCTCGCGTTGTCACGGAGCAATAATGGTGAAGATCGATTCATAAGTCGGGGCTGTTTTACTGCTAGTTTTGCCAACATTGTTCGGAGTTCGGCACAATAGACATCTGCCGTTATTGATTGACCAGATCGAAGAAAACTATAGTGAATAACACCATGCTGAGACCACCAAACAGTTACCATTACCTTTTTATTTGGTAAGTTTTGCTTTAGGACACTGTTGTGGCGTTTGACCTGGGGTCAGCCATTGCATTTTTCTTTTACGGTTATCATAAAAAATCCACTTTTCATCACATGTTCGATTTAATATTCCTTCATTTCTGTACCGATTTAACAAGGCAACACAAGTTTCAACACGCGTTTCTTTCTGCACATCAGTCAAATCATGAGGCACCTATTTTTCGTATTTTTTTATTTTATTGATTTGGAGCAAATGAGTCAATATTGTGGGTAAGGTTACGTTAAACCATGCCGCTAATTCCTGGGTAGTTTGACTAGGATCGGCTTCCACCATCTCTCTTAATTCATCGTTAATCACCTGTGTGGGCGGTCTTCCTCGTGGCTCGTTCTTCAAGTCGAAGTTTCCATCACGAAAGCGTTTAAACCAAAATCGCACGGTGCGTTCATTAGCAGATCCCTCTCCAAACGCAACATTGATATTGCGGGCTATTTCTGCCGCGTTACTTCGGCGTCGGAACTCGTATTCAAAAATCACTCGAATTTTCTCAGTATCCATCTTTCTTGTCCAAGTTAAATAACAAAAACAATTGAAAGTCGATATTCAAATGTTTCACATTTTTTTAAAAGAAGAACATCATAGAAACCATTTGAAAAAAATTTCATTCGAAACTCCAAACCATGAAGATTCTATGTCAATTCAAAGAACCTATTACAATAAAACGCCAATTTCATATTTTAACCCCTAATATGATTTATATATTTTTTTACATTCCAGATAATTTTTATTTAGGTTCCCAAGATAAGAGGCAATAAATAATAACTGTTATTTCAAACACATTTACTGTTAGTTTTTTTAGTATCGTTTGATATCTTATGTTTTTTATAACAATTTGTTCTTAGTTTGTTTATAACATATTGGGCTTCACTGGTTTATTACAGGTGCAATTTGTTTTTATGTCTAGTAAGAAATAAGGTTAATTAACAATAAATTCCAAACAAACACAACCATTGTTTAAGTTAAGATATCCCAATAACAGTTATTGGGATATCTTAATCCTAATATGAGATGACAGTTACTGTCATCTCATATTTTAAAGATGTCCATTAGTAAATTAATGACTTCTCTTGAGATATCTTGATGCTTAATAATAATGCTTAATAAATGAATATGTGATTGCAAAACTTCTTTTCCTCCCGATTGTACTTGCCTGCCTTCCTTACCCTTAGGGTAGGTACCTTAGAAATAAAATTAGGGGATCCGTTGGCACCATAAAAATGTTAGGGGATCGGTTGGGATTTTAAATTGACGGTGGATCAGATGCAGGGGATCAGATGGGAATAACTCAAAGTAAAGGAAGTAGTGTCTGAAAATCCTGTCAATTTTGAGGGAGATAGCCGCCGAACTTTCTGTAACTCACGAGTTGATCCGTACCATTTTAACTAATCATTTGGGTATGAAACATGTTGTCGGCTGTCGCTCGGCTAGTCCCAAAAGACCTGAAATTTCTCCAAAAACTCAATCGCATGCGAGTTGCTGAGGACATGCTAGAACGAGTCAATTCCGACCCAACATTCATTAAACGCATTGTTACTGGTGACGAGACGTGGGATTACGAGTTGGACATGCAAGCTAGTCAACAAGCTTCGGAGTGGCGCCTTCCAACTGAACCAAAACCGAAAAAACTACGCCAAAGTCGATCAAAAGTCAAAGTCATGTTGACTGTTTTCTTTTACTACCGCGGTGTTGTGCACTCGGAATTATTGCCGAAAGGTCAAATAAACGGTAAATATAGAATATTAGTTGAGCGTTATGCGGCATTTAAGGGAGCAAATTCCACGAAAAAGGCCAGATTAATGGAAAAAAAATTTCTTAGATTTTGCACCACGATAATGCGCCTTCGCACAAGGCCATCATTGTAAACGATCATCAAATTATGATGAACCTGATTACACTTTTCGGATTTTAAGTTGAGAACACTATAACTAGATATATTAAAAGGTAGGTACAATAAAAATATGTAAAATTTAGGTACTTACTATTAACAACCTATTTGCGCTCACTGTTGAGCACGGGTCTCTGTCCTTTATAAGGATATGAGGATTAAGGCCTTAGTTCCACCACGATGGCCTAGTGCGGATTGGACGACGGCAAGAGCGACGCTGTGGCAACACCACTCCCGTAGGAGGTTTTCCGAAACCGCCCGTTGGCCTCCAATAGGGCTTAACGACTGTTATCTCATGACAACAGTCGAGATCGACGGTTTTACTTGCCGTTCGAATCACGGGAGCGCTCATTCTTTGATGCCACAAACGGTCACCCATCTAATTAGTGACCGCTCCCAGTTTTGCTTAACATTCGTGACAGTGACGTGATCACGAAGAAGCATTGGGCTATGGACGTTAATAAATGTAAGTGTTAGTTTCTAATAAAAAACAGCCTTTCACTACATCAAAAAAAATAATTTGTTAAATTTGTGTCAGTTTGCCTTTTGTAATATTTTTTTAATAAATACATATAAAAAAAAGGGTGAGACATGCCAACCGTCCTGTCCTGTCCGTCTACGCGAACAAAGTAGTTGGCCAAGCTGCACCTGATTTAAGACGGCCCTGCCTTGCACATACCCACAGTTTCTGATTCAGGATCTTGTTTTGGAAGGGGCTTGACCTGGGTGAGGGTAGGTTTTATCATGAAAGTAGTTTCTCTCGGTAGTGTAGTATGTTACCAGAAATCGATTTGTCATGGGGAACTTTGATAATTTTGGAGAGGGCACATTAAACATCTGCCCTCCATACCCCCTGGATCCGCCACTGCATACCCAAAAATGTCACACGCCGCATATAGTAAACATGCCCGACGCGCTGAAAACCGAAATTAAGGTCGGTACGCGAAACGAAGCTAAAATCAAACAGAAAGACAGACATGACCTGTCTGTGCGGTTCTAAATGACTGTGACGTGACATAGGTTAAACGAATTTCCATTATTTTTTAGCCACTGAGACGGTCTGTACAAATTGTTGAAATGCGTAAGTACTTGCGTCTAATTGGACGAATTTAGGGTTCCGTGTTTAGTTATTTGACACCACAACCATAATAAGCGATATTACGGTCCATTGTTACAGATTGCGTTTCATAAACAAGACCGACTAGCAGTTTAGTAAACATTTGCAATTTCTAAATCAAACTGTTAAAGCACTTTAATTAAGGGAACAGTAAATTGGAAATCTTCGAGTTCACCGCAATGGCCACAGTTAAAACTTTAGTGCTTTCAATTTTCTTTTTACATTTCACTGCAATCGTAAGTTTTATATCCTTACTTATAAGTATTATGAATAGGAAAGTAACTCTGTCTGTTAAGCTTTCACGCGTAAACTACTGGACTGATCTTGATGAAGCTTGATACAAAGACAGATTAAATCTTGAGAAAGGCTAAAGGCTTTCCTATACATATTTTACACAGGAGATGATGATTTCATATGTAGTTCACCCGGGCGAAAGGCTAGTTTTTTTCAGTGACTTTGGAATGGATGAAATTTGGTGTGGATATACTTTGGGAAGTACTTAGAGATGATACTTTTATCTTAGTACTGTATGAATTATTTTTCTAATTGCTATATACATAACGATTGCGGAATTGTAAGTGTCATTTAAACACACTGTCCGTATATTCGACTCCATAATATATTTTCTCTCTTATGCCAATGTCGCCAATGTCGACGTCTCACACGACTAAAAGTAATTACTTAAGTGACAATAAGTAAGAATTCTCAATTCAAGTTATTACTAAAAGTGAGAACTATCAAAAGTTTGCATTCCCAGTCAGCCAAATAATGTGATTGTTAATTGTGACCCATTTCCTTCACTTAAGGACTAGGTGCGAACATTTTAAGTTGTGACTTTCTTAAGCAATAAGTACCTAATACCTATCTTATTTATAAATACGGGTGTTAGAATATGAAAGAGACAGATAGATCTGAATTCTGAATATTCGGGCGTCGAACATTCAATCAATCGCACCACGGCCGCACGGGTACCGACTTAGCCGAGAGCTCGTTTACCGAATTCCATGCAGACAAAGTCGCGCGACGAAAGTGCTATGTGTTGAACTAAGAGTCACCACAACTGTTTCCTAATAGTTAGGTTGGTACTAACAACAACTTTAAAAGACTTTCTTTATATGAATAAAATCTAAATTGGTAGGTATACCTACATGCTGATAATATCAATCAACAAACGAAGGATCTTTTATTTTTTGTATTTCATCGATACTACTTAATTGTTGCCTGCGACTTTGTTGGGCTTCACTCAGATTCAGAAATTATCTTCGATATATTTTTATCCGTAAGGTGACTGGCAGAAGCTGGATGCGAGAAGCCGAGGATCCACCTAAGTGGCGTGCATTTGGTGAGGCCTATGTCCAGCAGTGGACTGCGATAGGCTGATGATGATGATATTTTATCCATGGTTTTGATAATGGGTAATTATATTTATCGATCATACTAGATTATAAAGATACTTCTAAGTTTATAGACTATATAAGATACGACTATTATAAAGATGAAAGTTTAGACGGAGGTTTGCAACTCAATTAATAAAATTTGAAACAGTGGTAGGTTCATCGTGTGGCAGAGAAACTCCGAGTAGTTCCCGGGACTTGTGACACGGGTGCGTGTAGGTGTAAGGGGGCCCTTTCCGACATACATCTAAGTAGGATATACATTTTAATCCCGGAAAAAGTATGGTTCCCGTGGAAAAGTTTCAAATTCAAAACTTCACGCGTACGAACACTAACTTCGTAGGTAGTATAAATTGATTGGAATAGTTTAGAAATTTCAAAATGTTGTTAATTTTAATTTATAGAAAATCCAAACTGACGTTGCAAGTTAGAATGTAATTATTTTGTACGGTTTTTCAGGTCTGCAAAATAGTACTGCCACACAATCTGAGATATTTGGAGAACATGCTGAACGCCGAAGTGGTAGCCAAGGCAGCCAGGATACGTCAGAGAATAGAAGCCAATCCAAACATTCAAGACAGTGACAAGGGCTGGCCGATGCTTCTGGCTAAATATCAAGCAGACGACAAGAAAAATGTGCCTTTTAGTTCATATAACAACATTTACAATCGACGATTACCTAATTTTTAAACGAATATTACTTATACATATATTTATTTGCCAATAAAGATACAATACAATAAACCTATACACGTAATAAACTTTTTTCTTAAAAACTCCGTTGGAAAAAACTTTTAATTTAAACTTTTTGTCCGTCTGTTGTCCGTTATCATCATCAACAGTCTATAATAAGTCCACGGCTGGACGCAGGCCATCTCCAAAAGGAAGATATAGGTACCAAGATCACCATATAGGTACCAAAATACGTATGGCAGGCGCGATTGCTAATCGCTGTTTGGCCAATTGTAAAAAAAAAGCCGCTGCTGCCAATCTTTTCCTCGCAGGACCTTCTCCTTTAGTCGCCTCTTACGACACCCAAGGAAGGTAGTTAAGGTATGCCAGCACCACCGCGTGTCTTCAACTCCGGAAACAGATTTGAATTATGCATTAGTTAGTTGGTAATTGTAACCCGACTACTTACGAAAATGCAATGATTTCATATCCTGTATTTGTGCTGTCTTGTTTAAACATTTTTTTACTCAGAATTTCGTCTTCTTTCGTTTGATACCCCACTCGTTATGACTGCAAACTTTAATTTTTGCAATGTTCCCTAATATACAGGTGACTTTTTATCATCTTCAAAGTTTTCTAAAGGCGTTCAGTATCGTATTTAGAGTCCATTTTTGAAGTAAAAAATGTAAATCAAAAATATTTTTCGCAAGCTAGTTTTCAATTTTAACGATCCTAAGCATGTTTGCCCTATAGGTATGAAGGGCAAATCAAAAACTTATGGATAGTATCGTACCTATTGAATGTTGAGATGCGCATCGCGTAAAAAAAGTGTTGCTAGGAGGCCGTATCAAAAGTTTTAGATTTTTGGCGGACATTTTTTAAGTGCTTTATCTTGACATTTTTGTACTGGGCTATACCAAAAGAAAAAAATACGTCATTTGTTTTTCGTCTCGTAGATTGCTATATTAAAATTTGGAAGGTGGAAAAAATTTCAACCTGTAGATATTATTGTAGCATTCGCCATGTAAGTAGTTTTTTTTTAAACAAAAGGCATCTCACTTTAGCATTTATTCTTTTAGTACCTTTAACGAATTAAGTTCTTATATAGAGAAGCGAACTCTATGATAGACTGTGTTTTCACTCACTAACGCGGAGCGGACAGCGAACTTATGAATTAGTATCATAGGGAAAGAAATCTTTCCCTGTGATAAGTACCTAGTATAGTAATAAATGAATGAGTTTCGCATCGCTTAAAAAAAGTTTTGCGAGGAGGCCGAATTTCAGATTTTTGGCGGATATTGCCTAGGTGCTTTACCTTGACATTTTTGTTCTGGGCTAAAAGAAAAAGACACGTCATTCCTTAGTTCCACCACGCTGGTCTAGTGCGGGTTGGTGGACGGCGAGGGCGACGCTGTGGCAACGGTTTCTGAAGCCGCCCGAAGGCCTCTGACAACAGCCGGGACCGACGGCTTAACATGCCCTCCGAAGCACGGAAGCGCTTATGGTATGATGCCACAAACGGTCACCCATCCAACTAGTGACCACTCCCAGCGTTGCTTAACGTTAGTGACAGATACTAATCACTAGAAGCATTCGGCTATGAGTGCCAGATTAGCTTTCGAGTTATATCAGTCATTAAGATTAAGCTCACCGGACAAAGACAGACGGAAAGATAGGTAGTAGACAGTCAGGGCGAAACTTCCTTAGACATGTATTAATAATCGATTCGCACACAAAATGAAAAGCCTTCCCTTTAATCGGTGTCTTTTATTAAACTGAAAATAAAATGAGGCAACGCTAAAGAAGTGCCAGAAGCAGACAGGCAGCATTGTCTACACTCCATCACTGGCCAAACTGCGACCGGCAAACCTGCCTGCCAACTCAGGTGGTTACCAGCGCCGGCCCGAAGTAAATTTTAGAATGGAGCGAGATCCTATTATGGCGCGGCTTTCCTGTTTGCTTATAGTATAATATTCAATATTATAGGTACTTTATTTATCATTTAGGCGCCCTCTAGGATTTGGCGCTTGGAGCGACTGCTCCGTACGCCGTATGGGCCGGCCGGCCCCGGTGGTTACGGCAAAATCCTCCATGTAGAGAGACCTGTGTCCAAGTGACAGGATGATGATGAGAGCTTACAACAAAAACATTAGGACACTGCGGTCTATTCTTGCCAAAAGTGCGGCAAGTACAAACTTCATGCAGAACCTTTCGTGGCCGTAAACAATAGCTACGAAATTTGAAAGCTTGTTGTTAACAATTTATTGGTAAACCTTAAACTTTGATAAATTTAACTGCTACAATCAGCATTGTAAGTCGCTGAACACTTTAGTACTATGTCAAATTATCAACTTTATTTGCTTGATAAAGCATAAGGACTGTCTGGTTTCAGAATTTTAACATGAATTGCTTTTACTATTTCCATCTAGCGACAGATGCCGAAAACAACACTTCCAGCGCCTTCTGAACACCCCTCTTATCTTCCACCATTTTCAGAGTGCCTAGCCAATTTAGAAAAAATATACATGCTACACGTTTCCCGCCTACTTTGCAACGCTGACTTTGAGCTTTCAATTTGGTCTTGGTTTGCACGGGATAAACAGGTGACTTTTTCATTTTCAAAAATTTTTTTTAGCCCTTCAGTATCGTATTTGGAGCCCATTTATGAAGTGAAAAATATAAATCAAGTTTTTAGCCTTAAATTAAATTAATAAAGCCAAGGTTCTCGAATGGCGACTGCGTACCGGACGTTTCGTGTGCAGGCCCTCTAGAAGGTGGACAGACGATCTGGTCAAGGTCGCGAGAAGCCGCTGGATGTAAACAGCACAGGACCGATCGTTGTGGAGATCCTTAGGGGAGGCCAATGCCCAGCAGTGGGCGTCATTCAGCTGATAATATGAATAATATACCTACCTTGTGAGTTTAGTGTAAAATTAACAGAAGTGTGAGAAGTGTGAGAGTGATTTTTATTATTTATATTCCATAATAAAGAAACGTGTTAAAATAAAATATTTCTTTACAAATTCTTACAAATACGAGGGCGGGTCAATAAGTCTGTGACTTTTGGAATAAAACACAGATTTTTGGATAAACAAATCTTTTTATTTTTCAACGTAGTCTCCCTTGAGCTCTATACACTTTGTCCAACGCTTCTCCAATTTTTTTATCCCTTCTAAAAAATATGATTTGTCGAGGTCCTCAAAATAGGCCATTGTTTGCGAGATGACTTCATCATTGGAGTCAAATCTTTTTCCACCAAGCCATTTCTTCAGGTTTGGGAACAAAAAGTAGTCACTCGGAGCCAAATCTGGAGAATAGGGTGATGAGGGAGCAATTCATAGCCCAATTCATGGATTTTTGCCATGGCAACTGCACATGTGTGCACCCTTGCATTGTCTTGGTGGAAAAGAACTTTTTTCTTGGCCAAATGAGGTCGGTTTTTATTCAAATCGTCATTGAAGCGGTCCAATAAGTTGGCATAATAGTCCCCATTGATTGTTCTTCCCCTTTAAAGGTAGTCAATGTGGATTATCCCACGTGCATCCCAAAAAACAGTCGCCATAACTTTATTGGCTGACAAACCCGCCTTGGCCTTCTTTGGCGCCGATTCACCCTTAGAAACCCACTGTTTTGACTGTTGTTTGGTCTCTGGTGTGTTGTGATGGATCCATGTTTCGTCCATGGTTACAAAACGGCGCAAAAACTCCTCCATATTGCAATTAAACAACGCCAAACCTTCCTGTGAAGTTGTTACACGATTGCGTTTGTGGTCGACTGTGAGCAAACGCGGCACCCATCTTGCGGAAAGCTTTCTCATGCCCAATTGATCTTTTAAAATTGAAACCACTGAGCCATGCGAGATCCCTACGGCTTCCACAATCTCTTGCACTTTCAATCTTCGGTCGGCCAACACCATATCGTGAATTTTTTCGATTGTTTCGGGTGTAGAGACCTCAACTGGGCGTCCAGGACGTTCGGCATCTTCAGTGCTTTTACGGCCACAACGAAATTCAGTAAACCACTTTTTTACCATTGAAATCGATGGTGCAGAGTCCCCATAGTATTTATCAAGCTTAGCCTTGGTCTCGGTAATGGTTTTTTTTCGCAAAAAATAATGCTTAATAAGCACACGAAATTCACCTTTTTCCATTTTTTCCTCAAATTACTGGGTAGTCTGATAAAAATAGCTGTCAAACACAAACTAACTGACGCAGCAAGTTCAAATTTTGATAGGAATCAACTGACAGATACCTGTTGACAGGAGTAGTGTTGCTTTTTCAGTAAAGATGTCAGAAATTCAAAAAGTCACGGACTTATTGACCCGCCCTCATATCACCCCTGTATTTTTTTAAGCTGGTGGACGCTATTTGGATTTTGTGGACGCAAAGTGGGCAAAACGCCAATTTCTGAAATTTATTTATTTAAAAAAAAATATTCGAATAAAACTGAAAGTTAATCTTAAAATAGACTACCTATATAATGAACACATTACATATTTTTTTCATAGAAATTAGTGCTGGGTCATTTTTATTATCGCCGTCATACTAGCCAAGTGCACTAAATGGACGAGAACAGGCGAAATGACCCTACCTAACTTAGGAATTACGACAATTAGCGTCAAATTATTTCAACACATTTGTGTTGTGTTGTCAGTACCTTGACAGTATGATAGACCGTTCCGTAATTTTACAACAAAATTATGTGATAAATTTAACGTATGTAAGTGCTAGTGCATGATTTGGATATGGATAAATCATTTCCTCCCCTTATATGGTGGAAAGTAAATGCGCAAAAACTGTTGCTAACATGTTGGTCAATACTTATCTCCAAGCTCCCAGCAATGTAGCCAGTGAGCAATTATTTAGCGGAGCTGGTTTAAGATATAAAGAACACCGAAACAGACAATATAACAAAAGCGGCCTAATTACTTTTTACTGAACATAATTTGCTTCTGCTGAATTTCGAGTACTAAAAATGCAGACTACATTTTTATCATAGAAATCCCAAAATATAAAACTGAGCCCATTTCTTTTAGTATAGTATTAACAATTCCGCTTCTGCTTCCGTTAAGGCACTTCCGTTGCAGCACTACTATACCTGCAGGCAGTAGAAGGAAGGAAAATTATTGAATGCGTACCTAAATTTGTCGCTGTCTTTTGTTTTCATATATTTTTTGCATGCCTTTCACAGGTTTGAGGGGTATATATCGGGATGCCTAATTATTTGTACTCCTAATTGTCATTGGCGCACAAACTATTAGCCTAAAATTTTTTCGCACATTTTTACAATTCCTAAACGTGTTTAGCCTATTTTGACTACGCTTAACTTTATATCGCCGTATTATAATTTCGCCGAATATATCATAACACCTACCCTTTTGCAGTTCCAAATTTTTATTCGCAGAAAGTTAAAAACTTTATCAGCATGCATGCATGCTTGCAAAGAAGTAAGCATGCATGCAAGCAAGCAAGCAAGCAAGCATGAATGCATGCAAACAAGCATGCATGCATGCAAAGAAGTAAGCATGCATGCAAGCAAGCAAGCAAGCATGTATGCAAACAAGCAATCATGCATGCAAACAAGCAATCATGCATGCATCAAGCAGACATGCATGCAAACAAGCAATCATGCATGCATCCAAACAATCAGACTTCCGTGACGGCTTCGGCGCTGCGGTGCTCCGGCGGTCCCACGCGTGCTTATCGTCGCAGATGGCTTACGCTCACCACCGTAGCTTCGGCTTTCTGGCCGGCTGGGCCGGCCAGCCTCAGTCGCGGCGCCTCGCTTACAGTCTCCTGCTCCTCAGCCCGCGGGCCGCCTCGTCCCTCCGCGCCTACGCGCTTTTGAATTACACTCTAGGGGTAGGGCAGACAAGACTGCTTGGGGTCGGTTTGTGAGCGATTCGTTTCTTAAACTTTTCTGTTTAAAAAAAATAGAGCGTAATGATGCTAATACATTTTAGTGCATTCGATATTAGACATACTGAAATTAGGGGTTTTAAATTTTTAGACCAATCTATAATAGTGCGAAAACAACTGTTAGACTAGACAATAATTATACGTTATAAGTTTAGGCCAATACGGTTCGGCCAAATGAAATTAGGACTTTAAATTTTAGGCGAACCGAAGGGCACCCCAGGTTTGAGGCACAGTACAAGCAGAATCAGTGTTAGCATAAAATTGTTAAAACACTAGTAACTACAAAAAAGCACATTGTATTCATTTTAATTCTATTGGTCAATTTATATAAGTTACTTATGAGTTGGAAAATATAGATAGTACTCCTGATAAAAAAAGTTGTGCGTGTACTAGTGTACACACGTAAGAAGTGAAACTTCTTTATGGCCTTATTTTTCGAAAAATGATCTACATGCAACTTTCCAGAAATTGGTTAAATTGGTTAAATTAGTTAGATTAGTTAAATTGGTTAAATTGGTTATATTGGTTAAACTGGTTAAATTGGTTAAATTGGTTAAATTGGTTAAATTGGTTAAATATTATTTCACTTTACCTTTTTGCTATCGTCTGAACCAACCGTGGTAGGGGCAAGAAAAAGATGGCGCGTAACCGAAAAATGTGACGAAAATTTGACGCAAAACGTGACGGTAAATTTTTTCCAACGCCGATAAAGAAGTTTCACTTCAAAAATGAATTTGAAAAGCAATTTAATTGCAATAATAATATCAGTATCTTAAACTTTATAAATTATGTCCCGTCTGAGACATAATTTATTAAAGCTATACCTAGTTTATCAAAGGCGGGACATAGCAGAACAGGTCGTTAGCTTTGCGGGAGACAGCACACAAAAAGCAGCGGCCAGTTTCAAAGTGATGACGCTAAACCGCGTTTAGTATCAGGAGTTAAACGGGCAAAAAATGTTGAAAAATAAAGTGAAAAACATTTTTTTTTCTTGAAAATCAAATCATCTTTTATTATACAGGAATTTCGCAAAAGCATAATGTGCAGTTGTAAATAAATACAACTTTCGTCAACCGCTTTCGACGCACTGCATTCGCCCTGTGTGCACGCGTGTGCTAACACGGCTGCCTTAATCATGCAACAGCCCAGCAGCCTTACACATTCCTTTCTAATAGCGTATACGCTCGACTAATATTCAGAAACATTACGAAAATAACTTTAGCTCACGATCGATCGTTTCTTAAGCTAATGTCATTTTAATAAATTTTCTATAGCGATTAGGAAGCAGCTTGTTAAAGACCGCGCTCAGACTGATCTGCGCCACGTCGCCTCGTTTGTGATCTGGCAATTGCCAAGAGGAGCGCAGTGCAACTCTAGCGCAGGCCATTGTTCAAATTTGGTATGACATAGTGCAATAGTTTCTTGTATTACGAATTGCGTGGGCCTGCGCTCAAATAGTGCTGCCAATGTGTCCTGCATTCAGTATGGTCAAGCCTGTAGAAAAAACCATTCAAACCTGTTATAATCTTCTTTGCCGTTTGCTCTGAAATGGCATATTACAGGAAAACGAACTTTAAACCCAATACTAACGCTCATTATGGTGATCATTATTAGTTTAAAGGCGAATAAAAAAGGTTTAGAATTTAATATATTTTTCCAAATACAGATTTTGCAGATTTCCAAAAAGTTTATAGAGCCAAGACTGTACAAATAACCAAACATGTAAGAAGCTTTTTGTTAAATATTACAGATATTTGATGGCGCTTTAATAAAACTGTAAAGATAAGAAAAATAGTAAAATACAATAAATAGTCCGATTTTGAGAATACCTCCTCCACTATGCTATAGACACTGTCTTGAATAAAAGACGAAAATAAACTGATGATTACCTAAATATTGAGTAATACTACCAAAAGATTTGTATGTATTTAGACGACCTCCGTGGCGGAGTGGCGTACACACCGGTTTTCAAGGTGTCGCCTGCTCCGAGGTCCCGGGTTCGATTCCCGGACGGGACAATGTAGAAAAAATGAGTTTTTCTACATTTTCTCGGGTCTGGGTGTTTGTGGTACCTTCGTTGTTTCTGGTTTCCAAAATACGAATGCTTTAAATAGTTATTCAAATTGGGATCAGAACAATGTATGTGATGTTGTCCACATTTATTTTTGTATTCAGTACTTTTACATGATCAATTTAATAAAAGAACGAAATCTGATGGATGATCTTTAAATAGTCTTTTAATGGTTCATGATTCGATATAAGAACTATATTTGTGCTTAATATAAGAATTTAGTTTGGCCACCTATTGTTACAACAACAATTCATTATGATTTATAGTACATCTGTAGTTTTTTGAAATACGAATTAATGCCAAGTTCATGTCATGTGAGTAGACACCATATCGCAATAAATAATTATAAAGATTTCATAGAGCGACCGAATCTTAAGCTTATTACAGCACCGTATGAACAAATATGACTCGATAAAATATTTGTTTGTTTGTGAATTCAGTAATTGGTAAAAGTTGACAAAATAATTTCATTATTTGTTATATCTAATTGTACTTTTACTAATAATATTATCAATAGGCATACGAGAATAAAATGTATGTAGAGCTATGTTTGGACTTTTATGTAAGGTACCGCAATAAATAAATTTATAATATACAAAATATTAATCATAATACTACAGTATTAATCATCAGTTGATTTAATTTATGCGATTTAAATGTGAAGAATTTAATTAAAAGTTCAGCTCAGGTACTCGATCGATCAAACTCGAAACATAGCTCACAGCGCAATGTTATTTACTTCAACTACATTTATAATAAACATACTGATTTAAAACGAGGATTAAATACGAGTTATATTCAAAATCAACAATAAAACTAAACCATAATTGGGAAGAACTAGAATTAACTGACCATTTCAAGGAAATGATCAAAGTATGTTATAATCCCAAAATAGTTACTTGGAATAATTTGCTGATAAGTGAAATCTACAACATATTACACATATACAAATACTAATACACATTACATTAAATTGATATGTAACATTATATACAATATTCACTAGGTATTTAACAGTATTACTATTCATTAAATCACCTCATCAATAAATAATAGACTCATTATGTAAAAAGCGTAATACAAAAAATATAACTATAATACGCAAACTATACAGATATTATTTTACAATGAGTAAAGACGTTGCAGAGACAGTCTTCTTAAAATTGCTACGCGTCTAAAATAATCAAAGAAATGTCAACTTTGCTACACAAATAAAAAAAACAAAGTAGTTAATATGTATATGTACATAAATATAAAAAATACGTATAACATATTGAAATATGTTGATGATGAAATAAGTTGTCATTTCTTTGATCACATGCCCTACCCTAGTTTGTTTTCATCGTTCAATTGAATGTCGTCCAGCCTTTAGGCACGCTGGAACTAGCCTCGTGCCGCGTGCTTGAGGAGCTCGGCGTGTAATCTAGCATACCAAACTGACTGAAGTCAAGTCCGTATTCATGTAAGAGAGCACTATCTGTGGATGACTTGATCTGTTCAACATTGTTTTTATCACGACACTTCAGTGGATCAAAATCTTCTAAGTTTGTTGGCGAATCGTCCAGTTTTATGAGATCTGATACCGAGCCCAACGACTGAAAAAGAAATATACAATATGAAAAGACAAAACGTAACTTAAACGAACCCAGTCCCAACTCCGTCTCTAAATGTTTGTATGACTGTATTTGTTTTAATATTTAGAATACTTAATTATAAATGCAAACTGCAATTATATATAAAAACTAAAATAAAGGTGTATTTACTATTAATTTAACGTTTATCTTTACAGAGTCAGCGAGTGAAGACTGAAAGATAACAAATTATGTATATTATGACTTATGAGTTACGTAGGTACGGTCGGCAACAACAGGGTTCATTTTCCCATGCAAATACTCTGACAGCTACTCTTACTAAAACGTCATAGTTCCTAAATCCCTATCGCTATTTTACTGAAAATGACATTTTGTCAAAACTAGTACACCACTTCCTTGCCCGACCATACTATTACTATGCAATTAGAAAATAATTTTAAATAAAACCTGCCAAGTGCGAGTCGGACTCGCGCACGAAGGGTTCCGTACCAAAAAGGCCAAAAAACAGGTTTGTTGTATAGGCGCCCCCCCTTAGATATTTATTTTATTTGTTTTTAATATTTGTTTTTATTGCGACAACAGAAATACACAATTTGTGAAAATTTCAACTGTCTAGCTATCGCGGCTCTTGAGATACAGCCTGGTGTCAGAGCGACGGACAGACGGACAGACGGACAGACAGCGAAGTCTTAGTAATAGGGTCCCGTTTTTACCCTTTGGGTACGGAACCCTAAAAATTATTTTAAACATATTCAATAAATACTGCAAATAATTTATTCCCAACATTTAAAAATACACAATTACCATAAAATTTTAATAAAACAGCATGCAATATAAATAACAATTCACGAGCATGCATACTATGTATGTTTACATTCAATATAACTATTAGGATTAACGACTACCAAAAAACATTTTATACCTGAATCAGTTCTGATCACGTTCTATCAGTATTAATTAGTTGGACAGTTTGCAACTGCACACTGTTTAATCCAGGCTGTGCCGATTTCCGTTTCAAAACTTTTAATTAAAATTTGATAGCGTTTCAATAGTAGGTTAAAAAATGGTAGTCGGTAATCATAAGCTAAGAAAATTACCTATATTGATTGGCCCAACTATTTTATTATAGCCAATGATATAGATATGTTTGATAGCGTTCTTCTGGTAAGCACATTTTAAGTACCAAAGTTTTAGGAGTGAGCAGTAAGTTTAGGGAGAAGAGGAAATCGATAGTTATATTAGAGAGTGGCGTTGATTGCCCAAATATTAGATAATTTTCTTATACTATAGCTAATAGTAGCAAGTAACTATATACATGAGAATATGGTATACAAAATTACAAACATACAAAAACAGCACGTGAATACAAAATGCATACTGGGCCTGATTCTGCGTATAACTTTTAATCTCTTCGTAATTATGAAAATAAATTATTAGGACCTGTCAAATATTTGGCAATATTTAGAGATGGGTGCCAACCCGGTAAAAATACGACTTTGGGTAAATATCAATCAATATCCTTTTTTTACCCACCTATTATCAATTTTTACCGGGTAAAAATTAAAAACATTTTATTTAACTAGAAATCCACAATATTTAGTTTTTTAACACAAATTACTTAACATATGCTAAAAATATAGTATTTATGTCGTATATGCCAAATAAATAAAATAAACTAAAAGAGTTTTGTATGTTATAATAATGCTGTATAACTAAATAAATAAATCAAACAATTTTTACTGATTTATACTTGTCATAGACTCATTTCATTGACAGTTTTTTTTTAATTCTTAGGATTACCTGCTTTCCTTTTATCCGGATTATCCGGATACACGTAAGTAATTAAAGTATCGAATCGATACGACATTAAACGTAGATTAAATTCAAAAATTGTTCGGTTTTTGCGAGTAAAACTAGTAAGTGTGTTAAAAACAATAATTTGCCTCCGCAACATATACGACAAAGTAAAATGAATCAATCTAAATAAGTCTTAATTTTTATCCGGTAAAATTAATAAATATCGAGTGAAAAAGGGTATTTATTTATTTTTACCTTTCCTACCTATTTTTACCCACCCAATTTTTACCGGGCAGGTAAAAATTGCCCATCTCTAGCAATATTTCATATTTTTATAGTAGCGAAGAAAAAATAAATAAAACGTAATAATAATCACAGCATTCTCACACAATTAAGTCACTATATATTTTTTAAATAGTGTTTATCAAAATTGTAGAATAAACCCCAGTATGATACATTCGTTTGAGATTAATTCTATAAAGAAGCAAATTCAAATAAATATATAGAACTAAATGTACTAAATAATCATAAAATAAACTACCTGAACGTTTCAAACCGTAAAAGGTGTATTAATAAGCATAATAGGTATTTAGTTTTATACGTCGATACAACTTTGTACTAACATTGGGTTAACTATTATCACAATAATCATAATTATTGGCCCCTTGAGGATAAAAGCATTGATATCTCGATTAATCAGCAACACGGGATCAGGTCAGCTTATCCTAAGTGTCCTGGTTCGCGTGTTAAACCAGCGAACGTTTACCAAATTAAGCACAAAGGCATCAAATTTCAGATATAATTACCTTTTTTGATAATATCAATCGTAGCAACTTTTGTAGCTTTACTTTCACACCACGTCTTCTGTATTAATTTTTATTTTAATTAAGTTAAAATACATTTTCGTCTTTTAATACGCCATCTGCAATCTCTTAACATTTTGCATATGTTTAACTATAAAGTGGTGAAAGTGATTTTATATTCCACGACACCACATTCATCTATGCGCTTGAGCACAAAACTCAGTTGTAGAGAGGTTCCAATAATTTACATCATGAAGAATAAAGGGACAACCTTGCAAATGTTAGAAATATATTAAACCATACTCATTTACAATAAATTAAGTTTAAATAGATACATATTTTTACTATAGTAAAGTAACGCAGTTAAAATTCCATGTGTTAGTGCAAACAAACTCCACTCTCGATGTGTTCAGGGTACGTATGCAATCATTTTTTGTTTTATAATAAGGTACAATATTGAAATGATTACAAATGCACATATCACAGTTACCTCTTGAGCTTTCCCTTTCGGAGCTATGCTGACATTGGGTCGTGTTGTTGCCGTGGGCAAACGATTTTCTCGGTTCTGTCGAATTCCAAGAGATGATACCGTGATTTTTGGTGCGCTTCCGTTATATGGTAATGTCGCACTCTGTGGCACCTTTCTCTGGTTCGACGATATGGTAAGTTTTAGTTTGGCTTTGTCTGTGCCTTCTATGAATCGTATTGTGCTCGTGTGGAAGTCTTTCTCGGTTGCTACATCGTTTTTAGTGATGTTGCTTACGAAGTGCATAGTGTTCGGCGCGGGGGCGGACCTCGGCGGAGGGGTCGGCGCGTCCGATAGGTCTATTAGTTTCCTCGTGGAAATGATTGGGTAACGGAGTGGGATTTGGGGACGTTCCGGTAACCGGGGTGGGAGACATGACGACAGTGTTTTCTGTAAAATAAAATTGAATAATGTGCCACGGTGCTCCTAGGAGCGTACGCATGCTGGATGCGGCGCAACAAAGATAGATGGGAAATAATGTGAAAGTAAATAATATCTGTCAAAAAGTTTATTATATTCATATACGAAACACGTAATGTTTTCGAAATTTCTTATCTGCTAACTTTAAAGTAAATAACTCACAACCTGTTAAGGACTAATACCGGTGTTCGAATGAAAATATTAATTCATTGCACTAAGATCTAAATCGACACAGGGAAAAATATCCTCGGAAGACAATTTTATTAAATAGTTACTGTATTTGAGCAAACAATTAGCCTCTAGGGTTAAGTATGTTATTCAGTACAAATTGCAGGAATATACATAGGTATGCTAGTATATGGGTTTGAAAATTTAAGAGTTAAGGACATCAAACTCAAACCCCGCAAATCTTTTACTTTCACATCATTTTTCAATAACGCTGAACGTCTATAAAGCTAAACAAGCATAATACAAAGTGTTTGAAGTCAAACTAACAAGCGAAACGAAAAACTTAAAAGCAATATTCGTAGATAGCTTTTTTAAATCAATTTCTTAGTGTCAATGGGTTTTGACTAAATGTACACAAAGTAAGTTGATTACTGTAAATTTATGTATTGATTTTAAAAAGTATCAATTATTGTGACTTAATGTAAATCCCACAGAACATAAAAAACGATAGAAGTAGCATCCACTTCTATTTGTATGAAAACCAGTGTAACCAAACTAACACATTTGGGATTATATCACATTATCACGCACACCAAGAATGTCTTGTAGCGATTCGTTACCTTTCACTGGCAGATAGTTCCGCTACCCGACATTAGATGCCTCTTGTTCAGTATCAAATAGTTCCGCTACGCGACGATAGACGCTACCTAAAAACTATTGATAACCAGGGGTGGGATAATTACGATAATCATAACAAAAATATCGTCACTTATTAGTGTCGATATTTTATTATTAAGAACATAAGAGAGACAGCGTTATGTTTAACGCTTTCTCTCATGTCTTTTTAATTATTACATCTTAAAGTCTTTTTCAAAAAAATATAAATTATTAATGACTTCTTTATTCTAGGCTATAAAAACTATAGCCCAGAATAAAGGGTTAAAAGCAATATTCATTATGTGGAGATAAACGCTGGTTTAAGAAAAATCTGTATTTATTTGTGCATGTTTTTCCGGGATACCAATTTTGCCTACCGCTTCAATCCATTTTTCTTTTATGTTTGGATCTTAAGGGAACCACAAAAAAAATATCAAAAATTAAATACGTATATTACCTTATTTAAACAAATTATTACATACGAAAAACAAAAAAATCGAAGAACAAAACCAGAAGGGCCGAAAAAATATTTTACGGCAGGAAATGATAGCAATAAACCCTCACTGTAAGCCATTTTAATTTGGCACACGATGTACCAAAGACTATGTATATTAATTTAATAACCTTTTGTAACTTAGTACTTACTTAGCTTACTTTTTTTTATTTACATAATTATAAATTACATTAAAAACAAGCAATTTATCTATCTTTTTTATAAGCTGTACTTTTTTAATGTGTCATACATAATAATAAGTATCGATAACTAACTTATCGATATTTTGATGTGATGACCACATCCCTAAATGATTAGCGTTTCGAAACTTAACGAAACTAAGTAATAATTACCAAAATATAGTTTGGACCTTATCTCTATGGATAGTGGAATGGTTTTAGGTTGTACTTATTATGGATTGTTATGTCTGCACAATTTATAATTTCTATTAATTCTATCATTGTAGTATCCTGCACCCAAAGGTTATCTGAAAGACATCGCTACAGGCGATAAGACCGCCCAAGTTGTACATTTTTCTGTAACATTTCCTGTAAATTTATTTCTTGTTTCTGGTGTGGAATAAAGAGTATTCTAATCTAATCTAATCTAACGATGTAATATTACTTTCCGATGGTATGTCACGCCTCCTTTGGATAAATTATTTTAAGTGCAAAAACAAAAGCACTTACTACTGTGCAGGTATATTTAAAGATTTTTGTCGTCTAACACGTTCTAGTAACTGTCACTGTCTGAAGCGCGTAAAAGGGGGCGGAAACATGAGATGCCAAGCGTGGCCTATGTGTGATACGCGGGGCCAACCTACTTACTACTTGTACTCGTTTTTTATGTTCTGTGGCAAATCCTAACAAAAATATTTTTTGTACAATACGTTATATGTAAAATTACAGTGTCTACCTACCCCTACACTATATTGTTGCAAATTGGCTAATACACTTACTAACAAAGAAAGTTAATTTTATAAAGTAACGATTCACAAAACTAACAAGCATCACGATTACAATACGAAACAAGCAAATAACGATATTGATAATTGATATAACATTAACACTGCGTTGCATTCGAGTCTCACTTACCGATTTGTCCTGGAAGCTGACGTCTGAATTGTGCGAACTGTTCGGAAAGCTGTCGCGTCGTTGTGCGTTTTTCTTTGAGAATAGAAACTCCATTTCGGTGAGAAGGTCAAGGGGCAGCGCGGGGGGAGGCTCGCGGGGCGGCGGGTCGTGCGACGGCGACGAATCCGAAGACGAGTCCGATGACACAGGCGTGGCCGAGCCGCACGAGAATCTGTGTACGTTGTGAAGTAAGAGTAAGTAACTACCCATTTCGCCCACTGCTGAGCACGGGTCTCCCTCCTTTTTATGGGGAGGGGTTAAGGCCTTAGTTCCTCCACGCTGGCCTAGTGCGGGTTAGTGGACGGCGAGGGCGACGCTGTGGCAACATCACCCCGCCGTTGGACGTTTCTCAAGCCGCCCGAAGGCCTCCAACAGGGCTTAACGACTGTTATCTTGTAACAACAGCCGGAACCGACGGCTTATCGTGCCCTCCGAATCACGGAAGCGCTCATGGTATGATTCCAAAAAACGGTCACCCATCCAACTAATGACCACTCCCTGCGTTGCTTAACATTAGTGACAGATACTGATCACTATAAGCATTGGGCTATGAGGCTATGAGTAAGAGTAAAGAAATGACCTATTCATCCCACTGCTGGGCAAAGGACTCCATCAGTGTGTTTAAGTTGCCACAGCAATGATGGGTGCAGGCATTATAACTACGCTTGACAAACGCGGGTTGGTGATCACAAACCCGTGCTATGTTCGATAATTCGACACTCTTGTTGCCCCACCCAACATTCACAAATTTCTACACTTTAAATTAATCAGTATAGTACAGGCGGATAGACGATACAAAAACACTTTTTTCAGATTTACTGCAATTTTAATAAATTATTTAATAAGAGTTAAAACGATATCATTACCATGTTACAATTTCGATGGACTAATAACCCTGTGTTATTATTACCTGCTATCATCAGTCGTATTAATAGAAGACGGTCTTGATCCAGTTCTTGGTATTTTGTTTTTCAACCCTCTTACGGCGGACTTCATATTTTTACCACCTTGCCGGACCTTGAAAATAAGGATTATTGATTTTAAATAATGAAATAAGGAAACAAAAAAGTTACATAGATAATTTTAAATACAAGTACATACATAAAATAATCATCTTATAGCAAGTTAGTTTTTAAACATTTAACAACACTTAAATAACATAAAGGGGACACTTTTAACATTATTGCAAATATTGCAATACTAATTTATGGTAACCTGTACTTTTTTTTTTTTATTAACATCTAGTATTCACTTAGATTACAGGTCTTTTATTTAAATATTGCTTATAGTTCCCCCCTGAAACTTTAGAAACGCATACTTCAATGTGTATTTAGGCTAAATCTAGATTTAAAAGAAAGCTTGCGCTCTACCACCAAAAATAAAAAAAAAACTGTACATTGGATTTATGAGAACAGGCTGAGATTTACAATAGAGCCTCTCAAGGATTATTTTTTATAGAAAACCGTTCTTCGAGCGCTTTTAAGGCTGTTTCAATTGATTGGATATCTATAATTATGGCTTATGAATCGTCTCTATACTCTGTACAATAATTATTAATGAAATGCTCATAATAACTAACAAAATTTTATAAATGGCATCTTATTGAAAAGTTTCTGGTTTACGGAAAATAAATAGTAACGAAAAATTAACAAGGGAATTAAATGCAAAATACTGTTTCAGACACATACAAACATTTCTTACATACCATTACATTAACAATAGCATGCAGTAAATACTGATTAAATCACACTGACAATAGAGACCCAGTGCACGATTATTACAATTTTGATAACGAAGAATAATCTTTTACAACTTAGTGGAGTGAGTGACACATAAATTATTTAAAAAGATTATTAATAAAAATAAAACTTTGAATATAATATTTGAACTACACAGAATATTCATATATTCAAAAAATACTTGGTAAACTTTTTTTTGTTCATGTAGATAGAACATTAACAAAAAAAAGTTTACCGAGAGTTAAATTATTGTTTTTGATCTAGTATTAACTACGGAAAACCGATATACTCGTATTTTGACTATTTTAAATAAAACCAAAAACGTATAACTTCTTGTTTGCACCATGATTATTATTTGCTATGGTACTACTTCTGTTAAGTGTCATCTTCATGTTTTTATTGTTAATAGGAAATTTGGCTGTGCCCATTATTGCTAGGGTTCTAACTTAAAACATTCCCTTTTCTCCAACGAAGCTTAAATGTTATTTTTTGATTTCAGCTAGGAGCCAATGATGTTTCATCAATGATCTGGTTAAGAACACTGAAGACCCGAAATAAATATTTAAATAAGTCAATTAATAAAAAGATAAAAAAAGATATACCTAGAACTACACTTAATTCGGGTGACAGTTAAATTTGTTCCTTTTCTATATCAAATAGCAGTTATATCTTTAGTTGGTTTGATGTTGAAAGCTAGCCTGCCAGTCAGGAGATCAAATATATAGTCACCGTAAAATTTTAAACTTTGTCAGTTCATAATTGAAAATCGATGGATTAAAATCTAACCTAACCTAACCTAACCCAACGTTAGTTTTTCATGCGTTGTTTTGTAAACTGTCAGATTTCACAATTTTACGGTAATATATACAACCTGTATTTAATTAAGCCCAGATAAATCCGTCACCATGTACCTTAACATAGAAAGAAAGAAAGAAAGTCTACGATATCAACACAAAGGTAATTTACATTTCAGTGCATTACTGATAATACAATAATTAGTATAAATAATTAGTAATAGAAACCTAAGCCACTAAGCATTCAGATAGAGAAAGAAATAGGCGCATAATTATAAAATTTCTATATAACCGAAATCACCATTCTTCATACAGGTTTAGTCAATAATGACGTCAAGGATATGTAGTCATATTTAATACATTTTATTAAATTCATAAGAAATTAATTTTCTAAGCTTACTAATTAGCAGCTATTATTGACTATAAATGCATGAGTACGGAATCGTGCTAGTACACTCCACTGAGTTGACACAGAATATCTTAGACGACAGAGTTCTCTAGGACTCACCGTTTTGACAGCCGATTGTACTGCGGGGTTCGCCTGCAAATATTCACATTTTAAAGCAAAAAGAAAAATCAACGTACTTACAGCATGCATGCAATTTGTTAAATGTAGTAGGTTCGTTACTGATTAGTAAGCTTAAGCATTTTGGATTTAAAAATAAGGTTCGTGGTAGATGAGACACTCAGAACAGCCACATAAAACCGTCATCGAAACGCAGACATAAATGAATAGTCATATTTATATCTTACTAGCTATTGCCCGCGACTTCGTACGCTTGGAACTTCGAACAATTGAAACTACCCCATTTTCCCGGGATAAAAGGTAGCCTATGTGCTATTCCAGCTCATAATCTATTTCCGTGCCAAATTTCATCTAGATTCTTTTAGCCGCTCTGGTGGGATTGAGTAACAAAACTAACAACCATCGACACATTCAAAACATTCACATCTAAAATAATATTAAGTAAAATTGAAAAAACTAGGCTCACGTAACCAATGAATACTTTAATACTAATAAGTATTCACAATATTGCACATTAAATGGCAGGCTTCATCACAAATAATTTCATACATCTATCTCCATAATTACTATGAACATCACTGGATACATGGCTTTCAACCTAACATGGTAGCGTTGGCTGTCCAGAACGCAGTGGCTTCATTATCAAGTAAACCTCTCAAGTAAAAAAAATACATATTAGTTAATTTTTATCTTAAGAAAGACTGATCAGATCAATTTAGGATGAACAATATAAACAATGCTTCTTGCAATTAATACAAAATATGCGCGTATGTGTTGTGTTATGATTTTTCATGGATAATTTGGAAAATAATATAGGCACTTGGTATTTTTTTTCTATCGCACAAGTAAATAATTATCATCACACTGTCTAATATAGTAGTCGACTAGTTCTAAGTTTGCTTTCCAGTCAGAACAATTTAGGAAACGAATTAATGTAAATTTTCTTGAATCTAGAAGGGGTTATACCCGTATTTCGGAAGGCACTATAAGTCGTTGTTCTCGGCTTCTGATGTCTAATAGGCCTATAATAAGCAGCTTGGAATAATAAGCGAATTGGACTTGGCAGTGTATTCTAAAAATATTTGATACATTTATGTTGAAATCCATTTAGATATAATATAGTTATGTAAAAAATGAAAAATGTAAAATAACATTACTGAAACGTAAAAATAACGTTTTAGGAGAAAACAATTGAGATTTAGTGATTAGTACACATTTAAAAGATATATTGACAAGGAGATGCCACGATATCATAGAAAATCATAACAGCTAAGCTGTAATGTATGTATACCGTTGTTTGTATCTGGGGAAATACTGGTTTCAAATTAATTTATAATAATTATATATATCATTATTATAAATTGTAGCAATTTAATCATAATATTTTATTCTTCCTAATCCTTGGACAAAATTTTACGTTCCGTTGTGGTAGATTGATGAAGTTAAAGTAATGACTGTTATAAAAAGAGATCTACATTGATAGCATGTTCCTGAACAGTGACCTAGGCTACTTTATCTTAGGTAAAATAGATCTATTATTATACCTGGCTATAAACATACATTTCCCACGAAAGTGTTAAGGTATGGATCCATAAATATGTTATATAAACTCATTTTAAGTATAATATTACGTGTTAATTCAAGCTCAAAATAATAAAACTAATATAAGCAGCAGAAGATAGCAATCACACACAAAAACAGCACAAAACATCTAGAGTTACATCAAACCACTCTCTTTGTATAATAATTCTAGTCATGTATAGTTTATAAAACGGAATATTATGATACCACAAAAACGTTACAACAACGACAGGTTTATATTCTAGTGTACCTTATCCTTGACAGTCTTGAAAAATGCACCACCTTCCTTCTTTACAGTTTTCGCCCAGTCCTTATATTGTTGTTTCAGCTTCTGACCGCTGCCCGTGTTCAGTTTGTCCGCATAATTGTTGCACTCTACTTCGAATTCATCATTGAAACCTCGTCCCGAATTGAGCAAATCTAGTCTTTCATCGATAAACTGAAAACAAATCCCATATAATTTAAAAAGCTTTTTATAACAAGATTTTATTGAGGAAATGTTAATTTCTTTGGCACCAAACGATTGATAGCAAATTCTTGTGTCAGTGTTTATTATTCATAACTGTAGCTTAACAATTCTTATTTTATGCTCTTAGCACTTAATAGACAAGGTTTTCTTTATAATTTGATATTGTCTAAATTGAGATATCAAAAATATCAAAGTCTTTAATTGGTAAAAACGACGAAACCTTTATTCGTCAATTAAAGAATGTAAAAAAATTGTATCATCTATTTTTTTACAATGAATAACTGATAAAAATTTCAGAATGAATTGTCGTTTATTTCAAACTTTATTTGATCCTTAATATCTAAACTTTTGAAGTTGTATACATCAAATTTTAATGTATAAAATGCTGGGTTGACCAGATTTCGATGTCATAAATATTCAAATGTTTGAACGCTCCATATTTCGTTGGTGACAGTTGAGATCTTTAAATATGATATGGCAAACTATTATGCCCTGAACCCAGATGATTAGATAAACAATCTAACCTGTTGAAATATTTGCGACTGAAGTATTTTTCTAAGGAATGTCTGCATGTTTTTTCTTGTTCTCACAAAAGCCTCTGGGTTGAATGTGATCAATTGACCATTTTCAATTCTGAAACCATGAATAGTTTTAACAAATCATACTTAAATATATATTAGCATATACTTGTACTATGTATTTTAAAATGATAATTACTTTATAGCATCCCGATAGCCTCCTATCAAGCATACTAGTGCTCGCAAAAATGCTCTCGACACAGCATCTCCCAGGGCATTTTTATCACTTAACGCTTTTTTTAAACTTGCTACCTGCAATATTAGAATAAAACATTGATATAAATGAAAAGTTATGATATGGTACCTTCTTAAATTGTCACAATGATAGGCCCTCATCACATAGCTCTCTCACGCATACACATACAAATGTACAAATTTTTGAAAACAGAATAATGTAATCTATCAATTTTGTTGAAAGTTTAAATTTTCAAAAATTATGTATTTCTGCTGCCGCAAATACTAAAAACAATATAAAATTAATATTTAAGGGAGGCTCCCATACAATAAACGCGATTTTTTTGCCCTTTTATGCTCGATTTCAATAATGGCAACAGATAGGCACTACAATAACCATTAAAATTATGTACCTACTGTTGTTTACCTAGTCAATGGTACGGAACCCTTCGTGCGCGAGTTCGACTCGCACTTGGCCGGTTTTTAATAATTTCCAAACCAATAAACATAATAAGAAGAATAAAAGCGCTTGTGCCGCATCCTGTTTAATTATGTATCAATGAAAAATAAAATAAAATTTATAAATAGGCATCAAACAAACAATTGATAAAAGATATTACCAAATCAGGAGGAAGACTTTCTAAATCGTGGAAGGGTGTCCTGAGTTCATTGGCATCAACGTCTAAAACGACAACGTCTCCAATCTCTGACATCCTTACAATCTAAAATAAAAACACACATTATTATATTTACCGAGTACAATAATACACAAATAGTTAAAGGCATTCTGTGGATATACCTCCATCACACTTCTAGGAACTCCAATAAGAAAAGGCATGGGCGCCAATAAGTAATCCACCAAATGTTTTGGTAATATTGGAATAAATATATGTTGCCATGACATAGGGAATAAGGTTGTGTTAGCTGCTTGCACGCATGCCGAAAGACGAGAAGGTTTAGTCGCCACTATTGCTACACGCCGCTCATGCAGTAACGCTGCCCACAGACCGGCCATACATTTTGCATCCATGGCACTGAAGTATTCCGTAAGGTTGCTCTGGAAATTATATGTTGCAAATTTAATTATTTTTTTAAATTGACAAATAAACATTGACATTGTATGTCTTTCCTTTACTCTGTTTTAAAACAGCAATTACCATTACCAGCTACTATAACAGACTTAAATCTTTTTTAAAACATTAAATTATGTTTAGATTGCCCCTTACTTTATCTTCCCTATCCTAATCTTTTAAATATTTTTATTAAAAAATAAAGATATATTTTTGTTGGTAAATATTTTGTTTGACAATAGCAGAAGCAATGTATAATATGTCTGTAATTTTTATTCAAAAAAATATTGATTAGTTTAAGAAAGAATGGACAGTTGTAAAATAAACTAAAAAAGCTTCTTTTATTTATTCAAAAGGGTATTAGTCAATAAACCTGTTCATAACTAGTTTACACATATAATTTATTTACTTACATTTTCAGGAATACTTGGTAGATTTGTGTTAGGACTTTGGCAAGAGAAAACGCTGTGACCAGCATTGTATGTGACTTTCAAGGTGTGGCCAGGCATGGGTGGTCTTATCCTGCATGCTTCTAAAAATGACGTCAGCTCTCCTTTTTCTGGACCATTTAGTAGATTAGCTATACAACTTAATAACCTGAAATAAGTAAATGGTCACGAATCAAAAGTGCAATGATGATCCACTCTTGCTATAAGCAACATGGTTAAAAGAAAGCAAAAAGCTCGCAATGCCAATAATATGTATCAATCATTACTCAGTAATGGCACAATAATTTATGAAACATTCAATGGCTTCTGCTGTGCATGTTATTATTAACTATATGTATTATAATCATTCGCTCCATCAGTTTGGTGGGCTGCTAAAATCATGATTCGCTTGTGCGCGTTAGCACCTAGATAAGACATAATTTGTATGCAACTTCAAGTTCCGAATGCAACTTTATACAACTGAAGTGGATTCGAAGTGAACATTAAAAATTAATAACAGATAATCGGCAGAGACTCAACAAATAAGTTTAACTATTCTATGATAATGTTTATTAATCAGGCTTTTCAATATGCATTTTATAATCTCAAAATACGCTGTTTCAAAAGTGAAGTACACTCTACACACAAAATAATACAATTCTCCGACATTCCAAAGATGATAAACTATCTGTTCCAATATTTACATATAAAACTGCTGTTAGCATACTACAAGTGATAATAACATACTTTTCGCCAAGCTTTATAACAATAATATTTGTTATCTACATTAAAAGTTTTAAAGTCAACATTAAAGCTGGTAACCCTTTGGTACCCAAGAGACGGTAAAAGAAGTAAAGGAAAACCACTCAAAAGATGGGAAGACTACATTGTGATGCTGGCCGGGAACAAACAAAGAATCTATTGGAAGGAATTGGAGGAGGCCTTTGCCAAAGGGCACACAGAACAAATTCATGAAAAACTCTGCATTATATAATTTTAAATGTTTCTGATTGTTAAATTGGCTATAAAATAAAATAAAATAAAATAAATTTACATTAAAACTACTTACTTATAAAATATATCATGCCATGGCAGATGTGACAAAAGTACCAATGCTGTATTTGACTTAGGATCATATCGACAGAAACAAAAAGTGTACTTAGAATCCACAGATGTCAACACAAATGAATATTGTTGGACAAATGAACTGAAAGAAAAAGAGAAAGTTTATTAGGGTCTTTTTTTGTGCACCAAACTACTTAACTAAACTAGATTTAATGACAGTTAAAACTGCCAATTAATCCCTCAACTCCCAGGCGGCACTCAGGTGCCACGATAACAATTGATTTCAATTGTGTCTGGAATAACTCACAATTGAGGGATTAAAATCAAAAATATTTAAATGATTTTAATGATGAGGCTGCTCTCTTATCTATATTATCAAAAACAGGAAATCCATATGGAAGAAACCAATTTAGAATAAGCTTATTAATAATGGAGATGTTAAAATGAACTCATTTCCTTTCTTCTGAGTTGTATCCATTTTATGTAATATTATGATGCACATGTTAAACTACATCAGTCATCCATTGTTAAAGCAATGCTGTCAATCTGATAAATGTGAATAATAAACAACAACATTGATGCTAGGAGAGTGATAAAAAAAATCTTCAGACTCACTTAATTCAAAACAATATAGATAATCTGTACAGGATGTGCTCTCAAGTAGTAAGTTCGATTTTGCAAAAATAATGTTAGTCAATGTGCAGACCATTTTATAAGTGACCCGAACTGTTAAATCATATGTATTTGACTAATATGATACAGAAAAAAATACCAATGATTGGTACAATAATAGTTTAGTTTCTTGTTTGAATCAGATTATCAACCTTCACGTGTTCTTCATTAATAGACTTTAATGAAGAACATGTGATGTTTGCATATTCCACAACATGAAAGCATAATATTTTTAAAACTCACTTTAAAAGACAGTATCATGAAAGGTTATTAGAACTGTTCCTACATCTTTGTGAATATTTAGAGATTTTATTTGGTTTTGCTGGGTTGAATCCACAATTAGTTCTTGATGGGACCATTGTGTAAGGTTTTGAGTGAAGACTTACTTATATTAAGTACAGAAATGGATAATAACAATAATAACTTACTTTTCAAGCTGACATGGGAATGTAAATTTAGGGATGTTTTTTAACTCCTCTTCATTTCTATATGAGTCTGGATACTTCTTTACTATAAAAGGCTCCTGTAGATGATCTCCTGGTGAAACCTCACAGTATAATTCAAACAAATAACGTACAGTATCTCTGCAATATAAACATAAGTGTTTTTAAAAGATGAAGTACTTTCTTAGAATCATTACTCAAACTTGGTGACTGCAAAATGATAGTTGATTCAAAAACGTCTATTGGAAAAGAGATGATATTAATGTTATCAGTAGAAGATAATCAAATTGAAAGGTGATGTAAATAACTGGATTTACTGTTGGCATGATTTAAATAAAAAAGAAAGGTAAATAAAATTGCAAGATGGAGTTGAACGAAATATTTTCTAATCAATTCAATATGAGTAAAGTTATTACTTTACTATTCCAAGATTATTCTTTTTTATATTATTTTTGCACTTAATCTGGTTCAATAAAAATATTAGATCAAAACACTAACACCAAAATATCAGCTACCTACCTTACTCTGGAACCCATTTCTCGACGTGGACTTTGGAAAATTTTGCTTACATCTTACAGGGAACCTAATTAGAATTTGCTAGTCATAAAATACACATATCACGATACATCACAAGCCATAGAAGACTACTTTCTAGTCGCAACATAGCACATTTTTTCAAGATTTTTTATTTCTACGATTACGAAAGACTACGACACGAATGAAGGATGACTGCTTGCTGAAGAAAGAATATACAATACAACAATACAGATAGATTACAGCACACAGATTTTCTCAATGTATAATCTGTGAAAGGCCAGGCCCGTAACCCATAGAGTATTTCGGACTAGCGATATTTTATTAACGGAATCTGGGTGGACATTTATCGACAAAAACCCTTAAAATGGGGGGCCTCCTCCTCTAAAAAGATTGCAAATTGGAACTTCGAACGCTTTTCTTATGTTTAGTACTCATTATTTTATGCAATTAATGTTTACTAGTCGAATGCTTAGTTTTAAAACCGATTTACATGCTAGCTTTAAGGTTTCATTAGAGGTCAAAATTTTAGAGATAAACGTTTTGAATTCTAATGAGGAAGGAAAAAATAAGTTATTTGTAAAATGCCCGTTATTTTTGAATGGGAGAGGGGGCGCCTCCCATTTTAAGGTTTTTTTGTCGATAAATGTCCACCCATATTCCAATATTAAAATATCGCTAGTCCGAAACCGGACACTCTGTATATTATATCCGTAATCAAATCGTAATTGAATCGCAGGTTTTTGACAGTTCTAGTATGGGCTAAATGTCAAAATCGCTCAATTAAATCACGCGATCGAACTGCAATTGAAATAGCTGAATAAGGCCCCAGGCCTACTTATAGTGATTACTTGTTCAGTGGTTTGTACGCATAGATTTATATCCTAAGTTTATGTTTGTACAAAGATAATGTCGCCATCTATCGAGTTGTCCCCATACTAAAGTTCTGTTCATATTCGACAAGTACTTTTAACCTACTGAATGAAATAATTGTACTATACATATGTCGCAGGGAAATGAGGATATCAGGGATTTCATGAAATCCCTAGGGATATGACGAAATCCCGGTAGATGTCGAATATTCTTGTTTATTAAGTCTTCTTACTAATAGAATCTAGTGATATGACAAAATACCTATTTATCGTCAGTGATATTATTATGTTGTTCCACTAAACTAAATCTAGTGAAATATCAGAAAAGTGGATACTGCCAAATAAAAATCGAGCTATGCATTTCTCTCGCTCGCTCTAGTTAGTACCCACAGGGGCACTAGTGGGAGCGAAAGAAATGTGTCGCTCGAGCTGTCTCGGGCTCTCGGCTCATGTTTCATGTCATGTTTCTGACATTTCACTAGATTTAGTTTAGTGGAATGACGTATCACTGGCGATAAATTGGTATTTTGTCATATCACTAGATACTTTTAGTAAGAAGACGTAATAAACAAGAACATTCGACATCTACCGGGATTTCGTCATATCCCTAGGGATTTCATGAAATCCCTGATATACTCATTTCCCTGCGACATATACAAGAGGCGGAGCTCGAAGAGTCATTTCATTTTTCAAAATAAAGTTTACTGAAACATACTTTTGACGTGATAACGTCTTTAAAATCGTTTTAGTCGGGTGACATGTTCAGAAACTTGTGTCACACCAAAACCTCACGAGCGCGATCGCAGGTATAACGAGAGAGAGACGGACCGATCTCCCGTCTCATCTCGAGCGCTGCCAGTCATTCCGTGAAACTTGTCACGCGGAATCCTCACGAGCGGAGGCTGGCATAGCGTTCGAGTGAGTGGACCGATCTTCCGTCTCTCTCACTCTAGCGGCATACAAACGAATGGAGATTTTCTCGTTATCACGTAAACATCTCGATCGTAAACCTACTTTACAAACAACCAATTTTTTACTTTCTTTTTTACGTTACACTCTGAATACATTTCTTGCCCTCATTGTTTATAACTTACCGACTAATTAGCTATTCCATACAACGAAGTCTTTAATCAGAATAGATGAAAACATGCAAAAGCGAATACTTAGTAAATGTAAAAAAATGCGGTCAGTTCATTTCTAAAACTTTCCAAATTAAGTCTTTTATCAGCCATCCCTCTCTTGCCTTCCTAAGAATTATCTCTAGATTGAACCACTATGTCAGTTGAATGGGGGCTACATAGAGTATCTATACTAATATTATAAAGCTGAACAGTTTGTTTGTTTGTTTGTTTGTTTGAACGCGCTAATCTCAGGAAGTACTGGTTCGATTTGAAAAAATATTTTTGTGTCAGATAGTCCATTTATCGAGGAAGGCTTTAGGTTATATAACATCACACTGCGATCAATAGTAGCGAAGCAGCAGTGAAAAATATTGCGAAAACGGGGAAAATTATTCATATCATTTGACGCGGACGAAGTCGCGGGCAACAGCTAGTAGTAAATATAGGGGGCTATCGCTAAAGCTATTGCTAGTGAATTTGCCACTAGAGGCGCTACTGTCGCGTGAGGTCCAATAACATTCACTTTTCACTGGTTTTAGCCATGTTTTAGCGGGCTTCGTGACATAAATTATATTTTTTTTAACTTAACTGCTGGAAAGTGATCTCCTTTGTAAAATTATCGCAAATATGGATTATTTGGCGATTAATTTCATGTGAACGCTTTGAAAGCGGAATTAAGAAAAAACGCAAAAATAGGTGGCCTCAAAGAACAACTATTTCAGAAGTTAGTTTGTTGGTATGAAGATAATTATGTATTTATTAATTATAAACATATTCAAGATTTAATTAAAAGTTTGTTTTGGCGCCGATCTTATAAAGTCGCCTCTGACCTTTGATTATATTATTATGTTGAAATGCTCTGAGCCTCTGACAGCTGTATCTCTGGACCTCAGTCAACAGTGGCGCCAACTGGTGAGCAAAGAAACGGTAGTCCCCATTAGAGAACCATGTCCCCTTAACTTAGGACAGTGAAACGGGTCCTGGACATGGTGACGTATGATGAAAAATGGAAATGTTTTCTAATAAAGAAACTTTATTACGGTTAAACCCTAATACGAATTGCAGAACGAACAATACCTCAATTTAACATGCACCGAGCTGTGCAGTATTGAATCGCGAGTCAATGCTTTATTTCATATCTTCGCAGCTCGGCACAACAGGCTGTTTCTACTTGCTTCATTACATTACAGGACAATACCCATCGATGAAATTTTTGCATAGAAAATCCTTGCCCAACCATTATTATTGTTTTGTGACCACTACGACGACCATACTACTGTAGGATTGGATGTATGGATTCGTCCAAAGCCGTCGAATTTAAAAACAAAAAAGCAACAAACTTTGCGCGGCAAACAGAAAAAAACTTTTATAGATTGTAAATTAAATAATTAAATTAATGCTTCCTTCTACTAAAACTTTCCAAATTTTAATATAGCAATCTACGAGACAAAAAACAAATGACTTATTTGTTCTTTTGGTATAGCCCAGTACAAAAATGTTAAGATAAAGCACATATAAAAGTTCCACCAAAAATCCAAAATTTTGGATACGGCCTCCTAGCAATACTTTTTTTACGCGATGAGCATCTCATTTATTCATTATGATACTATTATTAGTGATGTTCACACGGCGGCACATCAGACTATACATGTTGACCTTGAGACCGCCTTTATGCCTTAGGTACGTAATAAAAGCTGTTATAGCAGTTCAACTGTTTAACTTGATGTGCTGTCGAGTGTACAAACCTGAGGCGTCGAGTTCTGCTTTTGAAGCCTCGAGGCGAATTTGCAGGACTACTGAGTCCTACGGTCCAAGCTCACTGCCAGAGCTTGGTAGGCTCGTAGTCCCGAGCCTAGCCGAGACGCGAGTTCTCTGAGTCATGCTTCGAGGATTTAAGAGTTCGAGCTTTCAAAAGAGCTCGAGCATTTAAAAGAGCTCAAGTCTTGAAATGAACGTAAGCCTTCACAATAAAAACTCAAATTTATGTTTCTGACTTTAATTTCACGTAAATAAATAATAAATTAAAACAGTGGTATACATGATTAAGTTACAAGTTACAGAGCTCGAATCTTTTGACGGATTGATCGACGACTGCGAGTTTACGTGAGCCTATGAGCGTAATATTAGTCTATTTTTGAAAAAGGCTCGAGGTCTGAAAATGCTTCGAGATCGATCGAGCTCTCAAAAAGGCTCGAGCTTTCAAAAAGGCACGGGCCCTGAAGAGGACTAGTCCCGAAATCCCGAGTGGTCGAGCGTTATATAAATGAGGCGAGCCCTGTAAAAGGCACCGAGCTCTAGCCAAAAGGACTCTCGAGGCCTCGAGCCTTGTATGTAGGTACATCACTAACTATTTTAAGTTTTTGATTTTCCCTTCATACCTTTACAGGCTTAGGACCGTAAAAATTGAAAACTATGATGAGAAAAATATTGATGGAAACTTGATTTTCATTTTTTACTTCATAAATGGACTCTAAATACGATACTGAACGCCTATAAAAATTTTTGAAGATGATGAAAGTCATCCTATAATAAATATAATAGTAATATATCAGTACAAACAGACATGTTTATGCACACAAATATTTGTACTGTGCGGGGATCAAACCCGCGACCCATAGCTCAGAAGCAGCGTTTTCTACCACTAATCAAAATGGTCGTCAACGAGACGACTTGTATTAGGTTTTTATAAATTCTGTCAGTCACGCCACTAAGGGAAGGTACTTTAATTAAATAAAAAATCACAGTGTCTTTAATAAATAGTTTTAAGTACTTATACTTATTTGGATGATCATATTATACAAAAGAGTAGTTTTTTAAAATTTGCCTTAAATAACCCCTTACCTAAGACCACTAAAACTATGATGATACACTTAAGGCTGCCCGCCCACGTCAGACTTTTTGTAGAACCGATAATCGGGTTAACCGATTTTTCTATAGTAGGCAGCAGCATACACAATCATGACCGATTTTTGTAGGACGTTTGCGTTGCACCATTGCTATCAGTACGTTCTATTTCTCTCCTACAAAAAACCAGTCACCGATTATCGGACGTGGGCGAGCAGCCTAAGTGCTTATCTATATGTATTTATAAAAATATACCCTGATTTTTTTACAATATTGCGTTTGATTCAGTTTAAGAGCGCCGTACTTACGTGAAATAATTTACATAACATTTATGAGATTTTATCAAAACTTGCTCATACGTGCATAAATTAGGTTACTTTATACGATGTTTTATGAAATCCCATGTTATTTTAAATATTGATATTTAAATTTGATATCGATTAGAAAAGGACGGGGCTCCTGAGCTGCTCGAATTGTCTTTTTAAATGATTTAATATGGATTTAGAAAATTATACAAAAGGAAATTCACGTCATGTTATTGCAAAAATGAGAAAGATTTATAGGTGGCTAACCAGAGCCAGATGTACTGTTTATTTATTTCTTTCAGATAAAAGCCTATTTTGAGCTGCCGTTTGTTTCCTTTCTTTCTTTCAGACCCGATAACCACGGTTTGTCCCCATTACTAGAATATTTTTTTTCTTCGGGACCATACCTGGGAAACTACTGGTACCGAAGATATTGAGATTGATTTACATTATTGTAATAAAATGTAAATCAAAATTAAGACTGTTCTCAATAATTCTTAAAAAACTTTTCTTCATACAAACAAAAATAAAACATTATTTCGTTAAGATAAGGGTTTTTAAATAAAACACGCAATGTACGGCTGTTATACGTACTTTGCGCGCTATAAATTATAATATTTTTTGAGTCCTTAAAATAAAAATCACTTCCCAGCGATAATATTATGTAATATGACTTGGTTTGATGTTTAGATTGCGAAGCTTTAAGGTAGACCTTTGGTTTTTTTACAGCCTGTATATAAAAAAAATACATATCTGCGAACACAACCACTTAAGATAGCTAAGAAAGTGATTTTACTCTAATAATTAATAAAATCCTAATAGTGTTGTAAAATGGCGCCATACTTGTCCGCTTTCTCCTTATGTTTGGCACGCTTTTGGACCTCCTGTATTATTATCCGTATGATAAACAGTAGATGATCGCTTTGACTGTTAGTTACCTACATTAGAGGCAGTGTCTGTGTGTTCTCTCACCCACAACAGTCAAATTAAAAAGCAAGACTTGTATGGGTCTACTTTTTATCGCAGAACTTTATATGTCATAATTTTACTAAGCATAACAGCCGAAAGCATACTCTTCATTTTGCAGAAAATCATTTAGCTTACACTTATTAATCATATTTCAAAACCCATAAATTTATAAGTCAGAATCATCTTTAGGCATAATGTCAATATCCATAACAGTAAAGGGGCAGATTCATATCGCAGAAAGTTTACATTGAGAATATTTTTTGGCATAGGTACTTTTTATTTCCATAATAAAGAAAGTTAAGTTAATGACTCATCTATCACACTGCCGAAAATTTACAGTAAATTTTTATTTCGCAGTAGATAACAGCATAATCAGCAAGTTTTCGCCAAAAACTATAGGGCGCTCGGCGGCCGCTACCGCAGCACGTTCGCTACTCGCTACATTTCATATTATGCGTAATTCTTTCTTCTTATTCTTTCTTTTACAGGCTGATTATCGTTCAAATAATTATGCCATTGGGAATTCGGACACATAAAAATAGGACCTAATAATAATTATACCACATATTTTTATGCCTTGAACATATTCGTTTAAATAAAATCATGACAAGTGTGTCAACCAAACAAAATTCGGATCAACAAAATTCTGCCAGATAGAGGGAACACTGTATAAATATCAAGTCCACATGTTAAGTTGAACTAGTGTTATATAATTGTAAAGCGCTAAGGAACTCTTTTCATAAGCTATACCGTGCTACAAGCATTGCTATAAAATGTTATGTGTGAGAACATAACGCCGAAAACGATTTGTTATCTAGTTTCTGACATGTCTTCTAATATATGAATCATGTCATTCGGTTGTTCATATCTTATCACCGAAGTATAACCTGCGAACAACAAAAAATAAACAAAATTAAACTTATGTCGTTTTACACTGTAACAAATTTATGTCTGAGTGCACTTTTGTTGTGGTTAATTGTGCAGTTTTCATTAATCATGAAGAAGGCACACCTATCGTGTCTAAGGATTTTTATACAAAGTTATCTGGGCGCTGATGATTAAGGGTACACTCTGATTTCAAGCAGACTTCCCGATTCTGCGCCTTCGAGATTGACAGGTGTGCGTATACCGAAAAGTTTTTATCATTAGATGCTAACGTCAGGTTTTAGGTTAAGCAATAATATTCTAACTGCCCATTATATGACGTTCAATTAAGGGAGCGCTTAGATCTTTTTGGGAATTCGAAATCTTTATTTTTAATCTAAACAAATTTTTTTTTTGTATATGAGCAGCATTTTTAACTAATGATTTCAACTGTCATTCATTTTCCCCATAAACAAGGAAGCCAACTGAATAATATATTAGAGCAGTTGAAAATTAAACACTGAAGTAATTTCAAATGATATATTTGTCATACAAATTTAACTAGATAACATAATAATACTGGATCTAAAAGGAACTAAGCAGCACAACTTCTTATATTTTAATGTCTTAAACTTATAATCTAAGGGTAATCACAAAAATGTTGTTCGCATAAAAAGCACTATGTACCATTGTTCCATTCAAATGCAATAAGACATTTTGTAGAGATATCAGTGTTCTAAATGGTTCTAACTACACAACATTGTTTATTTCATATTACTTAATTAATACAAGACCCAAAAACCAATTATGTCTACAGTACCCTACCTATCATTTAAAAGGTTATTTCGATAGTGTTTCGAGTTAGCACAAACACAATCATATGACAAAATATAAAATAGGTATATGTATGTAAAATAAAATGTAACGGTAGATTCGAGTTTAAAACATATTATAATGTTAATTCGACTTGTATAATACTTAATTTTGAAAAAAATAATGAAAATAATTTAAAAAAAGAGAAAACTCCAAATAGGTATTTAAAAAAAATCTACTAAGAATTATTCAATTCCTAAATATCACAGCACAAATAAATCTCAATTTAATTACAAATTTACATAAACAAAGTTTAAATGGCATTAGTATATAACGCATAAAATAAATAACGACATGAAATATTTTTACGCACTTACTACACTTTGTTTTTACTTGAGACGCACGTCCAGTGTATTTCCTAAATAAACCGTGCATTTTTGACTACATGACAAACGAATCCCACTTTATGTAACTATTATGTAAAACATCTTGGCAAGGTTATTTTTAATTTTTTATTAATTAAAATAATCTTAGAAAAAATAAGACTACATTTTGAATCACTCTGTGACGCGCACGGACGTAATATTTTGCTTGGGCCGGGTCCTGGATGAATGAACCTTACACAGATACGTCCGTGTGCGTCACAGCGTGTTTCAAAATGAATAGCTGAATCAATATTTTTATATTTTTCTAGGATATTTTTTTGAGAAAAAAATTGTGAAAACACTGCTAAGATGTTATACATAGTGGTAACATAACGTGGAATTCGTTTGTCAGAAGGTCTGAAATGTACGGTGTATATATTCAGTTCCTCAAAAACAAATGCAAGTTTAATATATTTTATAATATATGATATTATTATAAAAATGCGAAGTCTACAGAAACTTGTACTTATTTTTAAGAAAGTAATTTTGGTTACATAGCACCTTAAAAGCATTTAAAAGGCGACAACCCAACATGTTAGTAAACGGCGATACAAATCTGTGCAAAAACACCAACATAAAAGCTCATATAAACAAAAACAGTTTCCAACAGAAAAAAATGGAAATGGTTTTTAAAAAAGATGCAGAAACGTTTTATTACATATTATACCAATTCTTTAAATTATGTATCTTCTATTTACGTTTAAGAAAACCTTATAAAATGAGTATCCAGCTCAATAAATACTTTTGATCACGAGTATAACAAAATATGGGTTCATATGAAAAACCTAAAATTGACTAAAGTTGCAACTACTGGTAGGTAAGTAGGATATTGACCAATACTGTTCAGCACAGAAATGTTTTACTTTACTTCTAAAATATATGACACAGCCAATAAAAAATTCACCATGGTTTTAATTTCAACTAATACTTATCAGTTACGTATTTTGTAATTAGTAATAATTCAATAAAAAAAACAAATATGTAAAAATGAATTAACACATTCACTCTCATAACTCTATTTAATTTTAATTCATAAAGTGACAGACTTTATCATAGAAGTCGGTAGTTCGCATGACACCGTCGAAGATAAATTCTCTCGTTTGTTAATTTAAAAGCGTTAGCTAGCCTGCTTGGAATGTTTCGTTTTTTATGAGTAACTTATAAAATATAATGTCTATTCATCACATTATAAAATAAACTCTACCATTTTTTGGCTCTTTTAATTTCAGTTTCAAACTGATGTCATGCCGCGGAAATTCTGATTATTATTTTTTGTATCCAATGGGACTGTGATATGGTTTTTATTTTTTATTTCAGTGTTTTTTTTTTAAATTTATATAATTTGGTTCTCATATTGTTAAAAAATGGCAGTCATTGTTTTTTTTTTAAATTATACTAAATTCGTTTTAGATTTTTATTAAAAAGTAAATGCTTTTAGGCTTAAGCCAATGCATAGTCGTGACAGTGAATGTGTCAAACAACCGCGTATAAAACTAATGTATACTAAACCATTACCATAAAAACTAAATGCACAGCTTGGCAGCAAAAACATAAGCAATCGCGAGTCACCATATCATCAAATTACGAACAATTTTACATCACCTTTACTTTGAAGTTTTTACCACAATACTGGATGAAATTTTAACCACCTTCCAAATTGCAATATATCAATCTACGAGACAAAAAACAAATGACGTATTTTTTCTTTTGGCATACAAAAATGTCAAGATAAAGCACTTAGAAAATGTCCGTCAGAAATCTAAAATTTTTGATGCGGCCGCCTAGCAACACTTTTTTACGCGTTGCGCATCTCATACATTCATTACGATACCATTCATAAGTTTTTGATTTTCCCTTTATACCTTAACAAGTCTAGGAGCGTAAAAATTAAAAACTATATCGCGAAAAATATTTTCGGGTGACAACTTGATTTACATTTTTTACTTCATAAATTGGCTCAAAATACGATACTGAACACCTATAAAAATTTTGGAAAGTGGTTAAAATTTCACATTACTTTTAATCGTGGTAAAAACTTTGGTTGCCAGTTCAGACGTGTGACATAACCGACCGGAATTTGGAATCCTTTAGGCTAGACTTTTAGATGTCTCTTTCAAAATTGGTTTGAACTTTGGAAATCAAGATGGCGCAGCCATAATCGGGGAGGCAGGACTCAGAAAGGTTAATGCTTTCAGCATAGATATACAGTAAAAAATTGATAGATAGATTGATTGAGCGCCACTGGATCATTTCGGTACTCTGTAACTCTAAAGTTAGTACCATTTTACCTTCTTACATGTCCGTAAGGTTGAATTTCTAAAATGGCAGATATGAAACTGGGCAAAAACTACGTTGAACTAATAGTGGACATTTCGAAGTGTCATTTTTGAATGGAGTTGTGTATCTAAGTTCTTATTTTATATCTATGGCTTTCAGTTAATATTTGAATGTAAAGTAAGTCATGCGTTTTTTTTTAAAAAGACTATATACATAATTTTTGGCGCGACTCGCATTCACTTAATTTGAACATTTATAGCTAATCTAATAAAATCAAAGAGGTATTATAAATCACTCATCGGCAATATTCTGTTTACCTTGTCTGAATCCAACGTGGCCAGGTCTGTTCCGCAGTACGAACTGTACAGCGATGTGGATTGCACAAAACACGAGAGAGCCAATGCCAAACCACTGGAATGTGTTCCTCCCTCCGTGGGCTTCGTATAAAACACCCCCGATGAAGCTGCCAAGAGACGTACCCACGCCTTCGAACACAGCTCCAACAAGGCCCTGAAGTAAAAAAAGCATCACTATTATAGCTATCCATAGGAAAACTTAATGCAAATGCAAATATTAAACAATTATTTAATATTTCTATTATTATTAATTAAAACATATTGTTTTGTTATGCTCATTTGATATTATAAAGTAAAGCACCTTTTTAGACGTCGTAAGCGTATTTTTACACAGCGTAAAATGCATAGGTACTTAGATATTAATTATTTAACAATCAATAATAAATCGATAAAAACAACTAATTATATTACATCTACCTCTATAAATAGAGGACAGACATCGACACAGACGTTATTTTGTCGATAGAAAATATGGTACCATGTCAATTATACTTTTATACTTTCAGGGACATACTCGTATTTTCTTTTCAAGTTAAAATCATACCCACAATTTTGTAATATACCTTCAGAAACTATTATCAAAATCGTTTAACTCTCAATTAAGAACTATCACTTTTTTTCGGTTAAAAGTACTTACAATATTTAGAAGTTACACAAACCTGTACAGTGGTTTCTGTTCCAGGTGGAGATACAACGTTAGCGTATGACGTCATAGTTGGGTAAAACATGCCGAACGTGATCCCTTGGAATAACTCTATGGGCAGAACCCACCACGCGTTCGTCAGAAACGAGTAAAGAATAAACCGTATGCCAAACGCGAACATAACAAGAGTCATCATATTAACGTGACCCACTTTTCTTAGAATGTATCCTGTAAAATAATAAACTAAATATTAATAAAACAGAGAGAAATCAATATAGCATTATTTAATAAATATATTCTTGTTTACAAGCTTTCAAATTGTTATAATTCTTTTAATTTCGGCACTTCTATACTAATATTATAAAGCTGAAGAGTTTGTTTGTTTGTTTGAACGCGCTAATCTCCGGAAGTACTGGTCCGATTTGAAAAAATATTTTTGTGTTGGATAGTCCATTTATCGAGGAAGGCTTTAGGCTATATAACATCACGCTGCAACTAATAGGAGCGAAGCATTAGTGAAAAATGTTGCATAAATAATGGCGATTATAATAACAGATATTGACGCGGACAAAGTCGCGGGCAACAGCTAGTTTTTAATAAAGATATTTTTTTCTTAAGAATTGTTCAAGTATAAATTAATTTCTAAATAATAGCTTTTTTTACATTCCTCATCATTTATAATACTACTATGAATATAGGTATTTAATTGATTGCATATTGAAAAAAATGTTGGTTTTCATTGTGTAATTTGTAAAGCAGTACAAAAAATATTTTTTCAACTGATAAAATCTAAGACAGTGTTCTATGTCACGGTAAACACATTAACTGTATAGAGCAGTCGCCCTGTAAGCAGAAGGTTGTAGGTTCGAGTCCTACCGCAGGCAGTCGAAAACTTTGTTGCCAGTACAAGAACGTTACAAATAAAGTGAAATAAGTTCGAAACATTACCTGACACAAAAAGAAATGGGATCTCTCCCCCAAAAGTCTGTATAGCACTGACAAGGCCCTGCAATGTTTTTATGTAAGTTGATCCATCACATGTCTCCGATGCTATATCCTCGAGATGCCAGAAAAGGAACTGCCATAGCAGCCCTGTGCACAAACCCACGACGATTGTCCATAGCATGAATATAATGGTTGGTATTGATGATAGCAACGTGCCCACATCCGCAAGTATATTTAAAGACATTTTAGTAGATTCAATCTGTAAACGGTAGTCACAAAATTTCTTAGTCTTTAATTTTTTCTGCGTATGGTATCATTGTTTAGACGACGGCAGGTCAACCTACCCAAAAAGTTATAGGTCATTGAATCGATTTTCAACTTTAAGTCCAACAAGTAGATATCAATATCAATTGAGAAAATTTGACGTTTTGTGGTAGGTTGACGTGCTGTTGTCTGTACTCTGGACCGCTAGTTTTCATATAAATAAAACCGGCCAAGTGCGAGTCGGACTAGTGCACGAAGGGTTCTGTACCAAAAAGGCCAAAAAACGGGTTTGTTGTATGGGAGCCCCCCTTAAATATTTATTTTATTTGTTGTTATTGCGGTAACAGAAATACATAATTTGTGAAAATTTCACCTGTCTAGCTATCGCGGCTCTTGAGATACAGCCTGGTGACAGAGCGACGGACAGACGGACAGACAGCGAAGTCTTCGTAATAGGGTCCCGTTTTTACCCTTTGGGTACGGAACCCTAAAAACAAGTGTCACTGACCTTTACGAAACAAGAGACGACGACATCTCCGAGCATAAACACGAACATAAGTATAAATGCAACTGTATAGTCTTTGTATGCGCCGTCACTGAAAACATCTATCAAGGCTCCAGTTAACAAAGAGAATATTCCCCATCCCATCGAACCCCATAATCTTTGCTTCCCGTAGTGAGCAATTTTATCACCTGTAAAAGCATAAATAATCAGAAAAGATGTATTAATTTATGTTATTTCAGCACTCATTATCAGTTTTAGTAACATGTAAAATCAGATTTTCTATTAGTTTGAAATTCTTAATTAGTTTGTCAGTTAAGTATGCCAAGAAGTGATGTCAAGGCGTTTTATAGCAGTACAAAATTTATGTAAGCATTGTGTTTGACAGGCCATTAAGATTAACACCCGTATTTATAAACAAATAAAAGTAATTACTTGACTAAAAGTAATTACTTAGGTGACAATTTGTAGTTCTTAATCTAGTAATTACTAGAAGTTTGAACTATGAAAAGTTAGCATTTTCAGCCAAATAATATGTCTATTAATGGTGACCCATTTCCTTCACGTAAGCACTAGGTAGTAGTAACATCTTAAGTTAGGACTTCTTAAACAATAAGTCATGATCATCATTCTCTTGGCCATTTTCCCAGTTTATCTGGGGTCGGCGCAGTATGTTTTTCTCTTCCACACCATTCTATCACTCGTCACTGAATCATCCACACCTTTCACACTCATATCTTGTTTCACACAGTCCATCCATCTCTTTTTCGGTCGGCCTCTTCCCTTCCAGCCTTCCACATTCATACTCATCACTCTTTTAGTTACATGACTTTCTTCCCTTCTCTTTACATGACCAATTCTTAAGCAATAAGTAATTACTTCTTTATAAATACGGGTGTTAGAGTATATCAATTGACTAGCATAGTGTCACTCAAATAATTACTCAAAGCTCTTTAAAAAGCATTGAGATATGGGGTTTTAAGGAAAAACAATATTGCAAAAATAAATCCTACCTACCAAGCAGATTAAAACATATGGCATCTGCGAACGTAACGACAACAGCTTGACCAATCCAGCTTATAATCATTAGCATGAAAAATAGCCAAAACTGCTTTGTGTATTGTGTGGTTTGATTATTCTGGCTTTCATTTGCTGCCGCAAACACTTCATTTAGCTGAAAGATAATAAGTTTAAAATTTATTAGGATTAATTAGTATTTCTTTATATTAAGGGCAGGTCGGAAGCGGAGCGGGAGTTGGCACGCATTTTAACTGTGTTTTTAATATATAGGACATTTCGTTTTAAGTGAAAATATTTATACAGTCTCTAATTATATCAGAGGACTAGGATCCTCATATTATCAAATAAAAATCTTGCTAGTATAAATTTTATTTATTTCCAAAAAAAATAAACGATTTTTATAATGCTGAACTGGCCCAAGAAATATTTTCACGTAAAATGAGGTGAGGTGAAGTATATTATGGTATACTATTGGACTCGTTAGGCTGGCATGCAAGATGTCTAACAATACATATTAAAAGAAAGTGCTTATTTTGGCTCTAGGGCCAAAGAAAGCTTGACTTCAAACCTAATCAATATTCATACTAGTAGTGTACTATCACTCTATATAAACTATACTTTACGCATATACATTAGTTTAGAATATACATACCTCAGTATTATCACATGTTATTTCACATGATGAATGGAATAGTCCTCCATGTGAACAGTTTGGATAGTGCGTAGATCCTGTTTAAAGCAAATAATATAGTTTAAATGATTTAGTGTTTGATTAAAGGTCCCCGTGACAGCTGTGCTTGCACCTTGGTTTGCACTTTTTGGTTTCCGTACACCCGCTAAATGCAGTTAGAATTTAAAAAAGGTTTTCAGTTACATATTCTAGACCCTAAAGTAAAGTAAAGTAACGGAATACATCTGCAGGAATCTTTCTGCAGGGCACAGCCTCCATGGTTCAATTTACCTAAGTAATGATAGGCACAGGCACAATTACCAACTTTGGCAAATGCGGGTTGGTGATCATAAATTCACATAATGCCACAGAATAAGTACTAGTACTGATAATGCTCCAAATCCAAAATGGTACAATCAAGACTTTTTTAAGCAAAAATCTTGTTTATTTAAAACATTTTTTTTGCATTTAGCTTTGTAGACAGACATTTCAGATTTGGTATAAGTTACTTTAATTATAATTATTAAAATAATTTATTCAAGGAATCGCATTTTAAATTTATTAATGAAAATAAATGGTTCTTTAAACCTACCATCTGGCAATTCAATATGATTAAGTTGTACATAAACACAGTTATGCTCTGTTATTGTTGTGTTCACAAGAATTTTTCCAACAAGAGTTAAATTAGTTGGGAAATTTTCTCCCATCTTGGTCTTAGCCTGACATGATGTTGTGGCGTCTGCACCTAAGCCGTCACATATTTCTTTAAGCCGCCATGGCTTTGTTCCATCTAGATCACATGAGGCCTGTAAATATTTAAACATGTTAGAATATAACCAATAAAAGCATTTTTCCATAGGTAATATAAAAAGGTATTTACATACAGAGCATTGATCTAAATATGTCTCATTGACCAACTCATGCAAATCAGTAGAATTTTGTGAACACAATTTGTAGTTTAACATTTTATCCACACAAGACATAATTGGTTTTTCACTGCCAATTTGCGCTGCCAGTTTCTGATTCGTACAGTTTAAATTACATGGCTCGTTTATGTCTACATAGCCATTCCCGATTTGACAATGAGGTGCAAAACTAAGACCTGCAATTAAAACACTTGTAAGAGTGAGTCAACAGAGGCTTTACTTATTTTAGTTAACAAAACGATATAAAACTTACCATCTAAAACAATATCACTTGGAATAACATAGGCACAGTTATCATTTTTGTTAACAACAACTTTACTGATAGAAGATGTGTATTCTATACTGTTTGTTTTACTGTGACAGTGCTGCGGCAAGTTCCAATTCTCACAATTTGTTTGCCATGCTTTTGGAGAAGACATATCACAATTCATCTAAAAAGACACAATAAATAAACAGTGTTATGTATAGTCAAATTGATGTAATCAATAAGGAGGACCCTTGCCTAGTCTTGCAACATTCCTATAAAAAAAACAATAATACCTACAACACATCTAATGTTCTTCTTCAGTTTAAATATCAAATATACTGAGTACAGACAACAGCCCGTCAACCTAACACAAAACATCAAACTTTCTCAATTGATATTGATCTCTACTTGTTGGACTTAAAGTTGAAAATCAATTCAATGACCTTTAACTTTTTGGGTAAGTTGACCTGCCGTTGTCTGTACATAGAAGAATAATACCAACTTACATTACATGTAGCTAGTGTGTCTTGAATTCCTAAAGATTTAATTTTGCATTTGTCTATTGATTCTGGTGTATCGTAACAGCTTTTCAGAACTGTAACATAATCTCCACAGTCCATCTTTACAGTGACATTTGTTCTGCTTTCTGGTATAAAATAAATGGCCGAAAAACTTAAAATAGTAACTATTTGGAATAGTATAAAAATTGACTTTTGTTGCTTAAACCTGAAATGATACAATTTTTTATTCTATTGGTAGTTATTAGGTTTTTTGTTCATTTCTAAAAATATTTTAAGTCTAACACCACTTTATAATAATTTAGATGGAATGTTGTAAAGTTTCTTTATATAATTTTACCTGTCAGCAATCACACCAAAAAGTGGCTTTGCTATAAGCCCAAAAATTGGAAGCACAGTGTAAATGAGCCCAACTGTGGTTGATGAGAAGCCCAGTTGCCGAGCATAAGTACTTAAGTAGGGCACTAATGGAGCAGTACCTACAATGTTATTCAAATCAGTAAAAAGGTTTTAGAAATAATTTTCCAACAATAAAATCTATATAACAGATAACAATTTTACCTGCATTAAAAAAGAAGTAGTGCCCTTTTATAGGCAATAACTTCTTATTGATTTTCATCTTAAGATTAATCATTTAAGATCTGGAAGAAAAAAAAAATCTTATTACTATAGATATTTTGGTTATATTTATATGAATAACATATGGATATTTAAACTTAAGTAAGGTTATCAGATTAAAATAGGTTATGATGGCGATAAAAACAAGATAGTGTAGAGTCAAATTTCATAACGATAAAATATGAACTTCATGGCAAGATGACCTATTGATTGATCTAATTATATTGTAGATATTTACGTTCTCGGAGTTATATTATTACTTATTTAAAAAAACATAATAAAAATATACACGATATAATAGCTCTGTCATGGCGAATTTAATCGTTGCTGGATTAATGGAATTAACGTAAACTTTAAAAAACTAACATGTGCAAAAAGTCTGAAGTAGGTACTTAGTTAAACCGATTCTAGATTTTAGATAAGTTTGAAGAACTTTATTACACTTCTTTAAGTTAACTCTAAAAATAAGATTAGTACGTTAACAATCTTAAGTCTCTCTACAAATAACTTAAAATAAAATTAATAATTTACATTGCCGCTGAATAAGAAATAAAATCTATTACAATAAACTTTACCTGTTGGCACTTCAATTTATAATTTCGGTTGCAAATCAAATTTGTAAAGTGCCTGAGACGAAACAGTGCAGCACTTTATTGTCTCTCTAATTGGATCATTTACGCTGATAATACAAATCTTCTGATAAAATAGCAACTAACCAATAAATAAAATAAACTCAAGGCCTATTGCACAAAGCACAACACAGTCAGTTGACAGCTCTGAACACTGACAGTCAGTGTCACTTGTTTTTTTTTTTAAAGTTTAACGACCTCGGATACTTGTCCACACAGCCAATTCTTCAGTATTATTGTCTTTATTTTGCATTAAAACGTTGATGTTAGACGTTTTAATGCTTCGATGGAGTTTTTGGAGACAGTCGTAAGATTGAAGGAATGTAGAGAAGTCCCCAAGAAAGAGGTAAACTGTTCGCGTTCCCGCGCAAAATTCACGGTCCACTTTTATTGGTTACGACCCATACACCATGTTATTTCACCGAACTGTATATTGCTTACTCGCACGACACTTTGTTTCGCAAAAAAACACCACTTTTACGACCCAAAAATCACTATAAACAATAAAAATTCGATAAAATAAATGGACTTCAAACGTATCTCACGAACTCCCGCCAAAAACTCCGTGTCACTTGTCAGTCAGTCATAGATAATAAAAGACAAGACATGTCAAACAAGTTTGTTTTACTCTGAAAGTTAAAGGCATTCAAGAAATCCTTAAAGCCAAGTTGTAACAGTTAAAAGTTACTACACTAGTTACTAGTGTTTTAAATCGTTATTAAAATAAGTTTTAAAATCAATATTAAATAAAATATTTTAACTGATTTTGCCCTATTACTACTTCACTATTAACATACTAGCTGTTGCCCGCGACTTCGTACGCGTCAATTTCTGTTATTATGAACGCGATTATTTTTGCAATATTTTTGACTGATGCTTAGCACCTATTGACATAGCCTAAAGCCTTCCTCGATAAATGGACTATTGAACACAAAAATATTTTTTCAATTCGAACCAGTACTTCCTGAGATTAGCGCGTTCAAACAAACAAACAAACAAACTCTTCAGCTTTATAATATTAGTATAGGTTGAAATGCAAGGATGCCTTACACATTTCGATGCGTCTCTCTTTCTCTATGCATTTCCAGCGCCAACTCCAAAAATAATCAATAGTGATGAGACCATTGAGACAGACAATAGTGTTTTACTTCAAACTGGTTTCTAATTGGGCTAAGGCGTTGCTCAAGCGCAGTTTGATCACAAATCGCCTAATGATTTCAGGAGTGTAGTATCAGCACTGTGTAATTTACTTAAAAACTACCGTAACGTACTTCATACGTACACAAATACGTGCAATATACAGATGCACACAGTCTCATCATCGCACGGTAACAGCTGCAGTACGTAACGAACCTTATGACTAGTGAACTGCTTACAAGGAAATCGGCTACTTGCACGCTCGTATTATTGTCTTTTATTTACGATACCTAAAGGAATTAAACTCTACTCTGCTGGCATCAAACGAAGACATTAATTGAGGATGGACTTAGCTTAGTTTTGGTCGCGTTATCTGACATTCCGGCTGGTGAAGATCATTAAGTTAATTTTTTTTAATAATATTCTAGCAGCTCAGGCTTTAATATCGACTACAAAAAATACAGAACTGTAATAATGAATAGATATTACTCCGTAATAAGCAGTCTGTATTATAGAGCCATGCGCACCGTCAAAGGAGCTCATAAATTTTAATCATCATACGGAATCACCTATAAGATCCTAAATCCGTAATAGGAGTACCTACAACTCTAAAATCTGACCCATCTAAAAGTCGATAGGTACATAAGCAACGGAGACAATTTGGCGAAACGATAATATTAAATGACTGTTTTTTAATAAAGTAAAATTAAGCATACTTTTTTATCAGTATTAAACTTAAAAAATTTTGTCTCAGGCGGGACTCGAACCCGCATCTCCTCGCAATCCGGGCGCGGCGCTATACCACTAAGCTACCGAGACACTGCGACATAGCGCGAATTTTTCAAGCATTTATTCTTATCGCTGTAAGCCAGAGTCCAGAGTTGTTTCATCATATGTTAGGAGTTAGCACCCTTAACACCCGAAAGAAACATTTTTGCAGATGTTTGTCAGTCAGTTAAGAAGAAAAAGCTATTTTATACACTTTATTTGATATTTTAGCAACTTAATTGCAGTTATAATATCAGTATTTATAATTTTTTCAAGTTTATATTATATTTTTATTATTGCAATTAAGTTGCTAAAATATCAAATAAAGTATACTTTTTTTACTTTTCTAAGTAAACGTCACTTTTGTACCTATTAAATTTTTTTATTAATAAGATAAGATTCTTAGAGGATATTAAATATATAACGCACAAACTCCACAAATAGCTTATTAGCTTGTGATCACCATAATAATTTTAAATTCACTTACAAGAAACTTCAAAACTGAATAATGCAAATAAATATTATGAGATGACAAAGTAGGTATTTCATAATACGGACCCAAGCGCCGAATTAAACTTTAAACGCATAATACGGCTCTATTTCGTTTATTCGTAGGAATAAAATCAGTTACAAATTGGACGATACTTAATTTTATAGTAAGTTAAATAATTTAAAAACTAAGTAAGTAATAACTTTAACTCTTTTCAAAGAATTGTCAGTCCTTCTACAACTGAAGTCTGTGGGTTGATTATACACAGCGGACGCTCGCAGCCCTGCGCGTCCAATATAATAACGGGTTCAGGATGCTGGTGGGGCTGCCCCGGTACTGCAGCGCATCCGCAATGTTTGCTGAGGCTCGTATTGACAGCTTCCCAGCTGTCATGCACAAGCGGGCCGCATCCTCGTGGCGCCGCGTCCGGGACAGCCCCAACAGCCTCTTGGCGGCGGTAGGTAGTCGCTATTGCTGTCCTACCTTGAAGCACTGAAACAGTGTCCATGTCAACTCGAGACCAGCGCTGGTTAATATAAAGTAGTGGTATGTAGTTCCTTAAATATAATTTGTATTGATTTCCTAACCCTAGCTTATAAGAATCTCCTGTAACTACTAACTTATTCTGTGGAAAGCAATTTCTGAAATGAAATTATATTATTATTATTATGTTTTAATTAAATATGTTAATATTACTTAGTTTTCATATTAATTACTTTCCAATCTTACCATAAAATTAAGTTTCGTCCAATTTTATTGGACGAAACTGACAACTGATTTTATTCTTTTAAAAGACGTTTATTCTTTTAATAGTATGCGTTAGGTGTAACAGCAAACTATAACTTTTTGCTTACTGTGCTACTGCTATAACCATACACAAAGTATATAAGTACAGGGCGTTCAGTTAGTAGGCACGACAAACTTAAGAAGAAGCAAGGTGTAAGGGTCAGCTATCATACAAAAAAAGATCTCTGCAAAAGTGTCATAGTTTTGCATTAACCTATCTCCAACAAAAATAGTTAAATTAGGTTTTATGTCTGTCAAAAACAGCTGAAGCTAAAATATAATATGCTGTTCTACTATTAAGCACGTCCTTTGTCAGTAATATCCACAGTTTCATTTCAAATCGTAACTAAGACAAAAAAGTGTATATTTCCATATTTTCTAAAAAAAGTAGTACCTATATCGAATGCAATGACACTTTTATAGAGGTCATTTGTTTTGCATGATAGCTGACCCTTACACCTTGCTTCTCCTTAAAGTTTGATTTGGTACCTACTTGCTGGACAGCCTGTATATATTAGGTGTTAAAATATGAAATTGCCGTTTTGTATGGACGAAATCGAGAAAAGTCATTTCCATACTAACAATTTTTTAGTTTTAAAAAAAAAGACTGAATCGTTTTCGATGCAATTAAAGGTGAAAGTTAGATGGTTATAAAGCTACGTATTATAGTATTTAAATTTCTGAAAATCACAGTATATAATACAAATATACTTAATTGAAGCAAGAAGGTCAGCTGACACATTGTAAGGGGTGTTTTCAACGACTTCCTTTGAAGTAATAGGTACTAGTATTGCATTTTTTTTAGTCAAAAGTTACTTTTCTGAAAATAACAGTATATAATACAAATATACTTAATTGAAGCAAGAAGGTCAGCTGACACATTGTAAGGGGTCTTTTCAACGACTTTCTTTGAAGTAATAGGCACTAGTATTGCATTTATTTTTAGTCAAAAGTTACTTTATTTAGTTTTTGATACAACAACATACATAAGAGAAAAATGATCGTAATGATAGGGACATTACGTGGTTTTCGGATCTGCGTTTGGTTTTTTTACACCCGTTATATATTAAAACTATAAAGGTGAAATAAAAGACAGAATATTAAATTTCAGTTTAATCAACAAAAAACAACACCAGCGCCGCAGCCTCGTTCCTATGAAAAATTAAAGATAAGAAAAAGCCATAGCAGAAATTAATACAAGGTATATAAGTACAGGGCGTTCAGTTAGTAGGCACGACAAACTTAAGAAGAAGCAAGGTGTAAGGGTCAGCTATCATACAAAAAAAAAGATCTCTGCAAAAGTGTCATAGTTTTGCATTAACCTATCTCCAACAAAAATAGTTAAATTAGGTTTTATGTCTGTCAAAAACAGCTGAAGCTAAAATATAATGTGCTGTTCTACTATTAAGCACGTCCTTTGTCAGTAATATCCACAGTTTCATTTCAAATCGCAACTAAGACAAAAAAAGTGTATATTTCTATATTTTCTAAAAAAAGTAGTACCTATATCGAATGCAATGACACTTTTATAGAGGTCATTTGTTTTGCATGATAGCTGACCCTTACACCTTGCTTCTCCTTAAAGTTTGTTTTGGTACCAACTTGCTGAACAGCCTGTATATATTAGGTGTTAAAATATGAAATTGCCGTTTTGTATGGACGAAATCGAGAAAAGTCATTTCCATACTAACAATTTTTTAGTTTTAAAAAAAAAGACTGAATCGTTTTCGATGCAATTAAAGGTGAAAGTTAGATGGTTATAAAGCTACGTCTTATAGTATTTAAATTTCTGAAAATCACAGTATATAATACAAATATACTTAATTGAAGCAAGAAGGTCAGCTGACACATTGTAAGGGGTGTTTTCAACGACTTCCTTTGAAGTAATAGGTACTAGTATTGCATTTTTTTTTAGTCAAAAGTTACTTTTCTGAAAATAACAGTATATAATACAAATATACTTAATTGAAGCAAGAAGGTCAGCTGACACATTGTAAGGGGTCTTTTCAACGACTTTCTTTGAAGTAATAGGCACTAGTATTGCATTTATTTTTAGTCAAAAGTTACTTTATTTAGTTTTTGATACAACAACATACATAAGAGAAAAATGATCGTAATGATAGGGACATTACGTGGTTTTCGGATCTGCGTTTGGTTTTTTTACACCCGTTATATATTAAAACTATAAAGGTGAAATAAAAGACAGAATATTAAATTTCAGTTTAATCAACAAAAAACAACACCAGCGCCGCAGCCTCGTTCCTATGAAAAATTAAAGATAAGAAAAAGCCATAGCAGAGATTATTAAAAATAAAAACAAAATGAACACCGTTGATTTTATACGAGCTAAAGCATTAAAATACCCGATTATATTTAATATATTGTTATTATTAAATAACAATGATATTTAAAAAGTAATAGATATGTTACATACGCTCTCAATATGCGTCCCTGAAACGTCACAATTGTGACGTCTTTTCAAATCCATGAAAGAGAAAGTAATTGTTCTTTTCACGAGTATGACAAGGACAAAATAAGAATTACGCATGTGTGCAGTTGTTCGCAAGCGGCACAGATATTTCGATAGTTTTGTAAGGGCATAACCTATCTATACTTTTTAAATATCATTGTTAAATAACATATAGGCTACATTTTAGAGCGGAAAAAGCTAAGGTTCCCGTGGGATAGCTTTAATACGTAGTTTTGAATTCAATATTCCACACGAGATCGAAGTCGCGGGCAACAGCTAGTTTAATAAAATGCTGTATTTATCAAAATAATATTATTTTATTATTGTAAAAATGTATGTCCAACTAGGTCCCTTGTCTAAGATGGACTTTTTGACGTTTAGCAGGATATAGGAATAAATGAAAAAAATCTCGATATACGCAGTGTAGTAAGTAAAATTATAATAAGTAGGTACTTAGTCTGGTAACTAGCATATAAATATGGGTGTGTATTAAGAATGACTGTACCACTGCAATAAGGTTAAGAACAGTGCCAATCGGTGCCAATCCATGATTTTTAAATTAGATCTTCTTTTTCTTTTAAATCTTAGCGATTAGTGTTTTGGCAAGAGCCTTAGGACGATTTCGCCCATAACTCTAGAATAAATATATACCTACGCTAGTATTAATTTAATAAGTCTATGATGCCTGTATTCCAATTTTAGGATAAACCTTATACCTGTTTGTTCAACTCAGATCAATATATTAATAAATAAATATATATAAATGTCTTAATTTTCCATATGTGTAGTATTATCATTTAAACTCCTCATAACTCAATCTCCCATTGCAGAGTCCACATTATCAAAATTATTAGATTACACTTAAGCTTTAATTTATGTATTAATCTGCCCAACATTTGAGTACTAATTTTTTTTTTTTAATAATTACCGGCTACACATTGAGATAAATTACGATTTAATAGCAACGTTTAAGTATTTTTGCATTAATTTTGCAAACGATTTAAGATTTTATTGTTCCTGTATCATTATACATTTTCGTATTACGAGTATTTGGCTAATTACGAGTATTTGATTAACGTCTACTCGTACTAGCTACTTCTGTCCAAACTCTAGGTGCGCCTTTTTTGAGTTGGTTGGTCGGACGACGTTTGGCGACTCTTTGCAAGCATTATTTACTTACCGTAAAAAGTACTTAGTAGGTACTAGCTGTTGCCCGCGACTTCGTCCGCGTCAATTTCCGTTATTATGATTGCGATTACTTTTGCAACATTTTTCACTGATGCTTCGCTCTTATTGGTCGCAGCGTAATGTTATATAGCCTAAAGCCTTCCTCGATAATTGAAATATCAAACACAAAACGAATTTTTCAATTCGAACCTGTAGGTACTTCCTGAGATTAGCACATTCAAACAAACAAACAAAAAAACTCTTCAGCTTTATAATATTATTATACATTTTAATATTGTGATAGAAAACAAATCCTAAAGGTTAGGTACTTATAGTATATTGAGAAAGTAAGTAAATAAAAAATAGACGTCGTTTTCGATGATGTTATTATGTAAGTATCTTTGAAACTATAGGTACCCACACACATTTATGATATTGTGAATTATTTGTTCTATGGCCTCAATCGCGCGTAAATACACTGGTTCCGCCAATGTCAAGTGTTATCAGAATAAAAGACTGATAATGTTACCAAATAATATTCATTGAATGTATTTTACTCAAGCGCTCTGTCCGCGTGGGAATCGGCTATATGACATCCCTGATTAGGTAAATTATTCTTTGAAAGAAATCAATTTAAGAAAATATTGATTTACCTCATAAGGGGACTTCTAGAGCTTTGTGCTGCCCCGAATGGATTTAATTTTGTTACTTCTAAACAAAATCAATTCTCAAAAAACTAGAACTGTAAGTAGGTACTATTTTAGCAAATTACCATCACTGTCTTTCATTCTGGTATCCTTTCGTATTGTACCTACATTATTATTGTTAAAAGCGGCCGCTTTTGGCGTTAACGACAAATTAGACTTTATAAACTACTAAATGAAAAGTTTACTATGATTCAATAAATACTAGAGGTGATTTTCTAAAATATAGAAGTTTTCGGGTTATATTGTATTGGGATTGTAAAAATATATTTAAATTTCTGTCAATATTTATCAAGAAGATATTTTAAGTTTTGTGAGAGACGATATACCTACGGTCTAAGAAGAATAGATGTGTCGTTTTAGGATTATATCCTCTCGTAAAATCAAATTATGCAGGGTAAAACACAGGCACATGATTTGTAAACTTTTTTCTCCAAAAATCCTCAAGATTCATACTTACTTTCAGAAGAATACTATGTGGTTTCTTTAAGCATAATTTTCTAACTGTCATGAGTATCTTCAATCAAATGTATGTATTACTCAAACACGGTTATTGTAAACTTGTAGCGACTTGAAAAGTTGGTTAAAAAGTTTTTCGTAACTGATTTTGCGTATTACAGTAGATAGTGTCTTAACTGTAGGTACACAAAACATGACGAGCAGGAGCAGAAACAGCGATAGATATTCACTGCATAAAATTGCAACTCTCAAATTATGCTCCAAGATATACGCCCTTCATGCGTTAGGGAACATGCACATTATATTTCGCCAAATTTCAAAGTAATTTCGTGTCGACTCCTCCTTCCCGCGCTATTGGCGTTGGGCGTCGTAGCTCCACCAATGAGGTTGCGCGCCTTTCCCCACTGCTCTGACCATTAAGTATCATGAAGATTATGTTTTCCACATTCATGAAAAACGTTTTAGTATTTAACTGTTTAGAAGATAGGCATTTTACAATGACGCTGTTGGCACCGTAGCGTTTAGGAAAAGCGTAATGCGAGTAGCGATAGCGTGGCGCGTGTTGGTATTATTTTTTCGTCAATTGTAGTTAACAAACTTTTTGGAGGTTGAAAATTGCATATTCAGCCAAAGGCACCGAGACCGCCTACACGTTGGATGGCGTGGTAGAGCTTCGCGAGGTAGAAAACGCGAGTATTAGTCAGTTGGCTGGCCGGCATTCACGCGCGTCACTCGTTTCATAGCTTGTTCGCGGCAGGGTTCCGCGCGACTCCCGCCCGCCCGCCTTTACGCTGTACCAATACATTTTAAACAAATTTATTAAACAACGTGAACACTCGAAACATTGTAGTGATAATAAAATAACTTTAAAGTTGCGTATCAGTGAGGACTAAGTTATAGTGTTGTTTCAAACAGGATGATCCTGATTTTTTCAAAAGTTTTAAGAGTAAACTTCTGAAAGGCGACAAAACTTCAGCAGGACTTCATAGACTAAAAAGTGGGTAAGTAATGACTATGAAGTCTTAAATGGGTGTGAAAGAGGGCGGTAAATATTTTATGAGGTTGTTAAACTAGATTATGGCACATTAAAACGGTAATTTTTGAAGTTTTACGTTGGCCATAAATTATCACGGAGTTCTTTTAGTTTGTTAATTGCCTACAAAATTACGTATTAAAAATATATAAGTTATTTTAATTTACGAGCTAGTAGTATACCTATAGATTTTACAATTAGACGGCTATACCTAAATTCATTCAGAAATACGCAGTTCTTAAATAACGTTAAGTTACTCTTAAATTGAAATGAGTTTTTCTGATATAAGGATTTTAACACGTTGAAAACTAACCAATTATGATTGAGTGCTTTCAATGTCGGGAAAATTGCAGGACCGGCTTAAAAGCTTTTCGATTACAATAAAAAATATAACGTTTTCAATGCCTTTTAGAAATATATTTCTGCGCAACAAAGTTGCCATCTTCATAGGTTTAAACTTCATAATAATAAATGGACTTCCTTTAGATATTGATTGTTTTTACTGACTCATTTAAATATTATTTTGAATAAAATATGTTTTTTTTTTGAAATTCTATATTTATACCTATATTTTGCGAAGAATCTGCACACTATAGATATAAAGAAAAATTACATCACCAAACATTGAAACTTAACTTACCTACAAATTGTACTAACATGTTTTTGCACAATAATATCGAGTGCAGTTACGTCATATAAATATGTAATTAGAATTACATAAAGTATATGTAGTGTTTTTCAAACGTTGCTAATAATTTAACATGACCTAATTATTTAACACTTTCATGCGAACATGCTATTATCTGAGCTCGATGCGATTACGCACATATTTTTTTCATATAAACTGGATCGACGCCCAGAGACGGTCTGCTAAGAGCACGTGAATTTAGTGTTATGTATTAAAGCACTTACGTCATAGGACGTCAACGTATACATACGTCGTGCCAAAAAGTACAGATAAACATCTATACAATTCCCAACAACGTGTAATAACGTTGGCGTATACATATGATAATAAAGCCTTTATTTCCAAAATATTTACATTATACTGTGCTACACCTATTACAAAATGTATCTTATTTAGGCAAGCCTTATGGCAAAGGTCTCCTTTAACTCTTTCCACTGATTTCTGGCTGCCGCTACTCTTATTTCAAGGTAATATTTAAGTCATCCTCTCATCTTGTTACTTTACGTCTTCTTCTTCTAGTGCCGTCCCTTGGGTACCAAGTCGTCACCTGTTTGCTTCACTTTTCCGTTTTGCAACGGAGCATATACGTATAAATACTGAAGTATATTTACAAATATTGAAAAGTAATAAGAAAGCAATGACCATTGAAGTGATTTTAGAATAGTTACATTGTAATAACTACGTAAATAGTAAAAAAATAAGATTATGCGTAATATTATTCACTGCGGGCTGTGTGTGGACAGCAACGCACGCGCGCCTTCCCCTGCGGCTCGCACAGGTCAACGGAATGTATGACGTAACCTGCGCTGATTGACGTATAGTAACGTTGTGCGTCTACAAGGAGCGAATCACTGCCAGTGTATGGAGTCTTCAAAGATGTGTAAAATTTCCGACACGGTGTAGCACTACATTTTTAAGAGTTTGATGCGTTGTCGCACAGCAACCGAACTAATAGAGATTAGTATGGACAGGCGCCGTGCTACTACGTTGTGCTCAACACAACACTTATTAGCTGAACGTACTAATACGCTGTGCTTCACCACATCTACCACAATTTGACGTATACATACGTTGCTTGCGTGAAAGTGTTAAAGCAAAAGTTGGTCACGCATGACGGATGAGTACCTAGTTTTGTCACCTACCTACTTGAACATTTAATTTGGTAACATATGCATATTACTGAAAAACGTAGACAGAGAATTCTCTGTCTACGCTGAAAAACGATTTTAAAAGAACAAAATATTGTGTGGGTAACCAACTATCAAAAAATATGATTTTCTATTGGACACGTATCATTTTAATGTATTACACTCGCATTCAAAATATATCGAACAAGAGTATCGATTTCATAATTTTAAAGAGTTAATCTCACCTTTATTAGATGTAGATAAAATAGGCAGCGATGCATGAAAATCAATAAATTATATATTTTATTTAATTCTTTCCGATGGAATTAATGATCATTATTGAATCGTTTAAAAAAAACACCCTATACAAGTTTCGGCGACGGCTTCTCCTAAAAGATACATTTGTCATAATCGCCACGTTTTGCGGACGGGTTGGCTATTGCAGCTTAGCCTATAGAGAGAAGCCCTCCAATAGGAATTTTACGCAATGGCAAAAAATACGACCTGTATCATGCTCCGTGCCACTCGTGATTCATGATGCTAATTTGTTTATTTCGTTAAAATAATGTTCCTCTTTCTTAGTTTTCCTAAGTAGAGATCGCTATCAGCGATAAGAACAACTTATTGTAGTGATTTTACTGTTTTCATATTTTTTGCATCTTGTGTTGTCAATTGAATTGATGTAATTATGTTAGTCTTAAAAATCATACTGTTAAGTATATTAAGAAAAGAAAATCTTACATTTAAGTATGTACCTAGCACTTAGTCAGAAGTTCAGTACAAATTTAGAAACTTATTTCTTACTTTGGATGGGTTATTGTCGATTCGCCCCCTTGTCGTATCGCCACGTTTATGTAAGTTCTATTCAAAAAAGTAAGTAAGTAACAGCCTATAATCATCCCACTGCAGGGCAAAGGCCTCCATCATTGAATTCAAGTTACCACAGCAATGATGGGTACAGGCATAATCACCACGCTTGCCAAATGCGGGTTGGTGATCACTAACCCGAGCAATGTTCGAAAATTTGAAACTTTTGGTTGCCCGACCCGGGGATCGAACCCGGGACCCCGAGATCTTGGTCCGGTATTTAAACCACTAGACCAACTGGGCGTTAAGTTAAGGTAAGTTCTATTTATTCAAAGTAAACTCGCAACAAACATGAAAAAGTATATGTCGATTCGCTATAGTCAAATAATAGTTGCTGTGAATTCACCACACATCTTCAATCTAGACCATTTTTAAGTAAAGTATCGTCAGCAAGCAAAGTCAGGTCTAACATCAAACAAACTTGTCAAAAAAATACCCCAGGCTTTGTCACTCTGGTTACCTACTGATTTCAGGATTACTCTGTTTAGCAAAAATATTTTAATTCAAATCATGATATGATTTATTTTAATTAGACACAAATTATACCTAAGCTCATTTGTAAAAATATAAAATAATTGAAAAAATGTAATTACTAATAAACAGGATGAAATTTTAAACACTTTCCAAATTTTAATACAACAATCTACGAGATTTTTTCTTTTGGTATAGCCCAGTACAAAAATGTCAAGATAAAGCACCTAGAAAACGTCTGGGAAAAATCTAAAATTTTTGATACGGCCTCCTCGCAACACTTTTTTACGCGATGCGCATCTCATTAATTCATTACGATACTATACATAAGTTCTTGATTTTCCCTTTATACCTTCACAAGCTTAGGACCGCAAAAATAGAAGTATTAGGTACTCAATCACATCAGAACGAGACATTTGGCGCGGACATAGACTGTAGGCCTAGCTCATATTTATTAGGATAAAAATATGATAAGGAGCCCATGTCTTTCTTATTCCAGGCAAAAATGCGGTTCTCATGGTATAACTTCTCCGCGCGTACGAACTCTCAAGCAACAGATAGTTACACAGAAAATTTAACTGATTCATCGTGAAGTTTTGTTTTCTATCTCCGATATGCCAAAACTGAAGATAGATAGGTTATTGAAAATGGCCGTTAGTCAACTCAGCACAGCACGGGATATATTGATAAAGTGGCGACTTTGTTACCATATTATTGAAACTAAATTGCGCGGCCAATTGTATAAAATATAACTCTCAATCTCTAGTAAATATAAGTCGACTGTCACAATCTGATCAATTGAAATCTGAATAAGCATTCAACAGTCCATAATGCCTTCATCTTTAAACATTTTTTCAGACATACCACACTGGGCCACACAGAGCCATCTAGTCCCAAATTAAGCTACTAGTAAGTAGTTTGTCGTATGGGGTACTAGACAACCGATAAACTTACTTATATAATTTTTAGTAAATATATACTTATAATACATAGAAACCACCCAGACCAGTACAAACAGACATGTTCATGCACACAAATATTTGTACTGTGCGGGGATCGAACCCGCGACCCATGGCTCAGTCTATCAAACTGATCAAAATGGTCGTCGTCGTCGTCGTCGTCTTTGAATTCAAGTTACCATAGCAATGATGGGTACAGACAGATTATCACCACGATTGCTAAGTGCGGTATGGTATGGTATGGTATCACAAGCCCGAGCAATATTCCAAAATTTGAAACTCTTGTTGCCCAACTCGGGAATCGAACCCAGGACCCCGAGAATGGAGCGTTAATATATTATAGGTTTTCCATATATTTCTGTCTATTTTTCAATTTATTATATTATTTATTTATCTTCTATACTAGAGTTATTTGATTCGGCATTTATACCATGTGCCTTATTTATTATAAGATTCCAATATTTACAAATATTCAACATGCATACAAATATAAAATTTACAACAGTTCTCCCGTGATCATGGCGCTTGCAACAGTGCCGAAATAACGGAAACTCATATTAAATAAGGTACACAGCACGTAGGCTGTTTTTTATCCTGTGGGATGCAATTATATGACATTGAAATAGGAAAAGAAATAAGAAACGTTTATTGCTTACAAATAATTACAGCTTAATTTAGCCTAACAGGAAAGCAATTGAAGGTAACTCAGCTTGTGCTATTATGGAAACGCAGGCCCTGGTTTTCAGTCAATTTCAGTTTTCTGCTGGTGTTAGCCGAGAATATATGTAATTATGAGTGCTTAAATAATGACATCTTATAATGACGACTAACTCAACAAAAAAAAAAGAAAAAAAAACACTATTGCGACATGAAGCTAAAGATTTTATAGGAGCACTCATAAGACGTGTGTGTGCATGTTTGACTATATCTCCCGCAGCAAGCTGTTTCTTTAATAAAGCTGCTTTGTATTTACTCCTGAACAATCGATACTAATAGATAGTTTCAGATGAAAAAATCCTAGTGTACAAGATCCGTAATATAAATTATAACCCATAATTTTATTTTAGTAGAGCCACACGCCCTACGAGCATACGAGGAAACCCGTAGCTAGACACTGCTACGAGAAGCGACTACCTAGTTGTCGTAGTATTACGGAGATTCATCAGGCAGACAATATTGTTGCAATAAAATAAAAGAAACGTGTTGCGAAATTGTTACTTATATTAATAAATGCAAGCATTATTTTTACCAATTTTCTGTAATAATAGATTGCTCAAAATAGCAAAGTAATTACAATATGGCATAGGTACGCAGTAGCTATGTTAAATATTATTCATATGCAGGGTGTTTCAAAAAGTACTATAAATTTAGAATCTGACACAAATGAATAAATTATAATGTACTAACACAAAAAAAAGTCATAATAGTATCCACGACTGTGAACGTAGTTAAATAGTTGTTGCCTTCTGTGGAAAGGGGTACGAATTTATTTAATGTGTGTTCTTTATGTGATTTCAACCATGGTCTGTATAAAACCTACTAAATAATAGGGGTTAAAGTATGAAATTGCCGATTATTTTCCCACTTTTTATTTTGTTTATAGCTCTTAAGTATAGTCGTATTATTGCGTAATTCTTTTTGTATTGTATCAAACAACAAATAAAGTAACTTTTGACTAAAAAAAATTCAATACTAGTGCCTATTACTTCAAAGGAAGTCGTTGAAAAGACCCCTTACAATGTGTCAGCTGACCTTCTTGCTTCAATTAAGTATATTTGTATTATATACTTACTTTGATTTTCAAAAATTATAAATAATATAATGCGTAGCTTTATAACCATCTAACTCTCACCTTTAATTGCATCGAAAACGGTTCAGGCGTTTTTAAAAAAACTAAAAAATTGTTAGTATGGAGAAACTTTTCTCGATTTCGTCCATACAAAACGGCAATTTCATACTTTAACCCCTAATATAAAATTAAGTAAGGCCTAAAATAAAGTTAATATGTATATACATAGTCAGGTCATAAGTTCTGTCAAACAATAAAAACTTTTGAAGTTAGAATGCTGGCCACAAAAAAGTTTATTGTATTCGAATTTCGAATTTTTTATGAAAATAAAAATGTGTACTTTTTAGAATTTTCCTCATTTTTAGGGTTCCGTACCCAAAGGGTAAAAACGGGACCCTGTTACTAAGACTTCGCTGTCTGTCCGTCTGTCAGTCTGTCGTCTATCCGTCTGTCCGTCTGTCCGTCGCTCTGTCACCAGGCTGTATCTCATGAACCGCGATAGCTAGACAGTTGAAATTTTCACTAATTATGTATTTCTGCTACCGCAATAACAACAAATACTAAAAACAAAATAAAATAAATATTTAAGGGGGGCTCCCATACAACAAACCCATTTTTTTGGCCGTTTTGGTACGGAACCCTTTGTGCGCGAGTCCGACTCGCACTTGGCCGGTTTTATTAAATATGGAGTGGATACTTAAAGAAGACCGTGTCGCGGTTATTGCGTTGCATCGTTGCGGTTACGCGACTATTCAGATTTTCGACTTACTGAAAAATTTGGATATATCCAAAAGATTCTTTTATCGTACCATAAAACGATACGAGTACAATGAAGACTCTAGTGTAGATGACAGGTCAAGAAGTGGTCGCCCTCGCTCTGTTAGGACTCCAGCAGTGATAAAAGCTGTGAAGGCGCGACTTCAAAGAAATCCCATACGTAAGCAGAAACTGTTGGCCCTTTAGATGGGGTTAAGCAGGACCACGGTGAAAAGGGTGTTAAATGAAGACTTAAGGCTTAGGGCATATCGAAGAATAACAGGACGTCGTTTAATGGACCTGAGACTGAAGAGATGCCGCGCTTTGTTGAAGCGGTACGCGGGAAAAAAGCATCGGAAAATTCTTTTTTCGGATGAAAAAATTTTCACCGTGGAAGAGAGCTACAACAAACAAAATGATAAGGTGTACGCACACAGCAGTGAAGAAGCGAGTAACCGTATTCCGCGTGTCCAACGAGGTCATTTTCCATCCTCGCTCATGGTTTGGTTGGGAGTCTTTTATTGGGACTTAACTGAGGTACATTTTTGTTAGAAAGGCGTAAAAACGAATGCAGTTGTGTATCAAAATACAGTCCTCAAGAACCTTGTGGAACCTGTTTCTCATACCATGTTTAATAACAGGCACTGGGTATTCCAACAAGATTCTGCGCCAGCTCATAGAGCGAAAAGCACACAAGACTGGCTGGCGGCGCGTGAAATCGACTTCATCCGGCACGAAGACTGGCCCTCCTCCAGTCCAGATTTAAGAACGTTAGATTACTTACGTTAGATGCTGCTCAAAGCCTCATTCTGATTTGGAGTCACTCAAGGCATCCTTGATTAAGGCAGCTGCCTATATTGACATGGACCTCGTTCGTGCTGCGATAGACGACTGGCCGCGCAGATTGAAGGCCTGTATTCAAAATCGCGGGGGTCATTTTGAATAAACTTTATTACCATATGAATCTATGTTTTATTAAGTTAATTTTGCTACATAAATAATAAACATGTCTAAATTATTTCATATTACACATGTGACAGAACTTATGACCTGACAGGTTATATCCTTCTCACTAATGGGTCCTATGGGTTTAGTGAGAAGAGAGTAAGGAAGTACTGCCAAAGAAAGACGGCCAACAGCATTTTCAATAGGTTAAACTGCCAAGACATGTCCCCTGCGTTTAAGTCATAAACCCCCTTTTAGAGAGGCGTATGGCCAGTGATTGATCTAGGCTAATGAGAAGCTAGTGGGAATTCAAAAAAAAAAGTACTAGGTATATACTAGTCACTTAAATTTATACTTTTCTAACCCGACCTATCGTAAAGGTCACGCGGAAGATTACCTGTGTGGTTTCAATTACAGTCGTGGCTTTAGCAGATTTTTCATCGCAATGTTTGAGCTTGTTTGATATTTTTGTTTTGTTTTTATTTTATAAAAATTAGTACGTATCAGCAAGTTGCGAGACTTGTGAGCCTATTGTTGTAAGACGCCCCGTTGTTTATTGATTTTAGTAGCGCGACAAGATCTCGGAATCCCGGCTTCGATCCCCTGGTTGGACAACCAAAAAATGTGGTGATTCCGTCTGTACCCATCATTGCTATGGTAACTGGAATTCACTTGAACCTTTAACCCGCAGTGGGATGTTTATAGCCCTTTGCAACAGTTTTTTTCTGTTAGACAAAGAAGTAAATGCTGGATATCTTTCAGTGGCCAACTGCGCTGATGGGTCAAGCCTCAATGGGAGCTGCGAGGAGGTCGCTCGGCTGACCCCAGGGCTGCACTCGAGGGCATTCGACATGAACGATCTCCCACTGACCACATACGCAGTGGACACGCGGAGAATGCAACTGTACTCGCATCCACATGTACATCCGACGGTAAGTTATTAATTAACCTCACCTTTCTTTAACTAATTTTAATAAAATTGTAGTTAACAAACTGACAGATAAAGGACTTGAGACGTATTTAGGTTGGTCAGAATTTAGGGAAATACATAAACCTTTATAAAGAATTTACTTTATCTGAAGAAAAGCGTGAAATAAGGAGTCGGTGCATGATAATAAAAATTATAGTGTAAGGTTTAAACAGACCGATGACGGTACATATATTTGAACGAGCTCCGTGATTAAAATGACTTGACACCAGTGTCCAAGCGATCGCCAGGTGTGAGGTCAAAAACTATAGAATACCACTTTTCTGTATTTTCTCGGGTCGGGTGTTTGGAGTACATTCGTTGTTTATGATTTCCACAAAAAATTTGGTGTAGTAGAGTTACAATCAACACTTGTTTGCGTTGATTATCGTAAATTGGATTCAAAATAATTTATCTCTGTGATGTTGTCTGAGTTATTATTAGTATAAGTTTTAGAAAAATTAACTTCTCGTCTATAATATAGCACAAGAAGCCAACACTACAGTTGATTAATTTTTGTGTGTCTTTCTGTTTGTACACGTATTACGCAAAAACTGACGTTTGGAATTAACACAGTTTTAACCGATCTATTGCTTAGGCGTCTAACTGAAGACTCTACTTTAATTTCAAATTTCACGCGTACAAAACGGCTGGCAAAGCTTGTATATATTAATTAGGGTAATTTTAGGATACCGTTGTCAACTAGGAACCTATAGTTTTTCGACACGTTTTTCTGAAGAATAGCTCAGGAACCCTTATTACTAGAAAGCCTTAATTTGGCATGGATATGAGTAGATTGTTCATTGGTAAATAGTTTTTTCATAATATTTATTTTATTTATTTATTGGGAGCCGAGTAATTAAATTGAAGTTGCTTAGCAAAAATGTATTATTTTAAAACTAGAAGCGATGTCAAAGTTAAACAAAATAAAAGCACGAATACGAATAAATTAAAGAGACGATTTGTGTAGCATAAAAGAGAAAACAATAACAAATAATTTAAAGGTACGGCATAGGTGTTTGGTTACACTCCGCGAGTGCCATTGCATTCGACTCACTTCAAGTTCTCAACTCAGCAGTTCACACGTACAGAGAAACAATTTTTGATAGATCTTAAGTATAATGGCCAGATTAAGTTCTTTGAAATATATAAACTTGAAAAAATTATGTCTTAGGCGGGAATATCTGCTTGTCCTTCGAACCGCCTGTAGGTACGTCACAGCCTCACAGCAACCTACGCTCATTGATATGGTAGACGTCAAATGTTTCAGTTTGTGCGCTTTTCATAACATCTTTAAATTATTGTTATCGTTTTCCGCAATAAATATCTACTTAAAATCGAACACATTACTGTATCTAGAAAATTCTTGTTATTTTGCTCCCTAAGGCATCCTTTGCAAGCTCTCCTTCATCGCACTAATTGACGATTTTGTATGATTCAATTGAACTTTGTGAAGATTTTTATACTACATGTTGCAGTGTTTTTATGCAGTCGAATAGACATTAAACTAAGCTAATCGATAAATTGGAAGTGTTACTATGATATTACATTCTAACATTCATTTTTATTTATTAGCTAAAGTATTATACACCAACTTAGTAGGTAAGTGTTAAGGGTGTATTTGAGATTTGCTATTACGAGTAATTGTTTTTTTTTTAAATTGCAAGACTCATTTTTGATCAAATAGAAAAGGTTACAAACAAAAAAAAAAGATAGTCAGCTTTCCTACTAGTATATTCAAAACGAACAATTTATAGTTATTATATAAAGTAGTATTAGTTAGTGGTAACTGTGTTTTCATAACATTATATTGGTTTTAAGTAGTTTATGATTATAATGCGCGACCTACTTGTAACTTAACAAACTATTTATCAAATAAATTTACTAATAACTAATAAGCACTAACCTTTATGTGTAAATATAATTGAGTGGATTGAATTTCATAATAATAATGTGATGTTATGATCAATATAACATGACGTTTACTGGAGAGGCTCTGACTCTGGGTCTTATCATATCCAGCAATTGTCTTCGTCACAGTCCATTACATCATCAACCTTGTTTGTTTGACTTTTATTCTGACACATTATCATGTGTTAAAACTTAATGACGTCCAGAATGTATTAACATTATTATATTAAATAAGTACTTCAGGGTGCCGTACTCAATGGGCCTTGCCTACGCTTGTATTTAGTATGTTTGAAAATCTGTTAGCTCTTGCTAACTTCTTTATTATTATTTTTTAAATCTTTTAACTTTTTAAAAATGTAAGACTTTAATTAACAACATAAATTATGTTAAGAGCATTAACATTTTCAGTCGGGTGGCTGAAATTATTATCTAAGAAAATAAAAATAAAGTAACAGATGATTATTAATTATTTTTCTTTGTTATCAATAGAAGACATTTGTAACACCAGTCAATTAGTGCCGTTATACGATAAAAAATGTTTTATTTTTACTTTTCATCCGCTGAAAATCTGTACTTTCTAATTTTTTTAATGGGGGAAATAGCCACAGCCTAGAATAAACACTCTGTGACTATTCGTAATATTTAATGAATCTTAAGGCGTTTTATAAGTTTGTGATCACTTATGATGAGAGGATATTGATCCTAGATTAATTATTAAAGGGAAATAAAGCCCGTTACCTAGGTTAAGGCAGCACTATGCCCATCCAAATAGAAATGCCATAATGTATATAGACTGTTTAGTAAACCTGTTTTGCTTCTTTGAACTAACCCTATACATTTCGCAAAATGAAATGTCTATTTTAAGATATTCAATGAACTATGCAACGAGTATAGCCGTGCCTATATGCATCAATGTTTCCCCGCTGGGTAAATATCGTTTAGATATGTCTGAAAAAACGAAATGTCGAACTAATCAATCATTTTGTCACCTACATCGATCATGTTAAAAATTAAACAAAAAAAAATATTGACACTACAAATGAAAGTAATGTACCTACCTAATTTAGCTGAACGAGTATATTATCAAATGCCCCTGACATAAGTTCATCGTGAACTGAACTATTGATTGTCAATAAGATATCCAGCAACGTATTACATCTTGGTATTTGTTAAAAATGTAATGATGAAATATTATTGGACATTAACGTGGACATTTTCCAGTAAAAATGCATCTTCTCTTTAATGGTAGATGCTTAGGTAACAAAAAGGCTTACAATTTGAACTACGACGAGTAAGTTCGCAATTACCTAGAGGCAGTTTAGTATGTTTTTTTAATTCTAAAATTAAATTCTATATTTTAGGTTATTCGGTAATCTATTATTGGAAACCACTAACGTTTTGTGCGTTTTGAAACCGAGTATTGTTTTTTTTTTGTTAAAACAACAAAGTGCTTTGTTCCAGTCATCAAACATCGGCTCTCGAATGAATTTGATAAATTATTGCTCATGTTGTACTCAAGAACGCATACCTTAACAGGCACTATAGCTCAAGAAAGGTAAGTACGACTAATGCCACCACACGATAGGCAGGTCATGATTTATGCTTATCTATGAAGTTTTTTTTTAAATTGTCAACCTAATAATTTTTTTAACAACCTATATTATTTTACGTCATTAAAGTCAAAGTCAGGTCAGATTAAAAAAAAAATAGTTTATTTAAATTAAATGATTGTATTTAAAAAAGAAATACTTTCAGTAAAAAGGGATGTTAAGAGATAAGTTTACAGGCAAACATACAAACACATCAAAACAACATTCGAGCCTCGAAACCAATATCTTTATCTGGGCATCTGCGGTGATGTGACGCAGGTTAGCATCATAATATGTATGATTAGATTAATTATTGTACTACCTTATGTACTACGATATAATATCATACTGAGCAGATATTCAGTACTACTCGTACGTACCATCCAATTAGTGTTTATTTTATTTTCTATAAATTTTATATTATGTATGTGTTTGTATGGATATGACGAACGAATGGTTTTCTTTTTCTTAGGCATACCAAAAATAGCCAACATTGAAAAATTCTAAAATTCCAACTTCTATAAACTGAAGTGAGTATTGTACTTATTAAATCGAAGTCTAAGCAGTCTGATACTAGCAGGGCTAAGATGCGAAAACATGATAAATATGTCGCAAGACATGAGAAAATTTGTCTACCCGCGATAAAAATCATTCGCTAGACAAACGTTTATCTACATGACAAACGGATGTAGCCATATAAGCCATGGTACATAATTATATAGTTTTCTGTGTGGAAACCATAGATTTAGTATACTAGTAGATCGACTGACAGCCTGATCATAATATAATCATTCGTTAAATTTTACGTCCGATTTGGCTAAAACACTTCTTGCCGACGTAACCTGCGTTGACACCCATGTTAGAGTTTGTAGTCAATTTTATCGTATTTCGAATTTTGTCAGTTAGAGATGACATAAATGGCCTGCCATGTCAGCAGCGTTAGACAAACCATATAACGCTGTCAAAATACGATAAAAGGCCCCTAATTCAGTTAACCAAATCGTATCACAATCGTAATTGAATTGCAGGTTTTTGACAGTTCTAGTATGGGCTAAAAGTCAAAATAGCACAATTCAATCACGATCGAACTGCAATTGAAATAGCTGAATAAGGCTTGGGCCTTAGATGCGACCCACGACATAATATTATCGCGGCCCCAAGGCCCCAATATTATGTCGTGGGTCGCATCTTAGCCCTAGTAGGACGGCAAGTTTATCTTGCTCTGGTATTGGTGTGTTCTGGTCGATGTTTTTTTATTAAAAATGCTTAGTATCGTCCGAAGTGTTGGTCTCCCCACACAATGACGATGACGTCCAAACTCAGCCCAGCTGCCCGCACCCGGCGACTCGAATGACTGTAATTCGACCGGCCCTGTGACAAATGTGAAAAGTATTGCATTTTTAAGTGCGCCCGTGCCTGAACTCCAGCCACTGACATTTACCAAAGGGAACTTTGTTATTTAGTAACAATCAAGAGCTTGACTTGGAATGATTTGTTGGGCTATTTAAAATTGGGATGTTGATGACTCACAATACAGTTATTAATAGCCGAACCTGGTATTCCTGGTATTATAATACAACAATTTTTTGTGTAACTTACATGTTTGATTTCAGTGATAGACTGGTATTTCAAGGAATGGCCATCTCTTAGGTCCTAGGTTTGATTCATTGTTAATGTAGAAAACCACGTCGCTATATTATATATTTTGTGTTTGTTTGTTTGTGGTACCCTCGTTGCTTCCACAGAAACAAATAATTTAATTGCTACTTACTTTGGAATCAAAATAATGTGAATTTATCCACATTTACTATAAATGTCCTCCGTCTTAGTGTGCATGGTTAAATCATCACAATTTGGTCTCAATGGCTTATCAACGCTTAGATGACAAATATACTTACCTGCTAAAGTAATTTTACTTTCAAAAGTTAAAATAGAGTACCGAATGTTTTAAAGATCTAGGTTACGGTTTCAAAATAGTTGTAACTGAGCACATTAATAAACTTATAAAGAAAAAAGGATATATAATTTTTTAATAAGCCTCTTTTACAAATTAAATGTGAGTGTTAAAACTATACCCGTCGGTCAAAACGAGCAAGCAGAATCGTCAAATTACGACTTAACTTTTTTTCTTAATAGTTATCGATCGTGAAGGAAATGGTATAGTAAAATCGTGTGTTTCCCTTCTGTACCAATAACGTATATCTTTTATAATTAAATAAATAAGTATCAAAGTTTATACTCGTACAAACGAATTAAATGTATTTTTACTAGACTACTAATTTATACCTACAAAGAGTTCAATTACCAAATTGTATGTTAATAAATAGGTAGTTATTAATAATACCTACCTAGGCTTATAGAGTTCGAATATCTCACAATCTCATATTACATTACATAATATGATTAAGAAGCTATATTTTGCCATAATTGCCGATTTATTATTCAGGAGTGGAAAGACCTTACAAGGCTAAATATTAATGTGGGCCTTACACATCTGAAGTCTGAATAATTGACCGGAATTTAAAACAATAAAACAAAGTACCTAATGAGGTAAAAAAGATAACTAACCCGACAGCTCGTGATCGCTTTTTCACCTGAACATTGAAAGTAAAGGGAAGTTCAATTATTTAACAAGTTAGCTTTTTATGACAATACGAGTATACTTAAGGCCTTGGTAACTGACAAATGCTGCGTAAAATTTCAACTCTCCGTAAGAATCCTACATATAAATATCTCAAATATCAGCGATTTCAAAAAACCTTGCACGCATTATTAGCAGTTTTATTAGTAAAGTCGACTTAAAATTAATCAGAACCAAGTAGAAATTAATTGCTAAAGACATACTTTAAAACGATATTGCAACATTTGACCTGAATCAAACGTATCGTAATAGTAATAAAATTATGTCAATGTTATATATGTGGCGATGCTGCGGATTGTTTTTATTATAGTCAAATCAGCATTTCCGTGTCTGCTAACACGGCACTAATCGAAGTTTCAGCATGTGTGGTCAACGAATATTTATGGCCATTTTGTTAGGCATACACTTACACTAATTATATATGGCTCTGAACAGAGATTTAGCAAGCTTATTTAAAAAGATTGTAACTCCATAAGGTCTAAAATATTATAACACCACTGCACAAGTGACCGCCACACGGAGATTTTGATTGGGTTTAGTATTGCTGCGCTTTTTCTGCTCTCAGCCTATTGACGACCATTTGGATCAGCGGTAGTTAACGCTGCTTCTGACCCATGGGTCGCGGGTTCGATCCCCGCACAGTACAAATATTTGTGTGCATGAACATGTCTGTTTGTACTGGTCTGGGTGATTTCTATGTATTATAAGTATGTATTTACAAAAAAAAAGTATTTAAGTAAGTTTATCGGTTGTCTAGTACCCCATACGACAGGGTACTTAATAGTAGCTTAATTTGGGACTAGATGGCTTTGTGTGGCCCAGTGAGGCATGTCTTAAAATATTTATTTATTTATTTATTTATATTTATTGATTACTTACTTCAACCAGGCTAGGTAATCTAACCCCCGTATTTATAAACAAGTAAAAGTAATTACTTGACTACAAGTAATTACTTGAGAGATAATTTGTATGCCTTAATCTAGAAATTACTAGAAGTTATAACTACCAAAAGTTAGCATTTTCAGCCAAATAATATGACTATTAATGGTGACCAATTTCTTTCACTTAAGCACTAGGTATTAATACGAGTAATTAAATCGTGATGTTTCCTTTCTGTATAATAACGTATATCTTTTATTATTAAATAAATCATAAACGTAATACTACTTTAAGTTATGACTTTCTTAAGCAATAAGTAATTACTTCTTTATACGAGTAAGTACGGGGGTTAGAAAGTGACAAGCCTACAGGCCTAATGCTGGTAATTGGACTGTGCAGAATCTCAATGAACTATGATGAATTTGCGTTCTAGAACACGTGCTGTGGCGTTTCTTGTGCCTACAAAACGACCTTTGCAAAACGAGCTGTCTGCCTAAGTCTGTGACACGTAAGGTGTTTGTTAAGAGGGCAATGGCCAGCTAAAATAACTGTTTCTTTATGGAGATGGATCCTTTTTAATCTAATGAGTTTTTTGTCAAGCTGTTTGTGGGCCACCGAAACTCCATTCTGTGTCTGTCTGATAATACCACTGTTTTGGCTCTATATTTTTCAAAACTAATTTATGTTTTATTCGGTATTGGCGTGGGATATGGTCTGTTTAGTGGATTTGATTACAATAACTCTGGCAACACCAGAAGAAAACGGGAAGCATGTCCTTAACGCATCCATTTATCAAACTGCGATAGCCAACCCGCAACAAGGCCTGGTGATTATAACAAAATCTGGCCTTATGTAGGCTAATGATGATGATGATGATTATGTTGTTCTCAAACTCAGCTGAGTATTATAAATTAATAGTTCATGGATTTCAGAAATCCGGGGCGTTCTACTGTATGACTGTGTTTTGAATTCGCTACTTCCAAATGGCGAGAGGCGAAACTGATTCGAGCACTTAGGTAACATCGCATTTTGCTCGTACTAATTGTTAAAATCTTATAATAAAGGACTGTGTTTTCATCAAGGTGTTTTTTGATTGCACGTAGAAAATACTCAGTCCTTATTATTGACATCTAAATAAGTAGCTAGATATTTTTATAATTAAACCAATTTTGAGAAGTTCTAAAATAAAAATTAGTTTCTTTTATTAACAGGTATACTGTTTGTCAGTATGTCATATCAAATATTTACAAAACTTTACCAAATTTAGGTATTTTATTATTTTTCTGAAAGTTCAAGTTCAAAGTCTAGATCTCGTTATTATCCATTATACTAACTCATAATAATAAAAAAATATTAGCATTTGGGTTAAAATATTCTGTCCAACTTCTGTCTATTAAGTTCCTGTACTGTCTTGGTCGTAGTAACTAGGTTTGCGTGCGTAGTGCTTAATGGCAACAGAGTAGATTTTTAGCGGCTTTTATCTGACTGCAAAGTCCTTTTTGATGTTCGTTCGTTCTTTCCCAGAGGTTCTGCATTAGATATTTTTTTACAGAAGTAGCTCTGTATTTTGCTAGTACCTGCAGGTACCTCGACAAAGATTTGACAATATAATTTACATAAATCTATTTCAATCAATCCGTTCTTACCTACTTTAAGTATACAAAATCTAGCAAAACTTTGTTTTTTAAACTGAAATAAAAATCCTAATGGTTAATTTTAGAGTTGCCGCGAATACTCGCTATTATTCGGTATTCGGCATTACTCGACATTTTTTTATGTTCGTCGAATAGTCGTCTAAAATAAACTTTTAAGGAACAAAAAAACTAATAAGATAAAAATAATCATTTTTTTATTATTTTCCTTAATAAAACAATACACAGTATCAATTATTATCTGTAATAATTATGTGCCTGTGCCTATCATATTCATGAAATTATATTAGTTAGGCTTTTTAATTAATATTTATAATCCAACAGAGGCAGACCTGTGGTGCAAAAAAACTGTATGTATAACACGAAACAGTTTCTTTAACTTTATTGTTTTCCTTTCCCACAACCTTAAGGGAAATTAGTAATATTTTAATGTGCCTTATTATGTCGAATAGTAATGTCGAGTTATTCGACTATTCGCCAAAGTCAATGGCGATTAATCGGTATTCGACTATTCGCTATAACAACTATTCGCGGCAACTCTAGTTAATTTTATTTTATTTTATTTTATTTATTGCAAACATGCATAACTACATACATTATTATTTAAATGAAGTAAAAAGGATGAAGCAAAATATTATGAAGTGCAAGATCACACTTTTCAAATCTTGGTTCTCAAAACGCAAAGCACTTGAGTTAATTCGTCGACATAAATAATACCTTTGTAACTCAGTTTGAAGAGCTGTTTGCCGATTGGTTATGAAAAGGTCATAAGTATAGTATCTACTAAATTTTACTTATTTCAAGAATCTTAGTTTCAAGCTTTAAAATTATTACAGTAAAGGTTAGTTGATCGAGTATGATACGATGCCAGAAAAGAAACTAGGAGATAAATCAAAAGATTATAGTGAAGAAAAATACTGTAACTTTACAGTACTTATGAACGTAGCCTTTTATTATATTACTTATGTACTAGCTGACCCCGCGAACTACTTATCGCCCACAGACCATGGAAAGGTATCGCCTCAGAATTAATAAATATCATATGTCATTGTATGGCGTTACCTTACCAAATCACCTTACACCATCTTCTGTTAAAATCGCATGGAACCTACAGTTTGTAACAATGGACAAATACTTTTCTATAAAAAAATAATGCGCCTATAATTGAGTTATAAACTATCCTATCTTTTAAGTTGGGTCAAACTGCACACAGTGTGCAAAATTTTATTAAAATCGGTTCAGTAGTTTAGGATTCCATGGCGGACAAACAACGTGACACGAAATTTTTATATATTATAAAGCCTAGCCCAATAGTCTACAATTGGAAATTAAATACAACCCAATTAATCGTCTAGAGATCTTCCTAGCTTGTGATAGCAAAGCCCGCGATCACCGATGAAAGGATATCTAAGTAAATAAATATGAATCACCGAAATGTATGTAGGTACATTTTATGTACGCACACAACTTCAATTCGACTGCATCAAACTGGATGATTATTTTTTTGTTATGTTTGTACTGGCCCCTAATTCGCGTAACCGAATCGTATCACAATCGTAATTGAACGACAGGTTTTTGACAGTTCTAGTATGGGCTAAATGTCAAAATCGTCCAATTCAATCACGATCGAACTGCGATTCGGTTACGCGAATTAGGCATCATGTCACGACAAAGGTTTGTCTCGAACAAAATGTTTGATAACTTATATGAAAAAAAAAAAAAAACTGTTTTACAAATAATTACATGAAAAGTGTGTAAAAGGTAAACATGGTAACCGCACCATTTGCTTATATTACGAGTAACCCACAGCTTAATTAAAATAAAACTAGTAACTATTCTGAATTATCCAAACTAAGTCAGTCGAGATCAGCAGTATTAAGTAGCGATTGTTGGGTTACCCTGTCGCTAGCAGGGTAAGCACCTAATTGCGGCTAACACGTGCAACAGAATATTCAATGTTTGTGCAATTATTCCCTTGTTCGTGGGTGGGCCCTAGTACATTTTTACATGTGTATATTTCACTCGAGCGTCAACTTCCATTTGTTACTGTGTGCAACCGAGAATCGATCTTAAACAAAATGTTTCAAGACTTAAATATGCTGACAAATCTAAAAAGTGGCTTATCGGAATATTGCTAACTCAGAAGGCTAATTCGGTCGTGTACAACGTACAATGGGCCTATTTCACGAGCCAATTAACTTTGTTGCATTTTTATAGCTTGAATCTCAGTACACTAAACAGATAGAAATGTGAGAGTTGCATTTACGATTTGATAACATATTATAAATTAATGTTTGAATACCGGGCCAACATCTAGGGGTCCCAGGTTCAATGCCAGAGTCAGGCAACAAAAGTTTCGAATTTTTAAACATTCCTCGGGTTTGTCATCACCAACCCGTATTTGGCAAGCGTGGTGATTATGCCTATACCCATCATTGTTATGGTAACTTAAATTCAATGATGGAGGCCCTTGCATTGCAATGGGATTACAAGCCGTTACTAAGCCGATTTATCCGATAAAATTAATACATATTCGCGTTATAACTAGTAGTTAGTAATACGAGTAGTAAACGAAGACGACATGACGACGAAATAACAGTATCGTAAAATGCTCGTACACTGACATTACTTACGTAGGTATTACTGTATATTTTGTTATAATCTGATCATGATGAACTGAAGTGTTTTTCCGTTTATTAAACTGTTTTCATCTGAAAAATCATAAAACATAAATGCTGGTAATTAATAAAGTAATGCAAAACAAATAATCATTTAAAATGAAGTGTCAGCAAATCTAAATTTGTTTTTACTGATTTGTAACTAGTGAATTTCGTATCCCTATTGATATTCAATTTAAAACGTAAGTAGTAGAAGTAAATGTAACCCAGCAAAGAGTCGACGCTTTCACTCAGAGATTTGATCTTGTCGATTTGACCATAAACTTTAAATGATTGGAAATTAGCGAAATTACCAAAACCTACTTCAATACAATACTTAAATTAAGTCTTTTTAAATAAATAATTCTGTACACTTGTAGGTTGTAAAGTAGCAATACAATACTACTTACTAACATGATTAGTTGTTTTCTCTGGTAAACTAAAAAAGAAATTTTTTTGTGCGTTTATTTCTAGAGAAAGACAGGTCACACTAATAGAAGTCAAAATTATGGGCACGAACTGCTAAAATTAGGATTTTTAAAGAAACACGATACTTTGTCATAGAGTTTAACCAATTGGCTTGGTCACCCCACATAGAAATTATGATCTATTTCACATCGCGAACTCCCGTGTATTTTTTTATTTCTCTGTACTGTTATATAAAATACCCTTTAGCTTGTCGTCAGTTGTTATAGTTCATGTTTGGGTATTCAGGGTTTAAGTATTGCATGTTTGTTATTACCGTTGAAAATTGTGAGAATCAGTAAAATAACTTGAAAAAAAATATATTTTTAACATACCTACCTAATTGCGAAAATATAGATGGATGTTTCTTAGACAATTACTCTAAACTGAGGACATTTAGATGAGATTTGCTAAATTATTTCGATTTATCCAGTTCCAGGGTTTCATTATGTATGAGTTGGAATTCTCGAAATGTGTCTCGTTTTGAGATTGTGGGCTTGGAAACGCCCATTAATTACAGTGCTATTTTGGTTTAATCCCTGCGATCCACTGTCGCCTCGTCACTGTGTCGAAGTTAGCAGACATTTTTTATAAATGCTGGGAATATTTATTTATTTATATAAACTTTGTCTTTGAATTTTATTAGTCAATTCATCAGAATGAGAAAGAATTTTGAATACGATCATTGTTTTTTTACAAACATGGGTTTGTTTGACACTTCTATATTATCATAGGAATAAGACTGTGTTTACTATTAACAAAATTCAACGTGTTGCATTTACGAGTGAATAAATAAAGCCTAAGAGTTATAAAAATTACCAATTTGCTGAAACTTGAAATGTCTAACAAGCTATCTATCAACCAGCAGAGAATGCGTGGAGCACTCTGTATGCTGTTTGCTAGATGAAATGATTATTAATGAAGCGTTAAAGTTTAATATATTTGGATTATGCCAAAACGTTGACAAAATAGTTATACTCTTGGTGAATTACTATGTTGTATTGGAAACTTTATCTTAATACAAGAGTGGTTTGTACCTAAAAGTTTTATTGGACCCTAGTAAGTTTTAATCGACATTATTAGTTGCTAACTAAAGTTGTCATTATTTTATTTCATGTGTTGATAATATGCCAAGAATATGTATTTGTTGTCAAAATGAACAGGTAATAAATGTCTCAATTATATGGTTCATGATACTTTTACAAAGTGACCGATAAATCTTTCTCAAACAACTCTTTTCCTTTCTATTCTACTGTTTATAAAGTAACATTCATCTTTACACTTGCATTGCAGATTTATATTTTTTGGATATCTATTTTGTTTTGCAGACATCTTAATAATTGTTAGTAAAATTCCTTGACCAATATTTCTTTATATAGAAATAAGAAAGATTACCTGCCAACGTTGCCCCATTTATACTCAAATTAATTTTTTTGGTACAAGAATTTTTCTTGGGTGTCACGATGCAGCAAATAAATATCGGTCTTGAATTGAAGAAATGAATCGATCTCGCTCTTATATAGATGATTCCGAAATTTTATCTCTTTCTCCCTAATAGCCGGCTGACAAACATGTATCAGCGGTTAATAGGTGCGCTCGCGCAGCTGTTGCGAACAAATCAGCTCGGATATAGCTGACACTGTCAAAAAGCTAACACATCGGCGCACATGAAGGGCGCACAGCGTATTTTTTTTTCATTTATTGGTTTATCAACTAAGACGTTTCGTGTTAGTTATATACAGTGATTTCCAAATACTAATGCTCCGACTTTAGGTAATGTTTAAAATTTATGAGGCTTTCAACCATACTATTGTTTATGCGACGTACATATAATTTATGACTCTTTTATCGCTATACCTTTTCATGCAAAAATTAAGATTTTTAGTACTGATTTTAAACAACCAGTCAAAATACGAAGACAGAAGTTTACCGAGCAGTAAGAATACGACTCTTTGTAATGCATAAAGGATAAAATAACTTTGATTTCAAAAGATTCATATCTGATAAGAAAAATCTAAGTAAAAATTACGTAGTATGTATGTATAGTTCTTGCAATTTAGAAAGTTGACTAACATAGTCAATGAATAATCTATAAGAAAAGTTCAGAATTTTTTTTTTCTCTGTCAGCTTAGATAACAGCTCTACAAAACCAAACACCAAATTTTGTAAAAAGATAAGGTTTTCCATTTTTAATTATACCATATAATTTTATTTCTTCTAACAAACGCAGCTTGGTCGAAAAGGTACAAAAGCGCGAAATAGGCGACAGTTTCTTCTACCTTGCACCAATTCACGCGCTACAGTCAAACATTACGAGGATGGTCGCCCGTTCATTCAAGATTGGAGAAAGCATCCTACGTATGTAAAAATAGATATTGTTGGATATTTATTAGCCATCTCTTCGAGATTCGATTTAATATTAACATTAGAAAAATATAGTCGGCACGTGTTTACGTAGCAGAAGCAAATTTTTCGGGGACTTCGGGACTTTTATAAAGATGTTCAAGGATGTGTTAATACGCACGCTGTAGTGCTGGTCAAGTTTTTTATAATTTACATCTGAGTTATCATTTGATAACGGTTTAATCATTTGAGACAACTGTTCAAATAATTTGATTGTCTAAAGCGTTTGATTGTGTGAACTATCAAACTTTATAAACATAGCGGCGACGCTGTCGTAAATAGATACTCAAAGGTCTTAAATCATTAAAAAAAACTGTAACTTGTCCATTATGGACATGCTGAACTTAATATCTATATATATATATATAAATGTTATGTTGGTTTGTGTATGCTTCAAAAACTCAAAAAGTTCTGCACCGATCGAGCTGAAATTTTAGCATGATGTACCTATGATCCGCATCAAGGATTGTTTTTATCTATTTATCCGCGACCGCGAAAAAAAAACCATAAAAAGCAATAACATTTAATCACAATGTGCCACAGCGAAGCGTGGCAGGGAACAGCTAGCAGATTATAAAATAGGCAGTGTGGTTCCGGTCTAAAATACCATCTCTAATCGTCATATGAGTATTGTAACAATATTTTGAGGAGTACTGCCTAATGTAGATTGGGAACAACGTCTTCTCTCAAAAACGGGCCCAACTGCGTTTGCCAAACTGCCAGCCAAGCGTGGTTGCTATGACAATATAAGACCTAGGCATTAAACAGGGTCGTTAGGTTGTAGGACACAAAGAGATAAATGTGAAATACTAGATGACCTGGTGTACTTCGTACCACCTATCCTAACATTAAAAGTCTCCTTTGGCTAAAATGGCTAAAAAAATTTGATGTACAGCATTTTATATGGGAAAATAAGATTGTTCTTTTTACCATCTTACTCCCAATTTTTCCATATTTTCCCACCGTTTAAACCTTCCATGGACTACGACAAATACTTCAAAACGAAAATCCACTAAATCGGCCCAGCCGTTCTCGAGTTTGAGCGAGACTAACGAACAGCAATTCATTTTTATATAATTATATGTGTAAATTGTACATGTTGGTGGATATTGGAATTCCGAGCTTCATTCCGGTTCAGAACTGGAATCTCATTTCAGTTCCTAAATCCATTATTTAAGAATATCCATAGTCAAAATACATAAACAGTTACCTATTTTGGGATATTTTATAGCCAAATTTTCACCTGAGTGCTGCAAACAGTATGTACCTAACTTTAATTGTAACTAAGACAATTTAATATTTGTAGAATTGAAAAAATGTTAATCTCCATAGATCTTAATATAAAAAATAACCTAAATTAAATTCAATAAAAATTCATTACAAAACAAAAATCATACAATAATCAAATTACAAGAACAAAGATAAAATTCATACGTTGTTACTTTGCATCATTGCCCATATTCCTACAGTTATTTTATTATCATTGCTGCAATAGACGTACAATACAATACAATACAACACACTTTATTGCACATAAAACACATGACAAAAATTAAATATTTAGAATTAAAAAAAAGTTTTACAAAAGGCTTTTTTCTCTCTGTCGATCTCTACCAGACAACCTTAAGAAGGAAAACTATGTTTAAGTGGAATAGGGCTAACGTAGTGCAACATAAAGAGAGAAAAAAACATATTGACAATATTACATATAAATAACAATATAAACATACAAAATTTAAAGATAAAGATACAATAAATAATACATAGATACACACAAAAATATTAAATACTTACATACTACTAATCTACGTAAAACCAGACCGATACATAGCATTACCGTGACAGGAATACCGCTCTGACTCTAGACTTAAAGATAGGGAGGGACTCTAATTCTCTGACAGACAAGGGTAAAGAGTTCCATAGACGGACAGACTGTACAGTAAAAGATTGTAAGTAGTACTGTGAGGAGTGGGAAGGAAAAGAGAGAAGTAGTTTCTCGTTGACGTAGGCCTATCTAAAGGCATGATTTTAGCATAATCGCATTGCATTGCAGGCGCTTGGCGATAGCAATTTGGTCAATAACCAAAATCACTGACTCGCCCTCTCATTGTTATTCACAATTCTTTTAAGTTTTTTATTTATTGTACTTTCTATTTTTTGTCCAGGAGCTGTCGATACACGCGATGTCCACGCACGAACTGTTAAAACCGAAGGACGAGCCATCATACACTTTGTCACAATCCGGCAATGTGTGCTCGGTCAGCTTGCATCACCCAGGTTTGTGTTGATTTGTTATAATAATAAGCATCTTTACTATAACTCGATCAAACGGTAAGCCCACTTAGTGAACAGTCTGGCCGAATTATTGAAAAATATGGCTCTCGATGCGAACGAAATTTAATACGAAATGCTAATTACTCGTACCTATCTTTGCATGTTCCGTAAGGAACTAGTTATAAAGCTCTTACAGCTGAGAAGTTTCTGTCTCTAATCTGTTAGTGACAGAAACTCTTTAGCCGTAGGCACTACTTATCTATGCCTGGCTGGAAAGATACCATTTAAAAAAAAATGTTTTATGGCCGATTATGACAATCTTATTGCCGCCATTTTTAATTTGTTTTCCTGTAAAAATTGCCTGTGAAAGTGTCGTTACAGGGAAAAAATACTAATTTTGAAATTTTATTTCCTTAGAGTGTAAAAATCAACGCCAAATTATATTTTTATATTAACTGTGATTAATGGTAAGAGTAGCAACAACTTCGTTTGAATTTTGTTGTCAAAGTTGCAGTAATAGGTACGCTCTGGTCGGTCTTCTATGATGCTATTATTTTGTAAAAAAGTTAGACAAGATGGGGTGTTAGTATCTCATGGTAACAATTGTTTGTTTTCATATGTATTTCAGAAGATTTTTATTACCTGCTTATATTTTTTTGACTCACTAGCTGAGAATTTATGTAAACTAGGTACTCGTATGTTGCATTTTCTACATACATATACCTAAGTTATGTTTCTTAGAAAGTTGTTGCCTTTACTACGTTCATAAGTTTCTACACAAAAGTTTTTACAAAAAAAAAAAAATGTCACGTTATAATATTAATTGTTGCTAGGGGCCTTATTTTAATATATATATATGTAAACATTAAAAATCAAGATTTATTAAAAAAATGCGTATGTTAAAGATTTAACGCACTGTAAACAAATCTTTAAGTTTATTGCATAGTGCTCGCGTTGATTCATGAAGCATTAAAGATATTCGTTCCAGAAAACCCTTCGACCATAGCCTTTTTCTATTTTAGAATGGTTTCACACCAAATCGCACAAACTCGTAAATGAAATTATTAGCAATAAAAAAACAAAAAACAAAAACTTGAATGAAAAATAAGTTTCTTTGACACATACCTACTCGCATTTTGCTCTAACGTTAATGACGCTAACTAACCAACGTTTTTACTATTTGTAGTTACTAGAGTCAATCTAAGATGCCTTTGCAAAAGAATTGATTCACGCTTCCAATAACGAACACAATTAAAATACTTTGTCTTGCACTTGAAAATACAATCTAAAATAGGTACGAAGAGCAAATTTAATAGCATATCTTTTCTACGGCAAGTTGTAGTAAGATTAAATTACTGCGACCAGATTTGATTTCGGATGAAATTCGTTGTACATTATTGGTTTTGTGAGTGCCTACTATTTACAGTCTGGGCTAATTTAAATCATTCTGATTTAGGGATCTATGAATTTGATTCCATTAAGGTGAACAAAAAACCTTGTTTCGTAGGAAATCGAGCGGCGTCGTTAGCAGGCTGGGTAGGTAACTAGATAAATAAAAACATATAAAACATGTTGTATGTTTTTATTTATCCAGTTGCATGAATGTTTCCTGACGTAAACTAAATACCTATTCGTCGGAAATTAGTACTGGTTATGTTAAAGTGAGAATATATAATATTAGTATAACACACAGTGTGGTCTGTGGTATAATGTGACAAATGACACTGTAGACCAGGGCCGATAATTTTAAAAATGATAAAAAGTGAAAAAAAATTATAGTAGGATGAAACCCATTGGAGGAGGAAGAGAATATAACAAAAACGGAATGAAAAATAAATTAGGGGCAATCTGAGGTCGGGAAGAGGGAGAGGGGGAGGTTTTAAGGGTAAAAAACGGTAAATCTCGATTTACGGTAAAACTGCAAGTCTTATGAAAAAAAGTTAAATGGCAAAGTTGTAGGTAATAAAAAGATCTACAACTTTTGTATCGACACTTTTTTCACATAACCTCAAAATTTATGTGAAAAATTCGAATAACCATGTTTTTGGTTTTTTATTTTTATCTTTTGCAAAAAAGAATATTTGTTCACGAAATTTGGTGAAAACTTACCTTTGTATGTCCCAAACATACAGTAAATTTTTTGATTTAAAATATTTATTTTTTCACCTTATTTTGACTTAATATCGAAAAAGAACCCTAATTTTCAATCGAAAAATCTCACGTCAAAATATCTGCTTTTTTAAAAAAGTTGGTGTGTTTTTTGTTTGTTGAAATCTCTACTTTCTGATGGTATAAAAAAAATATACATTACTATGGTAAATGTTCTCAGAAAATGCAAATAATGAAGAAAACTCAAATCCGAAAATTGAATTTTTTTTAATTCATTTGTAAAAATTTACACTTTAATTCTCAAAAACGTATTATTTCATGTTATATTGATAAACAAAAATTGCTAATCGCAATATACTACTATAATGAACAACCAAATAAGTTAATAAATTTAATATATAATAAGACATCTACAATATTTTGAGAAAGTTTTCGAATCTTCTTTTATACCTGATTGACCTTCGGAAAATGTTAGCCCGTCAAAAGTTATTTTATAGAGAAGAGGGGAAGGGGCTAGGAAGGTATGGGGTATGGAGACTATACACATACTACTCGTACATACAGTGTACAGTCTCCATAGTATGTGGCTTACTACCAGTTGAACATGAAATCTTACGTTTTTCTAGTAATTAAAGTGTAAATTTTAATAAACAGCTCAAAATTATACATAATGATTAAAAAAAAAATCAATTTTCGGAATCGAGTTTTCTTCATTATTTGCATTTTCTGAGAACATTTACCCTAGTAGTGTATATTTTTTTTATACCATCAGAAAGTAGAGATTTCAACGAACAAAAAACACACCAACTTTTTAAAAAAAGCAGATATTTTGACGTGAGATTTTTCGATTGAAAATTAGGGTTCTTTTTCGATATTAAGTCAAAATAATGTGAAAAAAATAATATTTTAAATCAAAAAAATTACTGTATGTTTGGGACATACAAAGGTAAGTTTTCACCAAATTTCGTAAACAAATATTCTTTTTTGCAAAAGATAAAAATAAAAAATCAAAAACACGGTTATTCGAATTTTTCACATAAATTTTGAGGTTTTGTGAAAAAAGTGTCGATACAAAAGTTGTAGATCTTTTTATTACCTACAACTTTGCCATTGAACTTTTTTTCATTAGACTTGCAGTTTTACCGTAAATCGAGATTTACCGTTTTTTACCCTTAAAACCTCCCCCTCTCCCTCTTCCCGACCTCAGATCGCCCGTAATTTATTTTTCCTTTCGTTTTTGTTATATTCTCTACCTCTTCCAATGGGTTTCATCCTACTATAATTTTTTTTGGTATCAAAAATTATCGACCCTGGTCTACTGATTCATGAAACTAAATGAATATTTTGAATTTAGATTTCCATATCTGAATTCGTAAAATATAACATTTGTTAATAATTAAAAAACCAAAATGATTTCACTCAAAACAATCTACACAAGAACGCACTAGGCAAACAAAATAAACAAAGGGTCAGTTACGCACTGCTCACTATGGTTTGTTGCCGGATAATTGAATATTAAATGTCTGGATCGACACAAGTGCAAGAAATCGGAATGTTTTCTGATCAGTTATTTAAGGAAACTGTATATTAAATTCAGACTGTATCGCACGTTAAAAAGAAATAATAAAGATTTAAAGAAAAAATAATTATTTAGGGATAGCCATTTTTTAGGGGTTAAAGTATGAAATTGCCGTTTTGTATGGACGAAATCGAGAAAAGTCATTTTTCCATACTAACAATTATTTAGTTTTTTTAAAAACGCCTGAACCGTTTTCGATGCAATTAAAGGTGAAAGTTAGATACGAGTAGTTATAAAGCTACGCATTATAGTATTTAAATTTCTGAAAATCAAAGTACATAATACAAATATACTTAATTGAAGCAAGAAGGTCAGCTGACACATTGTAAGGGGTCTTTTCAACGATTTCCTTTGAAGTAATAGGCACTAGTATTGCATTTTTTTTAGTCAAAAGTTACTTTATTTAGTTTTTGATACAATACAAAAAGAATTACGCAATAATATACTTAAGAGCTATAAACAAAATAAAAAGTGTGAAAATAATCGGCAATTTCATACTTTAACCCCTATTATAAACTAATTTAACTTTAGTATTGTCAAATTACACTAAATCTTATATTTTATACATTTTGAAATTACACGTTTTATTATGTAGGTAGGTACTTACCGTATTTTATTTTTTCAGCCATTTCAAAGCCCTCAGGTCAGCCCTATCAAAATAGTTTAAAAGTTAAGAAGCTTGTGCTCTGTAGGAATATTTACTCATGTGGTAAAAGCAACTAGCTGTCAATGTCAGGTGTCTGTAGACCGACTAAAATTCAGTACCTATTAGGAAATAATTCAGTATAATTAGTTGATCGTTGGCTAAACGATTTGTTTCTTTTGTAAGTGCTCATTCAATATGCTTGTTGTATTTGTGTACAATTATTATACATGCATCTATTTAGGTAATATGTAGAATGATGAATTAGATGTAAGTAGTTCAAATAAAATAACATACTTACTAAAACAAAATAAACGCGAATAAAATCCGTAAATATATCTTTCAATTCAATGTATTGTTTTCGCGTAAACTCAAAAAAAATAGTAACTAAATAGGTACATATTACTAGTTATTTTTATATTTTACATATTACTTATTAGTTTTCTTTATTTAGTTTAAAAAAAATTAAGATTTTCGATAAAGTGCATGGACACGTTTTGGAATACTATCTCAAATTTAAAGTATTGGTATTTGTTACTATTTATAAGTCGAAGGGCGAAGTTTGTCTCGAACTGTGTTTAAAAACAAACTAATGAAAAAATACAAAAATTGTGTAAGCTAGTCTTCTCTTGCATATCGATCATAAACCATCACTAAGTATTTTCCTGCTTTACTTGCATTCCGTGTGTCATGATGTTAAGTTATAAGTATAACTTTGAGATTGCAGGTTTAAATAAGAATTTATTGATGCAGACAATAAAATGAATTGTGAAAGCATACTCATACAAGTATGTGGTCATGTTGCCATATTTTTAATATTTTATTGCTCCAAATATAACCCTTCGCTGTTCGTGAATGTAGTTGGCTGTAGGTACTAGTAAGAGCATGGGTCTTTAGACCCATTTTGAAACGTTGGCACGAACTTAGGAATATTTAATTTACGACCCGACCAGCATTGTTCATTCACTGCGACTCGGGTTGATTGTCGATATTAAAAGTGTCAAGCGTGCGCTGCCGGAAATTCGTTGATAGATTTAATCGCTCTGCGCTGAAATAACGCCACGGCGCAATAGGATTTGATTCAGAGAGTGAATAGGTCATTAATGCCGTCCGGTGCGCCAACACTAAAATCTGGTTCTATTTTCAGGAAGCTTAGATCCTTGAGGCCAGAAATTAAAGTCAATTTGCGTCACTGTTAAAAATATTTGCTTGTTTGTTGAAAGAAATAAAAAGACGGTTTCTTTGAGTGCAATTGATCTAAAACTGAATAAGTCTGCCATGATATTGCAATGGTCTATAAACATCAAAAATATTGACTGTCGATGTGGCACGGATCGAAAAATATGTATATTAAAACAAACAAATCAAATCAAATCAAATCTTAGTGTTGTAGTCGGACAAATATCTAGAATGCTTTAAAATTAAGTTTAAGCTAAGCATTATTTATTTCAAGCTAAGAAAAATCTGATTATATAGGTATTCGTATATCTTAGACTTCAATAGGTTTATGCAAAAGAATGGAGTGATCATCATTTAAAAAACATTGTCAAATTTTTTTTGAACAATTTCATATTATTTAGGTATTAAAGTACGAATAATATATTCAGCACTACATAAACGCTCTCGCAAAAAATTATATAATTCAACTAGCTGTTTCCCGCGACTTCGTTCGCGTCAATTTCTGTTATTATGATCGTGACTATTTTTGCAACATTTTTCACTCATGCTTCGCTCCTATTGGTCGCAGCGTGATGTTCTATAGCCTAAAGCCTTCCTTGATAAATGGACTATCCAACACAAAAAGAATTTTTCCAATCGGACTAGTACTTCATGAGATTAGCGCGTTCAAACAAACAAACAAACAAACAAACTCTTCAGCTTTATATATTAGTATAGATGAAGAATGATGGCCTAATATTCTTTGAATAAAATTCGTATGTCATTCAAACATGAAAAAATCTGGAACGAATTTGAATGCCTTAAGAAGAAAAGATGTTCGCCAAATTAAAGTTTTTGGCTAAGTCAATTAAGTAGTGCGTTATTAAAAACGTTGAATAAAGAGACTGCCTAAGTCTTAGGCAGGTTTACAACTTTTTTCTTAATTATTTATTAGGCCTAAGAAACACAACTACGTATGCTCTGACTCTAAATTGGTGGTGTTTCATACTTTTGGTCTGCAATCATTTTGTGCCGTCTATATTTCTTCGCTTACCTTCCATTTTTTTGCGCTGCCAAAAGTAAAAACTTACTTAGTATTGGAATTTATCATTATATTTTATATTATCTATACTAATATTATAAAGCTGAAGAGTTTGTTTGTTTGAACACGCTAATCTCAGGAAGTACTGGTTCGAATTAAAAAATCTTTTTGTGTTCGGTAGTCCATTTATCGAGGAAGGTTTTAGGCTATATAACATCACTCTGCAACCAATAGGCGCTCTTATTGATTGCAGAGTGATGTTATATGTATATTTTACTGATGCTTCGCTAAGCATCAGTGAAAAATGTTGCGCGATAATAATAAGATATGTTTATAATGATTAGTAAAGTGTATTAGGTACTAAGTCCATTGTTATCATTTATCTAATATCTTATTATTATCTATAGGTACAGTATATAATTACAAGCAATTTTACTTTTTCCAACGTTTGAACCAGAATAGTTTGAGTTCAATTATTATAGACCAACACCAGACGATAAAATAAGACTAGCGAATTTTTATTTTTAATCTGAAAATGAATGAGTTAGGGGAAAAGCAATATTGGATACTTTTCTAAAACCTACACTCGGGCTACAGATAGGTAAGCGTGGGTTGTTCAATGTTCTCTGTAAAACAATACTATTGGACGGCGATTGCTTGTGATCGTAAAGCAGCCCGTAACGAATCCAGTACAAATAGGAACGGGTATTAACTGAGTATTAATGTAGAACTTTTAGCACAGTTTACACATAAATCGATTAGACATCGAAAGAAATCGATTTGACTTATACGCATCGATAATTCATTTACAATGGCTTTATCATTTACCATTCATATTACATTTCAACACCATAAAATATAGGTAACGCTGTAAAATAGGAAATGGCACGCCGAACGTTACAATTATTGTAGAAAAGTGCAAATATGGATGATACCCACCCACGTGGGTACCCACGAATTATCCATATTTGCACACATATTTGCAAATATCCATATTTAAAAAAAAACCGAAAGATACAAGATCCGGTACGCTATTTGGGTAAATAGCGTACCGCAGTGTTTCCCAAACATTGTTCTGCCATGGCCCGATAATTTTCACATTGACCCTTTGTGACCCACTTAATATTTCTAAACCCAAGCTGGTTTCATTAGGTAAAATAATATACATTTATCAGTAGTAAAAATATCATTATACGAGTACACTATTCAGTCACTAAATTTTAGTGCGAAGCATGGAACTGCTGCTTATTTTTTAATTAATAAATAATCCAAGTTCGCGGAAAATGACGAAACAAGATTTTTTACGATGCGTTGATCGGTAGGTATTATTTTTAAAACAAGACGGGAATGTTGCGACTCGGTATTTGATTTTGATGGCCCGGTACCGGGTCGCGACCCGGCAACTGGGAAACACTGGCGTACCGGATCTTGGATCTTTTGGTTTGTAAACTTTTTTAAGCTTTTATTAATTAAATATCAAATAATGGAAAGCAAGAATGGACTATTATAAAGATTATTTATTGGATAAGGGCCATCAAAAATACACAAAAAAGTGACAAAACATAAAAATAATTAAATTAAGGTTGGCAACAACTTTCATTTGCTTGATTTAAAACAGGGGCAGTATCATTTAGAATGTTTTGTGTTTGCTTCGATTGTTTCATGGTTTCGCTTTTTCGGTTGAAAAATAAAAAACCCCTCATTTAGGTACTTGTGAGCAGGACAAGTATTCTTGGCATCATTTTGGATCAGTAAATGTTAAACTTATATTATTTCGTCTGAAAAACTGTACCACGATGTGTGGAGATTACCTAAGTACAAGAAAATTGTATTTTTTTATGATAAACGCGATAGTGGTTAAAAGGAAACATTTAAAAAACTTAACCAGCTAAAATATACCTATAAAAACAAAGAATTCAGGCAATTTTCAAAGTTGAACTGCCTAACATAACATAAATAAATACTCTTTATTGCACACCATACAGGATACATTGTTAACATGTAATACATTTTAAGCTGTACAATTTAGGCGGTCTTATCGCTATAAGCGATCTCTTCCAGACAACCTCAATAAAGGACAATTAAATCGAAATAAGTGGGGAAGGCGGCAAAGAGTTATTTAAGGTAAATATTAAATAAATAGGTTACAAATATATAAAATGAATAAAATAATCAAGCTACAAATTAATTTTAAAATACATATTCTACTCAATCAATAAACATACACATAAATGCAAATATTAAATACACATAAACAAATAAATACATGTAAAATATGACCCAACAATACTTTGAAAAGAACCTTGTTACTAAAAGTTTGAAAGGAAAGAAAGAGAAATAGTAATACTATAGAGATAAAAGATAGGTTTTGAGTTTGTATTTAAAAGTAGAAAGTGTTTCAGACTGCCGAATAAACAACGGTAGAGAGTTCCATAGTCGGATGGATTGCACAGTGAAAGACTGTGAGTAGGCGTGAGAAGAATGAGGAGCCTAACAATCTTTTTTAATTTTATAATAATGTAATAATATTAGAAAAAAATATTAAAAACTAAATTATCAAATAAGTTATTTGTAAGTGAAATTACTATGTATACCTAGTAATGGTTTTGTTATATGCCGTGATAGAGAGTAGCAGAATGTGTACGATTCCATATTTTAAGTTCTGTCCTCCAGGCGGTATGATTTCGTATTACTTTTACAGTTTTACCATAGGTCTATGGCCTCATGCATTCTTCTCAAACCCAGTTCCGCTGTAACTCGCTACGCTGAGGAGCGGCGCATTAATCTGAAACCCGCGTTTAAGCGGTCTCAATGTACTTTTATTGTCAACATTCTTGCTGTTAAAGATTCATATAATGATTATTATAGTACATATTATAATGATTAATGATTACGATTAATCAAGTACAGCATCCCCTAATCAATATCCATATTGTTACTCAATCTTATCAAAAGGGCTGAAGGAATCTATATGAAATTTGGCACGTAGATGGTTTGAAAAATAGCATAACTATCTTTTCATAAAAGGAGTGTAAAAGCGATTACAAACAAATGCATTTTCGATCATGTCGTTACGCAGGCATACGCAGAAATTGTCAAACACAACCACAAACTTTACGCACACACGTGTAAATGCACACAAAGACAGCCTATCAGTGTAAAAGATGACGTCATTTTCATGTAAGCAATGTTAGTGTTAGACACTATCGATATTTCACTATCGATGATTTTAGACAATAATTAATAATAAGCTACTTGACTCACATCATATTTGACGCTAAATGAAATGTTTTTTTTTAAGTGCTACATTTTCAATTCTTAAATTATCGTTTCCATTCTTTTTATTTTGAACTGTGGAACGCTGTCGGCCATGTTTTGATGTAGGAATCTAATCACTAGAGGTCTTTTTGCTTTTGTTTGTACGACCGCATAATATGTAAATTACTCGCAACTGTGGTTGCATGAGTTCACTTTAGTCAGGAAACCTAATGGCGGATCTTACGAGTAAATTTGGTTATGTTGCCTATACGGTTTTCTAGGTACTAAAAATATGGGGATATGTATTTATTTGTCTAATCAGGCATTAAATCATCATTTAAGATCTACTTCAAAAAAGAGAGTAGCTTAATGTGGCAAAAAAAAAATACACATCTTCCTTTAACCCCCGACGCAAAAAGAAGGGTGGCATCATGGCTTCCGAACGGATGAAGTGATTTCAATTTAGTATTTCTTGTATTAAAGGTGACTTATGCGCGAGTTTTCTTAGACATGTTTAATGAAAATCGATAGAGCAGTTTAAAAGTTGTGGGGTTGAAAGTGGGGAAGAATAACCGAATGCCTACAAATATACTCGAGCGGAGTCTCAAATGAAAGCTCTCAAATTTTCGACAAGAACCTATGTACGTATTCAGCCATATAAGTTCTGTTACAAATGAAAATGCATGTTTTTTAATGAAGTAATGTTACATTATTACTGAAATTTGAACCTACATTTATTTAAGTCTCAGCAAAAAATTGGTTGTTTGTAAAGTAGGTTTACGATCGAGATGTTTACGTGATAACGTCTTATTGGTGATATAAGTTTTTGGGAAGTAAGGAATTAATGAAGATAACAATTTTTTCAAATTTTAAATTACATCTTAAACATTCAACGAAAACTTAACTGCACGAGAAAATCTCCATTCGTTTGTATGCCGCTAGAGTGAGAGAGACGGAAGATCGGTCCACTCACTCGAACGCTATGCCAGCCTCCGCTCGTGAGGACTCCGCGTGACAAGTTTCACGGAATGACTGGCAGCGCTCGAGATGAGACGGGAGATCGGTCCGTCTCTCTCTCGTTATACCTGCGATCGCGCTCGTGAGGTTTTGGTGTGACACAAGTTTCTGAACATGTCACCCGACTAAAACGATTTTAAAGACGTTATCACGTCAAAAATAAAAAAATATTATATTCGACATGGCCACATTTGGCTTTAATACAGGCCTTTAATCTGCACCCCAATTCCGCTAATTTACAAATGGCTCAATTAATCGTTGTTAGATCACAATCGTTCATTTTGACACATTTATTATGGTAGTAATGACAAAATTAACGATTGAGATCCAATTATGGTATTTGACCACGAATCTATGAATTTTCGCACAGTTTTCAAGGGAAATTTCGCCACTGCTTGCTCCAAAGATTTTTTAAGAGAGTCAATGTCGCCGTGTCTTTTAGAGCAGGCCATGCTCTCTAAAACTGACCATAATTTGAAGTCTAAGGTGGTTGCTGAGGTTGAGGTATGGGCAAGATGAGGGCCAGTCCTCAGCTCTTATAAAGTCTGGAACGTTGGTTTCAAGCCAAGCTTGGATAGTTCGTGCCTTGTGACCAGGTGCAGAGGCCAGCTGAAAAGTCCACGGTATATTAAAAAAAAACACTTTTTACCTTTCACCTGCTGAGAGGTTTCACAACATGATCCAAGACTGTATCTTGATACACTTTGGCTGAAGTTTTCACTCCCTTTTCACAAAAATTTAGTTTTGTGACTCCTTAATAAGACAGGCTCGACCAAACAATCACTGACCTTACATCTTTCACCTATTCGTATCGCGACAGAAGGCGTTTTGATCGATCCCCTCTCTTTAATTGTAAAGATTGATTTAAGGCTTATCCTGAATATCGACGATAAACACCGAGCTTCAGGTCTTGTTTTATCATATGCGACAGAGTCCAAACGGGTATCTTTATTTCTCGCGATAAGATTTTTTGCTTCCTAATGGGGGTTTCGACGAATTCTGGCTTTCACAGCATTGACAGCCTTTGTAGTTAATTAAAAAGTTGAATAAAAGAAAAGTTTTTATGTAACAGTATTAATGGCCAGGTTGATTCCGACCTCATTCATAGAATCCTTGTTTCAGAGATATTTGCATAAAAACATTCTAGATCAGTAAAATGTTTACTTGTTAAATCTCTAAGTTCTTTGAACGGTATACTTCTAATCTACTAATAAATATTCGCTTAGCCAAAAAAATAAGAAAAGTGCGACCCTATGACCTTGACGCAACTAATTTCATGCGAGCTTTGTTTGAGTGTGAAAGTTTTTTGCTGTAAGTAATTGCTGTTAGTTTGTGTGCGTAAGCGGGACCAGAAGCTATCATTGTTCGAGTTACTTTGCAGACAATTGAATTAGATTATTGACAGTTCTAATACATTTTATCAATACGCAGAAACAAAAGCGAGTGTATGATTATATGAAAATATGGCTTATTTATTAGGCACGCCTAAATCTGATTGTTACTTATCAGCTAGGTAGAAAATTAATAGTTCTATCATAATATAAAATGCATAACACAAGTATTTGCTGAGATTTGCGTTGATGCGAGCTTATCTACGGCGCGACATCGCCGTATCTAGCGGGCAGGCGCTCGAGCTCCTTACGTCATTAGCGGTCACGTCCCCTTAACCTCGCCCGCTGTGTCTTTATAACTGATTACAATAAAAAATACTTCACCGACGGAACACTATGCGATAACTGCAGTTTTGGCATTGGAACTACTATGTAACCTCTAAGAGCTTAGTGAGCACTTCAAAATTAGCGGCTTATCAGTTGTAGTTCAAAAATCAGTACCTTCTTAAAACTAATAAGTATTATTTTTGTAAGCAGGGGCAGCCCCTAACCTTCGTAGGTAACTGCTTTGGTATAATGGTGCGCTAGTGCTTTTAAGAGAGTGAAGGTTACTCTCTTTAAAGCTTACTATCAAGTATTCGACACCTGCAGCCTGTGGCCTATAGCTTTACGCAGAATACCCTCAATGCTCTACGTGTCCAATATAACAACGGTTTCAGAATGTTGTTGGGGATGCCTGTTTTTCAGTACTTACTTGATCATGATTGCTGAGGCACCCACTAAAGACTTTTAACTCTCTTCTTCTCCATCATGCTTGAAAGAGCAGTGTCGATGCAGTATGCAGGTTGCGGGATTGCTCTCACCTCGCCTATGATTCACCATTTTACCAGGACGCTGGTCAAGAGGAACACAGATTAGCTGATGCATGGTTACTACCTATGTGATGTCAGCGATCAGCTTATTTAGTGTTAGGTATTTGGAATTCCGGGATGTTCAATACAAAAGTGCAACTTAGGCTTAATGCCATCTCAGTATGAGTTATTGAAGAAAACTTGTTCAAGGTAGATGATAAGAATTAATCAAATATTAGCCAAATCAGTATGTCACAGTTATGATATCGAACCATTAGAACTCGTATTTGATCTTACAATTTATTATTGTAGAGCTATTTTGAAAGAACGGGTTGACAGCGGTGCCTATGTAACTGTGTTCCTTAAGTGTCTCAAACGAATTCAGAACCCTGGAAACTAATGAGTTCTAAAACTGTTGCTTACAGTTAATTAAATTTAACACAGATCAAAATAATATACTAGAATCTAATTAATATTTATCAATCTGACCATAATTTTATAAATAGTAACTAGCAATTAACCTAAATTTTAATCGATTTTCCAGTGTGCAACACAACAAGCCAATTCTTTAGATAAGTAGATCTAGACCTAATTTTGAATACTACATTTGAATTTTACATTGAATAGGTAAGTATGCAATCGATTAGGTATTCATACTTTATTCGTCGTACTGAGGCCATGAGGGCAGCTTGCTGCGAATGAAACTTTGGTTCGAACAAGTTGCAAAAAGCAGATGCAGTAACAAAAAGCGATAACCACCGTTGATAAAGTTTATAATAATTTGCAGCTACCTATAAATTTTATTGTTTTATACTTTCTCATCAATGTTATCATCATAATCTACCCACATACCATGTCAGTCCGCTGTTGGATCTATGCCTCACCTAATGCTTGTCAGTGGATTTGGACATTGTTTACCATTTGTGTCCAGCAGAACTACCTGTATCGGCCCAGCAATTTGCTGAACCTTAACCTAATTTTAGTTGTTATAATCATAATCAACCCACATGCCACGTCAGTCGACTGTTGTATCTTAAATGCATGCCATGCGTCTAGCAGATCTGCCTATATCAGCCCTCCACTTTGTTAAACCGTAAGCTGCTGTTACCAAGTCACAGTCTTTACACAAATACAATAATATTCTCTTGTAATAAATATCATTTAGCTCGTGTGTTTTTGTTACAATCTAACATTATATAAACACAAAACAGATATTTCAAATTAATTACCACTCCGACTTCCTACTCCAATAACAAGAAGTAAAGGCCTAGAATGCTGACTACGAAATAACCGAATGAATTAGTTCTTTGTACTCTCTGACAACTAATCTGTTGCATGATGTGTCATACTAAGTATCATATTAGTATAAGCAGAATCGATGCCTACTTAGTCGTTTATTAGCATTTTGAGTCATAAAGTCTAGGTAGGTACGACGTTACATAAGAGTTATCTAACTATAACAGAGATCGTCATCAGGTTTACTTGCACAATGCGTACGCACAGCTTACCTAGAACCTTGCGTTATTAAACTTTATTGTTTGAGAGAACAATTACCTTTTGTACGAGTGGGGTATCGACGCCATTATCAGTAGACGCGTTAAGTAATGCCCAAGTATCGGGTTCAACTATTTAACGTAGTCACTGAGTCGTTACCACTTTTTAATATCTCTTTGTTCGGGTAATCCGACGACCGTGTATTACAAAATACGACTAGACAGTTAAAAATAAATATTAAACTACAATTGAATTTCGAAATAACTATAGTAAAAATTTTGACTGTCTTAAGCGGGACACGAATCTACTACCACCTTCCACTTTGTCGACACAATCGATGCTATGTTCTGGAAGCTCAATGGTCAGAATAGTCCCCAGGTTATTTTAAAACTTTTAAAACTAGTAGTTAGTTTGATGGCAACACATAATAATGAGTAGAATTCCAACACTTAACCAAATACAATGTAACGAGGTCTGGTTACAGTACTATAATTTTTACCATGGTTTAAAAACACATATGAAAAATATTCTCATATGTCATTAACGGGATCCAAACGTAAAATAACAATTCTGGACTAAGGATCAGTGAAATCCATATCTTACACGTACCGTAAATTTATAAAAATTGATTTTTGTAAATAATATATTGCTTACCTACGAGTATCTTTAACTCCAATTAAGGGCAGCAGTTTTCCTAACTATGCATGGTGTACTTTTTCTGAAGCTTCAAAGGACTAGATTGTTAATTCGGCACAGATATGTATCTCTTAATATCTGTATATATGTTTTTAAATCTTTATAATATTGTTCAACGTGGAAAATAATGCATTTAAAAATCACCTTACTGTTTTAAGTAGGCAATAAAGAATTTTATTGAAATACGTTAACACAACTTTCACTTCAATGTACGCAATAATTTTATATTAACCATCAGTTTTTATTAGATAGAATAACCCTCCTTCTGACACAGATGCATGGTATATTCATACAGATGCATGGTATACCAATACAAAGTACAGTAAGCCTTTTAAATTGTACTTAATCGTAGCAAGTCGAGTTTACTAGATATCGCGATAGTGGCCTAAAGGTGTTCTCCATGGATACCGTGGATTGCTAATTGATCAGGTAGATTATGTTTCTGTGCCCCAAGGTGAAGTCTTCGTTAATCCCGAAATTGCCCCAGTTTATTCCACTTAACATTAGAATGCTTGGTACTTTACCAAGATGAAGTTACAATTGGGTATTTTATTTATTTTATGCATTCTTACAGAGGGTTTAAAGATAAAACCACTATATATAGTAGGAAGTATGGCTAGTAATACACTTAGAACTCTTTACCCAAAAAAGTGATTACCTATGTAATGTTTGTTTAATATATGTTTACTTTAAAGTATAAGTTTTGTTAGATTTTCTTAAGTTGGTCTTCTATCAACTTAAAGAAAAGTTCTACCTCTGTAAATCAATTCCTATAAACAAAAATAACCAAACAACCAGAAAAAATCTGGTCGTCCTCGTGATAGTATTAACAAGCTCCAATATACTTATTCAGTGTTTACTATCCATTTACTACGAATAACACAAAAAGACAATAGAAAACCATTTCTGTAGTGTAAGCATTGGCAACTAGTTTTATACGAAATTAAGTGATTTAATTCAATCTCTGCATACATATTTTTTATTTTAGAACTTCTACTAGCACTAATTAAATAGTTGTGTTAAACACAGAGACAACGGACTGGTAGAAATTATTTACCATTTAAATTATTTGCACCGCAATTGTATATTTTGACACATTTAATATGGTAGTAATGTCAATATATACGATTGCGATGCCATTGCGATTCTATTAAGTCATTTGTAAATTAGCGGAATTGGGGGCCAGTTCAGATAACAATTTTTAATGAGTTATTTTTATAAAAATAAAATTTATTTAGAAAGCTTAAATAATAAACTCAGGCAAGTACCGATCATTAACATTTAAAAAAAGTCTTATTGCACTATAAGAGTTTTCCTCTACATGTTCTTAGTGAGTTCAAGGATCCTACCGCTTCAATTTTAAGTACAATCTCATCCCACCGTTTTGCGTTTGTTCGAGTTATTCAACGGCATGGGTAATTCGCACTGCTCCCGAACTAACGTTTCACAATTGTTATTTGTTATTAATTTCACGAACGATACGCCGGCTTTTAATGTTTTATAAATACGACGCATTGTTCTGTAAGCGACACAATACCTTGCGGTGTTCGCGGCTCCGTTCGAATCCGATATGCAACCGGCTGCGCCGTCTAACTGACGCATTCCATACACATGCAAAATGTGGAAATTTCATCTGCACTGTATGACACGCCTCCTAAATACCTTTTGCTAAGCTACAAAATATTTTTATCATACCATTTAGTCACATACCATCTTCATTTTGTACAAAAAAATGACGTTTTTTGCGACCGAGTACCTTCCACCAAGAGTACTTCTAAAAGCGTTTTTGATCAAAAATAATGTGTTACAATAAAATGAATGGTATAGCAATCACTGAAGTATTCGGTTACCATGTGTTGGTGCACGATTCGCTAGGTACAACCTCGTATTATGTATATTACGTTTGTTTAGGTACAACGTACTTTACAAGCGGATTCCGAGAAAACCGTATCTGGAAGCACGTACGCGTAAGATTGGCTAAATTTCAAACGTTAAATGTAATAACGTAATAATAACAATAACTGGATGGTAGCCATTAAACAACCGTTTCAGCGTTTAAGATTTCTAAATTACATTGATTTATTTTCTTCATACAACATTTAATATTTCTCTCACTTAAAAATATTGGTGGTGAGGTTTTAACACAGCATGGATGAGAAAGAATGAAAAGTAAAAAAGTATCAGTGTAATGGCAACATGTCTATATTACCTCCTTAGCACTGATAGTGTTCCTCCATTTAATTTAATCTTGTTTAGATGCCCTTATTCTTTTTTTCTAGTATCCATTAATATCTGTTTAGCTGGCAAAATTAGCTTTTAAAAACCTAATGCGACACACATATCGATAAATAGTGTGCAATCACTATAATTTCAAAAGTCCTGTCTACGAGTAACAACATACCACACTATAGGATATTCGAGAAAAAAACACACTTAAGATTAACCGAGATTAATAAAAGTAATCCTATAACAAAAAGAATTTAAACTAAGTATTTCAAATGGGATTTGAAAGTTAGTAAATCTATAAAATTTCCCTAATTAGGAATGCCTTTAAATTGGTACTACCTATCAACATTGCTTGTATTAGCACTATTACGGTATTGGGTTGAGGTTGTAGTCATTTTGAAATATGATATCATGTTCAGAACCAACCAACCATCGTTCCTTTTAGCGTAGTCACGTCTCCGATCTATTTGTGTGTTCTTTGTCACATTACTATCATCTAATGATGAGTTTCATTGCCTGCACTGACACTTTAAGCTTTGATTCAAGTAAAAGTGTCTCTTTCTCTTCATAAATAATGTGAATTCTACACATAGCATCCAAAGACAATAATTTATAAAGAAAATTGAGATGTCCTTACCTAATCATATTTCTTTTCTACCTACCAAAACAATTATGATAGAACCATATTTCAAAATGTTCAAATTAAAAACAGCAATCATTTGAAATCAATTCAAACAGATTTTGTTTAGCACTTGATACAAAGGTTTTTGTGATGCAATTGACATTTTACTTGTCGCTTTTAGCGAGAAGATCGCTAAATTTATATCAGTATATAAGTGCAATTAAGTTGCTAAAATATCAAATAAAGTACGCTAAATTTATGTTATATCTTTAGTATTATTTTATCTGCTTATCTTATATTTTATATTCTTTTATTCATTAGTGTAGTTACACTAGGAATAAGAGCATCAATAGTAGGAACAGCCTATAAGTAATTATCCCACTGTAGGGAAAAGGCCTCCATCATGAAATTTAAGTGACTTACCACAGCAATGATTGGTACAGGCGTAATCATCATGCTTGCCAAATGCGGGTTGGTGTTTACAAATCCCGAAAACTAGTTAGAAAACTCGAAACTATTGTTGCTCGATCTAGGGATCGGAGATCTTTGCCCGGTTTGTCAAACCACTAGACCTACGGGGCTTTATAATCATCATCTAAAACATGTATTTATTAAAAGCTGTTTCTAAATCAATTGTATTTTTTTGTTATCAGGAACACCACCTTACGAAAGCAGGATTTGTTTGCAAGATAGTAATGGCACTGATACCTCGAACTCTCAAGTGAAGGGCGAAGAAGAATTGACTCGTGTTTATCAAACTCTTACATTACCACCACTCCCTAGGGATGACAATAGTTCCAATAATAGCAGGTTAGAATAGATATGATTTTTTTATGGTCACACTCTAATATCAATTTTATGCATATTAACAATAAAAGTTGGTTGTTTTCAGCAATGAAACTAAAAGCAAATCGAAACAAGCCCCACCAAGTCCAGGGAACTCAGAAATGAAACCACAGTCAACCACATCCACCTCACAGGCACTCACGAAACCTCCGTACTCTTACGTCGCCCTCATCACGATGGCCATTCAAAATAGTCAAAGCAAACGGGCCACTCTCAGTGAGATTTATGCTTATATCACCAAAGAATTTCCATATTTCGAGAAAAATAAAAAGGGTTGGCAAAATTCCATTAGGCACAACCTTAGTCTTAACGAATGCTTCATAAAAGTACCAAGAGAAGGCGGAGGCGAGAGAAAAGGCAACTATTGGACCCTTGGTGAGTAAAAGTTAATTGTATGATAAATTACTGCGAATTTGTCATTATATCTTACAGTTTGTTAGTTTTAAGTTTGATTATCTATTCATGCTAGTCATGTGTGACGCATTTTTTGTTGGTTCTTCGCTGGGCGAATGTACAAGATAGCTGAGCGTATAGGCTATCCAGCTACATCACTTTATGGTCTCAGCGAAATGCTAGCGGATCAAATATTTGTTATGTACGTAAAGATAAGGGCTGTGAGTGTAGTATTGTTATAGATCCTCAATGCGGCGATATGTTCGAGAACGGGAACTTTAGAAGACGACGAAGGATGAAGAGGCCATTTCGTGCGACGCCATATTCAAAAACGCTGTTCGGGGATGGATACCATGTGGCCCATGTTGCTCAGCATGTTCCTCCTCATATGCAGCCTCTTCCGTTGGGAGCTAGGAACTATTTTGGATCGGGATCACCATATCCTCCGTCTTACCCAAGATACGACACGTAAGTTACTTTTTCTTTTACTATAATCTATATATCATCACATCACATCGCATCACGCGTAAACGGCTGGACCGATTTCGCAAATTTTTTTTTTGTTTTGTTTGTTATTGTCAGAAGAAGGTTCTTATGAAAGAAAAAAATAAGAAAATTTAAGAATACTTAACCACCATATCAAAATTATTTCTAATGTAACTTTAGCGCTTTTGACAATATAAATTTTTTTAACCTCCTAAGACCCAGAAAAAAAATTAAATCATAGTGTATAAAATTTTGCACAAATTAAATATTGGCCTTGAGTCCTAGACATTGTTTTTGTTATATATTTTTTACACCAGATTTTTTTTTGATGTTTCTTATAAATTTTATGTGTCTTTTGGAATGGTATAGCTAAGGTTTAAAGCAGCCATCTTTTGTTCAAAAAATTTCACATTCAGTTTCAAACCAATAAAACTTTAAGCGCAATAAATAAAAAATTCAACATTTTAAATAATTATTTATTCGAAATAATTATAAACTTTAACAATTAAAACTTCTAGAAACAGTATTATAAGTAATAAACACAAAAAAACACTTATGATTCAATAAACTCTTCTTAAATAAACTTCTTAATTAGCAGCATCTTATATAGATTAAATCACAATTATCAGCCTTTTCTTTACTCAGGTGTATCCCTGGCCGGCCCCTTTTACGCGAATGTGTTTCTTCCTCCTCTTCAATAGCTTCGTTTAACTCTTAACTGTTTTTTTATATTATTTATTCCGCTAGATCCATTTTCCATTGTCTGAGCGACTGAATCTTTTTCAACGGTACACCCCTAAACCCCTTTCTCTCTCAGTTTCCGATACTGAATCCAAGCGTTGGATGTTGCTAAATCAAACATGTGGTTTCTCACGGAGATCTGTAAAGCATTAACAAAAAAAAGCATTATCCATCAGCACCAACCGCCAGTTAGATCTACCAGGGTAAAATCAGAAAGTGCAAAAATTTTAACAAATGAAAATACGAATAAAATAAAATATATGATAATTACTAAATAGTTTCCTATGTGCTCTATAAAAAAAATCAACTCTTATACGTAGTACAGGTAGTGTTTTGGTACATTTTAATAGAATCATTCATAGCCCTCTGACAAATGGACAGACTGAAGCTCAGTCTTTTTGGCACCACTTTGTTACGGAATCCTAAATTAATATTGTCCAAGTAACTCCAATACGAGGACAAACATACGCAACAACTAAATTGTTACAAACCTCACGATAAAGTGAACTTGATCTAAAAAATTCTGAATTGCTTATCATTTCATTCTGACCAAATTAAAAAACAAAAACAGATTAATTGGTGTCTTCGCGTCATATGAATTTTACGATGTATTAAGTCACAGTGAGACATTATTACAAATTAATTTTAATTATAATAAATATTTACGTTACTCGTTGTCGTGTTTACAAAACAAATGCTAATGATGGATTGATATTATTATGTTCGTAAAGACTTTTATTTCCCGCTTCCGCTGACTATTCTTCGTCTGCAAATGTCATAATAACAAGACCTACATTATATGTATTTGTAGCATTCAAAGTGAACAGATAACTACCTACCTTTAGAATAAAACGACCTTTCTGGAAATTAAGGTGTCATTTAGTTGATAGTTCAATATTTGTAAACAATATAAAATGTAATCTATGTTTGTATTTATGTCGCAGACATATCGTATACCACGCCGTATTACAAGTAGGCGCACCAGAATGAAAAATGTCTTTGTCATACTATGCGGACTACCTCGCTTTCAGAGGAAAATAATTGCGGCACCTCCCTAATTCCAAGGCTACCACTACCTACTTATATCTTGTGCCCAACAGTGGGATACCAAATAGCCTACGTTACTTCTTATACCTCTAAAAACTATTTGTACAAAGTTTCATGATGATCTTATTAAACGTTTTTGCGTGTAAGCGTAACAAACAAACTTACATTCACATTTTTAATATAGAAATGAATCGCTGAATGTGTTGCTAACCGCAAATCGCGAGCACAACTGAACCGATTACACATTTTTTTTTTAAATATTCCTTGTAGTACGAGAATTACTTCACAGAGATTTTTTTTTATAATTGCCCGAAAATGTCGAAAAGCAACAATTGTCTATACTCCTTCGTATTTCTCGTACTACGAAGAAATAAAGCAACATTCTGTCATAGTTATTAGTTTCAGGGGTAGTTGGGGTAGTAAACGCTGCACCAGACCCATGGGTCAAGGGTTCAATCCCAGACCAAACTATTTATGTGCATTAACTTGTCTGTTTCTATTGGTCTGGGTGTTTCTTATCTTTTTTATACATATATAAAAATTACGCGTCACGTTGTTTGTCCGCGATGGACTCCTAAACTACGAGTACTTAACCGATTTTAATCAAATTTGCACACCGTGTGCATTTTGATTCAACTTAAAAGATAGGATAGCTTACATTTCAATATAAAGTCGCTATATTATTTTATTGCAAATTTTCTGTGTAACATGGTAAGGTAAACGCCATATTGGATGCCAATGACATTGTGTGACGTCTTACGTCAAAATACAATTATATTATTCTGAGGCGATACGAAGTACGCGGGGTCAGCTAGTATTTAAATGAAATATATATTTGTTATTAAAATTATTAAAAAATATATACGAGTAAGTAGATACTTATTTAATTTTGGGAAGAAATGATTAGGTAAATGTGGCCTAATGTGGCATGTCTTGAAATATTGTTTTAGATATAGTTTAAGTAAATTTTGACCATAAGATCACTGTCTCTGAGGCGAAGTGCAAGGAACAAAAATGCGATTGGGTTCGACCTATCATTGGCTGGTCAGGTAGAATGGGCGGGGTCAGCTTACTTATATCAGCTACATTCATTAACGGTGAATTACGTCGCATGAAGCTGTAACGGCCTTCTGCCACAGCATAGGTCCTTTCAAAATAAAAATACGTCGCATCTCAAGGTTGACCAGTTATTGAGACCCAGTATTTTTGTCTTTACATCACAAAATTCCTTATGTTACTAAATTTTGAGGTACTTCATATATTTGTATTATTTAACTAAAATATGTACATTCATAAACATTTTACATAAATAATGTGGCTAAACTAAGTAGTAATGGTTTACTCAAATAATGGATTATACAAATTAAGTTAAAGTGGTGTAAGTCTCGCGTCGCGGTTTTTCGCAACAATTATTAAACATAATAATAGTAATACAATAATCATTGTCTGTCCAAATATTTTACAAAGAAATATATTTTTTTTATCTTGTCATATTGAAGTTATCAAAAGGTCAAGTATAAAAACTAGCTTAAAACATTGTTCTTCATAATATTTGTTAGTGAACTATGTACGATATTCCTTAATACGATATTTTTTTCATTTACAATGCCTCCAGTAAAAATGTTTTATTGTTAAAGTGAAATTAAGAAGGTTAATAATTATTAATAGAGTCAGAATTCTTTAGAAAAACTTTTTGTTTTCTTTCTTTTCCTCACTGATTTTCCACAAAGTACTTAGATGTTTTGTTTTTAAATACCTGAGTACTGTATGACAAAACAATAGATATTTCTATCAAGGGGTACCACCTACGCCTTTCAGTGTTTTCGTGAATCAGTCTTTCTCCAAGAAATGGCAAAACGCTACATTAAGGATCGGATCGATCTAAAAGTAAATTATTCGTTTGATACCCGTATTTTAATTTTATTTAAAGAAAAGCGAGAAAATGGCTCGCCATCAGTGACGTATTTTTATATTTTACTAGCGGACATTCTTACATTCTCCTCAAAAAAATAGAACAAAAAAAGAATTTGCGGAATCGGTCCAGCCGTTCACGCGTGATGCGATGACCAAATGAAATAGGGATTCATATAGACTAGACGGCGGTGTTTTTCGTATCACCTATTCTAACGAAATTAGAACACTCCTTCGTATATCAGTTTGTATGGGAATATATTTTTTTAAATAATCTTCATCACAATTCTCATATAATTTCTCATCGTTCAAACCTTTGCTAAACTACCCCAAATACTTTAAGTCTAAAATTAGCCAAATCGGTCTAGCCGTTCTCGAGTTTAAGCGAGAAAGAGAAGCTGTTCATAAGCAATTTATAATTATATACAGGCTGAAACCAGCCTATGGTGAAATTTGATATCATCATTTTAATTTTTTATATTTTCATACAAACTAAAACTTTGAGATTCCGATTTGCATGAAAATGTTTTTTTCATATGATGAGATCAAATTTCTGACTACACCATAGTATTTATTATGAACTAGCTGTTCCCCGCGACTTCGTCCGCGTCAGTTTCCGTTATTATGATGGCGATTATTTTTGCAACATTTTTCACTCATGCTTTGCTCCTACTGGTTGCAGCGTGATGTTTTATAGCTTAAAACCTTCGTGAATAAATGGACTATCCAACACAAAAAGAATTTTTCAAATCGGACCAGTACTTCCTGAGATTAGCGCGTTCAAACAAACAAACAAACTCTTCAGCTTTATAATATTAAGTATAGATATGTTACCATAGGCTAATTTCGGCTAGTTAAATAAAATAAATAAATAATACCAAACCTAACACCCTGTATTAAAGATGAAGATGATAAGGTCTCCGTTGAACTCTATAATTTTGTTCATCGTTTTGAGATGTGAAATCTCACTGTTCCGCACTATTAAAAACTGGAGGGTGCCGGATTATTGGAATGTTCGGAATTTCGGATTACTGGATTATAGTGAAAAAGTAATGAATAAAATAAAAAATGAATGTAATGTAAAATAAACTTAAACGTACATTATGTAATTAACTTGTTTTAAAATTATAAAAATGTTTTGTGGTTAGAATTGCTAGTCGACGGACGCAGCGACCGAAGCGCACAGGTATAGAGGGGCGAGGGAGGCGTGGGCGGAGGGTGCCGGAATATTGGAGGTGCCAATCTATCGAAGTGACGGATTAGTGAGATTACACTGAACTACTAACAACTATATTTAAAAAAGAAAATCCATCATCAAATACTTCGGAAAATGTGATTCTAGAGTCAAAAACCAAATCTGTTTAAGTTACCCCAAAGCACCGTACCGTACTAAATTATATCCTTATCTATTTTTTAAGAAGATTTGTTTCTTAAATTTTAAAGACCAAAGCTATTGAAATGTATGCCAGGAAGATAGCTTTAGGAGATTATAAGAAGTAAGAAAACCGGCCAAGTGCGAGTCGGACTCGTGCACTGAGGGTTCCGTACCAACTTTAGCTGAGTTTTCACTGCATTTCTGTATCATCGGATAAGGTCGTGCCTTTTGAAATTGCTTCATATTGACTACAATTGCTATCTTTGATGTTTTCATTATTGTAGTCGTTTTTTCAATTGGTATAAAGGACTGACTGCAAGATTGCTAGTATTCGGGTACAGTATTTGCCAGGCTAACATTCCATGTCTTTATGCATACCATAATGTAAGATCTAGACTAAATGAGCTATCTCGTCATATGACTCTATCTATATACATCGATGGGTCCTCTGTATTTAAGGACCAAAATGCAAAATTGTTAATTACGAAAAGGCTTATAATGCTCTGCTGACTGCTCAATATCTGCAGTGACCCAGATCTGTTGGCAAATGCACTTATTGGCATCGTAAGGTCAGCTATAATATCAAATTCGGAAACCACACCTATCCCAGGTAAAATCAGGATCTTGAAACCATGGATGACGCTTGGGGTTATACGGTGTATAAAACTATGAAACAACATGCAGATGAATCTAAGATCAAATAAACAAAATGAAACTTTAAAAATCACATATAAGGGTTTTCGTAATTACTGTACTAATCTTATTAAAAAACTATAAAAAGAGAGTATAATAAAAAACAAATAAACTTATCAATAAATCAACTTTGGTCTACTATCAATAACATCACTCAATATAAATCACCTAAATCAACAAGTGGTGAACTTCTAGGAAAAGATGAATCACCTCAGACTTCTGTCAATCATGTAAATAATTTTTTCGTCAATATTGGGAAAAGTTTAGCAGAAGTTATACTAGAGCGAGTTAGAAAACCACTAAACCATCCTAGGGATCCACCACCCATCCACCATCGTCTTTTGCTCTGTTAGATACGGATATGCCAGAGGTTGATCGTATTCTCATGGGCCTGGAATCCGAGTCTGCTCCTGGTTGGGATGGAATTAACGCGAAATTCATAAAGTTTTCAAGGAGTTTCCTAGTCCCGCATATCACTACCTTGGCAAACCTCTGCTTTCATACAGGTATCTTTCCTAAAGCATTTAAAAATCCATTGTAACCCCGGTGCACAAGGGTGGAGACAAATTTAATGTCAATAACTACAGGCCCATATCTGTGCTTACCTCAATGTCAAAAATTTTGGAAAAACTGATGAATAACAGGCTAGTAAGTTTCATTAATAAATTTAAAATCTTGTCAGATTCCCAGTCTGGCTTTAGAAAGGAAATGTCTACTGAGGATGCCATTCTGGATCTTACTTCTGCTATTGTTAGGGAAATAGATGGGGGTAGGAAGGGGGGTCTTCTTGGACCTAAAGAAAGCATTTGACACCGTGGCTGTACCCACCCTTGTATACAGGCTGGAGAGCATCGGCATTCAGGGCACAGCCTTATCTCTCTATAGTAGCTACCTGCAAGATAAGACTCAACAGGTCAAAATTGATAAAATCACAAGTTTTGAGGAAAAGGTCACATTCGGTATACCACAGGGAAACGTCTTGGGTTCAACGCTCTTTTTGATCTATATTAATGACCTTTGTAACCTAGCCTTTGTAGCGTTGGAGGACGAGTTGTCTGCTATGCCGATGATACCGCAATCGTTTTTTCTGGTAAAACTTGGAGTGATGTACGGGCTAGTACTGAGTGGGGCATGGTAGAGATATCAAAATGGCTGGACGATAAACTCCTTACACTAAACATATCCAAAACCAATTTCATTTGTTTCTCCCCATCCAACGCCTCACAGCCTGGGACTGACTTTAGCCTTAAAATTCATGGTTGCTTGAACGAAATGTCTATGTCCTGTGACTGTCCAGTATTACAAAGAGTGTCTAATACCAAATACCTCGGCATTACTGTTGACCAGAGGCTCAGTTGGCATCCGCAAATCGAAGTTATAATCACCAGAATCAGAAAACTGATCTGGACGTTTAAGACTCTGAAGCATGTTATGTAGCAAGCATCTACACTCCTAAATAACATATATTTGGCGCTGGCACAGTCTGTTTTGACCTATTGTATCACGGTTTGGGGGGGCGCTAGCAAGACTAATTTTATTGGGATTGAGAGGGCGCGAAGGGCGCTCATTAAAGTTATGTACTCTAAACCCTACAGATTTCCAACAGCTGCCCTTTAAAATATCATTGGTCTCCTGTCGGTAAGGAAACTGTATATCAAAGGTTTGGTCTTGAAGCGGCACAAATTATTGCCTTTTGATCAAAAAGTTATTGAATAAAACCGGCCAAGTGCGAGTAGGACTCGCGCATGAAGGGTTCCGTACCAAAAAGTCCAAAAAAACGGGTTTTTTGTATGGGAGCCCCCCCTTAAATATTTATATTATTTTGTTTTTAGTATTTGTTGTTATTGCGGTAACATAAATACATAATTTGTGAAAATTTCAACCGATTTCACTAATTATTTTTTGGTTTTATTTGTTATTGTCAGGAGAATGTTCTTATGAAAGAAAAAATAAGAAAATTGTGAGGAAAATTAGAAAATTTAAGAAAACTTAATCACCATACTAACTTATTTGTAATGTAACACCTTATCGCTTTTGACAATTTAAACTTCTTTAATGTAACATTATGGCGTTTTACATAACATTGACAGAATGCGCGCTGCAAACGGTTACAATTTTGCGGTTAGCATTTGCAATGTCGATAAATAAATTTATATCTGAATTTTTAAATTTTTTTTTTAATACTACTTTTGAATATTTAACGATCTTCCATTACCTACTTATGTTGTACGAAATAATCGCATATGAAAATACAAAAATGAAAGTTTAAAAGCATTAAAAAACGACATGCTGGCTATTGATTGTTTATTCGTACTTACGCAATAAGAGTACGCAATTTTCAACTTTTAAAGGAAAACAGAAATGATTGCTAAAGTAAAAATAACGAACACGCGTTATTTTAAGATCACTTTGATCAACTTAATTACTCAGCCTTATCGAATCTTCGTGACCTAGTGTTGTAGTTATTGCTTTTATTTATTCTTACAACTCTTATTAACAAGAAAGTAACATTGTTGAGAATGTTCTCCAAATTGTCCAAAATTTTATAACACATCTGGTTTCCTCGTCGAAAGTTTCAAAACACTTTATTTTACATGTATCTACCTACTCTGACAAGGATCACATATATTTTTTATATCTCCTGTCTTACCATTACTGATGTTATTTTTCAGTCTTTTTCTTTTTGAGTTTATCCATTCATGACAAAACTTTTCCAGTTATTTTACGCTGCATATTTTTTTTGGTGAACTTTTCTTTTCTAGACGTCAAAGCAGTTAACACACCACTTGATGAGTACCTAATACTGTAAAGTAGGAAATGACGCAGTTGGATCTAGTTATTAGCAATAATCTAACTGATGGAACAGTTTGATCTTCACCTAAAGAATCATTAATCAGATGAAGGCAGTGGTGTATTCACATGGCGGTTATCGTTAATAGTCATTGTCATCTTTATTTTGAGGAAATTGTTCAATTGAAGAAGCAGTAAATATTGTTTGTTAGGTTAACATTAACTTCAGTTTCACATTTTGTGGTAACTTCATAAATGTTACGTCAAACAGCTCTTACATTTTGACTCTTGTCCCAAACTTATAAAACATTCATATACTTAAAACTTAAATATTTCTATACAAACATACAATTTTCATCTCCTATTCCCTTTGATTTTTTAATTCCATGAGGATAAAATTAATACATACTTTAAATTTACAAAAAATCAATAGGTAACTTAAACAAAAATTCCAGGCTTAAATAGCTTTAAAAATGACGTTACTTCCATACAACCTTTAACCTCTCTGTCAACCCCTTACAACCCTTTCTTGCATTAAAAAGTAGCTTGTGTCCTTTTTAAGGCTTTAGAGTATCTGTGTACAAAATTTCATTTAAATCGGTTCAGTAGTTTTGGCGTGAAAGCGTGACGAGACAGACAGACAGAATTACTCTCGCATTTATATCATTATAAGTAAGGTTGAGAATTTAATAGCACATACGTTTTTAAACACTTATTTATTATAAAACTTTTTTATGACTTGATTATTTTTGCTTGGATTATTTATAGATATTATGGCTCATAAACTTCGTAGATAAAGAGAAGAGAACAGACTTGGCCAAAAATGTCCAAGTAGGTAATAACGGTTTTATAACGGTAACAAATTACAAATTAATAGAATTAGTATTTTCTGAGGTATAAGTGTTTGACAGACGGGACGGACGTTGAGTAGGCAGGTATAAACAGGTAAATCGATATCAGTAACTTGCACCGGTTAACTTTATTTAATTAACTATAATTAAATAAAGTTAAATGCAAATAAATATTATTTAATTATGGTATAGGGTTGAATGCGAAAAACCAGTCCTGAAATTCGGTTGTCAAATTTTAAAATTCTACTCTGGACTGAAATTTTTAAGTCAACCCATTTGCAATTTATTTATTGGCATATTTAATTGCATATAAAATACTTTTCATTCAATAACCAGCTCGGTGAATGTCGTTGTATGGTGGGATCTTATACTAAGAGAAAGACGCTCAAAACGTTTTGTATTTGGTATACCTACGTTGTGAAAAAAAAATGCTTAGCTTTCAATAAAGTGAATAACGTTAATTAGAATTCGGTTTAGGCATTAAATTAAAGTCTCGTTAAACTAAAATACAGTTGAAATATTTTGTCTACGAAAAGTACTGAAAAATAAAGTTAAATACAATTCCTCAAACGTGGCTCCCTTGGCTTAGGCGGGTGGTTTTTTAGTCCCACCTAAGGCAGTTGAATTCTTTATTCACGAAATTGTGTTTTCATCTGACAACACAATAGAATTTCAAAAAACAAATAAGTCTTATAAACTTTATTTCCCGCCCGCGCGCGTCGAAAGATGGGCGATATATTCTTTTATTGGAATGAAAGTTAATACTTACGCATACTTACGCATTTAACTCACTTTGAGTATTTAATACATACATACATACATATTATCTCGCCTCCTTCCCAACGGGGTAGGCAGAGACCAAGGCCTTCCACTTACTACGATCCTGGCATACATCTTTCGCTTCTTCCACATTCATCAATCTTTTCATGCATGCTCGTCGGTTTAGAGTACTCTTGACCTGACCTTTTTTCAGAACATCCCCGATTTGATCGTGATAGGTTCGTCTAGGCCTTCCTCTTCCAACGTTCCCTGTCACACTCGTCTTGTAGATCTGTCTAGTTATTCTTCTCTCATTCATCCTCTCTACATGCCCAAACCATCTAAGCATCCCTTTCTCAATCCTTGTGACAATATCTTCTTTCACACCACAACGCAACACAACACAGTATTTAATATTGTATTGTATTTGGTTTTTTGTCGATAAATGTTAGTGGTATGATGGAAGTAATTATCTGCACATCAAAATTCCCGGAATGATGAAACTCTAAAAAATAAGCGGTGCCGTAATAGCCACTAGTGAGAGAATTCACCGTAAAGCAAGAAAATTTATTGAACTGATCTGTGTGAGTGATTAAGGGGTTCTGTTGTACGAGTATTCTAATGTTTTAACACCCATATTGAAAAAACAAAATGTTAATAGGGGTGTTAAAAAGATTTCAAAGATTTCAGAAAACCACATACTAAGATTTTTTTGTACAATACCCTGGTACGTAGCGGTTTGGAATACTGTACCGTAGTTTGGAACCCACGCTATGACGTGTATGCCAATAAACTAGGACAAGTCCAAAAAAGATTCCTTCGGCATCTTTCGTACAGTGCCTGGCTAGGCGGCTGTTATGACGACATATTACGACACTTAAAACTGGTTTCTTTAAAGGATCGCAGGGTAATGTTGGACAATGCTTTTCTTTACAAGATGATAAATGTCGCCTTTCATTGCCTTGACTTGCTGTCAAGAGTAAATGTTAATGTCCCAATAAGGCTACTGCGTGCATGTCGGTATAATTTATTCGCATTGATGAGATCTTTAGAGCTCATTTGATTTATCAAATCTCATTCATTTTTCTCCCTTAAATAGAATGATTCGCCAATATAATGCAAGATCTCAGGATGCTGATATCGATATATAAATAAATATATAAATAAATGTGGACATCACATGCATTGTTCTAAACCCAATCTGAATAACTATTCAAAGCACTCGTATTTTAGAAACCAGTAACAACGAAGGTACCAAAAACACCCAGACCCGTGATAATGTATAAAAACACTTGTTTTCTACATTGAACCGTCCGGGAATCGAACCCGGGACTTCGGAGCAGGCGAAACCTTGAAAACCGGTGTGTACGCCACTCTGCCAGGTCGTCAATATGTTGCTCTCTGGCCATACTTAAGAGTCTTTATCTTCCTAAGATTGTGTAATGCTAAATTTGAAAAAATATTACTATTGAGTCAAACACTTTCTTTTATGATGTAATATACTATATTGATAATAATAGATTTAGGTTAGGTACTGATTACTTAATTTCTTCGACACTACTGTAAGGTACTTGCTGTTGGCAATATTGCATGCTATTATTACCTATAAGTAAGATTTTGTTTTTACTGTCAAGTGTTAGGTACTGTATCTCGTACCTACTAATGTAAATCTTGTTGTGATCGAATGAGTAAAAGGAAAATAAAATAAAATTAGAACCAAAGGTGGGCCGATCTTGAAATAGAAACCTTGTCCTCGATCTTAGAAACTTTTGCTTTCTATTTTTCGTTAAGTATTGGTGTTTTGTTGTAACTGCTCAAGTTTGAGTGCGGAAAATAAAAAAATCAATACTGTAGTACCTACCTAAATTGGAGAGTTACCGTTCTGGAGAACAATAATAACTTTTTATCGACAAGAGGGTCGTAGACTTACTGTACCAGAACAAAAAATTGCGAATAAGTAAATGTGTTAGGGTCAGATCAATAGAAATTCCGTTGGTGTCTTTTCCTTACGGAAAATTGTCACCAGTTTTATGCAACTAATGACTAATATCAAGGTCGTGCGGAACCCTGAGCTATAGTGCTAACAAGGGTCTATCCATTGCATTCCTAAATTGTATCCAAGCGAGCATTTTTACACCAAGAAAATGTGATAAAAACAAAAGTATTCAAAAATTCTTAGAAGATGAAGCTAAAAAGAAAATTTACCGTTAACATTAGCACTAGACAAAACAAAATAATAAACGACAACAACTAGGAACTTGCTAAAAGGTTCTTTAAGTAGGTATAGGTAGGTAACGTAGGTAGTACAAAAGGAGCACTTCTAGCTATGCACTTTATTCCAAAATAGTCTGACCATCCAACATCATATCAATCAATCAGCCTATTGCAGTCCACTGCTGGACGTAGGCCTCCTCAAGGGCAGGCCACAGTGCACGATCCCCCGCTTTCCTCATCCAGCCACTACCAGTGACCATCTTCAGGTCATCGGTCCATCCTACACTACGTTCGCCGAGACGTGGTCTCCATTCGAGAACCCGTCTACTCCAACGCTCATCGGTTCTGCGACAAATATGGCCAGCCCACTGCCACTTCAGCTTGCTATACTTTTGAACAATGTCCATAACTTTGGTCCTCTGCCGGATAATCTCGTTACGGATTTTGTCTCGCAGCGAAATGCCGAGCATAATATTTCCATAGCGACATGCATATTTCCATGCTTCAGTCGGTGGGCCAGCCTGACCGTCATGTTCCACGTTTCGGCTCCGTATGTCATGATGGGTAGGACGTACTGATTGAACACCCTACTCAACATAATAAGAAGTTGAATTTTACTACATAATTTTCAGGACTTGGTTGACTCAATCGACGACGGGGCTGGGGTACGCCGGCGCGTGCGGCGGCATGGGCCGCAGCCCGCCGGGATGCTCGCCCCACGGCGCGATGCCCCATCAGTCGTCGCCAGTGTCGGTCAACCCGTTTGCCAGCCACCAGTTACAAGGGCAGGTGAGAACTATTATGTGCTTAGTATGAATTTTGTGATTAGTCGTAAGTTTTAAGCATGATGAGGAAATGGGTTAAAAAAAGCTCAAAAATTATTTAATTATTATTTGTATCTTTAATTTCTTTATTGTTGGTAAATAGCATGTCCTTTTTTTCCTTACTTGGTAATTTTATTTAATTTCTATCAAATATAAGATACCTATCATATTATTATTATTTGTATAAAAAAACTTACTTCATAATAAATCAAAAAACGGTTGAGTGTAATTAAAAACCTACGTTTGAAGTGACTCTACTAATACTTAAAGAGTTATTATTATACAATTATATCATAGAAATATGATAATCGGTTAAGAGAAAGAATAAATCGACTGCAACAAAATCGTAAGTGCAGTTTTAGAAGCCATTCTAGTCTAACGCTACGAGCTAGCTACGGAGCAGTAATTAAATTCAGATTAAATTTTTAGTAGCGTTTCAAGAGGCAATAAAGCTGCTTGTTCACAAATTCCCACTATGACCGCCCAATAAAACCTTTATCGATGAAATTATTACCATTGCATTTTGTACTACTTGATTAACATATCAGAACATAACAATATCAGACCATTTTGAATCGTAGTAGATTATTTGTTTAAGACAAAATTACTAATGTACTTACTTATTGATATTGCTTTTCATACTGCCTAGCCAGTGTTTTTGCTTTTTCTATAAATAATAATATCCTTTACCCGGGAGACCCCTTTCATTTATCTCTTTTACCCGGGAGAAAATGTTTAACTTTTAAAATCTTACTTTGTCCTGGGTTTTATTTAATCAATAGTCGATTTTTGTGGAAAAACGCTAAAAAACTTTTAACAAGGTTCATTTTGGTACGCAAATCTTAAACTAATTTAATACTTTATGTAATGTACCTAGTTAGTAGATATAAGTAATTAACTCCTTAGTAACACAAACTTCAGAAGCTTGTAATAATTTGATTAAAACCCTAAAAAACCATAACGATTTCACTATGTGTAAAAATAAAGCATTAAATTAATATTTTGGTTTATTTTCATCTTAGAATAGAACCGTATTAACCACTTATGTCGGAGTTGGGTACGGAACCCTAAAAAATATTAAACCTGGTTGATTCTCATTTAATTCACTTCCCTTATTTGGTAAAAGTTCTTTGTTTTCTATAGTCTGGAATATGATCAATGTTTATTGTGTTTTTTTGTGTTGTCATGAACTATATTTTCATGAAAATTTTCTCCTGATTTCCTTTCAGCTCCAGAACCCATTGCAACCGATGCAGTCAATCCCTATGAATAGTTACAACCCTATAGGAGTCACAACTCTCGGTAAGTGCCTTATTAAGAATGTTAAAGGAAGGCGATTCTGTTGCTTGTATACAAAAAACCGGCCAAGTGCGAGTCGGACTCGCGCACGTAGGGTTCCGTACCAAAACGGAAAAAAACGGTTTTTTTTGTATGGGAAATTTTTATTTTATTTGGTTTTTAGTGTTTGTTGGTATTGCGGTAACAGAAACTTGCCCCGAAACAGTACCTAGTAGGTAAAAATATTGAGACGTGCGAAAGCGCCTCGTGGGGCTTATTTAGGTACACGTAAATAAAACTGATTTTATTATCTCCAGATGGTTCTTCGAGTCCCGGTCCTGGTTACGCGCCTACCTCAGGAGGGTTTTCTCCGAGTCGACACCATGACATCGTAACGTCTTCAGACGCTGCCGTCTCTCGGTTTCCTTTTTGGCCTGAAGGTAAAAATATAACATAGAAGAAATTATCATTTATAAACTAGCTCATACAGTAAAGTATTAAACAGTTCACAGTGTGTGAATCACATTTTCCTACCAACGCCATCATGACTAAGCGGTAGCACTAACTGACTTGTTCCAGACATAGGTACCTAACACAATTTTCACAATTCCTTCTAATAATAAATGGTGAAAATATCGTTGTGTAAGTACCCTAGGGAGTAGTTCCATGTGAAAATTGTAGATGGCGTGAGTTCATGCTGCTGCTTTTGCATTACGAATTCATTGTAGGAAGTTCCTACTAGGAACTCTTTGTAACGTACTCGTAGATGTCGTTTCACAGCCTAATTATTTTTGTACCTCAGCTTCAGGAATAAGGAATTAAAGTAATTAATTATTTTGTATTTTGTTAGGTTTTCTATTTTCATTAGGTGCGGTAATTAATAATTTAGATTTGTCTTTACAAAATGCTTATTGCGATGTGACAATCAAATGAATTAGTAATCAATATTTCAAACCATTTTCAGGGTTACTTAGTCAAGGCATATTGTGGCTATGTTCATGTTTCTGTCTTTCCGTCACAGGTTCATTTCAGAGACTACTAGTAGGTACCTACTAATAGACAGTTAGATAGCAGTAGGATCAATTTCTTAAAGAAGGAAAATTTTAAAATGTACATAGTAGGTAGGTATGTCTTGCCTTTAGGCTGAAGGTGTCGAATAAAATAGGTGGTTTTTAGCATTTGAATTAAGGTAATAAGGAAGTAAAAATTACAATTGCAAACTTATTTGAAACTAGCTGTTCCCCGCGACTTCGTCCGCGTCAATTGCCGTTATTATGATCGCGATTATTTTGGCAATTCAAAATTTTTCACTCATGCTTCGCTCCTATTGGTCGCAGCATGATGTTATATAGCCTATATCCAACACAAAAAGAATTTTTCGAATCGGACCAGTACTTCCTGAGATTAGCGCGTTCAAACAAACAAACAAACAAACTCTTCAGCTTTATAATATTAGTCTAGATTTGGTAAGAACCTAGGTAATAAAAACAATTAGGCATTTAATATAATGTACTATGGTATTATAGTAGAAATAATAATGAAAAGTTATACCAAATAAAATAGTATAGGATTAGTACTTACATATGTATTTAAAATTGAAAAATTATGTGTCAGGCGGTAGGTACTTGAACCCGCATCTCCATCATACCGGGCGCGGTTTTTCAAGTATAAATACTGATATCATAATTACAGTTAAATAATATCAGTACGAGTACCTACGTAAACTTGAAAAATTATGTCTCAGGTGGGGCTCGAACCCGCATCTCCTCGCATGCCGGGCGGGCGCTATACCATTAAGCCACCGAGACCCTGCGTCTCAGCGCGAATTTTTCAAGCATAATTCTTAACGCTGTAAGCCAGCGTTGCTTCATCAAATGTTAGGAGTTTGCACCCTTAACACCCGAAAGAAACATCTTTGCAGATGTTTGACAGTCGGTTAAGATGAAACAGCTATTTATATACTTTATTTGATATTTATGATATCGCCCGGCATGCGAGGAGATGCGGGTTCGAGTCCCGCCTTAGACATAATTTTTCAAGTTTATATACTGATATTATAATTGCAATTAAATAATAAAATATCAAATAAAGTATACAATTACATAGCTAGAATATCGTATAAAGTATTAAAAGGATTGTTTTAATATAATAGGTGGGTCTCCTAGCCCCAATGCGGGGTACGTTCCAGCCAGCAGTTTCTCGCCAACACGACGTCACGAGGCAGTCACCTCCTCAGATTCACCAGGATCTCGATATTCATTTTGGCCAGATGGTAAATAATAAAAAGAATATTCCTTTAACTTTATTGGTCCTTGCAATACTGTCTACCACATTGCACAAACCACATTTCATCTGATATGGTTTGGAATACTTAGAGATAAAACCAATGACTGCGGAGACTAGTGTACCTATATTAAAATATACTCGTATATGAAAAAAGGAAATACTATTATGCACACGAAATCTACATGCTAAAGCAGCCATGCTATAGGTATACGCTTCGAGTTACATTCCTTATTTTTTAAATTTCGCATAGATTAATTGATTAGCAATGATTGAGTAAGAAACACCTATCCAAACTTCGCATTTAAAAGATATGCAAGATTAGTAAGGCTAGTAAGAGTATTTAAGTAAGTACCTCTAATTATTTCAATTTAGGCATTTCAACATTATTAATATTAGTGATATACAGTATATAACAGTCGTAAAATAGGGGTTAAAGTATGAAATTGCCGATTATTTTCCCACTTTTTATTTTGTTTATAGCTCCTAAGTATAGTCATATTATTGCGTAATTCTTTTTGTATTGTATCAAAAACTAAATAAAGTAACTTTTGACTAAAAAAAAAAAATGCAATACTAGTGCCTATTACTTCAAAGGAAGTCTTACAATGTGTCAGCTGACCTTCTTGCTTCAATTAAGTATATTTGTATTATATACTTTGATTTTCAGAAATTTAAATACTATAATGCGTAGCTTTATAACCATCTAACTTTCACCTTTAATTTCATCGAAAACGGGTCAGGCGTTTTTAAAAAAACTAAAAAATTGTTAGTATGGAAAAATGACTTTTCTCTATTTCGTCCATACAAAACGGCAATTTCATACTTTAACCTCTAATATTAGCTAATTTTCAAAACTTACTTATACACGGTGCTATGCAATTTCAACCACCTGTAAATCGAGGCCCACGTTATGTAACCACTAGCTGTTCCCCGCGACTTCGTCCGCGTCAATTTCCGTTATTATGATCGCGATTATTTTTGCAACATTTTTCACTCATGCTTCGCTCCTATTGGTCGCAGCATGATGTTATATAGCCTAAAGCCTTTATCGATAAATGGACTATCCAACACAAAAAGAATTTTTCAAATCGGACCAGTACTTCCTGCGATTAGCGCGTTCAAACAAACAAACAAACTCTTCAGCTTTATAATATTAGTATAGATTATGTATAACATCTTGGCAGTGTTATTTTTTTTTATCTTTTTTTTTTATAAAAATGTAAAATACTCTTTCAGCTATTTATTTTGAAACACGCTGTGACGCGCACGTATGTAGCTGCGTAAGGTTCATTCATCCGTCCGGGGCTCAACTGCATTAGGCTGCCCGCCCACGTCCGACTTTTTGTAGGACCGATAATCGGGCCGATTTTGCTATAGTAGGCAGCAGCATAGTAATACACAATCATGACCGATTTTTTGTAGGACGTGTGCGTTGCTCTATTGCTCTCAGTACGTTCTATTTTTCTCCTACAAAAAATCGGTCACCGATTATCGGACGTGGGCGGGCAGCCTTAAAATAATACGGCTACAAACACAGCGTGTTAAATAATTTAAAATCTGAATAAAATATTTAATATTTTCCAAAAAATATTTTCATTTCTAGATAATAACACTGCTATTACATAATGGTCACATAACTTAGGCTTCGTTTTCCAGGTGGTTTAAAACTCACCGTGTATTGTACCGATACAGTTTTAGCAATATATTATATAATATAATATGTATAATAAGGTCAAGTGACAAACTGTAAAGAGGATGGCAAGCATTATATTAAATATCGAATTATTGTTTTTTTTTCGATGCTACCTAAACCAGAAATAGGGCTGCACCTTCATATTTTACGTTGCACGCGTAACAAGGTAAGTATGATGTTATGCAATCGTTTAAACTACTTTCAAACACGTCTTTTACATAGCACTTTAGCCAAGTCAAAATCCGATTTAACAGGTAAAGTGAAAAGGCAAAAATACATTCAGTTATTCGAAATTTCAAATGTTGCCATTACACAGGGTGTTAGATTAATAGTATTTCAAGCCGGAACTAGCATACCTAATATTATGTTAACTTTAATACATGTTGTCCATACAAATGTTATAGGATGGCCTTTCGAAATTATGCATTAGCCAACAATTTTTAACCCTATGTTTTATCCTTTTAAGTATTTTTTTCTTAAATCATTCAACTTGTAATATGATTTACCCAACACCCTGCATTGCGCTTTAAAGACAACAACTAGGAAGTTTTGTAAAATTAATCATAAATGATCTAAGTATTTCATTTATTTTGGTAACTAATGTAATAGCCATAATAATTTACATGTTTCTCAATATCCTTGTATGGTATAAGATATGTTTTCATGTTAATTTTGTTTTTGTATAGTGAATACCTTTGTATGTTTTTTCAACAGTTGGAGTGAAGGAAGAGGCATCATCTAGTCTCGTATCGAACGGCCCACCGTATTCTAAATGTTTTATGTAAAATACAAGATTGGAGGGAAACAAGACTATGTCCCATTCATTGTTTACGTTTAACCCTTTTCCTGTTAACGTTACACAATTTCGCTGCTTCACTCAACTTGGTCAAAGAGAGTTTTTTTTATAAATGATGACTTTCAATCGATAGCTTTAATAGTTTTACATTTTGGCTCCCTCGGCAAATTAAATAGTAGGTAAGTTATTTGAGTACAGTAACTTGTGACGTCAAAGTATTGCCATACAAAATCTAAGGCCTAATCGTAATTTTACCGAGTACGACAATATTTATGTCGATTGGTTAATGTCATAACTGCTGCTGAATGTAGTCCTTACAAGGTATTTATTTAGTAAAAGGTTTCCTCCGCAAAATCAATGTTGATATGTGTTAAATTTAAATATTTTTTAAATATCCAATATAAATTATATTTAATTATGTATAAAAAAATCCCTAAGTTATTTCTAAAAAAATTCTACTGCCCCAAGTTTCTCATATTTACAAAAGGGTTAAATGTAGAACAGAAATGGGTCAATCGACTGTAATAATATCGATGTTTGTTCAGTGTATAAATGTGCACATTTATTAATTAATCAGTTAAATAGATGGAGTAAAGTCACGAGTTAAATTAAGTACGTATATTTAATATATTAGAAAATTGGTCGATTTAGCAGCAAAGTCGCAACGAGTTGCCAACTAAATTATTGACTGACCACAGTACCTATAATTAATTACATTAACCAGGCCGTTAAATTATGTTTCAAATACATTTAAGCGCGATGTAAAAGATCTCATTCAAGATAGCATACCGTAAATAGGCATTTCCACGGAGTGGTAATTTCTCTAAGTAAGTAATAGTAAATACACTCAAAACTTTATTTTTATTCACAAATATATAGATAGATTTGGTGTATTTTTCAACAGATTAAATAATTATGTAGGACTTATTTAATTAGTAAAGTGGTAACTGTTTTGAAAGGTGGATTAGATTAGAATTTTAAAAAAGGACAATATTAATAATTTATTAAAGTCATAATAATATGATATAATATTGAAACTGCCTCCTTCGTAGAAATGCCTTTTTAAACATAAAACGTACCTTACAGTATGTAAGTTTGTAATGAAATGTAATTTCATACCTACTTTCTTCTAACGCATAAATAGATTTTTATGCGTTCTCTTTTCCATTGTTCTGTGATTCATAAAAAATCTGATTGATATCATTCTCTCTTAAAATATATTATCTTTTATTTCTTTTTGTGAAATAGCTTATTAATATATTTTAATTTATTTAGTATACATCTGTATTATATAACTTTCGGATTCGCCCTTATGGGTTGTTCAATGTGTAATATTAATAAAATTATAATACAAAACTCTTGTTACAATCATAGTTTTATAGCTTTCTTGGAATTTAATTAATTAATTAATTATTCGCCATCTTCCATTTCCATTAGAATAACTTTAGTGTCGAATATTTATGATTAACACTGGAAAAATAAATATTTTTACAAATATATTTATTTACTGACACTGCATATTTCATTTACTGCATTAAATTTTTATAAAAAACACATGTATAGTTTAATTATAAAAAAATCTTATGTAATTTAACTTACTTAATTTCATTCCGGACGCCGAAATGAATTAATATTAATGGGGTACCTACCAATTGTCATACGGTCAATACGTTTTGTATCCATGTATTTGTTAAATATAATTAAATATATTGTTGTACAGCTATCTATTATGAGTTAATTACCAAAACTTTTGTTTTATTTATTTGTTTTGTATATATATAAACGTCAGCCTTATACACTGTTGAAGCAAAGTCTCATAATATCATATTAAACACGTTCTAAAAACCGCTAGACGACTATCCTATCATTGTAAAATGTACGAAATGTCAGGGTTTTGTAGGTACAATGGACCAGAAAAGTGATTTACCTACGTCTTTTTAAGCAGACCAGGCCACCAATTCCGTTAATTTACAAATTATTAATAGAATCGCAATTGCATCGCAATTGTATATATTGACACATTTAATATGGTGTCAAAATATACGATTTCGATGCCATTGCGATTCTATTGAGCCATTTGCAGTTTTGTTAATTGCAATTATAAGAACAATAAAAGGTTTTAGGTTAAAAATTGAATTTAATCTGATTTTATCTCAGAAATAAAATAATAAGATGACCAAATTCAAAATAACGCGTGTTGAGTTTTAAGTAATTTTTATGGACATCATAAGTCATAAATGTTACTTGCGTCTAATATGATTATGAAATGAACTCTATTCTGGCTATTTATGAGCTAGGTAGATACGGTCGGCTAAGAAAGTGGTGAGTGAAACCAATTTTAGCAAAATTTCATGTGTCATTAAAATAACGATAAGGGACTATGGCGTTTTAGTAGGTATTAGTAGCTGTCAGAATATATTTTCATGGGAAAATCAACCCTGTTGTTCTCTGACGCGCGAATTACTTTCAATCCTAGGGTGATAAATCACTTTCTTGGCCAACTGTAGGTACATAGATAAGTTTTAGTACTTTTATTTAAAAGCATTTAAAAGTATTTTGTGTTAAAACGGAATTTTAGTATGTTTAAAATGAAAAAGAAGGAGTTTATGACCTACGTGTTCTGTCATATTCACAACTTTTAGATTTTTGGTCCAGTGTTACCTCTAAAATATATATGTTTTAGATTGTATGTATATTAATTAAGAATACTGAACACACTTTTTAATTGTTTGTGTTATTGAAATTGATGTGAATAGTATGGTAATAAAAGTGAAATAAAGATATGAAACCAAGCTTTATCTATGTGTTGAACCAAGTACAAAAATATTAATAATTCAATGCAAATAGTATATTCATATGATATATCTATCAGAAAAAAAGGTTATTCAAACTGGCATTAAACCATTAGGTACTTACATACCTACTCGATAAAATAGTATTCAAAATAAATCGAGACAATTTGCATGATAATGATAATTGTGATAATGATGATGAGCATTGTGATGATGATGACGATGATGATCATTGTGCTGATGATGAAGATAATGGTGATGATGATGATCATGATGATGATGATGATGATAATTGATGATGATAATTGATGTTCAAGTTCATTAAGTAAACCTATAAAAATAAACGCGTAATACTTTATTTAACTACTGTGAAAAGTATCAAAAAAATTTATCTGCATAAACATAACAAATATTTTCAACCATATTCAACTACGTATAAAAATATCAAAATAATGTATCTGCATAAAAATATCAACTGATATTTTCAACCATATTCAACTACAGGTAAAAATATCAAAATAATTTATCTGAATAAAAATATCAACTGATATTTTCAACCATATTCAAGTACAGGTAAAAATATCAAATGATATTTTTAACCATTAACTTTTAACGAATAATTTTTTTCAACCATTAACACCACCACTTAATCAGATCATATCATACGACCATCATAGGATCACTTGTTCCTCTCTTACCTTTATTGATGCTTTTTTCTACCAGTCCTCTTCGTTCATTGTCAGTTGACAATAAAAGATTTGCGGATATGGAAAGGTTTGCTAGTTAATTAGCGAATTTAGCGGTCCTGGCGAACCCGTCCAACCCGTTCTGCCCCGTCCCCATAAATTTCGATATTTTAAAATATCCTACGACTACGACAACAGAGTTCGCCTAGTGGAATCACGTTCATTATATTGCTGTGGATGTTTGATCATTTAAATCGATTTTTCTATTTTAATTATAGTTAATCGAATACAGGTGCGTTCTTACTCTCTCCATTGCTTTCAGCTCCACATATTATTATATGGGAATGCAGCTTAGGCAGGCTTAACAGGATATGACGCTGTGCAAAACTATTAGCTGAATGCTTAATTGATTGCAGATTATTCGCTTAGAGATGGAGTGTTATTAAAGTAACAATAAAAAGTTCATATCGAAAAACCTAAGTGTATAGAGGGGCCTTTAAATGAAAGTAAAAATCTGTCTAATAAACATTTAATTTTCGTTCTATGCCACCATATAAAATCATCGCCATCACATATTTCTTTTCGCAAATCTATACGTAATTACAATCACCTATTTCTTAAAGCCGCAATCCATTGACGCCCATTTCTCTTAAAATATTACTAAATGTAAACTTATACGAGTAGGTACAGTTAACACCATTAAGCCGTCAAAAGTGAAAACCCTCATAAGGTTTTTTGTCAATTCGTATTCACGTTTTTATAAACATTTATATATAAACAAATAAATGTATACATTTTAGAGTGTCTTACGAACAAAAATCTATTAATCTATTTGACTATAAGGGAGTAACCGTAAAGTCGTGTCATACACCATCGTAAACATAGACACAGCGGGGATAACAGATCGTAGGACGTAAACTATGCACATGCATAACACCGAAAAACATACAACAGTCCGTATATTCGACTACGTCTGTCCCTCTTACTCCTGTCTTGATGTATGTGACAGAGACAAATATATCCGTATTATCAGGCATCACGTTTCATACTCGTAGTAGGGCTGACTCCAAGCTATTTTATAGAGAGAACTGTAAGGCCGTAAAAAAAATATTTAAAGTTGGCGACACGGCACTATTCCTTTTTTTTATTCTGCTTAAAAGGTAAAGGTATTTATTTTGGTAATTACTGGACTTTGTAAGAAATGCAGTGCGTCTTCACCTAAAGCTCCTACTCAACTTTTAAAATGCAAGTCAACTAAACTGCTTCGAGCTCAAACAGACTAAATGCAAAAGAGTATACTTAGTATACATAGATACCATTAAAGTAGGTATCTAAGTAAAACATTCAGACAGGGAAGAGTCGGACATGGCACATTTGAATTTAAAAATAATATATTTTTGTTAAACCATAAACATACCAATGGACTTGTCGATAAATAATTTGGCGTTGTACATTAATTCTAATTAAGAAAATAGGTGCTTAAATTAAATTTACTTAAATAAATAGGGTACCTAAATGTATTTTATAGTTCTTGTAATTGAAGTTATATTAATTTTTTTATGTTATTTAAATCTAACGAAATATGTGTATTTTCAATTCAATAATATATAAAATACCTGCTAGAAAAACCTTACCAATAATATTGGAAAAACATGTTCTAAGTTTTAAACGTTTCGGATGCCAATTAATCCTGTTTCTGAAAATGATTTCAAATAATGGAGTAATAATTGCATTTACGTCCTTAACAAAATATTATAAAGATAATTTTAAACCTAATATCAATTCAAGAACGTACTCGCATACGACATTCAAATTTTATAAAGCAGTATTAAAAACAATAGAAAATTTTCCTCTGGAATTACGGACTACGAACATTCAAATTTCCTCATAGCACAACGAATTTAAAGAAAACATTCATGTTATGTGGAGCGGACAAAGACGTTTTGACCACATTTTCAGACACCTTTGTTCGAAGTTCCTTATTATCCCCCTCAACAAAAGTTTGCGCCGGTTTTGAGGGTAGGTACAAACGATTTTACATCCACCTACTTTATTTAAGTATACAATTTGCACTTAATGTTTTACATATTTAAAATACCTTTCTGGTTAAGGAAGATGTAGAATTATTAATTTTGAATAATTCCAAATGTGTGTCAAAATGACTCCCAGATAGATTTCAGTTAACTAGAATTGTCATTTCATAAAATGTTTGCAGCAATATTCGTTTCAGATGTTTTCGGGTAAATATTGATTAAATACTTGAAATGAATTGATGACATTTAAGTGTTTTTTCGCTCAGTTACGAGTATAATAGTAGAGCAGTCGCGCAGTTGCGAGAGACGTATGTCGCATGTGAGCACAGATTACTAAATACGGTAAAAATGAAAACATCTAAAATTTAATCTTGGTAACAAGCAATCTCAAAAATGTTATCTATATTATTTATGTATAAACCACACTTCACAGTGAGCTAGGAAATAAGTTTAACCCATCACTAATATAAAAGTAAGCATCATCAGCTGATGCTGCATACTTTAATATTAATTAGCAGCTGCTAAGTTTAAATACTTGATAAAAATATAATTATCCCTAATTTAGACGGTCCTGCCATTCAATTCAATAAAATAGTAAACATTTTATAATAAATTAATCTTAATTGAATGGGTGTTGCTAGTTACAGTAAAATCTAAAAAATAATTGGACAAAATACAAAATTAAAAAAAGAAATTATTATAGATTTGCCTACATTTAAGGAATAATAAAATATGTTTACAAAGAAATCTCACTATCTATTCAATTTGGTTGGTTTTGTAAAATATGTATCAAAAATAATTTACATTTAGTAGGTACGAAATATAAATTAAAACTGATCTATTAATTAGCGAACGCACAATTACTTATGTTATTGTCTTGACTATCTACTTTAATTCACTTTGACGTGTCTTTATATATTCTTTTTAAACGCAGTGACTTGCTTCGTGGCTCCAAGCCTAGTTGAAGCAAGCCTCCAGGTGTTCTTTCCACGCACAAGGAGTGACCTCGCTCTCTCACTGGTATGGGGTTGTTGAGGAGGATCATCGACGTATCGTGCGTTGAACTCATGGGAACGTCACTGTATCCAGATGCATCACAAACTCTTGCAATTTCACTTCTTAGTTCAGAGCCGTCCATGGAAGTGACATCGTCTGTATCCGTTTCATCGTCATCAATGTCCAACATCCTGAAAAAAACAAAAGTGAGTAAATTAGGTTAATAAGCTACTTTAAAGATTGACAATTCGCAAAGCAATGTAAGACAGTATCATTCGCAAGATGCTCCGTAAACATTGCATAGAAATTTGCATTGATGAATATGTGTTCGCATTTCTTTATCGCCGGCTATACCGACCTGCCTTCAATTTTATTGATCCTTTGTTTAATTTTTTCCTGTTCTTCACCAACGTCGGAAAGTAAACCTTGTAAGCGGTTATTTATGATGTCAACTGTAGTTTCGAGTTTGTGAACTGTTTCTTCCAAACTTTGTTGTGTTGTTTGGGCATTTTCAAATATATTTTCGTCTAACAATCCATCCTAAAATGATAAATGCACACTAAAAAATTCGGGCCGGTAGGCAAAAGATGTTTTTATTGATAATGGAATAATAAAATGATAGAATAATAATTGCTAGTAATTACTTTTCGCAGGAGTTGGCATCCGCGCTCAGTTAGTGTATTTCTGGCATCTGGATAGTCAGCAAGAGCCTCCCATAAATCTCTTTTTGCTAAACAAAATAAGTCTGAGTATCCCAAAGCTCTAACGTTAGCTGTTCGTCGATTACCGGTTCGATTTCCAGCAATTTCTAAGACGCTAACCTCCCCAAAAACTGAACCAGCACTTAAGGTCGCGAGGACAGTTTTGCCATCATCGGCGACTACTTGTAGTCTACCTCTTTTGACAATATACATCTCCTTTCCAACATCTCCTTTTCTGCAGATGTAATCACCTGGACTGAATACCTGAAGTCGTAACTTAAGCACTAAAGCTTCCAAAAGACCCGGCTCACAGTCTTGAAATATCCTCACTTTCCTCAATGTATCTAAGTGAACTCGAATTGCTATCTCTGCCTTTAACTTATCGGGCAATGATGATAAAACATTCTCTTCATCCAATGCTCCACTCTGAGCCCATGTGTATGCGAACCATCTAATGACTCGCGCCTCCAATTCGCCGCTTACTTTTCTAAAAGCCATGTATTGTTTTACGCCGTCCATTTTATTTTGGAACTCTACTCTAGCTACATTCATGTTTGAGATCATGGAACCAATATTTCCGACAATCGTGGCAAATATTAAAACACCAGCTAGAAAATCTGCTACAACAAATAAATACTCGGCGTCGATTTCTGGCTGTGGCGTTTCTCCGATAGTAGTTAATGTCAACGTGGACCAATAAAAGCTGTAGATGTATTGATGGGCGAGACTTTCGTTACGCGGTCCGGTGAGATTATAAACCCAGTTGTCAGATCCAAATCCTATTGCGTAGCTTATTGCAAAATAAAGACAAGCATTCCAGTGGATCAGAACAAGTATCGCCATGACTACCTGGAAATTAAAATATATACACCTATTCAGTAAAAAATCCATGTAAAATCAAAAACATCCTAAACGTTAGTGAAAAATTACCTTGCATATCCGGAACGCGTTTGGATAACTTGTTGCTGTCTCGGTGCGGTCGAACCACTCCCACATTCGAGGCAGGCGAAATAGCCGATTCAGCCGTACAATAACAGGGCATGGCAAACGTTTCTGAAACACCCAATATTGATAGAATAACAAATCTAAAACAGGATGAATCCGTTTTATTTATTTTTATATAATTAAGTAGACTTTGGTTAAACCTTTATTATACTAACTGAGTCGCAAGATCCAGGTCTCCACCAATAATATGCAATATCTGTAGGTAATAACGATACCAAATCATATCTCCAAGAATCAGATTTCAGATAATGGCGTCTTAACATATTAGAATCCTTTACCATGAGACCTTGTTCGAGGTACCCTGTGGAAAACACAAAATTATGTTTTTCTTATGGACGTTTTAATTTATGTAAGTATATTAGACACATTACATTATAATTCAATCAAACCATCGCGCAAGCCAAAATAAGTCATTTATTTTAAGTGATATACGCATTCAATTATTTTAAGTGACACACTCTGAAATCACATCCTTCCGCATACACTAATACATACATTATATTTGGAGTGGTGATCAATCTATCAAAAGTTCGATCGAATCATGTCAGATCAGGCACAGTGCAATGTTTGTACGGAAAAAGCAACAAGGCAGGGTCAAATGTTTGTACACACGTTAGCTAAATTTGCTGACGCAAGGCGCGGCTCTGCGTGTGGGTGTCAAATTGTTGATTTGTGTTGCTCGCTCAAAAGCAATACTCGTAACTTACTTTGTCGTGTGTGATATCGATTTCAATGGCCCTTGCGGGCAATGGAGCATAAATGTCATTTGTGCACCCGTATACTACTTGTGCTGGCACTTAATAAGGATCGCATCGAACGAGATCGTTAATCGATTAGCGATTCCACGTGTTCATGATGTGGGCAGACTACAGTTATTTGTGTTTTCTTAAGTGATTGATCGTAAAAGTAAAAGTAAAAGTAAAAAAGATTACTGTTTTAATGACAAACTAAATAAAATACATTCGCCAAGCATAATATAGAATTCAAATTAAAATATTTACAAACCTTCATGTACGTGTATAACTGTGTCAACGAGATAAATGGTGTCACACAAGTAATCCAGGGCAAACCACAAAGAGGTAAGGTTGTCCAACTCCCAGAAAACAGCCCGACCGATGACGAACACCACATTGTATAAAATGGCGAGTGACACCACGGCCAACCACTGTATATTTAAAAAATATAAAATCGTTAGTACTAGACATAACTTAAGATAACAATAGATATATAAGAACATTATTCGAAAGGAACTCTGGAAAAATACATTATTTGGATCGTTAGCTACCCTTAATGTTATGAAAAAATACCACGATTAGATTATAAGAGACGGTTCCAAACATGTCACAAATGATGAATAGGTTTATGGAGTGCAGGATTCACGAACGGCGTTTCCATTAGAGTCTTAAATAATTGTATAAGCCTTAAAAAAAATGCTGATCGGATTCATCCTTCTTGTAAATATTTTATAAGTTAGCTGATATCTCCCTGAATGTAAATAATTCTTATTTGCTTTCCAGCGAAATTATTCTTGTGATGTCTCTTCATCAGCCTTACATTTTTATTAACAAACAGAACATACAACCGTATGCTTCAGATTTCTTAATAAGCTATGCGGAGCGAAACATTATTATCAAAGTAATATTATGGTTTCAGGTTTATGTACTGTATCTATAACATGTTTCAAATCCCTCACATTCTGAATTATTAATTAACATTGCACTTAAAAAAAACGACTTTGGCACCTAAAGGTTTTTGAAATATTTATATGTTGCTTACAAAACATACTAATTAGAACCTACTCGGGGTCATATTATTATCATAGGGGATAAAACAAAATATTGTTAAAAAATAATCAAAATAAAAGTGATAGGTACATACGTGATAATGAGCTGGCAGAGTCGGATCAAACGCGAGCCTAAGGCCGCACAGCAGCTTGGATCTCTTAGCCTGGTAAAGCGGTTCTTCTGGGTCGGTGAATGTTTGTGCGGAGAACTTGTCCAAGAACCAATCTGGTGGCTTGGCTCGACCCTCACCGCTGATGCGGTACCGGATATTCCGGGCCAGCCGGGAAATTTGTCGTCGAACCCAACTAGTACCAGTCGTCACGTCGCTCACAGCCTAAGATTATATGTAAGCAAATTAATCAGGTTGTAAATTTTGTTTTGATTGTTCTTGTGATAAAAAAAATCTTGAATAACGATAGGAACAAAAATATGAACATACTCTACACAGTAATGGTCAGTGCTGTGTAGAGGGGATGTGTGCAGGGGAATGCTGAAAAGTAATCTACCTAAAGAAACAGGATATACGTGTATGGATAATTGTTTTATTATGTTTGTGATCCCCTGCAAATAGAAATCATTAGTGAACATTATAGTTAACTTATTGACATAAGTGACATCATACTAATTGAAAAACTATTTAGTTTCTAAATTAAAAAACTCGCACCCTATCGAGTGTTTCTTGAAATTGTAGAATTTAAAGTCTGTACCTAAATATGACTGTTTATTCATATTTAGGCATTTTATTTACTTTTTAGCCTCCTCTCCTAGCAATTTGCCTAAATTTTCTTTTTTATGCATTTTTTTTTATATAAATAAAAATGAATAATCGAAGTGTTAATTGTTCATGTTTTTTATTTCTGTACCATCATTTGTTTGTTATGAAGGCAATAAATACATACAATATACTCGTATATTATTCAAATTTTGCTATGTTGCGATAGTGAATGGTGTGAAGAATAAGACTAATTATTGTTAACCTAAAGTGCTAAACCAACAATAAATAATAGGTGGCAACTCATAAATAAAAGCGTGTTCGTCCGTGCCTCACGCACGCAGGAAAAATGCTGGTTGAATTACCTCGCCTTAGCCTTAGCCTCAAGCTAGGGAAAATTCTCGAAAACAATACTCTGATTGACATTTTTCCGATAAAATTCCATAATTTTGCTATTAATACTTGGATTGGTTTCTTACAAGTGGCGCTTGTACCCAAAATACGAGTAGCTAAGCTAAAATATTTCTCTCCCAACCAGGCGAACGCCACTGCTGGGCATAAGCCTCCCAAAGGGGAGGTTGCCGATATATAAAGAGTGATCATAAAGGTCGATCACCATGATTACTGTCATCGTCATTACACACTTTCATAAGATATCCTTAAGACTTGATGGCATTAATAAAACCAGTACTTTACAAGCAATAGAACTCATGACTCAAATCACACTTTTATGCGTGTGCTTACATATGGAGCGAAAAGGAATGTTATTTACTTTTATTTCTTTTGTCTATCTTTATCTGCTTTTGTCCATCATCATTTATTTAATTATTTGGACAGTATGTATAAACTTACATGGGTGACACGTACATCGCTTATGCATAATTATAAATTTACAAAAACTCATACAAGATGTAAAATTATTTTAAAGGCGGTCTCATCATGCTTTAACAATACGTAGGGATGCAATGCACAATGTAAAGTAACTCAATACTTGCAAAATGATTTGCTTGTGATTATATCTTTCTCAAATATGTTAATAATATAAAAACTACACAAAAAGAGCTCTATTTTTAATTAATTCCGACCGACAAAATTAAAATTTTTATATTTTCTCGGCTACTGGTCAAAGGTGAGTACATACTCCTGTCAAAGGCAAGTTTTACTTTATCTCTGATGGTAAGTAATTGTAACAAAATTTAAACTCTTTAATGGACCTATATTAAAAGTACCTACGGATAGTTGTAACAGAGTATTTCCTAAAGTGTCGTTATGAGCTAATTAAAGTTCTAAGATGATGAAATACAATTTTATTAATAGACACGTGAAGATTTAATTAAGCTAAAGATGTTTTAATAAACATTGTGTTTTAATGTCTGTTACATTTTGACAATTGGGTAAATTGCAAAAGTTTGGTGTAAATTTAGAAAGCACAAGATTTTATTGGTTTAGTTCCAAACATTTGTTTTAAGCATACAAAGGGGTTGGTTTTATTTATATAAATTTTATGCTAGAATTCGTAGGAATTATACAGTACAGTACTAAGCCTATTGTAGAATAGGCTTAGTACTGTCCTGTAGGTAATCATCTGATACTCGCGTGCATTGGTGTCATAATGAAAACTAATGAAATGTTTTATCAGTTAAGTAATGTTAACCATTAATGGAAAGGTTATTATCCTTTTCAGATCAATGTCAGTGTGTTTCGTACTACTAAAAACCTAACACTTGGGTTAGCAAATGTAAATTTGACGTTCTATCTCACTGCTCAAAGCAACATTTCTAAATCATTGATAGTGTCTATCATCCTATCCATTTGTGAAGTCTTTCTTTTAGTTCAAAAATTTAGTTATTACTTACGAGTATTACCCACACTTCGAGTTCACTTTATTATGTTCAGTTTAATGTGGGTAGTTGATTATTGCGAAAAAATTATTTTATTCCTAAGAACCGCATTGTAACCGAGAGCGTGATAAATAACCGTTAAATCAAACAATGCAGTCAATGAGTGACGTCATAGCATATAACAGTTAGTCAAGAAAACGAATGTTATCAATAAATATGTAACACTAGCTGATGCTCAGGACATCGCGAATAAAATTTAGCCTATGTTATACCCTGACCCGTAAATGGGGGCTATCGCTAGTGAATTTGCCACTAGAGGCGCTAGTGTCGCGTGAGGTCCAATATCATTCACTTTGTACTGGTTTTAGCGGAATTTGTTGCATAAATTATAATTTCTTTAATTTACCCGCTGGAAAGTGATCTCCTTCGTAAAATATCGCAAATATGGATTATTTGGCGATTAATGTGAACGCTTTAAAAGCGGAATTAAGAAAAAGCGCAAAAATAGGCAGCCTCAAGAGCAACTATTTCAGAAGTTAGTTTGTTGATATCAAGATAGTTATTTATAAACAATATAATCTTAATTAGATTCAAGATATAACACTTTGTTTCGGCGCCAATCGCCTTTGACAGCTATACCTCCGGACCTCAGTCTACAGTGGCGCCAACTGGTGAGCAAAGAAACGGTAGTCCCCATTACCGCAATGCAATCATGACCACCTTTACAATAAGACAAACAAACATGTGTAATGTGATACCACGTTTATTTTTCCGAGATAAAAAAGTAGCTTAAGGGGACTACCAGAGCTATGTGCTTGCTTGATTTAATTTTATTACTTCTAAACAAAACTAATTCTCGAAAAACTTGAACAGTATTTACCTTAGCAAATTAGGTACCTCTAGTTTTTATTGAATCACAGGACCTAAACTTTTCATTTAGTTGTTTATAAAGTCGAATTTTTCGCTAACGCCAAAAACGGCCGCTTTTAGCAATAATGTATAAATACGAAAGAATGGCAGAATGAAAGGCAGTTAACAGTGATTTAATAAATACAAGAGATAATTTGCTTAAATTATAGTGTTCTAGTTTTTTGAGAATTGATTTTGTTTAGAAGGATAAAATAAATAAATTGGGGGCATCCGGGCAGTACATAGCTCTAGTAGTCCTTTAAATATAAGTGCTATTCTAGATTAATAGGTGTCTATCTGTGTCATAATATTTCAGCCAGATCTGTAAAGTCTGGAGTCGCAAACATCCATCAAAACTTTTGCATTTATAATAATGGCTGCTCTCCGCGACGTCGTACGCGTAATATAATTATGAATATTGAAAACTTTTCTGCGGAAATCGTACATTCATCCAGGATATATCAAATTTCATCTAGATCCTTACAGCCGTTCTAGCGTGAATGAGTATTAATAAGATTAGTAAGAAACATCCATCCTAACATTCACATTTATTAATAAGATTAGTAAGAAGTAAAATAAGATAATTTATATTCATATTTTATTTGTTCAAAACGTTTTACATTTCATATTAGTGTAATCAAAAAATTGTTTATTTTTTTTATTCTGAAAACGATGTAGGTCATTTTGTAAGGATCTAAGTAAAATTTATGACGGATTTTACGTGCGAATTTTGTTATGCAGCCTATGAGACCCTGGCGTAGTAGGAAAAACACCGAACCACTACGCCCCGACCGGGTCGTTCAAACACTGACTGAAATATTTCTTTTTTAAATTAATTACTTGTAAGATGCAACGCCGACCTACAGGAACAGCGGGATGATCGAAACTGTCATCAGTAAAGATGGGTCTATAGACGCTGATGTCACCCATCGCATAAATACCGGGTGGATGAAATAGAGAGAATTATCTGGCGTGTTATGCGACAACCAAATCCCCGTGCGTATAAAGGGACAAGTATACAAAGCAACCGTCCTACCGGCCATGACTTACGGAGCCGAATGCTGGCCACTCAAAAAGCAGCATGAAAATCAATTACACTGCGCAGAGATGAAGATACTGAGATGGGCAGGTGGTGCAACTAGGCTGGACAATGTCAGAAATACACACATAAGAGGTACCTTCGAAGTGGGACCTATCCCAGATAAATTACAGGAGAGCCGTCTGCGACGGCACGGTTACGTTATGAGGCAACCATCCGGCCACATGACCAAAAAGGTACTGGACATTGAAACTAAGCCGAGGACGAGGAAGACCCCGAATCACATGGATGTCCGTAGTAAATAAGAACCTCAAAGAAGCCCAAATTGATAAAGAGACGATCCAAGACCGTGTTGCCTGGAGACGCATGATACGGAGGGCTGACCCCAACTAAAATGGGAAAGGGCCAGGCAAAGAAGAAGATTTGTAAGATGTAACGCATGCTTAGATAATATAAATACGGTAATTTTTCAGCACTGTCAGTATTTCTCAATTATTTTTACTGGTTTTATATTTAAAACAGTCATTATTAGTAAGTACGTGCTAACTTGTAAGTGGATAAATTTTTAGAGACACTTTTTAAGTATGTTATAGTAAAATTATTATAATAATCAAATAACCATTTATTTGGCATTGATCTTTTGTATAAGTAGGTATGATTTTTGAAACCCAAGTCAGTCAGCAAAGTGAATTTTATAGAATATATCCCCGTCCCTCTGCAAATGTTTTTTTTTATGTGACCAAGCCTGAACAAAGACATTAAATGCATTTTGGATGCATCGGGCAATAAAAGCTTTATGGGTTTGTAGAGCGAAAGAATTTTTATAAAGGTTGTTTCATAAAGATGGACATCTAGGGCTTAAAGTAATTTAATCGCAATGATTTATTTTATGTAAGTATTGTTTTATTTATCAGGATTTTTTTCTCCTCAATCGGAAACATAAAAAAATATTTATTACCCAGTTTTATATCCTTAGGTCTGCATTTTCTTCTCAGAATTAAATCTGATCAACGTTGGGCTGTTATTATCAAACAAAAGAAGATTAAAATATATCTTCGCATCAAAAAGAAAACCGAAAAAACTGTTTTTTTTTTGTCAGTTGTAAACTAAAACACATTTTTGTCACATAAAACAGTTACATTACCTGCGAGCAAACGTATGTGGAACGTCTATTAAATAAATTTATTGTAATTGAACCCTTGTATCCTCATAAAAGGTACATAATTTCCTTATCACATTCGGCTTCAAGGAGTATTTATATGGAAAAGGCGTTGTTGGTGAATCAGCATTGCATGGGGCAATTGATTCCACTGGTTGATTTACTCAGTACCTATAAGGTATGTGTAAGTGTCAATTCTAGCACGGTGTATGAATCTAAAACAGTTTTCGTTAGGAATCCTGACATTGAGAATATTAGTAAACAAACCTTGTAGGTAAATGCATGTTTAATTAATGTTAAACATTAATACTAATAGGGGTTAAAGTATGAAATTGCCGATTATTTTCCCACTTTTTATTTTGTTTATAGCTCTTAAGTATAGTCATATTATTGCGTAATTCTTTTTGTATTGTATCAACCCAATCAAAAAATAAATAAAGTAACTTTTAGTTAAAAAAAAATGCAATGCTAGTGCCTATTACTTCAAAGGAAGTCGTTGAAAAGACCCCTTACAATGTGTCAGCTGACCTTCTTGCGTCAATTAAATATATTTGTATTATATACTTTGATTTTCAGAAATTTAAATACTATAATGCGTAGCTTTATAACCATCTAACTTTCACCTTTAATTGCATCGAAAACGGTTCAGGCATTTTTTAAAAAACTAAAAAATTGTTAGTAGGGAAAAATGACTTTTCTCGATTTCGTCCATACAAAACGGCAATTTCATATTTTAACACCTAATATTATGACTTAAACTTCATGTTCACTAATAATGGCTACTTGTGTTCTACTCTTATTTCTAATATACATACTAGAAGAAGAAGTAACCTGCTTCAATAAACAATGTTATGATATTATCGTACCTGCTAGAAATCCGATCTTCATAATCGGGTGAAGTTTGAATAGACGAAATTATAAAGCCGCTTATCAAAACACACAGAGCTTAGATATTTTGAGACGGATTTCATCCAGCGAATCACTTCTAAAGGAAAGGTTTAAATGGGTCAAATGGTAATCAATAATTTCTCAGTCCATTTAGATTTGTTATGGGTGATAGTTTGGAACCCCGAAAGAGACATAGCATATGTGTATGGGGAAATCAATTATTTATACATTTGGTATAGAAATTCGCATAATTGCTAAATTTTAAAGTGAAGCCACGTTGTAACCAGGAGCGTGTTATAAATAAAAAACAACACAACACGGGAGAAATTAAAAGCTGATAAAATTTATATATAATCCTTATACAACAGGAGTTTTGTTGCGGTAAAAAATAGGGTGATACAAAGATAAATTAAATAATAGTGCTCGTCGTTGCTGAAAATATGGGAATCTCTTCGAGATTTTTAAACCCCCAAATTACTATTATATACCTACCATTACCATTTATTATGATGTTTTATGTTTCATGATTGGATATAAGTAGGACGCATGCTCGATTTGAATGTTATTCGTTAACTTACTCCTATCTGTACATATTAGATCAATAAACAAGCCATTAAAATGCAAACACTGGCAATTATGACATCAGAACTCATTGCTATATACGAAATACGAATGTGTTAGTTATGACAATGTACTAAGGCAGCTATATAGGTGCTGATATTACGTTGTTTGTTTTGAAAGTACTTCATTAGCAGGGTGATGCGACAAATGAGTAGCGTCTGTTATGGCTAATGATCCATTTTCGCCCTTTAGTTAATTATCAAAAGAGAAAATTACTCTTTGTCACAATCGAAGTGAATTTTGCTAGCCAAATGACTTTCCAATTAGTGTACTGGTTGTGTGTGGACGATGCTATAGCGTGGTAGCATCTAAGCGCCACTGTATGTAGGTAGCTTATATTCAACCGTCATCCCACTCAGATTCCCATTGCAATGATTGTGATAATTTTAGTGTTTATTAGTTAGTTTGTACAAAAACAAAAATGTATCCTGTTTATGTAATTTTAATGCCGATACCTATATACTCTGTATTGTTGTTCCATAATTTTACATAGTTTTAATCGTAATAGTTTTGACGTGTCTACAGATGTTATCTTGCTCTTTTTGAACGGAATTTTGAATTGTTTAGGAATCGAGACTCATAATAATTTCAAAGTGTTTTTTAATTACACATATACAGTTTTTAGATTTGTCCCTTTACTTGTAGAATCAGACGGTATTGTTTTGCCAAACTTTATTAATGTAAGTCAACGGAAATTACCTTGTAAATTTTTATTCACTTGAGAGTGTCGAAATTAACGCATTTTGCTGCGTATATACTCTATCTTTTTTAAAGTTCGCTTAGATTTTTAACTTTTAACATCTTCAAAGGATGCGTTTCCGACAGTAGTGCGGACGGGCGGAAGTATAGACATTAAAGTGATCCTTTAGGGCTCCGTTTTCTCCTTTGAGGAATGGAACCCTGAAAAATAATTTAGCCCTAAATTACAATTAAGGGCGGTAAGTAGAACTTTCTAGTACTTGTACTAACAGTGTCTGCAAATAATCGTTTAATAAACTTTTAATCCTCTTTGTCATGCATTTATTTAACCAAAATTATTAACAACTGATTACAAAAAAAAATGTATTTATGAGCGTGCTTATGTCAAACATTTATAATTTTGATGCCAATATTAATATGACTTTGCTTCTGTATAATACCATATTAAAGATTGCCCAATATGACTATAAAATACATACGAGTATTACCACAGATAAGATATATTACCTAGTTATTTTCTTTGTTAAAAACTAAAATTTTAAGATTCCCTTCCTCGTGATCGTTTGATTCGAATTAATGTTTCGCATCATATTATTTACGTTTTTATTATAACGTCATGCATACCAAAAGTTGAGGAGTTTTATCTAAAAGACAAATGTTATCGTAAAAAATGTTTAAGTCTGCACACATGGCATCTGACATGCAAACTGGACAAGGATCTAATGGTTTCAATGGAGTGCAATTCATTATTATGTTCCTATGTAAAGTTTTAATTATGAATACTTTTATAATTATCACTTACCGAACCCATGCTATTCAAGCCAATTTTATGAATCGTGTAAACCGGACTCATTTTATATCAACACAGTTTTCGTTTCGCCTTCACATGTTCTTTTTCATTAGATACTTCACTGTTGTCCATCACACAAAAGTCTTCAAATAAATGGAGTCATTTAGACTTGTCGTCAAATGGTAGAGATCAGTATCGGAGTAATTGTTAGAAGGTTCGGTCACGATACCGAGTTAGCACGAACTTCAATTAAAGGAATTTAGTTAACACGACTAATAGGTACGAGAGACGTTAAGTCTCCAATTTAGATAGGTACCACTGTTATTGTTCGACGTTCTTTTAATTTGCACTGGATTGTCTATAGTTGAAGCGACCGTCGAAATGCGAATGAGCGTTTGATCCGAAATTAATAGACAGTCTGTGCGTGTCCAAGGTAGCACCATCGAATGAAACAATAGGCCATGAAGAACGAATAGCCGACTTCCCTGAGGCGCGGAGCGCGGCGTCACGCGTCCACTGTAGCTTCCGCTGTAAATACTGATTGCCGACCACTACCAAACCTAATATGTCTAATTGCCGCTTTAAAAGGTAATGCATTAACTTGATCGTGTTCCGATGTCTAATCTCAATTACCAGTATTGGTGTTTGCAATTTAAACGTTTTAACTAAATTAATTTTTAAGAGATTTTTTCACACTTCATTTTCATTCAGTTTGTCTAGCTCGTACAGCTAGTACCTATAAATAAATAAATAAATAAATATTTTTAGACATGCCTCACTGGGCCACACAGAGCCATCTAGTCCCAAATTAAGCTACTATTAAGTACCCTGTCGTATGGGATACTAGACAACCGATACACTTAATTTTATACTTTTTTTTTCGTAAATACATACTTACTCGTATAATACATAGAAAACACCCAGCCCAGTACAAACAGACATGTTCATGCACACAAATATTTGTACTGTGCGGGGATCGAACCCGCGACCCATGGCTCAGAAGCAGCGTTTCTACCTCTGATCCAAATGGTCGTCCTATACTTACCTATACTTGAGTAAATATAAGTATGCTATTTTAGAAGATGTTAAGCTCCGCTTTTTACTTAATCCAAGCAAAATACATTTTATAAAATTAGAAAAGTGTGTTTCTGAATAATATGACGGTTATTTAAGCTCTGTGTTATCATATTGTAAACGCCGGCGTGTAGTAAAAATATGAAACAGGTAAAATAACGTAATTTGCTATATGGCTGGATTAAACTTGTAAAAACTCGATAATAGGTCTTTACCTATGAAATTGCCGTTCTGCAGTACTGGCTATTTCAAATCAAAATAATATTTTTTTGGCTAAGAATTCTAATTTCAAATTAATTTTATTTTAAAAACATGGAATTCTTTTTCCAAAAGTAGTCATTTGTTTATTGATTAGTGTTACATTTTCATCGCATTTCAATCTTTTTCGTCATCTTGGATACGTTACGAATTCGAGTTATTATGGAATATGAGTACCGTAGTGGCAGCAACGCGGCACAAGCGGCACGCAACATCAACGACGTTTACGGAGGTAACACTACAAACCAACGCACCACCTGTTATTGGTTTGCTCACTTCCGTTCTGGAAATTTCGACATAAAATATGAACCTCGCGGTCGTCCGAAGACTTTGGTCGACAATGACGGACTAAAGGCGATTGTGGAAGCTGATGATACACAATCTACACACTTTTTGAAACAGCTTTCGACGTTAGCGTCAAAAGTGGCAAGGTAAAAAAGCTTAGCAAATGGGTGCCCCACGAACTCAATGATCGCCAGCGCGAAGTATGCGTCGAGACGTGCCTTGCACTGCTCAACAGATACACAAATGAAGGAATTTTGAACCGCATTGTTACCTGCGATGAAAAATGGATTCTGTATGATAACCGCAAGTGCTCAGCAAGTTGGTTGGATCCTGGTTCAGAATCTAAACAATGCCCTAAGCGAAAACTTACCCCTAGAAAAATGATGGTCACTGTTAGGTGGTCTAGCGCCGGTGTGATTCATCACAGCTTCTTACCAAACGGGATGAGCATTACTGCAGATTTGTACCTACTGGAAAGAACTGAACACAATGATGGAGAAGCTGGCACAACCAGCATTGGTCAATCGCTCGTCTCCGCTGCTTCTGCACGACAACGCGCGACCTCATACTGCACAGCAGACGGTCTCCAAGTTGCAAGAACTAGAGTTGGAAGCTCCGTCATTCGCCCTACTCACCAGACCTTGCGCCTACAGACTAACTACTTTTTCCAGAATTTCGATAACTTCTTGGCGGGAAAAAAGTTCAATACCCAAGAGGCAGTACAAAATGCCTTTGAAGAATTTGTTGCCTCCCGTCCAGCTGATTTCTTTCAGAAGAGCATTAATAAACTGCCACTGCGTTGGCAAAGATGCATTGATTGCATGGGTGATAACTTCGATTAATAAAAATAAAAACCGGCCAAGTGCGAGTCGGAATCGCGCACTGAGGGTTCCGTACCAACTTTAACTAAAAAACCACAATATTTTGTTGACTGCAAAAATAACTTTGTTTTTCATAGTATTTGTATGAAGGACAAAGTTGTATTTGCGGTTATTTAAAATATGCTAGATCTCCAAAACTACCGGTTTGATCTCGTTCAAACCAATTTTCGTTAAAAGTATTGTTTAAGATCTACATTACGTATTTTTTTCAAAATATTCACTTGCTTATTTTAAAAGTTAGAGGGGGAGGGGGACACTAATTTTACCACTTTGGAAACGTCTATCTTCCAAATGTTAGACTTTTGGAAAAAATAGTTCTAGGAACCTCTATGTGATTTAAAAAGAGCTTTCCATAGATACCCCATACGCATTGGTAGAAGTAAAAAATTTTTTGATTTAATTGTATGTATGGACAGCCCTTTAAATATGATTTTTAAAAGTTTTTTATAAGAATCGTTAAGCGGTTAACAGAATAAACCTACCTACCAAGTTTCAACTACAAAATGTTTATACTTTCAGAATAAAGTTGCTGTGACATACGGACGGACAGACGGACAGACAGACAGACAGACAGACAGACTTGACGAATCTATAAGGGTTCCGTTTTTTGCCATTCGGCAACGGAACCCTAAAAACTTCATGAAAAAAATTAGTTTAAATTTTTTCTTACAAAACGGCAATTTCATAGGTAAAGACCTAATATTAAAATGTACAGACGAAAATGACACAGGGAATTTACCACACAATAAGACATGAGATGTCAAACCATAAGTAATAATAAGGTATTAAGCAACGAGTTTATAATACACGTCGGCAACACTCCCCACCCTAGTGCTGAATCAGAATTCAGTACTCAACTCCTAGGTATTATGTACGACGCATACTGAAGATCGAAGCCAAACTCCAGTCTTTGTTTTGACGTCTACCATTCGGATCCTTACCTGTATAAATTTGTCGAATACTTCATGGCCATGGCCATAAGATGAACTTGGGTCAACACAACATATAATCAACTATCTGCAGTGAGGCCTATTCCACGTTTTATTCTTCGGGTGGTAGCATGTCTGGTTAATATAATACCATACAGTTCCAAACATGTCTGCCTAACTATGTAGATTACTTCACTGTTTCCATAAGCTTACATCGAATTCAACAAATTTTCCAATTATAAATAAGGTTCACGTCACTCCCACTTTTACCTTCGTTTGTCTGTAACAATTTTAATAGAATCGAAAAGTTACAGTTTGCAATCTGTAAATAGGCGCTGATGGTAAGCTATTTAAGCTCGAAGTAATTCGCTTATATGTGGAACTCTATGCTTTTCTAAACAATTAAACCATAGCAGGACCACAACAGTTATCAAGTTCAACCCGATTTAGTAAGCCAGTATCATAATTTGAACACATTTACAACATTCTCGTGGCATTCTCGTGGCGTGGTATGTGATGATCACACGATGAACCCTGATGCAGAACGCCGGCCGTCAACAGGGACGGTTATCATCATCATCAACATCAGGAGTAGAGTAGAGTCTACAGCATCATTGATGCAGTGTCCAACAAGTAGCAAGCACTACTCAACCAATTAAATACAAAGTGTTGAACCAGATGGTGCAACTAAGATACATTCCAATAGTAACAGAATAAATAACAAAAAGCAAACAATAGACTTCCAAATAATAAATGAAAAATAATAACATACGTTTAACTAACTCCATGACTAATTTCTGCAAAGAATTCGCTTGCTGGTCCTCTTGATAAACCATTACTCAAAGGTTTACTGTTACCAGTTGCTGCAATTTAATTTACCCTAAAGCGCAGCATAACACCATACAGCGATAACAATAAGTAGAGACCTGTAAGCAAAAATCTTTCAGACAAATATCCTATGAGTGAAGTTGATTAATAAGGCACCAGAGTAGAAGATATAAAATTTTATGTAAAACATTATTTACCTAATCTCATTTTAAGTGAAACTGTAATGTTTTTTATGAGAGATAAATTTCTTTTTAGCTAAGTTATTTTCTAGAAAACACTTTCTGTTAGACGCAAAACGGTGTTTCAGTCTCTTTCGTTTAATCCCTTTTAGATGTTTCAGTGCGTTAGAATATGAGTCCGGCATCTGACAGTTCTCTCTATTACGCCAAGGCAACCCAACATTACAGCTTCTGTTGACAAACTGAGCTCCATCTACTAACATTTCAGTAGCTCTAATAGAGTTTTAGCGAGGCTTACCTAAAACGCCCAACGAGTCCAACTTTGACGAACGTCTGTACTTATCGTGCATCTCCCGCAGCAGATAATCCTGACTTGTAGTGCCTCTACTATTCGAGATGGAGAGAGTAGTCTGAGGAGAAAGATGAACACTACGCGGCACGGGGATACTACCATGAACGCACCAACGTAGGGGGGAGAGCGTAGCCGAAGGCTCATTTAGTTTTCCCAACCTAACTTATAAGAGGGAAAAGCAAGTTCATCTTGCCCTAACAGCAACTCAGGTTTGACATCTGTAGTACAAAGGTGATTTTGAATATCAACTAATTTTAAATATTCATTACAATTTACATCAGACATTCTTTGTATCGGCAAACTTAATTCACTCACACTTCGCGCACGAATAGAATGAATTTTATAGTCCATTCTTGTCTGCCACTGTCTTTCGTTGAATCAAGAATTTGCTCGTTATCAGTCCATGCACCGCACAAACGCAGTGGCTCACGGCAACTGCGAAATCCCGCGCGCTTCGCCAATGAGTCGCTGATCAGCGACACCGTCGATCCGTCATCCAGGACAGCACTCGTACTGATTATTCCATTCGGCCTGTGTATGCGTACAGGTACAATTTTCAACAATACTTTCTGATCAGTCAAGTTTAATTGCATGACGATCTCCGTAGTTGCAATTTGATGAATCGGTGGCTGAACAATAACATTGTCGCGTCGATTGGAGACATAAGTTGTCGCGTCGATTGGATAGTGCAACAGCTTATGATGAGCTCGACCACAATTGTCAACGTTGCAATCTGGTGCAGTACAATTTTCTCTTTTCTGGTGAGACATTAAACATTTAAAACAAAGTTCAGTCCGCTTTACGTGTTGCCATCTAGTCTTGCGCAGCGCCACTCGACAAAACTGCCATTTGGTAGCGTTATTCCTCTTGAAATGTAACAGCACAGCTTGCGAACGATTAGCTGAGTTGTCACATTGCTTAGGCTTCACCTGGTCGTATCGTTTGCCTAAAAGGTGGGCATTGGACGTTGTGGCAATCTTCAAAGCTTCAGCCTTAAGAAAATCTGACATCATTAACAAACGAGGAATTTTCCCCTTAGTGATCAGTGGGAAACTGTAGTCTGACCATTTAGATATGAGAATTGTAGGCAGTTTCATCAGTACGTAAGAAACATTGTTATCATGTCACAAATACTCCTCTCGCTTTAAACATCGAATTGATTCTATCAGATTTTGTACTTTTACTGAAAATGGCATATTCTTTTGGAAGTCAGTAGACAAGGGTGGCATTTTTTTGATGTCCAACAGTACCCTTGAAATAATAAGATCTGGAGTGCCAAATATCAGCTCCAATGTTGACATAATACGAGTAGTCTCGGGTGAGGATGCACTCATCAGTAGATCCGAAACTGCATCCTTTGCGGCTCCACGTAGGCACTTCCTAAGATGCCATAAGTTTTCTTTAGGAGAGTAATTGCATACCTCGCTTGACTCGTTGTACGCCTCTCTAAATGGCAGCCATTCCATTGGGTCTCCATTAAAATCAGGCAAATCTCGGGGCGTATATAAACGGCTCATAAAATTTCTGTTTGGCGTGTTTGCAGTAGAAGCAGCAGCAAAATCCTTTAGGGCTGTAGCTAACATGTGCACAGTGCCAGCACTTTCAACAGGCGCTAACGCACCATGATGTGGTGCAGGAGGACACACATCGCTCGGTTGTTTGCCATAATCGTGAGCAGGTTGCGCCTTTTCTACAGTCTGACTGCTTCGCTCTCACCATTGATCAACAATGTGTGATATGCTCTGATTATCACGCAGAGACCTGCATTCCCCATCCTCACGATCAGCGATATCCGCTTCTAGTTGTTTATCAAGTAAATCCATTTCAATTTCAGCCTTTCGTTTCGCCGTCTCTAGCTCCAGCCGTTTCTTCCTAGCCAACGTCATAGATGTTCTCGACGTACGTCCGATTTTACGAAACGTCGTATTATGCTCGGGCATCGGTTGCTCCGATTCTATTCCATGAGGTGGCACAATCGATGTTTCAGCGTTGCTTCGCATCATATTTAAACCATTATTGCTAGCTGAGGATGAACTTGTACCTTGATGTGGCTGAACAATTTCTTGCATTTTTTTCCTGTACACGATGCGGTGTAGTACTACGTGAATTTACCATATTAGGTGACGTGTAAAACATGGATCCCACTGAATCCGGCTCGAACATGTAAACGCCGGCGCGTAGTAAATATGAAAACAGGTAAATAACGTAATTTGCTATATTGCTGGATTAAACTTGTAAAAACTCGATATTAAAATGTACAGACAACAATTACACAGGGAATTCACCACACAATAAGACATGAGATGTCATACCATAAGTACTAAGGTATTAAGAAATGAGTTTGTAATTACGCGTCGGCAACACATAATATCTCCGTTATTTTTTTATACATTCTCAAAAAACTTTTAAATATTTGCAAATAGTGCCATGTCAATAAATATCTTCGTGTTTTTTTTTATTGAATGTAATTTTTTTTTTATTAATTCAATGTGCACGTTTCTTATGTTTTCAAAAATTCCGGAATGTTTTTATAAGTACTCACACATTTTTTGATAAATTTAAGTTGTGATAGCAAACAAGTGATTTTTTTTGCGTAAAACAGCCAGAAGATTTGCTGCTATTTTGTTTATTTTCATGCCCTTGAGATGGAACTGTGTAAAAGCATTTTGTTTTACATCCGGGAAAAAAATGCAAACTTGATAATACCACCATGCCTCTAATTCCTGGTTAGTTTGCTGACCCCAGAAGCGCTCATGCATGGCCCAATGCTTTATCGTAAACAGTTTCTGTCACGAATGTTAAGCAACGGTGGAAGCGGTCACTAATTGGATGGGTGACCGTTTGTAGCATCATACCTTGAGCGCTTTCGAGGACATGTTAAGCCGTCGGTCCCGGCTGTTATCATGAGGTAACAGTGGTTAAGCCCTGTTGTAAAAACGTTCAACGGCGGGGTGATGTTGCCGCAGCGTCGCCCTCGCCGTCCACCAACCCGCACTAGGTCAGCGTGGTGGTACTAATACCTTAACCCCTCTCCTTAAAAAGAAGAGAGACCCGTGCTCAACAGTGAGCGAAAAGTTGTTACTTGCCGACCCGTTCTCCCGTCTTCGCCGTGGTTTGAACTTCAAGTCGAAATTTCCATTACGAAAGTATTTAAACCAAAATCGCAACGCAATGAATGCATTTGGCAGTCTCCTCTTCAAACGCAGCATCGCTGCTGCGAGCCGTTTCTGGCACGTCATATAATTTACACGGTTTTTCAAAAAAGAAGAGAAAAGAGGACTGAACATTAAAACAAGGCAATATTGCTATGTCTACTAAAAAATCCAAAATAATAAAAAACAATATGTGAAATATAATGAAAAATTATCAATTGGAAGACACGCTGAAACGATTTATATGTTTGTGTCTATTTGAGTAAATAAATCACTTCTTCAACAAAGTACGATAAGTTTGATTATTAGCCCTAATATCAACGAACTATAAAGACGGCGAATTTGTATAGGCCCCGATCCTTCTCTTTTGTTCATAACTGTTGATTCAACAGTATTTGTAGGCCAGTTGTTCACCGTAAGGCTTAGCCTCCCTAAATATCGGCAATTTCAGTGAACCGATCATGTAATAGAATCTGTACTCCGTCTTTGGGGTCAATAACCGAGTTTAGAATTCTATGTCCTTTGGCTGCTTTTGTAACCTCGTCACGCTTCTGTTTACGTGAACCTTACAATAATTGTTGGGACGTTTGTGATCTGTAGCGATTTTGAATGATGAAATATCATCACAATTTTATTATCAAAGCACACATTTGCGTAAAAGTTGGTACAAAAATCACTCCCGGTTTCTTAAATTTCCGGGTTGTGTCGAACTCTTTGGAACTTTCCATTAAATTTAATATTTCTGCTATTATTAAATTGACTATCAATACCTTGTCAATTTTTATCATCAAATTATTGATTCCTCGTAACTATACTACTATACTAAATCGGTGGTTTAAGCGGGGAATAGACCTAAAAAACAATATGATGGAGTCTATTCACCAGGAGAGTTTGGCGGCAATAAAAAAATTGGTTGTTTGTAAAGTAGGTTTACGATCGAGATGTTTACGTGATAACGTCTTATTGGTGATATAAGTTTTTGGGAAGTAAGGAATTAATGAAGATAAAAATTTTTCCAAATTTTAAATTACATCTTAAACATTCAACGAAAACTTAACCGCACGAGAAAATCTCCATTCGTTTGTATGCCGCTAGAGTGAGAGAGACGGAAGATCGGTCCACTCACTCGAACGCTATGCCAGCCTCCGCTCGTGAGGATTCCGCGTGACAAGTTTCACGGAATGACTGGCAGCGCTCGAGATGAGACGGGAGATCGGTCCGTCTCTCTCTCTCGTTATACCTGCGATCGCGCTCGTGAGGTTTTGGTGAGACACAAGTTTCTGAACATGTCACCCGACTAAAACGATTTTAAAGACGTTATCACGTCAAAATATAAAGTTGTGTGTTGGTTTTGATTTGGCACGTCTGTCAACTTTCTTCAAGTTTTGATTATTATTAGTTACACTGTAAAAATGTTTCGTGTTTCAATTTCTTCAGAGGATATAGGTAGTATGTGTGTCTTCGTTGAGGTTACTACACCAAGAATTATTATGTGTTTATACTCAGACAACAGATCGTATTGTTGATTATATTCACGAAACATATTTAATTCGTAACCACTTTTAAATTTTCACTTTGCATAATTATTCAAACGTTATATTGCCTGACGGTTCGATCGGGTTCTACCGACCATGGTCAATATCAGCCTGTGAACATGGTCAGTGTAGCCGTGTTTAAAGGAATGATCACTTTTAAGTATTCGTTCATGATAGGTAATATTCTTTTTTTTTTTCAATGAATGTTAATGTAAGTTTATAAATTTTTTATCCTAAAAATGGTTAAGATAGAAGTAGGTACTTGAAGATGTTGGTGAGGTTACTACGCCTCCAAAATATAAGTTACTTATATTAGACAAATTCTTTGAGTGCTTCATTTTTTAGAAATAACGTTTAAAACATGTAAGTTTGTAACGTATCATCCTAAAAATGGTTAAGGCGAAGTACCTGATGACGTTGGTGAGGTTGCTACGCCCCAAAATATAAGTTACTTAAAATAAACAAATTCTTTGAGGGGCTCATTTTTGAGGAATAACGTTTAAACGTGTAAGTTTTTAATGTTTCATCCTAAAAATGGTTAAGGCGAAGTACCTGATGACGTTGGTGAGGTTACTACGCCTCCAAAATATAAGTTACTTCTATTCAACAAATTCTTTGAGGGTTCATTTTTGAGGAATATCTTTAACATATAAGTTTTTAATGATTCATCCTAAAAATGGTTAAGGCGAAGTACCCGATGACGTTGGTGAGGTTACTACGCCTCCAAAATATAAGTTACTTCTATTCAACAAACTCTTTGAGAGGTTCATTTTTGAGGAATAACGTACATGTCAGTTTTTAATGTTTCATCCTAAAAATGGTTAAGGCGAAGTACCTGATGACGTTGGTGAGGTTACTACGCCTCAAAAATATAGGTTATTTAAAATAAACAAATTCTTTGAGACGTTCACTTTTGAGGAATAACGTTTAAATCATGTAAGTTATTAATGTTTCATCCTAAAAATGGTTAAGGTGAAGTACCTGATGACGTTGATGAAGTTACTACGCCTAAAAATATCATTAATTAAAATAATATAGTAAACATATTTATTTGAAGAAAAGATAAAAATTATGTGATACTTTTATTTATCCCGACGTCTTAAACTTTACAGCGTTCGTGGTCATGCTTAGAGTCTACCATAGAACACGGAAAAAAGGTTAGAAAGGCGATGTAGGCGGGGCAAGCGCGCCACAGGGATTATGCGCAAATGCTCATACTGCTGCCCAAACATTAATGTAAGTGTAAAGCGCTGTGATTGGTATTTTTTGACGTCTAGCGACCCTAGTGGTCTAAAAAATTCGCTTGAATAGCATTCTTTGAACTCGTTTATGTGTACGATAGCTTTAATTGTGTTCGGCGACGTCGGTTCTCATAGGAATGGCGCACAATGGCCTTTCTTACCTTTTTCCATGTTCTGTGGAGTTTTTCCATGTATACGTGTAATTCAAAATTATAATATAATAATGTGTACTTTAAAGCATAGTTGATTGAAACAGTTTTCTTTGCATTTGTAAGCAGGCGCGTTGGCTATTAATTATACAGTAATGGTAGTATAAACCAATTTTCGATGTTCTAAGAAAAAAAAAGGGCGGGCTGTCAGATAGCTGTCACTCACGGCACTAAATCAAATGTAAAAGCGTAACAATCCACGGGTTAAAGTTAGGTCAATAGTGAAAAAAACATGTTGCACGTTCATTATTCTATCTTTTATAAATTCATCAGGGTATGTATGTAGTATGTTACGATGATGTTGACGTGGTTATTGCACTACACATTAATTTCAAATTAGGAAAGGTTCTTTTGGAAGCTAATTAAAAAAAAATCGGATTTAAATTTTTCTGCGGATGTACGAGTTTATCTCTTAACGTGGGCATACAGCATGCCACTTTGCTATTTGGTGATGGAAAATTTCATGAAAGAGATATGATCCTGTAAGCGTAGCCTTGCTGGTTATTTGGCTGATATTGTTTTCCATTAATAATGGCCTACCTTTCTCTTTAAATTGAAATAAATATTCGATCTTTTATCTCAGAAACTGCCATTTTTCTTTGAATATCACATTAACACCTCTTATTGGAAAACAGTTTGTACAATATTTAAACTTGAAGAATTAAGTCTTAGGTGGGACTCGAACCCGCATCGTTCGATTCTCTCCTGAGACAATTGTTCAAGTTAAAAAATTAGTAGATACTGATAAAATTCTAATAATTTAAAAACACGTCTTAGGATGTCTTAGGTGTATGAAGATTCTACTAATCGTTATATCTTAGACTTAGGTTGGTTTAAAAGTAAACCAAACAATATATAAAGTATCAAAGTTTTTTAACCGCGGTCTGTGCCCTTAGAAGAATAAAGTAGGTGAAGAGTTTAGTCGTTTCGTATACCTTGGGATATTGGAACCTCTCAACTTATGTTCTTAGTATGTTCTGGCACATCTGCTTAGTCCAATATTGAATATCTTCTAAATAAAATAATCTTCAGACAGTACTTATCCATAGCAAAGTATAACATGTATATCTTTATTATAGAGTGTAGTGATCTAGAGTGTATACTTACGGTGAATTTATTCGTCCACTGAGTATTTTTACATGAGTATTTTTAATACCAGAACAAAAAATATTCTTACTTCTTCGAATGGCTCGATCCCATCTTCTAATCGATTTCCGGGATGCATGTGCAGGGGACTAAGGGGGTTGGCTGTGAAAGGCTTCTTGATGTACGAGAACACTTGGTTTTGGGCCGTACCCTGGGAGTTCAACCCAGAAGGCCCGGGAAGGGGCCCGGAAGAACTGGATAACGTAAAAACTTTTCCATCGCGATATCTGTAATGAAATACAAACGTTCATCCTCATTTTAAACATTGAAACGTATATTTTGTTCTGTTTAGTTTTTTAACACGTTCCGGGACAGTAACCGCCTGTCGACGTGATAACAATAAAACTTCAATTGTGTCTAGCATATGGAAAGGTTGGTTGGTTAGACCTTAAATGTACTTTTGAGAAACATGTATTTCTATCTACAGTTACGTATGTTACGATTGTATACTCCATAAACAGTAGGTACGTTTTACATCATTATTTACCGATCTCATTTGTTGTGTTGTATTAAAATAATGCAAGGTAATTAACTAAGCGGTTTGATAATTATCATAAACCGCTTAGTTGCGTTTTGTCTTTGATTTTGTAAAATTCATTTTTACCTCACAACATCCTTAAGTTTTGGGGAAAAAGTTTAAAACATCAAGAACTAGCAATTTAAAAACTCACGAGTATAAATGGTCATCTCCAGAATTGGCTGTAGAGTTACGCGTGTGTATAGAGCGTCGTGTGTCCCCACGAGCCGCGGCTATGATGTATGCCCACATTATAGTGGTAGCGCACACTTCGCAGCATCAGGATTATCTGAAAATATTATCTGAAAATATTACTTGGCAACTGTTATTACCTATTATCCGCTGAGACTTAATCAGAGCCATATTTCCCCTGAGGCGGTCAAATGATTTGGTTTAAACGTATGTTTTGGTAAGGAAATATTTTTGATCATTTAATCGACTGATTCGAGCAGTTTTATAAGAATACTAGCTGAGGGCAAACGTTGTTTTGCCATAAAAATGATTAAATTACTAAAATGGCTATTAAAAAATAGGAGTTGGTGATAAAAGGGTAAAAATTTAGAGTTGAATGTATTTTTTAATGCCACATTATAGAAAAATAAAAACAAAAGAATTTGTCCAAAAATTAAAACAAAAAATTTAAGGGTGAAAAACCCTTATCACTTAGGGGTATGAAAAATAGATAGTAGCCGTTTCTCAGACCTACTGAATATGCATCTAAAATTTGGTAAAAATCAGTAAAGCCGTTTCGGAGGAGTAAGGTAACTTACATTGTGACGCGAGAATTTTATATATAAGATTGTTATTATTTACATTATATAAAAAAGTATAGAAAGATTTAAATGTTAGAAGAATAGATGATAAAAATACAAGTGTGTCCTAAATCGCAGTCGAATGACTACAACAGAGTACTGAAAAGGCTAGCCGCATTTCCATGTTGAATGGTAAAACTGTTACGTTGGATGAGAAAAGCGCCAGCCCAGATCGCCCAGTCAATCAGGCGCTTCGCTAACTGACCGATGACAGTATTAACTTTTACAATTGTAGCGTATCTGCTTCGCTGAATGTATTTTCCTTTGTTATATTCAAATATTTTAGTAATAAAAACTGCTATCTTTGCTAAAACGTTTCAATTACCTCACAGTAGTTCATAGTTCCCTCATAGTTGAAGTTGAAGTGTATTTGCATTATTTAATCCTTTGAAATCGAACTCTCATAGTTAACTATTTCTTCACTATCGATACTTAAATCTTAAACTCTGTTCCTTCTTCATTGAAGTGATTTGTTTTGTATAATTTATTAGCTTTGGGATAAAAAAATATTTCATTTTGCTCGGTTACTAGACTGATTCCCAAGATTTTCACATATTTATTATCTTCGGATTATTGAATTATTATTAACGCCCTGTTGGTCTAGTGGTTTAAGTACTGGACAAGATCTCAGAGTCCTAAAATTTTCGAAAATCAGCTTTTTTTTTTTGAATGGACAGATATTTGGCAAGCGCTGAGGGCGCGCGTAAAAGACAATCCTGGTTTATCCTAGGCACGCTCAATACATGGAATATTTTGTTTGCTACACTGATTCTTGTCTTGGTGTTCTGGGAAGCGCAACTGGTTGAAACATGGTCAGGATGATTAAAATTAAAATCAAACATACCAAATAAAAAGGAGTCTGATAAAAAATAATAAATACTGCCAAGGGCCTATCGGGCAAAGCGCAGTGTAAGGTTCTGTATTTAACAATTTCACCTCATGAATAATTTACTCATGTGATTTCACGTCGCAAATGCCGTCTTATCCACTCTATTTAGATGTTTCCTAATTTCACATTGTTGGTTAAAATTTAACTGATATACGTTAAGCTTTGATAGTTTTGCTTTAAATGCTACTGCTTATTTTTTTATGTAAACATAAACAACCGTTTATCTTGTAGTAAACACTAGACACTCGCATGAAATTAGACTTTTTTTTCGCGGCTTTAGGCGTTATTAATAGTTAAGTAATCCCATGCTAAATCACAGCGTTCCAGTAACGGCCGGTCCTAATAACCTATCTATCTTCAGTTCTGGCATATCGGAGATAGAAAACAACTTCTGTCTTTGTTTCTCTGTACGGCAAAATCGGAGATAGAAACGGTTTCCTATCTCCGAAATGTCAAAACTGGCGATAGATGGAATATTGGGACCGGCCGTAAGCCTCTAAGATTAACTTTAGACGGCAGACTAACTGACGTGGCGAAACTATAAGGGTTCCAACAAACAATCATAGCAATTTGACAGGTAAGTTAAAAACATGAAGAAGAAGACAGACAGTAAGAAAAAATACGAAGAAATCTGTTGGCTGTTTTAGATCAACAAAAAATGAAGTTAATTCAATCTAAGTTTGTACTTATATAATTAGTGCTATTTACTTCTCATATATCATAATGTCTTTGGTTAATACATATTTGAATTAAAATGCTTGCAACTTTCTTTATTATGGCACTTGGTTATCTCATATAACAAAAAAAACTCTTCATATCTTTGGAATAAAAATAAATTCGACCAGCAAGTGCTATTTTTCACGGACGCTTTTGATATTAGTAAGAGAAAATTCATAATAATAATATTTGTAGTCAATAAGTTTATGAAAATTGATGAATTATTAGGCACAAGTTTTAGTCATAACAACCTATTGTTATCAAAGACAGGGTTGATGTTTGTACCTTGTAATTTCCATAACTTACCATCGTTAAAGAACTCCCTACAAAACTTATACAATATGATTAATGACTATATTGTGCGATCTTACTGACTACCAGGGTAAAATATCCGAAGGGCATTTACTAATTGCTATTAATGGTCAATATTTTTATGCACACACATTATCTGACTATGTGATATTAAATTTATAAATCACATAATGACTACCAAGATTGCTTTAAAATATCAACTAGGTCACTTTGAATGTTAAAATAGTTTTTAGTTTATATAATGATTAATAAAGAAAACTTTAACACACAATGTTAACTATAAAATTTGAAAAATATATTTGATTGTAGGCAATACTTTGTTTATAAATTTTGTAAAGTAACACTAAGTGGATCACTTCTTAGTATTTAGACAACGAAAATGTTGGCTTAAAATAATAATAAAGTTTTAAGTATTCTTGGCAAACAGTAAAAGATACAAAATCGTAACAAAAGGAAATTTATTTCCGTTTACATAATTCATTTTAGTTATTAATTTGGACAACCAGGGAAAATTACATTAAAACTGAAATAAATTAACGCCGTATTGGTTTAGTGGTTTGAAACATCAGGCAGAGATCTCAGGGTGGGGTGCACTACATAAATACGAACAACTCAATTCCGATATTGATAATCAAGAATTTCAAAATAGCGATTTTTATAATTCCAAATTCCGATTTTCCGAATTTCATTATGTTTATAAGTAGGTACTATTGTCAAAATGCAGAATTTCATGATACCAAATCATATCCATCCGAATCTATAATAATCCGAAATATTATGAAATAAAATAAAAGTTTCATTGTTTTTCATCTATATAAATTCAATTTTGAATTATTTATTATTTTGCTGAACCTAAGAATCTACCGATTATTTCACAATACTAATGCATATTAAATGCTACTCTAACTAGGTGCATAATCTAGGTGCATAAGCATGGATACAGGCAAGCATGCAAACATGCATGCAAGTAAGTAAGCAGTATGCATGCAGGCAGGCCGCATGGATGCAGGCTAGAAAGCATGTAATCATGCATGCAGTCAGACAAGCAAGCAAGCATGCATGTATTTAGTTATGCTCTTCTCCGGCGCTTCGGGAATTCCAGTCCCCTTGCCTAACAAATCTCTGACACCCACACTCGCCTTCGCAGCTTCGGCTTGCTGGTCGGCCTTCGGCCCCATCATGCTTTTACTATACGGACGGATGTTAGTTGTAAATTTAAAATGACTGATAATATTAATTTTAAGTTATTAACTGAAATAAAAACTATTTTTGGCAATAACATTTTAAAATACATACCGAAAGAGAGAGTTTTAAAGCAAGATAATACGAAATTTCGCACTTCACTAATCTAAATTTCTGCCAGCAAACGATGAACACAAAGTATGTTTAGTCAATTGGAAATAGTTGTCGCTCGGTTAGCGAAATGTTTAAAAGTTCAATCTCCACAACATTGAAATTAGAAGATTTGTATTATATTTTTTTATAATTATGCAATGGCTACCTATGTAAGTGCAAAAAAACCACTGTGGTATGAAATACAGTGTCCCACAAGGTTGTATTTTGAGACCAAACTCCTACGCCTCAACCGTGTATCTTACTAGATACAAATCACTGATAGGTATGTTTCTCAAACAGGCAATATGTTTTTGTTAAATGCAGCCCTCTCGTCAACTTTACGCAAAAAACTGATTAGAATATAATGTGTATAATATTTTATATCTCTATAAAAGTAATTGTAATTATAACAACACGCGATGGTTAAAAGATACATGATATTGATACTTGCTTTATTTTTGCAAAGACGTGTCGTATTACCAAATCTACGTGAATGGAATTTCAAGCTAAATAATGTTGGAAAACTACAAATACAATTTCTAATACTTGCAAGATTTTTAAACAGTTATGTAGTTAAAACAGTACGTTTTTATTGTTATAAAAGGTAACTCTCTCTCTATATATTAGGGGTTAAAGTATGAAATTGCCGTTTTGTATGGACGAAATCGAGAAAAGTCATTTTTCCATACAAAATTTTTTTTAGTTTTTTTAAAAACGCCTGAATCGTTTTCGATGCAATTAAAGGTGAAAGTTAGGTGGATATAAAGCTACGCATTATAGTATTTAAATTTCTGAAAATCAAAGTATATAATACAAATATACTTAATTGAAGCAAGAAGGTCAGCTGACACATTGTAAGGGGTCTTTTCAACGACTTCCTTTGAAGTAAAAGACACTAGTATTGCATTTTTTTTTTAGTCAAAAGTTACTTTATTTAGTTCTTGATACAATACAAAAATTATTATGCAATAATACGACTATACTTAAGAGCTATAATAAAAATAAAAAGTGGGAAAATAATCGGCAATTTCATATTTTAACCCCTATTTTGTATATACACACACCAAAAAAGTCTAAAGTAACACGCATCATTAGAACTTGTGAGAGATTTAAACTATTGTAATTTATTTATATTTCTTTTATATATAATAACTAATTTTTTTGATGCATTATTGACTAAAGCAGCAAAAATTGTCCATTTGATCACAGTAATTAGCAATATATGTACCGTAACGTTACGTAGTATAAAATAAAGTTAAATTACAATTTTCATGTAATTTTTTTATTATTTGATGATTCAATACAAAGTGTGACCGCCTCTGTTGTTTATAATTTGTCTGCAACGTTTTTGATTGAATTTATAAGATTGTTTATCTGATCCTGCGGCAATCGGTCCCAATGGAATTTTAACAAGTCTTTCAGTTGTTGGATTGTCGCTACTCCGTCCAGGTCCTCTAGAACACGTCTTTAGAACATGTCCCATGCGTGCTCAATGTGATTGAGGTCTGGCGATTGTGCAGACTCTCTGGTCCTCCGAGCTGTGTGCGAACGCGCATTGCCCAGCGTGCATCAGCGTGAAATCTGGGCCAAGACTTTGTGCAAATGGGTGTACATAAGGCCTAAGGACATCTTCAAGTAACTTTCAGCGTTCATATTGCCATCAACAAAAACGAGCTCAGTTTGTCTGTTCTTCATAATACAGACGGCGGGCGGGCCCATACCATATCACCGTGGAGCTACTGTAAAGGTGCACTTTCTGGACGCATCTCAGACGTTCAGCATTTCCTGGACGACGATATACTCTTATTCTTCTCGTATCAGGCCTAAAACCAAACCGGGACTCATCGTAAAATAAAATTGTCTCCTGTTGGTATCCATGCAGCCTATTTCTCACGGTTTGGGGGCTAACAACAACACCGCTTGAGAATTGTAGCTTTAAACCTATCTCCCGGGCGGTTGTATATATCTGTCTTGTCGAGCTGTTGTACTCCTTCCACGTCCTGGGTGCTGCTTAGCAGGGTCCCTTGTATTAACATAACGCTACCAAAGACGACAAATCACGCTCCTATTGACACCAAAATGCTGAGATACCTGGGACTGAGTTCTTCCCGCTTCTAGCATTCCTACAGCTCTCTGCATTTCACCAGCAGTTAAATGGCGTAGCTCCATGACAAAAAAAATCTCACCAGCCAACTTAAAAAAAAAAATTACTTACATCATAGTGATGAAAGTGCGATAAATATCAAATGTATGAAGCAACTAAAAACTAAAACACATTAAATTCGGAATAAAATTAATAGCTCTTATTTCAATGAAAACAAAACACAATCTTAGTTTTTATTCTTAAAATCAGCCAGTATGTTTCCGAGAGCAAAAAATGTAGTTACCAATCTCCCTTTGTTAAGAAGAAATAAAGTATCAATTTTTAAAAAAACGCTTTTTCTGCAAATGATGCGTGTTGCTTAGACTTTTTTGATGTGTGTATTATACGAGTACAAACTGTTAATCACAACGACACATTATCAAAAACAAACAATGTACGCGATTGATTGAGTCAAAGTCATGTCGTCCCCGGGTTTTTACTTTGTGGAACCATTAAGGGTAGAGTTCACCAACAGACGTTTAAGTTTTAAACAGCGTTTAAAATACTATTTGACATATTTTGTATGGGAATTGTGTCAAAATAATCGTCAATCTATGTTTACCGGCTGTTTAAGAATTGGTGAACTCGGATCTTAAGTGGCGCATGTGACTTGTTGCCTGGGACATACGAGACACCTGTTAACTTTATAAATTAAGAACTCGGCCATTGTCCAGTGCCTAAAGAAGGACCGCTTTTCACTCTGCAATAAATTTAAAAACAGCAACAACTCCCTATGAATTATAATAAGGATAACTTTTATTTTTTTAATTTAATATTAATAAAAAAACCATATAACAACACCACAGTGAATTAGGAGAAATAAAAGTTAATGACTATTAAATGGGATTTAAAAGATAATGGTCTTCATTTACCATGAGTCGTTAAATAATAGTACCTTATTATGTCAATATTTACTGCATAGCATAAACATGAACATTTTTAAAACATAATGCGTTTTATCCGATGGCTAGATTTTTCTAGAAAATTATAATATTAAGCACTATTGAACAATAATTTTTGACTCGTGGTACTAATAAAGACCATTATCTTTTAAATCCCATATAATAGTAATTAACTTTTATTTCTCCTAAGTCAAATTTACTGCCCCCGATAGGTGAAAAGCCGCATCTAAAAAAAGTCAAAACGGTGAAAAAAAATTTTGAAAATGAAATGGAAAATCGTCTGCGGATCTTGAGTAAAGGAAAATAATTACATGTTGAAAATTTTGAATATTGGTAACGATATTTTTCTTTGATTTCCATTTATAAAATATTATGAGTTTTTGATTATTTAATTAGAAATATTAAAAAAAAACCTTTTATTTTAGTAAATAAGTTGGACAAAATACTAAGTCCTTAATTGAATAGTCGCAAATAGCCAGATGCGCCCTTTTGAAGTTTATTCGGGCATTGTATTCCTAAGAAGAATAGGTGCATTTGGCTATATCCGCTTTTTCCTTATGTATCTAAAACCATACCGATAATTGTCGACTAAGATAAAAAGTACATAAAATTAAATATTTAAACCCCTTTTTATTATTGAAAAAAAAACATCTAATGATAAAATATTTCCGAACTTACACAAAAATATCAAACCAAAAGGGCATTAATACGTAAATGTGGCTTTTCAATTAAGTTAAGACAAATTCGTCTTTTCATCTTCAATCAGGTGCAAAAAATGTGCAGAAGCGCCTTTTTTTGTTGTTCTAAAACTGCAATGGAACGAGATAGAAAAATATAAAAAATACTGGAAGAAGCGCCTTCTTTTCCTGATTCCGGCAATGTATGTAACTCAATTTGGCATAAAATGTTAGATATGTCTTTTCAACTAACGGGGGCATACAACAACAGAATCTGTTGTTTCCATACAACAACAGAATCTGTTGTCGTATGGTTTTTTATTAACAGTTCCGTCAGTTGTTCATTTCATTTAACAACCATTACAATTAATACATAACATTTATTACTTCATTAAAATAAAAAAAATGCTGCCAAACCTGATGAGTCTTTTAGCACCTATTAGTATTCTTCGATCGTCCCGTCTGGCTTGACGGCTTCACTATGACAGCTGTGCCTGGTATTGATTATTGCGTAAAGCTCTATTTTACTGTGTTGCATTTTATGGGAGTGTCAATGTAACTAATAGGTGTCCAGTTATGACCTTTGTCGAGGGTCGCAAATTGTTTGTTTACTCACCAGCTCCGTTAAGGTCGAGGGAGGCGAACGATGGATGATCCAAAGAAATGTTGCTGTTATAAAAAATTTGTCTACTTTAACAGTGGGTTAACCCGTCGTTTCAACCCAAATACCTAAGTGAAATCTCTCCAAGTATGGATGCAGAGCAGTAAAAGCTAGTCAAAATTAAAATTTAATGGAAATAACTTTATGTTAAAAATAGAAATAAAGAAAGAAAGAAAATATATTTATTAGGTATTCAATTTGTAGGACACAAATAAATAAATAAAAAATAACACGTAGATTACATGATTCAATAAATAAATTACACAATACCAAAAAGAACTCCCGCTCAGCAGTTTAAAGCGTACCACGACTCTGGTATTCTGCGGGTGCATATTTAAATAATAAAAAAAATTAAATGTACATGATAAAAAACAACATCCTGATGAATCTATATATATAAAAGAAATAATGTATAATAAAAGAAACAGATATTAACATAATGATAATATTAAGAGAAATAAACAATAAATAAAACCGGCCAAGTGCGAGTCGGACTCGCGCACGAAGGGTTCCGTACCAAAACGGCCAAAAAAACGTTTGTTGTATATTTATTTTATTTTATTTTGTTTTTAGTATTTGTTGTTATTGCGGTACCAGAAATACATAATTTGTGAAAATTTCAACTGTCTAGCTATCGCGACTCTTGAGATACAGCCTGGTGACAGAGCGACGGACAGACGGACAGACGGACAGACAGCGAAGTCTTAGTAATAGGGTCCCGTTTTTACCCTTTGGGTACGGAACCCTAAAAAGAGAAAAACAAGAAAACAGAAACAAACAGTTGAATTGACATCACACAATCATGAAATGAAATGATTCAAATCAAAGGAGCAGTGCATACCTACTCTATTGTTTATAATTCTGATTGAGTGATGAAATAATTTGGAAATTTAATTAAATGAAAAAAGAGATGTTCAATTTAAATTGTTTTTTTAAATAATCTACATATTATTATGTTATGAGAAGGTTTTTATATTTACAATTACTAAATCTATTTCAGCACATCCAGTTATGCTAACAAGGTTTACTCTTTCTCCGTCTGCAAAAAGAAAAATCTTTTTGCGAGCGTGAAAACAGATATGTATGCCAAAGTGACTTAATGGGTTTGACTTGAAGTGATTGTCTTCATCGTAAAGTAAAAATAAAATCAGCTAGATAATGGGATACTAAGGAATCTGCCATAGGTATGGTAGTAGTCGTAGTATCTAGTCGTATCAATCATTTAGTTTAAAGATATACCGGATAACACTGTCTTATTGACAGTTTTTGGTATATTTGTATTTAAATGACGTTAATGATCTAAAACTTATACGAGTACGACAGATAGATACGAGTATTATAGATATTGAATGTCTTCTGTAATTTCGGAATTAGTTTCTCATAAGAATTGATTATTTTGGGTTACATAAATACTTTCCTAGAATATGTTTTCGGTGTTTCGGTTATGTTGCTGTACCTTTTTTTATCTTTTTGTCCAGTATTTAAATTGTAGGTCGTGAATTTTTTTTAAATGTTTTTTTTTTTCGTAGTTCGTTTAAAAAAAATACAATATTTTAATTAGAACGAGAAGAGAAAGGTACGAGGAGTATAACACATTTTTGATAGATGGTTTTTGAAATGTCAGTAAAAACTGAATACATAAGTACTTGTATTCATTGCTTGTGATAAGATTTCAATAAACATTTTTGAACTATAAAACTAATATGCAAATGTAGCCTCGCTGTTGAAACAAATTTATGTTATACTTAGTGTTTTCAATGTAGTGTCCTTCACATCAGAATTTAAACTATTGTTGCAAAATTGCACATGTTTTAAATAGGTACACAATACACCCCAGTGATTACCTTGATTTGCTTTTGTCTGTGTCTACTGGATGATATCAATACGTAGTGGACAAACAATTCCCCAAACGGATACGATCAGATAGTAGGATTGATTGATTTTAACCAGCAACACCTCTTATCAATATTTCGATATACGCATTCTAACGTTCCATTTCAACCAAAACCAAATTTGCGAACTTTCCTTCATAATAAGTAGATACATGAATATTCTTAGGTGCCGGAAATTTTTGGGTTATGGTTTTAAGAAGTACTAGCGACCCGCCCCGGCTTCGCACGGGTGCAATGCTGATATTAAATAGGTACACTACAAAAAAACTGTGAACGTTGTATATAAAAAAACATAGTGGCCCGTTCCGGCTTTGCACGGGTATGAAATATGTCACTGAAAAAATGATTAAAATCGATCCAGTAGTTTTGATTTATTTATTACTGCCCGTGGCCCGCACGTGTTAAATTTGGAGTAAAACAATTCCCCTTTCCCTAATATATTACCATGAAGATTTCCTGCTGTCTTTGGAATATCTAAATTCGTACACTACATTTTTACTTATTTACTTTTTACATTTTCATCTATTTATTTTATTTGTACTACAATTAATATATTACAGGATGTCTTTATATACAACGTTCACAGCTTTCTTGTCAATTTATAGTATTTATATACTTTATTTGATATTTTAGCAACTTAATTGCACTTATAATATCAGTATATAAACTTAAAAAATTTTGTCTCAGGCGGGACTCGAACCCGCATCTCCTCGCATGCCGGGCGGGCGCCATACCATTAGGCCACCGAGACACTGCGACACGGCGCGAATTTTTCAAGCATATTCTTACGCTGTGAGCCAGCGTTGCTTCATCAAATGTTAGGAGTTTGCACCCTTAACACCCGAAAGAAACATCTTTGCAGATGTTTGACAGTCAGTTAAGATGAAACAGCTATTTATATACTTTATTTGATATTTTAGCAACTTAATTGCACTTATAATATCAGTATATAAACTTGAAAAATTTTGTCGAAAAAATTTATCAAAATAATGTACTAAGTATTGTAAATATTGAAAAGGTCTACAGAAAACTCCGCGATGGTGTATGTCTATCTGTTATGGATATCCAACAATAACATTTTTTTGCCATTTACTTTTTACGACAAATAATGGCAAATTTTCGAAGCGATTTTAACCAATACAGCATTAATCCTTATCCAATTAAATACTATAATATCAGTATATAAACTTGAAAAATTTTGTCTCAGGCGGGACTCGAACCCGCATCTCCTCGCATGCCGGGCGGGTGGCCTAATGGTATGGCGCCCGCCCGGCATGCGAGGAGATGCGGGTTCGAGTCCCGCCTGAGACAAAATTTTTCAAGTTTATATACTGATATTATAGTATTTAATTGGATAAGGATTAATGCTGTATTGGTTAAAATCGCTTCGAAAATTTGCCATTATTTGTCGTAAAAAGTAAATGGCAAAAAAATGTTATTGTTGGATATCCATAACAGATAGACATACACCATCGCGGAGTTTTCTGTAGACCTTTTCAATATTTACAATACTTAGTACATTATTTTGATAAATTTCATAGGGTTTAGCCTGAGTTTGCAATGTAAGTGGAAAAAAATGTGAATACTCGTATTTACGACATCATATTAGAAACCTCAAAAATAACAGTATTTCTCCACTATTTAATGGATGTTATTATACATAAGAACCTTCCTCTTGAATCACTCTATCTATTAAAATCTCTCTATATAATAAAAAATCCGTTGCGTAGTTTTAAAGATTTAAGCATACAAAGGGACATGGGGAAAGAAAAAGCGACTTTGTTTTATACTATGTAGTGATAAATGTGTTTCTCTTAGTAAAATATAGTGTGTGGAACATTTTTAAACGCAATACTTAAATCAGACACAAATAATAAATAAGTTTTTTAATATGTAACTAATAATTGTGTTTTTACTACAAACCTGTTACTTAACTTAAAAAACCTATTATTACTTTTTGATAGTTAAATGATTTTCAAATGCTATCTAAATAAATAAATCATCAGTTGAATCTAAAATCAGAGGCCGATATAGGTAGTACCTACTATTAAACCATAAAGCCAAAAAAGTAAATAACCATATTATTGTTTACCAATTTCCAAATTATTATTACTTAAGTACTATTATTTGATTATTTTACTAAGGTAAACGCCGCATGAATGAGGGAGACATGGCACAATGGCGATTCTTCTTTAAACAAAATATTGTCTTAAGTCTGAGAAGGAAGTAATATTGACTCTTGGTGAAGGTGTAAAAAGGCCGTCTAAAGGAAAGAGGCTACATTCCTAATTGCATTTAGTTGCTTCGTGTCTCATTATGAAACTTTATAAAATGTGTTAGAAAATTCTAGACACGCTTACCGAGGGTCATTGAGCCATTATTCATTCCTTCTCAGTCACGAGATATATTTTTTAAAGGAGTGGCGCTAGTGTATTATGTTTTTGGTTGGCCTTTCCTTGGAGTCTAAAATAAAAAAGTTATTTTAGGATTCCGTCTAAGAATTATGAAACCCGTGAGTGCGTTCTAGTGTTACGGTTGACCTCTATAGTTTATAATATGTCTATAATACTAATCTGTCAAGACTTATAAAATTTTTGTCTCCCAGTAGGTATTCTTATATTAAAGTTAGTTATTCAAATTTGTATACGCATGCCTATAAGTATATTGTAAAAAAAAATATTTTCAAAAGATTTTTATTGTTAATCATTACTATTCAGATTTGGCTTCAATCGGCATGATGTCGTGAAGAAATCCTGTATAAGGTATTTAGAAGGCTTCTGCAGAATACCATCGTCGTGAGTCGTGACACCCTGCCACGATGCTGAGCTAGGTACATTTTGTTGCATTCGTGTATTTATGTTAAAAAAAAAATTTTTTTTTATTTAGGAACATTTTAGTGTGTTAGTATTCCGAGTAATATAATGTTATGTTTTATTTTTCAATCATTAATTGTTGTTAACATTATCAACTATTTACCAAAAACACAAAGTGCTTTCAGTTTTTATTTATCAACAGTTTTCACTTGCTAGGCTTTTTAAACATAACGCAAGTTTTGACAGTTGTAAAGGTTAACAACATCAAAGTAAAGGATATAGAATAAACTTAAATAAACATACTTGCAATATAATTGTTTTAAATTGTTCATTTTCATGTTTAGGTACTTATATTAAACGTGCCGTGAGTTTAAATCACGAGTACATATTCTTTGATCTCTTGATGGGCATACATATTATAATAGAATATGTCATTCGATCGACGTGTTGGGCGGGTAACCTGCCCACCCCGACGTATGAATTAGACGTGTTCTGTGAAGCGTGATACTTTGCTGTGTTAAATTTCCATTTTACCTAAAGATTTACCAACCCACGACACTTGTTTCGATAAATAAATACAGCTTTAGTATTCAGTGTTTATATTTAGCAAACCCATTATCATGTAGAATAAAATTACCTAATTTATTACATTCTTGTCATCATAGAAATACCTACTCGAGTTGACGAATTATTAATGGACACTAATTGTTCCGAAACCTTTGATACGAGTAGCATTCAAAATCATCGAGCTGATTAAAACTTTTGAAAATCTTTGCAGTGATTGTAAAGTTACAAAAAACGTTCAATTAAACTAGTCACATTAAAATTTAATTTAACTGACATTTGTTTTGTCATTTGTTTTACTTTTCGTATACCTACTACTCCTACTAGTGACGTAAACTGTATGAGGTACTGGATGTTACTTTCTTTTTAGTATTTTATGTGAATAGGAAATTGCATGTTAAAGTCAAATACTTACAGAAAACGTAAAAAAATAGTTATTAATATCAACACCAATCCCTTAGCATGTTTTAGTAAATGAATTATGATTTCAATGCTTTGTTTTTAGGAGTAGCTATTGTACTTTAAAATATAGCTCACTAACAAGTCAATTCAAACATAAATTATATGAGCTTACTGACAATCATTGCTAAAATTAATTGCCATTTAAAGGTGCAAAGACGGGGAAACAATAATTAAACTCAACTTGTTTTTGTTTGGGATTTGTCTGGATATTTTTATAAGTAGTTTACAAACTAAGTGGTATCTAATATCCTGTAGAATAAACCGCTGTCGGTCCTACAAACTCGTCAGACTGACCTTAGCAACACGTGCGGCGAAGGCCTCTGCGGGGAAAAATGAAATCCAAATTAATGAATGAATCAGAAATCGACGTTTCTTTGTTTGCCATTGGATACTTAATTACGCTTCATATAAGTAAATGTGGGATTGTGATGGTTTTACTCCGTTCCCCGATTCTACATAAATATGGTCATATAATTAACATTTAACAAACGAATTGCATCAAGGCGTAACCTCTGTTCTTCTTGTCGTATCGTCTCATTTGTAAATACTCTTTTACTATTCAAATATTACAATTTAATTTATATTTCAAGCCTCCGTTAATGTAAAAAATGATAACCTTTATAATGTAAAAATACAGTATCTTCTTTATTCCTTTCGTAGACTTAACACTTTACTATGAGTTTTTCTGGTTTCAACTTTTTGTCTGTGACCGATTTACGACTAACAATAACAAAGTTTTGTATTGAGTTTGAAAATAACCGAAACTTCTGCTGAAGTTTTACTGATTTTTAGAAGACAGGTCTTGTTTCTCTTGTTGAATTCCAATCGGCAATGATCGCGAGGTCTCTAAGTTCTCTAACAATTATTAGTTTCATTTATCGAGTCAACAAGTCCACACGAGTTAGCAAGTCTAGGTAAAGGTGTTTCTCAGTTCACTCCAGTAAATACTGCGGAATAATTGGATGCAAGAGATAACTATGAATTTAACGCTTCGTGAGATATAGCGGAATTTTCAATATATTTCTTTATTACTTAGCAGCTTTTTGAAGTGCGTAGGTGAAGCAATAAAAACTTTCACCTTAGACGCTCTCTTGCAAAGTGGTTCTCAAAACTACATTGAATAATTGCCGAAAATTTCCGCTAGAAGGTAGGGCTGCTGGAAATTAAGCTTAATTTGTCATTTTTTGGTGTCCTGTTGTACCGATTTTGTTTTTATACGAGATAGTTTTTTTAGTAATCATCTTAGTCTGGTATAATTTGTACCCGTATACTAAATGTAAACTAACTACTGAATGACCCAATATCTGCGGAATAGCTGATTATATTTTCGCTTGCACGACTTCACATTTGATTGCGCTCCAGCAACAAAATTATTTTTAGAGTGTACTCTTTGCAGTAGGTAAATGATCTCAATATAAACAATGATTGTCAATTTCTAGCCTATGGTAGCTTTAATTTATTTACTTGCACCTTATTTGCAGGCTTCATGTTTAGGTCTGTTTCCCGAAATCATTACAAATACTTAATTATTCTTTTATAATAAGAAACTTAAGTTCTTTTACTTCAAAGATGTGACTTTGCTGTCAAAATGATGTGTCATTTGTAGTACTTGGAAATATCGAGATGAAGTTTATAAGGCCATTAAACCTTCACTTGAAAGACTCGCATAAATCATCGGAATACCTAAGCTTATGCTGAAGGCACCATATCTTTTCACTGGAACTGAGACGTGAGATGGCCAAAAACGTTAAGTGTTTATTAAGTGTTAGCACGCAATCATTTATTATGAAAATTTATTGTTCGACTTATAAGTGATATGAAAATTGCATCAATAGCTTCTACGTTTTTATTACAAGAATAAATTATAAGGTTATTAAAAAATAAATTTTTCGTAATCTTATTTCTCTATTATCATTCTTTTCATTTCATTCAGATGGATTATACCTACTTGAGTTTAGCATTTGCTTCGTTACTACTTTATACTCGTACTAAGATAGTAACGAAGCAAAGACGCATGAGGTGGAAATGAGGCATGGCTTGTTCCTTTTTTTTCAATAAATTATTTTATGCGGCTTCTGATGCCCCTAAAGCGTGATACCCTAAGCAATAGCTTATTTGCTATGATCTCCGGCGCTACCTTTTCTCCAATATTGACCAAAGTAACAGCAGCAGTTGGGGATTCATTTAGAGGCGCATACTTAATTATGCCCGAATTCTTTTAGTACTTTTTTTTCTGTCGCGTCCTTAGCACACCCGCAGAACGGGAAGGGTTTGTGATTTTTTATTGTACTCGGTCGTAGTTTTTTGTAACATTTGCTTTTATCTGTTTTCTTGATTATAATAATAATTATAGTTGTACGTTCTCTAAAACTTGTATGTAACCTTTGCTGTGATCGTATTAAATAACAATTGTTTCTCTAAACTACTGCGTAGAATATCGTTGCCTACGGTATAACACGGAATATTAAACACCTTATCGACGACCTCGCGACAGCGTTTTAATGCGATCCCTATTAACTCTGAACGTGATTTCTACAGCTTTTATTTTTAGAATCATAATAAAGAGCAATTCAGGAGGATTGTTTCTATCGCAGTTAAATAGATATATGTATAAGTACGTAATGCTTCTTCATATGAATGCGTGATGACAAGTGTTTAAACGTACGTACAGGATGAAATTTAAACCACTTTCCAAATTTTTTATAGGCGTTCAGTATAGTATTTAGTGACCATTTTTGAAGTAAAAAACGTAGGTCAAGTTGTCACCCGAAAATATTTTTCGCAACGTGGATTAAAATTTTTACGGTCCTAAGCCTGTTAAGGTACGAGTATGAAGATAAAATCAAAAACTTATGGATAGTATCGTAATGAATGAATAAGATGCGCATCGCGTAAAAAAGTGTTACTAGGGGGCCGTAAATTTTTGGCGGACATTTTTTAAGTGCTTTATCTTGACATTTTTGTACTGGGCTATATATGTATATATAAAGAAAAAATACGTCATTTGTTTTTTGTCTCGTAGATTGCTATATTAAAATTTGGAAAGTGGTTAAAATTTCATCCTGTATTATACAGGGTGAAATAGGTAGGGTAGGTAAATGTGCAGTTGTCTTCATACTATGCAAAAAAACAACTGCTCTAAGATAACCGTAAAGTTTTGTTACATAAAAACTTTCATCCATAATATTACAAAAATGTTTTCAGTAACTTCTTCTCTGGATGCATCCACGCAGCAATGTTTAATATTTTAGGCTATTCATAGTCTGTGTGGGTTTTGAGATAGAGTCGGACCTGTAAAGCAAATGCAAAATCTGAACTAGCTCATAATAAAGCTCATTAGTGTGCTTCGTGGCTCTACATAATATATTGGGGTCGCTATTTGGAGTTAAATTAAAAAAATTAACTACACTCTACTATGTATGTGGTGAAGGTTTTTAATAAGCTATTCATATTTATCAACCGGCAAAAGTAAATAAACGTACGATAAATTTATTATTTCTATTTAGTAAGCTAATTTATACTTAGATGCAATCTGTTGCTTACTACCAAAACATCTAATATGATCACTTTTCTCAGTATTCTCAATGTACTGAATCAGTCCTTTATTTTATGTGGCTGTTTTAATAACGTCATTTTACTATTAGCCGTTTGTAGAAATTAAATTTTCGTTTGTGATTTGGAGACTCAAGTATCTACTTGAGTCTATAATCTAATCGACAAAGAGAAATCAATGAATTTCAAAATGCGGAATTATTGTAATACCTTATGATGACAGATATTACTAGCTATAAGTACTTAGCAGGAACTTAGGATACTGACGGTACCTACGCATATTAAATTTGCATAACAGAGTACATCAGTGCATCAGGATAAACTCTGTAGCATCTTATGTAAAGGCAATTTTGCAACAATAACGTAAAGTGTGATATGCATGCTGGCAACTGAATAACAGATGCATTGATGTGACAACGTTGGCAAGCTCGAGTTGCACAGCAACTGTAACCAGAATAGGTATGTGATATATTGCTGCTCATCTTTATAGACTTCGACACAACGATCGTTGTTAGTTGGAACGTTCATGACAGAATCGGTTTTCTAACTAACATGAATAGTCAAAACCAATTTTTAGGACACCAATTCATAAGTTGTTTATTAACTTTTAAAAAAATCTTGTAAATGTAACATGAAATTGAAAAGTACGTTAAAAATGTTATTATACCAATAAATTGTTCCCAAGTTTTAAAATTCCATATTCGCTGTTTGGCGCAGATCATGGAAATAAAAAATCAGACTCAATAGGTTAGGTGGGAAAAATAGAATTTGTAATTACTATCACCAGTCCATTACCAGACACGGGCCTCTCTGAAACGAGTATTTTGTCTTTACCGCCCAGCAGGCGGGTTGGATATAAACTACTGCTCGCTGGGGTAAACGAGTTCTTGAGTGGAGACCGCTCGGCAAACGTAATGTAGGACGCCCTCAGGCCAGGTGGAGTGATGATATGTGCAAGATGGCTGGCAGGAGATGGATTCGAGAAGCGGAGGATCGATCTAAGTGGCGTGCAACTTGAGAGGCCTATGTCCAGCAGTGGACTGCGATAGGCTGATGATGATGATAATGATGGGGCGGTGATCAATGGTGTATCTATAAAGGATGACTTTTTTATCACAGTGAAAGTTTTTATATGCGTTAAGAATCGTATTTACAGCCCATTTAAGTATGAATTTAAAATCTAGGTCAAGTTTTCACACGAAAATATTTTTCGCAACATAGTTTTCAATCTTTCTTAGAAGGGAAAATCTACAACTTATGAATAGTACCGTAATCAATGAATGAGATGCGCATCGCGTAAAAAGTGTGTTGCGAGGAGGCCGTATCCAAAGTTTTAGATTTTTGGCGAACATTTTCTAGGTGCTGTATCTCGACATTTTTATACTGGGCTTTAAGTACCAAAAGAAAAAATACGTTATTTGTTGTTGTCTAGTAGATCGCTTTATTAAAATTTGGATGGTGATCAAAATTTTATTCTGTATAAGACGCATCTGCCCGACTTCCTTGGACAGTTATCCTTAAGTCGACTTTGCGACACACATATGATAGGAAGAGAAGCAGCGGTGCTATTATTTTAATTTACCAGCACCACTCGAAACTTTGCTACATTATTACACCGTCATTATGTGTAATTTTTCATGAAAGTAAAATTTTAGTTGCCAAATGCAGAATTCTTGTCATATTAATTAAGTTCACCATGATGGTTTGATTCAACTTGATTTATCAGCTTATCTACGAGTATCAATATTGACAATAATAAACGGGTGTGTGAAAATAATTCCGCTAGCACAGTGAAAACGGTCACTTGAACAAATTAACTGATATTCAATGTAGGTAGTGTATTGTAATTTTAAAATAAAATGGTTCGTTCTTAAAGGGCTTCAAAACAACAAATATAGCTCAAGATTTCTGATCCATTATAATTTTAGGGAAACAACAAATGTATTTACACATCATCATCATTATCAGGTCATCTTCTTCTCATATTTGGTAACTTTCTTTCAAGGATCTCCTGGAATCAGAATTTTCCAAATAATCTACTACAGGCTTCTAACATGATTTACACCCGTATTTATAAAGTAGTAATTACTTTATGCTTAAGAAAGTCCTAAATTAAGAAGTTACTAAATGGATCACGATTAATAGACATATTAATAGGGGTTAAAGTATGAAATTGCCGATTATTTTCCCACTTTTTATTTTGTTTTTTTGTATGACTATACTTAAGAGCTATACTATACTCTTAAGTATAGTCATATTTATTGCAAAATTCTTTTTGTATTGTATCAAAAACTAAATAAAGTAACTTTTGACTAAAAAAAAATGCAATACTTAGTGCCTATTACTTCAAAGGAAGTCATTGAAAAGACCCCTTACAATGCGTGAGCTGACCTTCTTGCTTCAATTAAGTATATTTGTATTATATACTTTGATTTTCAGAAATTTAAATACTATAATGCGTAGCTTTATAACTATCCAACTTTCACCTCTAATTGCATCGGAAACGGTTCAGGCGTTTTTGAAAAAACTAAAAAATTGTTAGTATGAAAAAATGACTTTTTTCGATTTCGTCCATACAAAACGGCAATTTCATACTTTAACCTACCTAATATTTGGATGAGAATGCAAACTTTTCATAGTTCTGACTTCTAGTGATTACTAGATTATGGGCTACAAATTGTAACCTAAGCAATTACTTTAAGTCAAGTAATTACTTTTACTTGTTTATAAATACGGGTGTTAGCCTTGATATTACGACTTCCATGTTGCGGCGTAAGCCGATACCAAATTCTTAACGTGCCTTTCAAAGAATATACTCGTATAAGTCACATACTAAACCTGTGCCAATTTGGAAAAGTTCCTTTCCTAAATTGACCCGACTGGGAATGGACCCCGGGATCCTTTGCGTAATAGGCACACCACTACACCCAACATAACATGGAAAAGAAAGGCGATGAAGGCGGGGCTAGCGCGCCACTAAGGTTATGAGCAAATGCTTGTAAAGTGAGCGCTGTGATATTTTTTTTCTATTCGCTTGATTGCCGTTCCTTGAACTCGTTATGTGTAGTGGAGCGCAAGCGAGAAGCCGAGGCTCGACCTAAGTGGCGTGCAACTGGAGAGGCCTATGTCCAGCGGTGGACTGCGTTAGGCTCATAATGAAGATGATGGGGCGCAAGCGGCGGCATATGTTCTGTAGGTAACAGTAACTAATGACTTCATGTTCCTTATATTTGGTAGCAAAATTGATTGCGTTCCATTGAAGCCTTTTCGCAATATCTTATTTTAATTAGGTATAACATGTAGGTATAGGTTAAAATTATGTGGTCAAAGTCTTAAGTAACTTTTAGGTATAGGAAATCGATACCACGAACCTTTATTGAAAGTTGTGATTTTATTGGAATCGTACGAAATAACGAGATCATTAATAGGGTTATGCTTAAATTACGAGTAATTTATGTAGTGAGTATATCAGCTATATTAAAAAATGAAATTTTGTGTTTCATTCCATTTTAAATAAGTTGTCAGAAAGCTTTTATAGAAATGTTGGCCTTCTTAAATAGGTAGGTAATTTAAACGATGACTCTAATAATCTCGGCTAAGCTGAAGTCCTTTTCGTTTAAATAAAAAAATATATGTTCCTGCTAGATAATTTTGATAAATAAATAGTAACATTTAAGTTTATAAGACGTGTTTAAAGGTGACACGTCCCGTAAAACGTTTTCTCAAAAAGTTTTTCTGACAAAAAGGTGAAAGAAGCCACTAATTATTATTATGAATCGGTGCTAAAATAATATCATGGACCCAGCACTGACTAAAAGTTGTTGGATATTACGCTTATCGTTGGTTAAAAATTTACTAACAAAGCTTTATTATGAATGTTTTAATTATACTTACCTACCTTTAAACACGCAGCTGTGGTAATTTCCATTAATTGTCTGTTCAATTCTTTCAGGAGCGACAGGGAGGCATTGAGCCAGGAACTATTAACTAATTAACTGAACGAAACCAGATTTTTCATTAGATACCTAAACCTGCATAGGGTTTCTGCCTTAGTTTCTTTTAAATCAAGTTTTGCAAAGGACTATCTTTTGCATTTTACATTCGCAAAGATGTTGAAGAATTTAGACAAATTATACTCATTGTTATTTTTGTTAAGATACTTATTTAGGTACAATTAAATTATTCGGAGAATCGATTAAGTAAAAAAATAATAATTTCAAAACCGGGTAACGATCCTAATCATAATTATAAAAAAATACCGATATTCTATAAACAAAAAAAAACACGCAACACAGTGTATTGACTCTGAAACCGATACCCAATCTTTAGTAAAGTACTAATAACGGCTCCGAGTATCGGTACCTCTATTGAATAATTAACCGAACGCAATAGACAAGAGTTTTCTTATCCAATTGATATTAAGTACTTTTATCTTGACATTATTGCTCACTTAAAAGCCAACTAAATGAAGAAATAGCTGAGCTGAAAATTACCATACAATGCATTGATTTTCGAAATTACATACTTAGTTGTATTTAGCATATTTACTTTTTATGTATAGGTCACATTACACAGAAACATGTAATTCAGCTGATCTTATTGGCAACAGCGATTTCTTCCAAAAAAAACTATTGTTTTGTGATAACTGAACGCAAACTTATAAATATTAATAAAATGACGGTTTGTATTCATATTTGTAATCATTTGTTTTTACAATTAACAAATTATGCCCTCAACACCTACCTGTAAACTTTCCTTCGTTATTTAGCTAGGAAAGGTAAGTCAATCGTCAAAAAGTCATACAAAAAAATCATAGGCAAATTTTCACATATCTGTTCTAAATGATTTCTCGTCTTGATAGGTACTTCAAGGGATTCTTATCGCTGTCAGAATTTTTACTACCTACACACTTAAAAACATGCTTATGTTAGATCATTAATACACGACACAAATATTTGTAGTCTTACCTTAGCTCATTTGAAATCCGTCTAATTTATGTCACTATATACTTGGTTTATGTGTAACCGGGAAACACATGTCAAGCAGTGAGCGCAGCGTTCAGAGCACGACAGTTTGAGACAAGGGGCGCGAAGCTTCTGCCGAAGTTGACGCGACGAGCTACGCGGAGAGCTTTCGCGACTGAGACGTCACCCGCACGGCGCCGCGCCGCCACGTTTACTCTCGTCTCCTCCCTCGTGAGATACGCTCACGGCAAAACAAATTTCAAAATATCGGCTAAGCGCGATCCAGATACACAGGCGAAGGGTTCTATACTATTGTGTTTTTTACCGAACTACGGCAAAGCAAACAGTAAGGGTAAAGAATTCAGAATTCTACTCGTATGACATGTATGAGGATATTTATTTGGGTTCCACATTTGCGGCTAAACTACTGAGCCGATTTTAGTTAATGAGATATCAATAGATTCGTTAAAAAGTCCGGATAAAATAGAATACCTTTTGTTTGAAAAAAGCTATATGGTGAATTACGACAACATATTTGGGACCTCTGAAAAAAAAAGTTTGAATTCGTAACGAGTGACAAATCAAATGAAAGAAGACAAAATTCTGAGTACAAAAATGTTTAAATAATCCAGAAAATATTTTTGGTAAGGTATCAGTTTTTTTAAACTATTAATTATTAGTTGTGTAATTATTTAAGATATAAAGCTATTGTTTTTAGAGCTTTCACAAAACGCGAGAAATCAAGTTTTAACTTTGAGATCACCTTTATTTTATATTCATTTGCGGTATTTAGAATTTTAGGCATAATCACCACGCGTGCCAAATGCAGTAAACAATATTATGCCTTGTACCTACCCATCACTGCTGTGGTAACTTTAATTCCATTACCTATGGAGGCTTTTGGCCTGCACTGAAATGATTATTATAGGCACAGGCGTTAGGGTAATGGCGGGATAGATGCACCACTTTTTGAAATAACCTCCTAATTTTAAAAATATAGATTTTATATAAATAATGTCTATGAATTTAGCTAGTTTAATCCTCAATGTTTAACTGTGATATGTTGTTTTGGACCTATAAATTAATAATTTTACAGATTTTAGCTTTTTGTGGAACTCCTTTTTTGAGGATAGATGCCTACCCTTATTATTTTTATTATTTACCCGTATGGATAGTTGCCCCACCTTAAAAATAAGAAGAGGCGCCCTTCATGCTAAAGGAACGAAAAACTCAACCAAAATTTTATTAAGTTTTGAGGACAACTGGTGTTTTAGCAGCAGAAGGGTACTCCTAAAACAGAAATTATCTCCAAGAAACATAAGTATTTGTTTAACAAAAATAGAAATTCTAAATTCTCATTATAAAATAGTAGCAGTTGCCCGCGACTTCGTACGCGTCAATTTTTGTTATTATGATCGCGATAATTTTTGAAACATTTTTCAATGATGTTATATAGCCAAAAGCCTTTCTCGATAAATGGACTACCCATCTCAAAAATATTTTTTTAACTCAAACCAGTACTTCCAGAGATTAGTTCAAACAAACAAACAAACTCTTCAGTTTTATAATATTAGTATAGACTAATTATTAAGTTTTAACATGCATACTAAATGTCACTATACACACAAATATGTTCAAAATAAACACCGTAACCACATATGTATGGATGTAAGTATGGATGTATGTACGGAGGGATAGATGCCCTAGGGGCACCTATACCTTGAATAATCAGGGCAACTATCCTTTTTAAAAGGGATAGAAGCATTTCTTAAATAAATAAAAAACAAAAGAACAGCTATTTTTATCTAGATGCATACTTGATAAATCCGTATATTGATGTAATAAAAATATGACGGAAGTAATGTCTACTTATAAAGTTATACAACAGCAAATACTAACCCTTAAAACTTTGACGTGTTCGTCAAGTTCGCCGTGGTGATGAATTCACACATAAGCGAAACGCGTCCTCGTAGCAGAACGGCCCGTGGCTAACTTAGGTGTGGGGTATTAGTTATACTATTGTTCCTTAGTCGCGAGTTTGGGAAGTTAGGTTTTTTGAAAATAAGGCATTATCTCACTAAGGCATCTATCCCGCCTTGACCCTACATTAAATGACATTATGATTCAGGAGATAGATACAGACTGACATGATGACTTGGTAACTTGGTCCCGTAGCATCTTTGACTACGAACCCCTAAAAACAAAGTTCTTTCGCAGGCGAATAGAAACAACCACAGTCTGTTACTGAGACGTTTGAATTCGATTTATTTCGATAACACTGGATAAGCAATTTGTTTTTAAATGTTTTGACAATTGTCTGATATTTTGATTTTATTTTCTATCTGAACTGAGTATGTAGCATCAAAACTTTTTTTTATTAACCGATTCAGATGTAGATCATAAACTGCAGTCAAAGAATTCCTTGAAATTTTGGAATTTTAATATTTTTATACATATAGGTACCTACGTGGAGTAAGGCAAATGGTATATCAGGCACAAACTATAGTGCCTATTAAATTAAGCATATTGATATTATAGTGAGGTCAGTTTTTTTTTTTCAAACAATCTAAAATTTTGACTTTCCTATTTATAAGAAAATATTTTTTTTATATAATTTGATGATATCAAATGACGTAAAGTCACAGTATTTATATGCATACGTTCACATAGGCTGTTTTCAGCTTTTAAGTAGGGTATACTATTTACCTAAAACGCTGTAGGTATACTCGTTTAAATTTTATTTATTACTTCATTAAAAAATACTTACAATAAGTAGTTATGTTCCTTAGCATAGCAAAACCACTAAGGTTCGGATTTTACTAAGTTTTCGTCTATACCCTACCTACCCGGGTGTTTGCTCACTTCATATCACATGTGCTGCAATAAATAAATAAATAAATATTTAGGACATGCCTCGTTTGCCTTGTTTTTTTTTCTAAATATATACTTATAATACATAGAAAACACCCAGACCAATGAATGAAATGTCAGCAACTTTTAAAGTGTCAGCATTTATATTTCTAGACTTTACTAACCAAGCAAACATCTTGAATTGCTTATATCAGTCAAAAGTAAAATATTTTGTCAGCTTCGACTTTAATATTTGATTTTGTTAATCTGTTTCATAAAAATCTTTGTTAACCATTATGCTGAAGATGTTGCTGACTTAGTCCTGTCAGTGGACAGTAGAAACTACTTATTACAAAAGAGCAAAATTGATTAAACAAACAGTTTCATTTCTGCAAATAGGCCCCAGGAGGCACTTTTAAACACCCCTATAATTAAACCTACCACTGCTTCGGGAAAAATATGGGTTACAAGCAGCATGGAAGCAGCGCAAGAAATTCGGTCAAAGTATTTTTTTTTAACAAGTATCTTACAAATCATAATATATAAAAAAAGAACAGTTTAATACTTTTGCATTTTCATTGCAATAAGACAGCACTTCATTTGTTCTTATTTTCTGACTTTCGTATTTATTAATTTCAGTATCTGACTTTTCATTTTGCTCTAAATCGGTGTGTATGTTATCGTCCAGTAAATAGGCCGGCTCCATCGATACTGTAAGGGTTTATTCTTTACCGAAAGTGTATGATAGGCTTTTTCACTTCGTTGTATGACTGTGTGAGGTCCAGTGTAAGAAGGCTGTAGCGCATCACGTACAGCATTTTCTCCCAAGAAAACATAGGTGGCTGAAACTAAGTCTTTGAAGATGAAGGTTTTTTTCGGACCAAGTCGTGACGTTGGTACATGTCGAAGGTTCTGTACGACGTTTTAAAGTTTTTCTAAAAATTCTGTGAAGTCATTAGCTGTCTCAGAATTTTTGTTTTATTAAAAGTCTTCAATTCTCTTCACAAATTTCAGTGACGTAATTTTCTTTTTAGACAACTCTTTAATTTGCCATGCAGTGTTGCCATGGTTTGTGGACTTCATAGATGGTAAGACAGGGTCCCAAGCAGCTGGTAAATTCCAACCATCTTCTCTATTGAAATTAGGATGTTTTTAATTTTTTTTTGCTTCACATATCATTCTAGGTACTCAGCAGTTTTCCTTAGCTAGAACTTGAGGTTTGTCAAACGCATGACTACAGACTGCAAATTTCGTTACACGCATATTTTTCATATAGGCTATGTGTTCTTTTTTAGTCCCTAAACTGCGTTTAGTTTGACCTATGTAAGAGAATCCACATTCACGTATATATACGCCCGGTACTTGAAGGGGAATGTTACATTTGATTGGTCGTAAGAATTGGTTGATCTTCTTCGGCGGCTTTTATATTGTATTCTCTATTTTATGTATTACTTTACATACATACATAAAATAGAGTAAATGTATTATCATAAATAAGTAAATGTATTATCTAGTAGGGTTCTAGTTTGTAACGAAATGTGTTAGCGCAGGGCTTGTTTTATTGAAATTAAATAAACCAAGCCCTGGGTTTGAAGTAGACCAAATGGAAGGTTCTCCTATCAGTATTTAAAATTGAAAAAATTATGTCTCAGGCGGGACTCGAACCCGCATCTCCTCGCATGCCGGGCGCGGCATGTTGTCCTTTGTCCTTTTGGGATAAAGGCCAAAGCTCAATCAAGGCTTTATTAAACTATTGATAGACTAGGCGCAGAACCGGATATGGAGCTGGTAGGGCAATCGCAGTTATGCGTCGAAGTCAAGACGGACGCAATCGGATGTGGTCGCGTCCGTTCCTATGCGATGAGATGCGGACAAGCGGTTCTTGTGGTTAAATCCACTTTAAGGTCCAATCTTTGATGTATTAGTTACCCAAGGTGATCACATCAAAGCATATTACAGAAACTTGGCGTTTAAATTCGTCTTTGAAAATAAAATAAAACAATTTGTTTAGGACTCGAGTTTTAATTTACCAACACTGTATTTAGTAAATTATACCTATACACAGAAATAGGTACAGTAATAGTTATTGACATCAATTATTTTTTTAAATAGTTACCTAAAATATATACATAAGTATTAATAGGTTTTACTAAGTAGGTATATAAAAATGATATAGAAAAATATACAATTTTTCGTTTGTTTTTAAGATAAGAGTTTATATTGTTATAACCATGTCAACAATTTCGTTGATGTATTAATATCAGAAGTAAGATAAGTCGGTCTTAAGCTATAGAAGTTAGTAAGACTGTTTTAAAACTATGGAATAATAAAAGGTTATTTTAGGTTTAGCGGCTACAATACATTCTAAACTCTTATTCAGTGGAGTCTTTTTTTTAAATTTATTTAGTTCACCAACGGTTGTTGCACTGATACAAACACAATAAAAAAAAACTTCATCTAACTAAGTGCACATCAATTACAGGTAAACGTAACATTCATAAATATGAGTCGCATGTTTTAAAAATATAAATTAAAAAAACAAAATTGGTAAGTAAAAACAACTAAAAAAAAAATTGACAAGATACAATAATTTTCAGTCAGAGAAGCGATTGAAATTACCAAATACAAAAATTTCAATCGCGAAGATGGCTTTAAATTATCTAGTGTATGGAATCCAGTGGTTCGAATTTGCGGTAACCGAAGAAAACCAAAAAATACTGTGTCACGATCGGATACTGTAAGTGTTGTGTGTCGAGAACAAAAGTGTAAAAATAGTGAGTTGTCAAACAGTGGTACCAGTGTCGTGTGTAATAAAAGACTACGACGGAGGGTAGATCGATTTGTCTGCTCTTAACAGCTACCCACCCGCAGATACAACAGTTCTCCCGTGATCATGGCGCTTGCAACAGTGCCGAAATATCGGAAACTCATAATAAATAAGGTACATGGTATAAACCCCGAATTAAATAACTCTAGTGATAGTGACCATGAAAGTTTAAATCAGTATACAATAATTTTTCTAACTAGTTTTCCAGTTTATCAATAATAATTCTACGAAATGGTGAATCAACACAGTTCTACAGTTAATAAATATTCATAAAAGAAGGATAGGGGTCATTTTTATGAGTTCCTTTCGAAGTAATTTCTAAAGATATCTACCTAATTAAAAATGATAGTTTTTTGATAGTTTTATGAGCTAAAATCGTCACCTCCGTATGATTAAGCCTTATATAATTTATACGTAGGGACTACAATTAAACAAGTACTTTCTTAGAAGCAAAATAGATATCAGTATATAAACTTGAAAAATTTTGTCTCAGGCGGGACTCGAACCCGCATCTCCTCGCGAGGAGATGCGGGTTCGAGTCCCGCCTGAGACAAAAAAATTTTTCAAGTTTATATACTGATATTATAAGTGCAATTAAGTTGCTAAAATATCAAATAAAGTATAGCAAAATAGATGATAATTTATGAATAAGTTTTAAGTGCCTACTTCTGATTGAATACCATTCACAACACTTATCATAGCACAAAAAGTGTTATCGAAAAGTAGTATGTATTATGATTATACAACGTGTTCCTTTTGATTTTCCATAACTCAAGGGTATTAAACAGATCATGGTAAAGAATCAAATTGCATATGAATTATTTTTCAATTAAGTATTAATTTTTTTTTGTTTACATTTTTCATACAAAATAATTCTAGCAGGTCACAACTGTTTATGTAAAACACCCTTACCTTGTTATGAATGAACTTTTGAATGAAAACGATTTACTCGTACCTACCTACTTATCAATGAAACATCCACACACGTCAATGTTTTTTACAAGTTACGCTCTCCCGCTACTTTACTTCTACACTTTAGTGTAAGTTTGCCAACGTCTCGCAAAACTAAGGTTTCGCCATACCTACTGGTTACATTTTTTTAACAAAAACTAAAATTGATGTTATATTCGAAACTATTGATTTCTTAACCACATGTTCTAGGGCGTTTTATATTATTTTTACCTATAGAACATAACCTTAGAGTTATGGGACATCAAAAGGAGCACGTTGTATATGAGACAAAATAGCTTTCTATAGATATTGTTCGTTCTGTACGAATTATCTTTCAAATGATGTCAAAATAGACCCGTATTTCCGACGTGTGTTTTGAAAGCTTTTACATGATGCATCTTACAAATTACACCTATATATATGATAATTAAAAAAATATTTTCATTAATACCTTTATCATGTGTAATAAACTCGTGTTGGCTACACCACTTATAAGTAAGTCGTCACATAACATTTTTTCATCTCACTTTTCATTTTGTTGAACCAACACGAAGTGCGTAAAGTATATAGGTATAAAATAACGCAATAAAGTTTGTTCTAAAGGATAAATAAGGTATACGAATACTGTTGGTCGTTTCATTAACATTTGAGTATTTGTTTTATATTTAATTCAGCAATTCTAGTAAAACAATTATGATTATTGCTAACTAGTTTATAATGAATTGGTTAGTTAAAATATGTGTTAATAAACTAAGAATTATTACAGAAATCGTGACAATAATCAAATGTATTTGCTTAATCTTTTCGCAATAAGACTATATTATCATCGACGTCTTTTCATGAGATTTAAAAGGTAAAAATTGAATAGTAGTTTAGAGGAACATCTGGAAAAATATCTTAAAGATATTTTCTGTTTCAATTAATTTTATTACATAGAAGACTATTAATATTATTGGATATTCATTAAATAATTACATACTGACTAATGATTAAAGTGGTATCTATATCCTACAAATAACTGTCATTTTGTAGCCTTATTAAGTTTTTTCTCATAGTTCTATATGTTTAGATAAATTGAATGAACCTTAATTTTCATTCTATTCTATATATCTAGCACACATATTCGTAAATAAATTGATTTATACAATGATTATTTCAATATTTATAAACTACAATTATATGGCTGACAAAGATTTTCATTTAAAGAGAATACGAAATAGGTAAACCTCTTTGGATCGTAAAATATTTTATGGGGGTCGTTTAAAATATACAACCAATTTTATTTCGGAATTAAAATACCTTATAGGTACATAATTATAATGTGCCTTAAAACCTATAATCTTCCTAGTTTTAAACATAGTAAGTAATATTTGTGCTAAAAAACTTAGAAAATATCACTTAAGAGATTCCTGGGAGAGATTTAGAAAATGTATGTTATTTTAATGCAGTTATTTTAAAATATTTTTAATAATGTTGTAGCCTGGGCAGGTTGAAGTGTTTTATTATAAAATGATAGTTTATTACTATCATTTTACATGAAACCTTTTCGGATGGGTAGTACTTAGTCGGGCAGCTACGTAAAGTCTTCGCGTTCATTATTACCGAAAATGTTTCAAAATAAAATTTTGTCAAATTTATAATAAACATAATTATATACGTAGAAATATTATTGGATCAATTAAATCAACTGCTTCATTGTCCATGTAACGACCTGGTTAAAATACTTTATCCCAACGTAAATATAGCTAATATATGCAAAAAAATATATTTAGGTACCTACCTACTTCAAAATTTAATCTATGTACTTATAGGTTTCTAAAAATCTGTTCAACAAATGCTTACGTTAATTAGATAGTTATTTTTTTAATAATTGTACAATATCTTATAGGTATAGTATATAGGTACATGTACGTCAATAATAATATGAGTTATGATAATATTATTTAAATATCTACGCTAAACTAAGCTAAGTAAGTTTAACATACATAATTTAAAATTTACGTCAATATGAGTTATGATAACATTATTTAAATATCTACGCTAAACTAAGCTAAGTTTAACATACATAATTTAAAATGTACGTCAATATGAGTTATGATAACATTATTTAAATATCTACGCTAAACTAAGCTAAGTTTAACATACCTACATTATTTAAAATGTACGTCAATATGAGTTATGATAACATTATTTAAATATCTACGCTAAACTAAGCTAAGTTTAACATAATTTAAAAAGCAATTTCCAAAAGAAGTTTAATTTTGTAACTGCTTTTTTACCATCGATAAAATGAATTACTTATTAGTACTAACCTACTTTGTCTCTGAGTACTTAGGTAATATTTAATACGCACTAGAGAAAGAGAGGATAAATTAAATTCATTTTTGGAGTTTCGTCACCAATATTTTTCTACCTTGTTTTAAGTGACAACGTTTGTCAAAAGTGTTCATTTTTTAATGCTACGAGTAATTCGCTTATATCAGAGCTATAAATGTATCTTTATACTAGTAACTAAATTCAAGGATCGAATTGTTTAGCAGTAATGATCATGATTATAAAAACCTTAAGCCAGCAAAATTAAGGCGACATAATCTGTGACTAAACTTACTTATCATTTAAGATTGATTATTTCATAAAGAAAATATCAAGTCCATACAGACCATACGGATAAAATATCGAACACAAAACAAAGTAGGACAAAATCGAGTATGGAAATTTTGAAACAATTAACTCAGGTTATTGCAATCAACAGCGTGAAAGATCTGTTGACATTATTTAACTATAAAGTCTAAGAAATATAGATTTAGTGATTTTAATTATTTAGCAAAAGTACAAGTATATATGGAATGTTATACTAAGGTTTTACAACTACATATTTAATCGGACTGTACTTATCACAAAGGTGCAGTACCTACTTAACTAGGATTGTTGTAGGTAATACCTACCTAATATAATTACAAAAAACTCTTAAGGAGAATCGAATAGATTCGCTAAGTGTTTTATTTCTGAGAGATTGGCACCCGAGCTTTATAACAGCAATCACAATTAGTTTTAAATTATACTAATTATACGTTCACAAACAACAATCACTTTAAATACATTTTATCCGTTTTAACATCATAATTGTTGTGTAGCCAAATATTGAACAGTACCAATGTAACAATATACAAATTTAAAAAAAATTAAAATATATTACGTAGGTAACTACTGCTGCCTTCTTTTGTCAAAATAATAACTTTAAACATAAAATTAAAAACATGGCTAACATAAAAACTTACTCAGCTGAAAACACTCAAGTAGATATCATAATATATCAAAAATGTATAGCAAAAATGTTAAGTAAGTAGGTACTTATTATCATTTATCAGTTATCACTAAAAAAAGGGCGAAAAATATTATGTCCATGTTAATGCCACCAATACATATATTTTAATGAATAGATAAAAGTTATGAAGTTATCATTCTTTAAATAATTCGATGTGTGTAGGTACGTAATTCTACACGAACACCAAACCAAAGTTTATTAAAAAGGAATCATAAGGCACTCCTGATGCCATCTGTAAATTCATTATTTGATAAATTTATTATACAATCGCAAGGGCTTTAAATATTTGGTTGAATGTATCCATAACAATGGAAATTTACTTCCCAAATAAAGACATTATAGAACTAATTCTAAGCAATGAACATTTTATGATTTAAGTATCTACGCATTTCTTACATATATTTAATGCATAAGTTCCCTGTCTATCATAAGACTTTGTCTATCATAACGAAGTGGTATTTAGATCGGAATAAATACTATACACGACGTAGTCGAAGCTGTTTCAAAATTTTGGTTCAGGCAACTCGCAGTGCGAGAGCTACGATTGTACAGGGATCTCAATTTTAATTTATGAGCGAGCTAAGTGCCTTAGGCTTGCTGTCAGTAGCCCCATTGTAGAACATTGTCAGGGAAGCTTTGTAGTGGACATTGTCATTCGAAATAGTATTGGAGAAATCCGAGGACGTGAGTATCGATCCGGAGGACTGGTTCGGCTAGCCAGCTGGAAAGACCACATCTGACCTAACGCCCACGAGGTTTGACGGTTATCCGATTTGGAGTCGGTGTGTTTTTCACGGGGCTGTAAATAAAAAACAATCAAATTAGTTATTTCTGATATATTTGACATTATAATGCGCTGGTTTGTGACTCTGTAAAATAGCTCTTTCAAAAAGATTATTGCTGCAAATGTTTCTAAGAAACTTTTGTTATGTGTAATTTCAACGCATCAAACCTTTAACTGTAAGGTGAGTACTTATAATTAAGATTACTAACTGCAAATATCATGACTGAATAATTGCTACATAAGTGACCAACAATTCCTATTACATATCTATTTATATAAATATCATGTAAGGTAAGTAGCTGTGGTCAGTAAATGCAATGTTCCTCTCTTACTGCGCAGGCGTAACTATTTATCGGCAGTGCTGTTGTGTTGTTATGTACGAATCTATTTGAATAAATAATATGTATAAATTTGGAACTTTTTAAGAAAATCAATAATACAGGAAAAAACAATAATAAAAGACATAAAAAAAACAGCGAGAAAACAACTAACATGACAATGTTAATAAGCCTATAGTCCATGACTTGAGCATTTTAGGTATTAATTACGAGTTCTCTCTAAACAAGGTCTCTACCAATTTGCTTCTGCTTGCTTCATAACTGCTTCTTATTTTATCTTAAGTTTTAATACTTAGTAGATACTCGTTTAGTTAAATACAGAGTCATTACGTAAGTATATGGAGTCAAGTTACCATTCCGATGTCATCGCTACGTCATCATATTAAAAAGTTTAAATCTACTTCTAAACAAACACCGTAAATACTAACTCAGCGGAAGGATTTGCGGTTTGCAGGACACTTCACTAAAGATGCAGGTGCAGACGAAGACCCACCGCCATGTATGTTACTCCTAACGCCATCTAATGGCATTCGTTAAAAACTTATTAGGTACCTAAATGATGAAAGGATTAGTGCTTGTCCAGAGGGGGCGAAATCGTCGCGAAACATTTATTTTCGCGCGTTAGTGAGATACCTACTAGGCACAAATACATCACATCGAATTCACAGGCATCGCGCGAATTCAAAATACGCGCGTAAATCGTGTACACGCCTTTGACATTGACTACACCAGACTCCCGACTCGCACGTATTGTACGCCTTCTGGACAAGCTCTAAGGGAAGAAAAAAAAGCGTCTAACGGTAATGTCAAGTTAGTTTGCTTATGAACCAGGTTTGATTAAAACAGGTTGTTCTACCTTGATCCTTTTAGAACCGAGTCGAAATTGGGTTCGGGCCTTTTTAAGAGTCAAGGTTCTATTTAGCGAGTGTGTTCTTTGGTAGGGTGCCAAAAGCTCTAATGCGCACTCGCCCATTACGCGTCCTAGAATAACTATAGCTGGAGAGGCCTTCAACAAAGGCTAGCAGAGATAAGATAGTTTGCAAAAATCTAAGTACTTTTAGCTCAGCTTTAAACATTAAATTTACTTACCTACTATAAGCTGTGCCCAGTATGCGTTGCGAATCTTTTAATTAAACTTAATTCCAATTGAATAAGTCAAAAACAATGATTTATTAAATGAAACTAAACATGACAACCATTGCAATTACAATAAAACGAGAAAAAAATACTACAATACCATCTATTTAAAAGATCTATCACTTCACCGTCACACTTTGTGCTTAAACAGGGCAAAACAATGACTATGTAATCCGAACACCTGTATTTTGCATCATTGCAAGAGGGAAAGGATTAATGTGCAAGGCGCATGTGCATCCCTGCTGCGCAGTTGTCCAATTTAACAGATTTGTCTGGAAATATTGATTTCACTGCTAAGAAAAATATTTTAAACGTCCGTGAAGTAATGAACTTTTAACCACGGGTAGGTTGCCTGCCACCGCTTAGAAAAACACTAAATGACAGTGAACATTTACCTACTTAGATAAAAAAAAAAACAGTAATTGATTGTTTTCTTATCTATCTTCTTTTTTTCATTATACTGTCATATTTAGAGCCCATTTATGAAGTAAAAGATGTAAATCAAGTTTTCACCCGAAAATATTTTACGCCTGTTTAGGTATAAAGCAAAGAAAATAAAGACAAACATTTTCTTTGGTATAAAGGGAAAATCAAAAACTTATGATTAGTATCGTAATGAATGAATGTGATGTGCATTGCGTAAAAAAAAGTGTTGCTAGGCGGCCGTATCAAACATTTTGGATTTTTGGCGAACATTTTAGAAGTGCTTTATCTTGACATTTTTGTACTGGGCTTTACCAAAAGAAAAAGTACGTCATTTGTATTTTGTCTCGTAGATTGATATATTAAAATTTGGAAGGTGGTAAAAATTTCACCCTGTATAAAAGAAAGTCGTGTTAGTTACACCACTTCTAACTCAAGAAAGGCTGGGCCGATTTTAATGATTTTTGTGTTTTTGAATTTGTACTTATTCATCGGGAATAGGATAGTAAGTATCAAAAACATAGGAAAGTTAACTTATAAAATTTGCATTAAGTATAACTTATTTTATTTCAAACCAAATACTACCTACGGCCAGTTCCAATAACCTATATATCTTCAGTCTTTGTAGCCTATCGTAACATATGCATAAAAATAGTAGGTTTACAGCAAATTCAGAAATCTGACATCATATTTTTTTTATTTTCTAACAAATTAAATTTTTGAGATTACGATTTGTATGAAAATCGTTTATTTTAAAATGACATAAAAATTTCTTCGCCATAGTATTTATCTACATGTATTATGTTAACAAAGGCTAGTTTCAGATTGTTATAGATACTATTTACCTAGCAGTAGCACGCTGTATACGTATCTGTTTCTTTCAGTGATAAATAACCTATTCCTAACATAAATAACCTAAACCTGAAACTCATTTCACCCACTCTTTTAAATTATTAAACAATAATATTTATGCATATTATTATAATATACTATAATTTATGTTTAAAATTTTTCTGTACGCACACAGCATACTTACTCATATTTACCCACACACTCACATTAATTTCTAAGTAATCTTTATTTTTTAAGTTTGTATAATTTTAGATTTTATTTTGTATTTGAATTAGTATAAGTATAAATTGCTACACCCTTACAGGGTTTTGTTACATTTATTGTTAACATTATGCAATGAATAAATAAATAAATAACCAGTACTTCCGGAGATTAGCGCGTTCAAACAAACAAACTCTTCGTTTTATTAATATTAGTATAGATTAGTATTAGTATAGGTTTATTTGATAATTCATACCTGGGAACACTTTTTGTTTATCTGAGAATGAAAATATTTCGTGGCGATAAATCTAGTGATGCAACTTGATGACAGATATAAATTTTGGTGACAAGAAATATAGTCCCCGTAAAATAATTACTTACATCTTGTCTAATTTTTGATAGTTGGCAACAGTGGCGTAGGTTTTTTTACTTTTGTTTTTTGTTTTTTTACGGTAGTCGCAGACGTTAATTACTAAAACTTCATTACTTACCGCTAGGGTAATGCTGTATAATTTAGTTTAACCTATAACTATAGGTAATACTATCGAAAATAAGGAACTATCGATTGCTTAAAACTATCGATAGTATCGATACTATCGATAGTTTGGTGATATCTAGCCATAATACTATCGATAGTATTGCGAATCATCAATAGTATTGCCCCAATTTGGGCTATCGATACTATCGATCGTATCCATAAACCTATCGATATTCTAACTGATGTTCGAGGTCAACTATCGATAGACCACCGGCCCACTTCTTCTCACCTAAGTGACTGGACCCTGGCGTGGTCAAATAGGTAGACCGCCGGGTCACCTCATCAGTCCGGTGATACTGGACCCAGGCACGGTCAGATAGACCGCCGCGCCACCTTCATCCTGCGCAGCTGGGACCCGGCATGGTCAGGTAGACCACCGGGCTAACTCCCATTTGCTGCGCAGTTGGGTCCTGGCGTGGTCGACCGCCGGGCCACCTCTACTCCGCAAACTCCAATTTGGATTTCTACTTCTAAATTTAACTTACGTTTATTATTTATCTTTCACTTTAACTTTATTATACAATGTGCAATTTTAACCACCTGTGTTTAAGTATCAAAAACATTGGAAAGTTAACTTATAAAATTTGCATAATTACTCGTACTTATTTTATTTCAAACCATGGCATATTTGATGACAATTACATATAAGACGTCAAAACCAAATACTACCTACGGCCAGTTCCAATAACCTATCTATCTTCAGTTTTGGCATATCGAAGATAGAAAACATCTTCTGTCTTTGTTTCTCTGGACGGCAAAAACAGAGATAGAAACTGTTTTCTATCTCAGATATGTAAAAACTGAAGATAGATAGGTTATTGGAACCGGCCGTAAGACGATACGAAGTTCGCGGGGTCAGCTAGTCTTCTTTATATACCCCGTATAACAAGAAGTAAGTATCGTAACATATGCATAAAAACCTACAGCAAATTCAGAAATTTGATATCATCATTTTTTTATTTTCTTGCAAATAAAATTTTAGAGATTTCGATTTGTATGAAAATCGTTTATTTTAAAATGACATAAAAATTTCTTCGCCATAGTATTTATCTACATGTATTATGTTAACAAAGGCTAGTTTCAGATTGTTATAGATACTATTTAGCTAGCAGTAGCACGCTGTATACGTATCTGTTTCTTTCAGTGATAAATAACCTATTCCTAACATAAATAACCTAAACCTGAAACTCATTTCACCTACTTTAAATTATTAAACAATAATATTTATGCATATTATTATAATATACTATAATTTATGTTTAAAATTTTTCTGTACGCACACAGCATACTTACTCATATTTACCCACACACTCACATAAATTTCTAAGTAATCTTTATTTTTTAAGTTTGTATAATTTTAGATTTTATTTTGTATTTGAATTAGTATAAGTATAAATTGCTACACCCTTACAGGGTTTTGTTACATTTATTGTTAACATTATGCAATGAATAAATAAATAAATAACCAGTACTTCCGGAGATTAGCGCGTTCAAACAAACAAACTCTTCGTTTTATTAATATTAGTATAGATTAGTATTAGTATAGGTTTATTTGATAATTCATACCTGGGAACACTTTTTGTTTATCTGAGAATGAAAATATTTCGTGGCGATAAATCTAGTGATGCAACTTGATGACAGATATAAATTTTGGTGACAAGAAATATAGTCCCCGTAAAATAATTACTTACATCTTGTCTAATTTTTGATAGTTGGCAACAGTGGCGTAGGTTTTTTTACTTTTGTTTTTTGTTTTTTTACGGTAGTCGCAGACGTTAATTACTAAAACTTCATTACTTACCGCTAGGGTAATGCTGTATAATTTAGTTTAACCTATAACTATAGGTAATACTATCGAAAATAAGGAACTATCGATTGCTTAAAACTATCGATAGTATCGATACTATCGATAGTTTGGTGATATCTAGCCATAATACTATCGATAGTATTGCGAATCATCAATAGTATTGCCCCAATTTGGGCTATCGATACTATCGATCGTATCCATAAACCTATCGATATTCTAACTGATGTTCGAGGTCAACTATCGATAGACCACCGGCCCACTTCTTCTCACCTAAGTGACTGGACCCTGGCGTGGTCAAATAGGTAGACCGCCGGGTCACCTCATCAGTCCGGTGATACTGGACCCAGGCACGGTCAGATAGACCGCCGCGCCACCTTCATCCTGCGCAGCTGGGACCCGGCATGGTCAGGTAGACCACCGGGCTAACTCCCATTTGCTGCGCAGTTGGGTCCTGGCGTGGTCGACCGCCGGGCCACCTCTACTCCGCAAACTCCAATTTGGATTTCTACTTCTAAATTTAACTTACGTTTATTATTTATCTTTCACTTTAACTTTATTATACAATGTGCAATTTTAACCACCTGTCAAACGAAGACCACGTTATTGGACCATTGTGTATAAAATCATGGCAGTGTTATTAATTTTTTATTAAAAATAATTTTATAAAGTTTAATTTTTGATTTAGACTTTTAATTTATAACGCGCTGTGACGCGCCCAGACATATTATTTTGCTGCGGCGGGGTCTCGGTTGCATGGACCTTACACAGCTACATCTGTGGGCGTCACAGCGTGTTTCAAAATAAATAGCTGAACCGATATTCAATATTTTAATTTAAAAAAATGTTGAAAAAATTAAATAACATTGCCAATTTGTTATACATAATGGTTACATAACGTGGGCTTCGTTTTACAGATGGTTAAAATTGCACGGTGCATATACTTTATCTTATCTTGTCTTGTATTTTATTGAATTCTTAGGGAATAGTTATACAGAGGTAGGTTCCCTCAACTTTTCCTAGGTTTCTGAGGGTATTCCTCTTCAAGGGTACCCCAGATTGTCTGTCACATTATACTATCCAAACGCATTATTGGAGTTTTTATGGGACACTTTAACGCCGAAGTGGGAGTACAAGCACCGACGAATCGAAAGATCGGACCACTCACCACACGGCTAGGGATTTCGGAATCACAGAGGCCAAATGCTCGTCAACTTCCTAGAGTTACAGGGACTATTTTTGATGAAATCGTTCTTTAAAAAGAAGCCCCAAAGGAAGTAGACCTGGCGAAGCCTCGATAATGTGACAAAGAACGAGATCGACTTCATCATGACAAGCGGTAAAAATTTAGAGATGTCTCCGTGATCAACAGGTTTAACACCGGCAGTGATCACCGACTTGTACGAGGCACTCTAAATATCGCATACAAGCTGGAACGACGACGTCTGATGAGGTCTACTCTCCGACCAACACCGCTCCAAGCCGCTCTTGGCTCCGAAAACATCCAGATTGAGCTGAAGAACCGATTTGTTTATTTGTTTAAACGCTCTAATCTCAGGAAGTACTAGTTCGAATTGAAAAAAATTTGTTGTGTTAGATAGTCCATTTATGGAGGTAGGCTTTAGGCTATATAACATCACGCTGCGACCAATAGGAGCGAAGCATCAGTGAAAAATGTTGCAAAAATAGTCGCGATCATAATAACAGAAATTGACGCGAACGAAGTCGCGGGCAACAGCTAGTCTTGCTATATTTCCATAAGAGGTTTTCTTCTATCTCGCAGGCTCTGTTCGTCTATAAATATATACTACTTATATCAATGGTCGGTACCATACGGTAGATACGTACGATACCTACTCTAGTATTTTGTTGTAGATAAGTATAAAAAGTAAAACACAATTGCTCCAAACTTTTAAAGTTTTAATTTGCCACCGCCACCAATGTATAAGTAGGTACATAGATCACATAAAAATATATATAGTAGTTAAGTATAAATTAGTTTTTAAGGTACAAATTGAATCGAAAAAGAGTAAGACACAAAAATAAATCGATAGCCTTACCTAACTAATTGATTCAATTTATCATCACCAAAATAAGTACATAAATGGTCTACATAGAAAAATATTTCAATCTTAGATTAAGAGTCACATTAGATTTTTGACATATCGTTTTAAATTTTAAAACTTGAAATCAAATATGCGGTTCAAGCCAACAAAGTGGGCAGGTACCTTCAATGTAGTACACATTCGAAATGCAGTAAGATAGATTAAATGTATATAAACTTACTTATATATGATTATTGTATAATCTTACTAGTAATTAGTGATCGATCAAAGTAATGATTTAGGTACCTATACCTTACTATAATCACGCTATTTCGTTTCCAAAAAGTGGGTTACCTTAAAATTATTACAAGAACCTTTTAATGTTACCAGTAAAAGGTAACAGGATATAAGTACTAGGAAATAATTTTTTTTCCAAACGTTTTTTTTTTGTAAATTGCATAATTTCACTCATATCACAATATCGAATAAAAATTTATAAACCCAAAATATTAACAGTACATACAACCCAGAACAGTTATCACTTAAAACCTAAAGCTATTATTAGGCATACCAAGCCTATTTCACCTTGATCCATTTTTTTTGTTTCAATATGTCATTAGAGAAGTACCCAACGTAAAATATAAAATAACTTAAATGACAGTTGCATTTTATTCTATTTTACCTTTTAAAAAGGTTAAGTACACACCAATTACATATCTTATTCATATTATAATATAGCCACGTAAATACAAAGAAGCATGAATATTCAAGAAACGATGTTCTATGATACCTGTGCGAGTAAGGCAATAGACCTTTCTGCAAAGAGACTGATTGACAAGGACAGAAATGTTTCAAAAATAATGCATCAAAAACATGAGTCTTTCATTCAATGTGTTATTGACCAAAGAAATCAATAGAAAATATTGAAGGAGGAGTAAACAAACACAATTTTTTTTTCCTTGAATAAGATTAAAGTAGTTTGATTAACCAGTGAAATTATTCATTTCCTTGAGTTAAATAATGTTTTTGCTACAACTTATTTAATTTAATAATAATTTATTCTTAACGCCGTGTATCCTACAAGAAAGAATTGTCACAAATGTCTTGGATATAATTAAAGTGCCTTGATGATGATCTATCATGCGAAACCAATGGCTTAATGTGAAAAGCCACCTTAGAGGTGGCCTCGAAACTATGCTGAATTGCTGAAATATATTTTTCAGTTTAAGTAAGTTTATTTTTAACCAAACCTTCCTACCAGAAATACTTGTGAACGCCCCTGCGTGTCGGTATTTATATTTAATACTAACTTAGATACAGAGTTATCTCCGAAGTGACATATAAGAGTTACTTCTAATAAGGTTTATTATGACCCCAATGCTTCGATTCAAAAATGTACAACACGAATCTCGACGAAACACTACTCAAATAGTATAAATACTTGGCTAGTAAGTGGCATGATCGCTCGCTGTTTACACTTCACGTGCTTAACGAATGTCAGCTTAAAGCTACTTAAGTTTAAGGTTAAATACACGGTTTATTACTTTAAATACACGCTGGCCCTACTGCAATATTCGGTTACCAACAATACTATATCTAATTATATCTAAAATGTTTTGTGATTATAGACAAGACCACTATTCTAAATTTATTTTCTATCCGAAATATGACGTTTATATCTATTTCAATACTAGTAGAGTTGCGTTTAATCATGTAGAAATATCATTTAAGACAATTGTAAAAATATACATATAAAAATTTATATTTTTTTTTGGATTTCTTTCTAGTGATTTACATGTATATGTACCTAGTTTGTATTAACGACAGATTGACTTAAGTTCAGTTCAGAAATGAATGCTTTCGGGTAACATCATTAAAATCCAGGACTATGCCGTATGGAAAGTGATGCTTAAAAATGAGTCTTGGCCAAAACAAAAATAGTAATTTTGATATTTTTATAAATTTAAAATGACTTATAGTTGTGCAATTTTTCTGCCTAATGCTAATACTACTCAGTTTGCTCAAAATATGTTTCTGAAGGTAGGTACTGCATACTATATGTACTATTGACGTGTCTCTTTTAAATTACACCTATATAACTTATATCTAAATATATATATAAACTACTCTCGTGAAGCTGACCTGTTCATAATGTACAGGACGTACATCAGTAGGTAGGTTCGGTACTTACTATCTTTACTGTATTATCTTATCAGTACCTACAATCTACCGTTTTGTGGCCGTCATAAACTTTAATTCGTAAAATGTACAAAAGCAAAACTAAAATATGTGTGTGCCACTACCATTAGTGCCTAGGCTGTGTTTCCATCACAGTTGTGCTATGTTGCTAAGCAATAGATGTATGAAAAAAAACTACCAATACAGCTGACTGATTTTCATGAGCAATGAATGAGAAGCGAACCCACTGGTGGGTTTGACGCACATTTTTTATTAACTTAATTGAACCAACTTATATGAATGGTGGACTAAATGTTTTAATCATTAATTAACATTCTGTCAGTATAGTACCGTATACAAATAATAAACTATATCTTTTTATGAAGCAGGTACCTATCCATAAAACATAAATACTAGGTTGTAGATTTCCACACAAAAAATTACATATTCCACTAATTTAACATATCAGAAGGTACAGAATTTTCATTAATCTTTAAAATATTTTTGCTCGTAAATGTTAAATTTGTTTTTAAAGCATAGAAAAACGAGAAGAAAAACAGCGCTTACATCGTCAAGTAGCATATTGACTTAAGCATCTATTTTAAAAATATGAGGACTAAATTTTGTAATTTACTTTTGCCTCTGTTTTTTAATCTTAAAAAAACCTATTATTTAGCACATCTCTATTAGTAAGCCAGTACAATAATGAAACCTTTATGTAAGAAATCTAAACCGTAGGGAATTATAATTGTCGCAAAGTTTTAAGTAGGTACCATCCTATATGCCTAGTCGTCAACGAAGCAATAAAGTCAAACATTGTAATATACACAAATATGAAATTTGCGTTGAATAGGTACTTAATATGAGTATTTGATGTGACAGTCGTCTGCTTTATGTAACTTGAGCATTTAAAGTAGGATTTCCTCAAATATATAATTTTTATTTTTTTTTAAGTCAAAATGCGAACATTAAGAGAAATTTTAAAATTGACATAAATGAATTCAGACCTCTAATTTTTGAATCAATCGTAACATCTGACTCAGTCTATGCTACTTAATACCTACATTATTTAATTTTACGAATTAACCTTGAGAAGTACAGAGTATGACAATACTTGCTCATCATCTCTACTTATCTAAGAACTACTTGTACCAGGCGACACCTAGAAATGGCACTGGTATGTCTAATGCGCATGCCAAGTTTATATACCTATTATATTATACAATCTTCTTATTATATAATAATATATCAAAAACTTTTTAAAAACCTAATTACATATTTATTTACCTTGCTATTAATATTAATTAATATTTTTTTTAAATTAATAAGGGTTAAAGTATGAAATTGCCGTTTTGTATGGACGAAATCGAGAAAAGTCATTTTTCCATACTAACAATTTTTTTGTTTTTTTAAAAACGCCTTAACCGTTTTCGATGCAATTAAAGGTGAAAGTTAGATGGTTATAAAGCTACGCATTATAGTATTAAAATTTATAAAAATCAAAGTATATAATACAAATATACTTAATTGAAGCAAGAAGGTCAGCTGACACATTGTAAGGGGTCTTTTCAAGGACTTCCTTTGAAGTAATGGGCACTAGTATTTCATTTTTTTTTAGTCAATAGTTACTTTATTTAGTTTTTGATACAAAACAAAAAGAATTAGGCAATAATATGAATATACTTAAGAGCCTTAAACAAAATAAAAGGTGGGAAAATAATCGGCAATTTCATACTTTAACCCCTATTATTATTACAATAAAATCATTGAAAAAACCTAAGTAGGTGTAATTTAATTTACCATAATTTTTCACAAAATATGTTTAAATACATAATTCCTTCTATGTTATCTTTTCTTATTGATACTAGGTATCTGTTATGTAAACTAATTAGTCGAATTTAAATTTTATCACAAAATAAGACCTCAGAGGTTTTCTAGTAGTGTAACCTGTAAACATATACATAACAGCAAATTTCGTTACTAAAATCATTTTTTTTTGTAGGAATAACTGTATGTACCTATTTTAGTGCGACGTGCGAGTAACGATAACAAGCAAACAATGTATTTTTTAAATTTTTGATCTGTCATAGTCATATATAATATCGTGTTTATTTATTGAAAAATATATCTCGCTAGATAAAAGGAGTAACATTTTTAGTTTAAGAACTGGTAATATTTTTATAAAACATGTTATTAGAAAAAAATAATAGAACCTTAAAGCCTAGTCAATAATGACTAAGAGATAAGAAGGCCTAAATAAAACATTAACTCAAATAAAAAAAATTAAACAAGGATCTTCTCAGATCATAGGAAGTACAACATTTATATGTCTATCTCTCTCAGCCAAAATACTCTTACAGCTAAGAAATTATTGTGCAGTAATTGAAGTGCTTAAGGCGGTGATGGCTGTTGTGACATACGCGGTGATCGGATCACAACGCAACGCAAAGACCATATACGGATCTGTCTCTTTCAGATACTCTAAGACATTGATATGAGTAAGAGATACAGTTCAAGATGAATATACAAACATTGCGTTGCGGAGTAAGGCCTCCTGGTACTGGGCCTATCCACAGATCGTAGTTCAATGAGCATATGGTGTTAGAGAAACTTATTGCCCCAACGGCCATCAATCTTTCTTGCCATATGTTCTTTCCGCGTTGTGTTGGCCTAGTCGGAATTTTAAACTGTTATTTAATCCATTAAAAAAAACTATTTATAAGCTCGAGGCTTGCTCAACTGTTTTTAGTAAATTTAAAACAAACCAATTTTTTACCTTTTACTTTGGGAATGTAATCTTTATTTTACTGTACTTATTTATATAATCGATACTGTTTAAAAACAATTTTTTTTTGCTTAATTTTAACCTAAAAAGGGTCACTTCTACTGTTGTCGTAAAGAGAGAGAGTTGTTTTTGTTACTAGTGTATTGAAGAGGCATACATTTCAAAAGTAGTTTAATTATTAAAATACTGTATTTTTTCTTTATATTTCCTCAAGAATATGAGGTGGAGTTCGAATACGAGACATAAATGCCTTATTCCAGAATAAACTCTAAGTTTAATATAGCTAACTATCGTTATAACTTACTTACAATGAAAGTCACGAGTAATACGCGAAATATTGCCTTAATTATATCTTTTTATAATTTATACTGCATTAGAATCTTACATTATTTTAAGACAACAAACTGTCTGAGATTTAGGACCTACACTTCGAAATTTTGAACGAAGATTTTATGTTAACGTATTCGATATAATCTTTTATGCTTAATTAAGTACCAATTATAGCTTTTATACACGTGGAAGTTTTATTCTAATAATAATATTTTCAGACTTGGGAGAACGATTTAAAGTAATACTGCAAAAAACGTATTTTCATTGTAAAATGATATAAATAATCAGAAATAAGTTAACTCAAATTAGTATATAAAAAAAAATAAAAATGGGAAACGCACAATAAGGAACGCGAACCTAATATTGGATACGTACAAAATACTGAATAGCCCAGTTTCTAAATTTTTAACCAATGCCGTCTATTATACTGTTTAAAAACTTCTACATTAGTTTAAATTCGATGCTTTTTACGACAACAGCGCCACATCTGGCTTCAATTGGCTGTCAAAATTCAAGGAACGTTTTTTGTTCAACGAATTATTTTTATTATTGTGTTCCAAAGTGTTTTAAACAACGGTAAGTGCATTTATTTGTTGTTATAGGGATAAGTACTATTTAGGGACATAGTTATTTAGACGTATTTAATGCATTATTGATAATTTTAGTAGGTAGAGTTCGTGAACAATTTTCGTGAAAAATGTAGGTACTTAACTCATTACTGGATACCTTCCAACCCCTTATATTGGATATCCAGAATTGGGATATACGTCGATTACCATGTACTTGTATTTATTAACCTTTACTTATTTACTGTTATCGATGGGCTGTGAATGATGAAGAATTGTGCTGGGTTAGACCCAGACGCAATAGACTATGTTTGTGAACTGTGATATTTGTGTCTCACGAGCTAATTTATGTTATATTATATTAAATTGAATTATATACCCAATATTGGACATCCAATATTGAGTTATGTACCCAAAATTGGATATCAAATATTAACGATACCTACTATCCAATATAGGGGTACATAAGATTACATTGTTAGTTTTTGCAATTTCTAAGAAAAAAACATGTTTAACAGTTAAAAAAAATGTCTTTTTGTTATGTTTAGCCAATACTTATTACTACTTATTACTATGACAGCAATAAATTAATGGTTTTATTAATTATTTTGGTATTTTTTCTAGTTTTCAAAAAGTATCCAGTATTTGGTACGTTTCCCTTAATATCGAAATTTGACGTGAACAAACTAACGTAGCTACTATAAGTATATACTTATTCATAATTGTATCTATTATACCCCGGCTTCTCCCTCGTGTTCGTTAACGTGTAATCTAATGGATCAATCAATATGAGTAGCAATAATATTAATCTTAAAAGTAACTTGCTTAATACTATTCTACTATAATGTGCTGCTGTGGTGCTTGAATCGTCCGGAAAGCCCGTGATCAAAGAGATGTGACACTGTCACAAAGAAACCATAATATAACTAAATAGTCTTACCATAAAAGGATATATGTACTTGTAGGCATCAGGCCACAATATTTTGTCTTGAATCTATTTGTTATTATTTTTATTTTAAACTATTTTATTCAACCAAAAAATCATTGGGACCCTGAGTGGGGGAAAGTTATTGTAAAATATTGCATCATTCGTCAGAAAGCTAAATTATATTTACCTATTTATTTGTCAGTATGATGAGCTACTGTCTTGTTTCAAACTTTAAAGCCAAAGTCAAAACAAATATAAAATAATCTGACACTTACACAAATTCACTTAGTTAGAATAAAAAAGCAATAAACCCAATTATCAACAAAACGTGTCAGAATGAATTTGATTAACTTTGATAAAAACAAAATTACTTTACTTATAAAGGATTGTTATTTATTAAAAAAATATTCATTTAACTGGATTAATTACGCAATGATTTATTTAAAATAGCTTTAAGTACTTTTTATTCGTTGTTTTGTGAACTAAATAACTACTGAAGCATAAATGCAATCTTTTCAAACAAATATACGAATACTGCCTTAATATGTTGCCCGAACATGCAAAAAATTATACAGTTGTTTTGGTAGATCTTTTAGGAAAAATAAATTTAATAATTATAATATAATACGCCCTCAAGTGAGCCAGGTCCTATATAATTAACTTAGACTGTAAAACTACCGACTTAAAATTACTATCATGTAACTCAAAAATATTATAAATTTTTAATTATTTCTTAATATCTAAACTTAATGCTACGTCTTGCCGTGTATACCTACACGTGGTACCGGGAGTTTTTCTCCCAGGTATTTTAATCCTAAAATCTTCTGTTAAGTGGTATTTACCACGACGTAATTAATACGTATTAAATTTATTTAATCCAATAGCATAATCAAAAGTAAAGTAAAGGCCTATAATCTATCCACTGCAGGCAGAAGTCCTCTATCATTGAATTCAAGCTACCATAGCAATGACGGATACAGGCATAATCACCAACTTAGACCTACTACCTACGTAAAGTCACTGTTAAGTAACGTTAAAATATTAATATTTTTTATTATTACTTAACATGTAAACTTACTGCTACTTAATGTTGTTTATACGCGTGGTACCGGGAGTTCATCTCACCAGGTATTTAAATCCTACAATCTTACTTTAAATGGCTTTTACCACGACGTAATTAATACTTATTTAATTTATTTAATCAAATAGCATAAATCTAAAATAAAGTAACGGCCTATAATCAACTCTTACAATATAATATTAGTTCCATTTCATGCGTTACATTGAACGTTGTTATTTATAATTTCTTAGGACCTGCTGTTTTGTATTGAAAAGCCGAATTATTAAGATTTTGATGTGTTGTTGTAAGTTCCCTGATGTCACTTGCTTTTTGCAGTCGCAAGAAAATATAGAAACAAGGCATTTTAGTTAAACCACTTAGTCATGTGAAATATGACTTAAGTGTTATCTGGTTGTCAGTGATAGTCAAGATTCAGGGAAATCCAGATCCAGTAGGTTCATGACGGTTCATTTTAAACATTTGCAACAATTAGTTCGATACTTTTTAATGCTATGATTATTTTGGTAGGTACCTATTCTAAAATAGGAAACTCTATTGTTTCTACATTTTTATTCCAGTCCTTTCAGTTAAATTTGGCTGATATGCCACGAGGAGCACATAAGCTAACTCCAAGGTCAAATTACAAATTCATATTTTTAATATATTTTCTGTATCTTTAAATTCTGGACATTCAAGTATGTTATCGTAAAATACCTGGATACTACATTTTTCTGCGATATCCCATCGATAACATATCATAATTAAATTTAAATGGTTTTAAGTCAATAAACAATAACAAGTCAGCCATAGCAAGTAATTGACATAAAAAATAAACAAAGGAGGGTTTTGTATAATACGTATCTATTTACTTGCTTAAAGTTTAGTGTCCAGATGTCATAAAAACCATGAAAAATGGCAGATTTATACCATAGGAATGCAGGTGATAGTATTTATCGTGATCATGCCTTAGGTAACTGTGTCTGGCTGTGACTTGGTAAAACAAAGGGCCTCTAACATTGTACAAAAATGGAACTAGTATTACTAGCAAGGTAACATTAATAGTAATAATCAATTCTTATAAAGACCTCCTAAAGAGTATAAAATTTTATTATATACCTACCTACATGAATGAAGTTATTATTACAGTATAACTTTTGATATTGGGATGCAAATGGTAGAACCCTTAAAGTTATTATATCTTGTAGATGTCAGGTATTCGACTTCTAAAATTGATACTGTGCACTATCATCGAATTTAGTGATTCTGCTGAACATGTCTTTCCCCAGCTGAAACCACTAACAATGCAGGCCGTTTGAATTAAAAGGCTTAAGGAAAGGAATGGTTTTTCACTAGAAGCACACAATTCTTTTAGGCCGGTCTTCGGGGCCTGGGGTATTCGTAAATCGTGCAGTAGTGATATTAAAATATTACTTAAATGAAACAAAACCTACATCAGATGGTCTACAAAAAACTCCAATAACCTCTTAAATTTGAAAGTATATAGGTACTTAAGCAAATGTGGGGTTATGGTAAAAGTGTTATTATTTCTCAAGTAAGACTCTTTTACAACCTTGACTAGTGTCTTCTAAATATTGCGTTAAGGAATAAAGTCCAATTTCAAAGCCGACATAAGTATGAGTTTTTTCTAAGTGAAAATTGTAGCAGTAGTCATGAAATGCAATGTGAAGGTAAGTAATTGAAGTTGTAGTAATGGTCACAAGCTATCGGATTAACTGATTTGAGATCGAAGTTAATTAGTTATTTCATCCTATAATTTTAACATCGTGTCATATTTAAGTCGTTTTGGCGTGATTGAGTAAAAAAGTCCACCCAAACTTTTACATTAATAATATTAGTAAGAAGTAAGCTTACTTTAACGTTTGCGTCAAAAAGCAATATTGCGGCTTACACATCTCAAATGTTGGTGGAACAACCATTTTAATTTAAAGTCAATATTAAAACAAATGGACTAGGCTTGTTCGACGACATTTCATTCGTAGTTAGGGCTGCATGTAGTGTGTTTTAATGAATTATTATAATATAATAATAACTTTCATTCACTTCGTATAACCTACTTAGCCTATGCAGAATTATTAATTGTACAATGTGATCTGCAGTTTCATAAACACTACGATACTTATTCTACTTAGTACTTGATTCACAAGTGTCTATAAAAAGTGTGTAATATTGTGTTTCCAAATGTACATCTTAATAACTATTTTAAACGTACGTTAGCCTATGAACCAATTTATAAATAAATACAAAAAAATATATTAAATGTATAAACGACTTTAAGATGTTATTTTGGCGTAAGGGTTTCAAACATTAGGAAAACTTTTTTTACCGATGGAAATTTTTATAGGCATGTACCTAATGCATTTGCAGTTACACCTTAAATCAAGGTAATACTGTGCTAGTTTTTTGTGAATTTGTTTTGTTTGGATATAACAAAATTAAATCAATTGGGCAGCACATAGCTCTAGTAGTCCCCTTAAGGTGTACTTTTATTTATAAACTAAATTCATCGTCATTAGCTGATAAGTATATCAGATCTAATATTGTTTTATATGTTTTGATTATTATACTGAATGAATCATCTTTATAATAAAAAAAAGGTGTTACAAGCCAACTATGAATGGGACACAAATTTCAAAGGATTATCTCGCGGGATCAGTTATGTACAGTTTTCGGATATAAAAAGGGATATTGACTTTATTTTTCTGGAAAAAAAAATAAACAGTACCTATACCATCGCACGCGTTCTTCAAGTCAAGTGTCGTAAGCGACATTGAAAGTGTCTACATGAGAAAATAAATACGAGAATTTTGAGAAGATTTTCGTTTTTCTGTTGTAACCTAAATACCTACTAAAGAATAAATGCAATCTTTTCACACAAATATGTTTACATGCAAAAAATATACAGGTGTTTTGGTAGATCATTTAAGAAAAATAAAATTAATAATTATAATATAATACGCCCTTAAGTGAGCCAGTTACTATATAATTAACTTAGACTATAAAACTACCGACTTACAATCACTATTATGTAACTCAAAAATATTAATAATTTTTGATTATTTCTTAATATATAAACTTAATGCTACGTCTTGCCGTGTATGCCTACACGTGGTACCGGGAGTTCGTCTCACCAGGTATTTAAATCCTACAATCTTACTTTAAATGGCTTTTACCACGACGTAATTAATACTTATTTAATTTATTTAATCAAATAGCATAAATCTAAAATAAAGTAACGGCCTATAATCTACTCTTACAATATAATATTAGTTCCATTTCATGCCTTACATTGAACGTTGTTATTTATAATTTCTTAGGACCTGCTGTTTTGTATTGAAAAGCCGAATTATTAAGATTTTGATGTGTTGTTGTAAGTTCCCTGATGTCACTTGCTTTTTGCAGTCGCAAGAAAATATAGAAACAAGGCATTTTAGTTAAACCACTTAGTCATGTGAAATATGACTTAAGTGTTATCTGGTTGTCAGTGATAGTCAAGATTCAGGGAAATCCAGATCCAGTAGGTTCATGACGGTTCATTTTAAACATTTGCAACAATTAGTTCGATACTTTTTAATGCTATGATTATTTTGGTAGGTACCTATTCTAAAATAGGAAACTCTATTGTTTCTACATTTTTATTCCAGTCCTTTCAGTTAAATTTGGCTGATATGCCACGAGGAGCACATAAGCTAACTCCAAGGTCAAATTACAAATTCATATTTTTAATATATTTTCTGTATCTTTAAATTCTGGACATTCAAGTATGTTATCGTAAAATACCTGGATACTACATTTTTCTGCGATATCCCATCGATAACATATCATAATTAAATTTAAATGGTTTTAAGTCAATAAACAATAACAAGTCAGCCATAGCAAGTAATTGACATAAAAAATAAACAAAGGAGGGTTTTGTATAATACGTATCTATTTACTTGCTTAAAGTTTAGTGTCCAGATGTCATAAAAACCATGAAAAATGGCAGATTTATACCATAGGAATGCAGGTGATAGTATTTATCGTGATCATGCCTTAGGTAACTGTGTCTGGCTGTGACTTGGTAAAACAAAGGGCCTCTAACATTGTACAAAAATGGAACTAGTATTACTAGCAAGGTAACATTAATAGTAATAATCAATTCTTATAAAGACCTCCTAAAGAGTATAAAATTTTATTATATACCTACCTACATGAATGAAGTTATTATTACAGTATAACTTTTGATATTGGGATGCAAATGGTAGAACCCTTAAAGTTATTATATCTTGTAGATGTCAGGTATTCGACTTCTAAAATTGATACTGTGCACTATCATCGAATTTAGTGATTCTGCTGAACATGTCTTTCCCCAGCTGAAACCACTAACAATGCAGGCCGTTTGAATTAAAAGGCTTAAGGAAAGGAATGGTTTTTCACTAGAAGCACACAATTCTTTTAGGCCGGTCTTCGGGGCCTGGGGTATTCGTAAATCGTGCAGTAGTGATATTAAAATATTACTTAAATGAAACAAAACCTACATCAGATGGTCTCAAAAAACTCCAATAACCTCTTAAATTTGAAAGTATATAGGTACTTAAGCAAATGTGGGGTTATGGTAAAAGTGTTATTATTTCTCAAGTAAGACTCTTTTACAACCTTGACTAGTGCCTTCAAAATATTGCGTTAAGGAATAAAGTCCAATTTCAAAGCCGACATAAGTATGAGTTTTTTCTAAGTGAAAATTGTAGCAGTAGACATGAAATGCAATGTGAAGGTACGTAATTGAAGTTGTAGTAATGGTCACAAGCTATCGGTATAACTGATTTGAGATCAAAGTTAGTCAGTTATTAAATAACAAAAATAAAAAATATATATATTAATTACGTTAGTTATTTCATCCTATATTCTAACATGATGTTATATTTCAGTCGTTTTGGCGTGATTGAGTAAAAAAGTCCACCCATACTTTTACATTGACAATATTAGTCAGGAGTAAGATTACTTTAACGTTTGCGTCAAAAAGCAATATTGCGGCTTAGACAGCTCACATGTGGATGGAACAACCATTTATAATTAAAAGCCAATATTAAAACAAATGGACTAGGCTTGTTCGACGACATTTCATTCGTAGTTAGGGCTGCATGTAGTGTGTTTTAATGAATTATTATAATATAATAATAACTTTCATTCACTTCGTATAACCTACTTAGCCTATGCAGAATTATTAATTGTACAATGTGATCTGCAGTTTCATATACACTACGATACTTATTCTACTTAGTACTTGATTGACAAGTGTCTATAAAAAGTTTGTAAGAATGCGTTTCCAAATGTACATCTTTATCACTAGTTTAAACCTATGTTAGCCTATAAACCAGTTTATATAAAATACAAAAAAATATATAAAATGTATAACCGACTTTAAAAAGATGTTAATTTTGACGTAAGAGTTTCAAACATTGGTAAAACTTTTGGTACCGATAGAAATGGTTATAGGCATGTAACGCATTTGCAGTTACACCTTAAATCAAGGTAATACTGTTCTAGTTTTTTGTGAATTTGTTTTGTTTGGATATAACAAAATTAAATCAATTGGGCAGCACATAGCTCTAGTAGTCCCCTTAAGGTGTACTTTTATTTATAAACTAAATTCATCGTCAGTAGCTGATAAGTATATCAGAACTAATATTGTTTTATATGTTTTGGTAACTTTACTGAATGAATCATCTTCATAATAAAAAAAGGTGTCACAAGCCAACTATGAATGGGACACACATTTCAAAGGACTACCTCGCGGGATCAGTTATGTATAGTTTTTGGATATAAAAAGATATAGTGACTTTAATTTTCTGGATAAAAAAATAAACAGTACCTATACCATCGCACGCGTTCTTCAAGTCAAGTGTCGTAAGCGACATTGAAAGTGTCTACATGAGAAAATAAATACGAGAATTTTGAGAAGATTTTCGTTTTTCTGTTGTAACTTAATACCTACTAAAGAATAAATGCAATCTTTTCACACAAATATGTTTACATGCAAAAAATATACAGGTGTTTTGGTAGATCTTTTAAGAAAAATAAAATTAATAATTATAATATAATACGCCCTTAAGTGAGCCAGTTACTATATAATTAACTTAGACTATAAAACTACCGACTTACAATCACTATTATGTAACTCAAAAATATTATTAATTTTTGATTATTTCTTAATATATAAACTTAATGCTATGTCTTGCCGTGTATGCGTACACGTGGTACCGGGCGTTCGTCTCACCAGGTATTTAAATCCTACAATCTTACTTTAAATGGCTTTTACCACGACGTAATTAATACTTATTTAATTTATTTAATCAAATAGCTTAAATCTAAAATAAAGTAACGGCCTATAATCAACTCTTACAATATAATATTAGTTCCATTTCATGCGTTACATTGAACGTTGTTATTTATAATTTCTTAGGACCTGCTGTTTTGTATTGAAAAGCCGAATTATTAAGATTCTGGTGTGTTGTTGTCAGTTTCCTGATGTCACTTGCACAAGCAAGTGACTGTAACAATACAGTTGCAAGAAAATATAGAAACAAGGCATTTAATTAAACCACTTAGTCATGTGAAATATGACTTAAGTGTTATCTGGTTGTCAGTGATAGTCAAGATTCCGGGAAATCTAGTTCCAGTACAGGACGGTTCATTTTAAACATTTGCAACAATTAGTTCGATACTTTTTAATGCTATGATTATTTTGGTAGGTACCTATTCTAAAATAGGAAACTCTATTGTTTCTACATTTTTATTCCAGTCCTTTCAGTTGAATTTGGCTGATGTGCCACGAGGAGCACATAAGCTGACTCCAAGGTCAAATTACAAATTCATATTTTTAATATATTTTCTGTATCTTTAAATTCTGGACTTTCTAGTATGTTATCGTAAAATACCTGGATACTACATTTTTCTGCGATATCCCATCGATAACTAAAAAACGACAACATATCATAATTAAATTTGAATGGTATTAAGTCAATAAACAATAACAAGTCAGCCATAGCAAAGTAATTGACATAAAAAGATAAATAAAGGATTTTGTATAATACGTATCTATTTACTTGCTTAAAATTAAGTGTCCAGATGTCATAAAAACCATGAAAAATGGCAGATTTATGCCATAGGAATGCAGGTGATAGTATTTATCGTGATCATGCCTTAGGTAACTGTGTCTGGCTGTGACTTGGTAAAACAAAGTGCCTCTAACATTGTACAAAAATGGAACTAGTATTACTAGCAAGGTAACATTAATAGTAATAATCAATTCTTATAAAGACCTCCTAAAGAGTATAAAATTTTATTATATACCTACCTACATGAATGAAGTTATTATTACAGTATAACTGTTGATAATTGAGATGCAAATGGTAGAACCCTTAAAGTTATTATTTCTTGTAGATGTCAGGTATTCGACTTCTAAAATTGATACTGTGCACTATCATCGCATTAGTGATTCTGCTGAACATGTCTTTCCCCATTTGAAACCACTAACAACGCAGGCCGTTTAAATTAAAAGGCTTAAGGAAAGGAATGGTTTTTCACTACAAGCGCACACTTCTTTTAGGCCGGTCTTCGGGGCCTGGGGTATTCGTAAATCGTGCAGTAGTGATATTTAAATATTACTTAAATGAAACAAAACCTACATTAGATGGTCTACAAAAAAATCCAACAACCTCTTAAATTTGAAAGTATTTACTTAAGCAAATGTGGGGTTATGGTAGAAGTGTTCTTATTTCTCGAGTAGGTAAGACTCTTTTACAACCTTGACTAGTGCCTTCAAAATATTGCGTTAAGGAATAAAGTCCAATTTCAAAGCCGACATAAGTATGAGTTTTTTCTAAGTGAAAATTGTAGCAGTAGACATGAAATGCAATGTGAAGGTACGTAATTGAAGTTGTAGTAATGGTCACAAGCTATCGGTATAACTGATTTGAGATCAAAGTTAGTCAGTTATTAAATAACAAAAATAAAAAATATATATATTAATTACGTTAGTTATTTCATCCTATATTCTAACATGATGTTATATTTCAGTCGTTTTGGCGTGATTGAGTAAAAAAGTCCACCCATACTTTTACATTGACAATATTAGTCAGGAGTAAGATTACTTTAACGTTTGCGTCAAAAAGCAATATTGCGGCTTAGACAGCTCACATGTGGATGGAACAACCATTTATAATTAAAAGCCAATATTAAAACAAATGGACTAGGCTTGTTCGACGACATTTCATTCGTAGTTAGGGCTGCATGTAGTGTGTTTTAATGAATTATTATAATATAATAATAACTTTCATTCACTTCGTATAACCTACTTAGCCTATGCAGAATTATTAATTGTACAATGTGATCTGCAGTTTCATATACACTACGATACTTATTCTACTTAGTACTTGATTGACAAGTGTCTATAAAAAGTTTGTAAGAATGCGTTTCCAAATGTACATCTTTATCACTAGTTTAAACCTATGTTAGCCTATAAACCAGTTTATATAAAATACAAAAAAATATATAAAATGTATAACCGACTTTAAAAAGATGTTAATTTTGACGTAAGAGTTTCAAACATTGGTAAAACTTTTGGTACCGATAGAAATGGTTATAGGCATGTAACGCATTTGCAGTTACACCTTAAATCAAGGTAATACTGTTCTAGTTTTTTGTGAATTTGTTTTGTTTGGATATAACAAAATTAAATCAATTGGGCAGCACATAGCTCTAGTAGTCCCCTTAAGGTGTACTTTTATTTATAAACTAAATTCATCGTCAGTAGCTGATAAGTATATCAGAACTAATATTGTTTTATATGTTTTGGTAACTTTACTGAATGAATCATCTTCATAATAAAAAAAGGTGTCACAAGCCAACTATGAATGGGACACACATTTCAAAGGACTACCTCGCGGGATCAGTTATGTATAGTTTTTGGATATAAAAAGATATAGTGACTTTAATTTTCTGGATAAAAAAATAAACAGTACCTATACCATCGCACGCGTTCTTCAAGTCAAGTGTCGTAAGCGACATTGAAAGTGTCTACATGAGAAAATAAATACGAGAATTTTGAGAAGATTTTCGTTTTTCTGTTGTAACTTAATACCTACTAAAGAATAAATGCAATCTTTTCACACAAATATGTTTACATGCAAAAAATATACAGGTGTTTTGGTAGATCTTTTAAGAAAAATAAAATTAATAATTATAATATAATACGCCCTTAAGTGAGCCAGTTACTATATAATTAACTTAGACTATAAAACTACCGACTTACAATCACTATTATGTAACTCAAAAATATTATTAATTTTTGATTATTTCTTAATATATAAACTTAATGCTATGTCTTGCCGTGTATGCGTACACGTGGTACCGGGCGTTCGTCTCACCAGGTATTTAAATCCTACAATCTTACTTTAAATGGCTTTTACCACGACGTAATTAATACTTATTTAATTTATTTAATCAAATAGCTTAAATCTAAAATAAAGTAACGGCCTATAATCAACTCTTACAATATAATATTAGTTCCATTTCATGCGTTACATTGAACGTTGTTATTTATAATTTCTTAGGACCTGCTGTTTTGTATTGAAAAGCCGAATTATTAAGATTCTGGTGTGTTGTTGTCAGTTTCCTGATGTCACTTGCACAAGCAAGTGACTGTAACAATACAGTTGCAAGAAAATATAGAAACAAGGCATTTAATTAAACCACTTAGTCATGTGAAATATGACTTAAGTGTTATCTGGTTGTCAGTGATAGTCAAGATTCCGGGAAATCTAGTTCCAGTACAGGACGGTTCATTTTAAACATTTGCAACAATTAGTTCGATACTTTTTAATGCTATGATTATTTTGGTAGGTACCTATTCTAAAATAGGAAACTCTATTGTTTCTACATTTTTATTCCAGTCCTTTCAGTTGAATTTGGCTGATGTGCCACGAGGAGCACATAAGCTGACTCCAAGGTCAAATTACAAATTCATATTTTTAATATATTTTCTGTATCTTTAAATTCTGGACTTTCTAGTATGTTATCGTAAAATACCTGGATACTACATTTTTCTGCGATATCCCATCGATAACTAAAAAACGACAACATATCATAATTAAATTTGAATGGTATTAAGTCAATAAACAATAACAAGTCAGCCATAGCAAAGTAATTGACATAAAAAGATAAATAAAGGATTTTGTATAATACGTATCTATTTACTTGCTTAAAATTAAGTGTCCAGATGTCATAAAAACCATGAAAAATGGCAGATTTATGCCATAGGAATGCAGGTGATAGTATTTATCGTGATCATGCCTTAGGTAACTGTGTCTGGCTGTGACTTGGTAAAACAAAGTGCCTCTAACATTGTACAAAAATGGAACTAGTATTACTAGCAAGGTAACATTAATAGTAATAATCAATTCTTATAAAGACCTCCTAAAGAGTATAAAATTTTATTATATACCTACCTACATGAATGAAGTTATTATTACAGTATAACTGTTGATAATTGAGATGCAAATGGTAGAACCCTTAAAGTTATTATTTCTTGTAGATGTCAGGTATTCGACTTCTAAAATTGATACTGTGCACTATCATCGCATTAGTGATTCTGCTGAACATGTCTTTCCCCATTTGAAACCACTAACAACGCAGGCCGTTTAAATTAAAAGGCTTAAGGAAAGGAATGGTTTTTCACTACAAGCGCACACTTCTTTTAGGCCGGTCTTCGGGGCCTGGGGTATTCGTAAATCGTGCAGTAGTGATATTTAAATATTACTTAAATGAAACAAAACCTACATTAGATGGTCTACAAAAAAATCCAACAACCTCTTAAATTTGAAAGTATTTACTTAAGCAAATGTGGGGTTATGGTAGAAGTGTTCTTATTTCTCGAGTAGGTAAGACTCTTTTACAACCTTGACTAGTGCCTTCAAAATATTGCGTTAAGGAATAAAGTCCAATTTCAAAGCCGACATAAGTATGAGTTTTTTCTAAGTGAAAATTGTAGCAGTAGACATGAAATGCAATGTGAAGGTACGTAATTGAAGTTGTAGTAATGGTCACAAGCTATCGGTATAACTGATTTGAGATCAAAGTTAGTCAGTTATTAAATAACAAAAATAAAAAATATATATATTAATTACGTTAGTTATTTCATCCTATATTCTAACATTATGTTATATTTCAGTCGTTTTGGCGTGATTGAGTAAAAAAGTCCACCCATACTTCTACATTGATAATATTAGTAAGAAGTAAGATTACTTTAACGTTTGCGTCAAAAAGCAATATTGCGGCTTAGACATCTCAAATGTGGATGGAACAACCATTTATAATTTAAAGTCAATATTGAAACAATTAGACTAGGCTTGTTCGACATTTCATTCGTAGTGAGGGCTGCATGTAGTGTGTTTTAATGAATTATTATAATATAATAATAACTTTCATTCACTTCGTATAACCTACTTAGCCTATGCAGAATTATTAATTGTACAATGTGATCTGCAGTTTCATAAACACTACGATACTTATTCTACTTAGTACTTGATTCACAAGTGTCTATAAAAAGTGTGTAATATTGTGTTTCCAAATGTACATCTTAATAACTATTTTAAACGTACGTTAGCCTATGAACCAATTTATAAATAAATACAAAAAAATATATTAAATGTATAAACGACTTTAAGATGTTATTTTGGCGTAAGGGTTTCAAACATTAGGAAAACTTTTTTTACCGATGGAAATTTTTATAGGCATGTACCTAATGCATTTGCAGTTACACCTTAAATCAAGGTAAGTAATACTGTTCTAGTTTTTTGTAAATTGGTTTTGTTTAGATAAAACAAAATTAAATCAATTGGGCAGCACATAGCTCTAGTAGTCCCCTTAAGGTGTAATTTAATCTTGAAACTAAATTCATCGTCAGTAGCTAATTATATCTGAATAGAGATGTAAGGCTGGTATAATACCGTATTAAACGGTATAATACCATTTCATACGGTATTCTTGGTATTTTATCTTTTAGAGTGTAAAATAATTAGAAGTACTAGGTACTTTATATTGGGGAAATTATTGGATTACTAGCTAATAGCTGCCGACACGAAAGAAGAAGAAGACTAGCTAATAAACGTAATGAAAAATAATATCGTATAACCGGCATCACGTCATTTAGTACGGTATTTTTGGTATATTATCTTTTAAAAGTGTAATATGTAGTAGTCTCGTGTACGTTAGGGAAATTATTAGTTAGTAAGACCAGCTAGTTGGTCTTCGGATAAGGATGTGCAAGTTTTGCAAGTATCCCTACCTAAAAAAATAATCGTTATCCCGTAGTAACTCAGCCGCCATTACAACCTCTTCAGTGTTTATATTCGTAACAAACAGCCTATGTTAGTCTCAGTAGTCCAATACATCTCGATGTTTAAATCTCATATCGGTTCAGTAGTTTTAGCGCGAAAACGGAACATTATTATGTTACACACTTTCATATTCATTATATTAGTAGGGAGAGATCGATTAAAGACATTGCTCAAAGTGTAATTTTGATTTATTAATTTTGTTTCGTACGAAGAACGTCCAGGCGCTTCAACATTTCACACAAACGAAACTAACTAAAAAACGCGGCACGCGCGCGGCATCGAAGTTGAGTGAGAGAGAAAGAAGGATTTCATTCGCGAGATGATGCACAAAGTGGCAACGTCGCGCAAGCGCAAGTCCCACATCTTTGTCGTGTATTGTGCATTACATTTACGTAAAAGATAAATCGTTAGCGAGATTAATTTAGATAATAAAGTAAAAAAAAATGTTACGAAGTTGAATTGAATTTATATGATCAGTTAATTCACGAATGATACGTAAAAAGTCAAGTAAATTGCATTTGTTAATCAAAATATAAAATAAGAAAAATACCGTATTCTATTGTAAAGTACCTGAAAAATACCGCCCATTATACCGTATTTTTACATCTCTATATCTGAACTAATATTATATGTTTTGGTTATTTTTCTGAATGAATCATCTACAAATAAAAAAAGGTCACAAGCCAACTATGAATGGGACACTGATTTTAAAGAGCTACCTCGCGGGATTACTTAGTTATGTATTGTGTTCGGATGTAAAAAGGGATAGAATATAATTTAATTTTTCTAGGCAAAAAAATAAACATTACTTATAACGGTTCACCCTTGTTTGGTATAACAGCGTTTAGTCTAAAATCTCTCCGGCTAATTTTAGTTACAGTAAAGTCATTCCGCATAATTATTCATTTGACCGAAATTTAATTGATAGAATTTTATTTAACATATTATTTCTTTGAAATAATGTCTTTTCACCGAATTTTCAAATGCACCAATTTTATTTAACCTATGTTGTTAATGTTTATCTAGACTTATAATAATTTATATTATATTTATATAAATTTAAAAAAAAAGAATTTTCAATGCTTTTTGGAGGCGCTTGGCACGTTCGCTACGCTCGCTCCGCTCTCTCGCCTTCACGCCTTTGTATCACTGTTCTAACCTAACCTAACCTACATTTCAAATGCAGGAGATTTTTTGCGTTGTATGAACTAATTACTTTTGCCTTACATACCACAAACCAATAAAAAATAAATAAATCTCGTGGAATAGGTACTGTCAATTACAATGAAAATTTATCGCTATTTTGTTTTCAATCTTCTCATATTTAATGTAGGTATTTTAACTTTCGATGATTTGAACTACAACATTGTGAACTTGCATTATTCTACACTACATTATACCAATTGAAAATTCGATAAAATACATGTTTTACCACCTGAAAAATACATCAATTGAACATTAAACTTTTTGATCAATAGCGCAAATGTTATTATCGCAAATAAATATTCGATGAAACGAAAATTATGTTTTTTTTTTAAATATATTTTAAGACATGCCTCACTGGGCCACACAAAGCCATCTAGTCCCAAATTAAGCTACTATTAAGTACCCTGTCGTATGGTGTACTAGACAACCGATAAACTTACTTATATACTTTTTTTTTTGTAAATACATACTTATAATACATAGAAAACACCCAGACCAGTACAAACAGACATGTTCATGCACACAAATATTTGTACTGTGCGGGGATCGAACCCGCGACCCATGGGTCAGAAGCAGCGTTAACTACCGCTGATCCAAATGGTCGTCAAATGTTAATCGATATTATACAAAGTGATTATTTTCTTAAACGTTGTTCGAATTAGCAACATTACATCAACAGTTGTTATACCAAACAAGGGTGAACCACTTATAACATTGCTCGTGTTCTTCAAATATGAATTCGAGAATGTTTAAAAGATTTCCCTCCTAACATAGTGTTTCACATATTTGTTAGTTGACTTGTATAACGAAAAAAGGTGCGTTTAGGATACACCTTTGGGCATTTTCTACAGAGAAAATTTATTTTATTACTGTTTTGGCTTTTTTGTTTTTTAGTCATCTTTATGTATTAATGAAAAACAGATGCATTGCAGTTGTGGGAAAACCAGGACTTCACACTTCACACATAGTAAAATGCCGACATTCGTGAGGTAGCCCCATAATACCAAGGTGTAGGTGCCCATTTGCCGGGTCGCCTCTTACGACACCCACGAAAAGTAATGGTATAATGTAAAAAAAGACCACGCTGGTCTAAAAAAAAAACTACAATACTTACTTAATCGCTTATATATCTACTTATGAGCTAATCATCTAACGTAAATTCACCCGATGGGAGGAATTATCAATATTATTATTAATAAGGTACTAATAACGACTACAAGCAGTACATATTACATAACTGCTGGATTCAGCTTACTATTATAAGTTAATTGTCTATAAAGTACACGTCCGATGGAGGAATTCAAAATGTCATTCTCTCCAGAATAGAAACAAAAGATCTAACGTTTACACAATATGTTTATATCTATTACTATAAACTAGTACTCGACAATAAAGTACAGGGGCCTTCAAAGTATTCATCAGTAGGTACCGAACTACCAACATTAGGTACTATAAAATTTGGTAACTAATATATTGGAATCGCACAGAGAGCAATGGGTGGAGACTTGCTTGGAATATGATAATATTGCACAATCAGATAAACTATGAACCAATCATTTATGTTTAAAAAAAGGACGTATAGATGGAGGAAGTGGGACAATGCGCACGCCATTATTTTGGTTGTTTGATGGGTCGATGACATAAAACGTTTCGTGGCACTACAGTACCAATAATTTTAGATACAAGTTTAAGACCATGGTGCATCATAATTATTACGTTGTCTAACCATATAAATATTACTTTTTTTAAATCTCGAGGATGATAGGGAAAAGCCACAAATCTGACTCTAGTCACAACCGAAATATAATGCCAAGAAACTTGAAATACCTGAATAAATACGGTTACAGTTATTTATGATTCCCAATCAGGACATTTTAAAACCTAAGAGTTAACTACAAGTATAATTTTATGAGCAATATTTTAGGACGCGTGCAATTACTCTTAGTAGAAAGATCAGGCGTTTGCGCCTTCTATTAAAGTTAACGTTTGGATGACTGTTACTTAGTAATCAATGACTTGCCTCGGGTTCGCATGAGTTAAAAGCCACGGTCAAACATACACAGACTGTCAGAATATTATCAAGTCGAGCCATGGGCGATCAGGAGTAAAATGATTTGAAATATTTTCTATCATTCCGGAATATTCTCAGTAACAAAAAGACTTCCGTTTCCTGTGTCAGGCAGCAACGCACAAACGCATTAGCTTTAGGACAATACTGAATGCAGAAATTTCACACAAATCTGACCTGTGAGCTACAATAGATTATCCGTCCGAAATGGTCTCTGGTAAGTGTGGATTTTAATTACGAATCAGCTGTTGATAGAGTATTCTGAATGTACGTACGCCTTTTTATCATCTATGCACCCAAATCTAAATTGCGGATCCTGATTGCGGGTTTAAGAGATTTTACTCTAGGACATGTCTGTAGCAATGCGGATGTAAGGGTTGTTTGACACATGTTTGCAGCTGATAGGAAGCTGCAAAGCTTAAAGGCCAATGTGTTTTCTGTCCATAGGATTTCGTTTTACATTATGCATTGAAAAGCATGTGTACTCTTTCATAAATGGTTTAGAAATTTTATTTAGGTCACAGATTCATTATAGATTGAAATAGAGATCGACCCATTATCATTGATATCCATCGATGTCGATAGCCGCCCAAAGAACGGCTAGACAATTTTAAAGGAACGCAAGATTTGAGACATTGAGATTCGGACTTAGGTGAGACCATTGCACAACACTGAGACTCCAATAGTAAAAAATTCCAGAACGAAATTGTTTTTAAAATAAAAATTGTTCAATATTTACTGTTCCAAAGGATTTTTTTATTTAACAGTCGAGGCTTAAATAGTAAAGATTAATTTTGTTAAACAATAAAAATGATTGTAAAAGCTACCAAATTTTAGATTGGTATAAATATTATAATAATAACTGTCCCCTGCAAGTAACCAATCAATGATAGGAATATATTATTATAAAATTAAATACTTTAAGGGTATGCAATAATTATTAAAAACTTAAAAGAACAAATTAATATGCGCGGGCAGTTGATAACCATTCATATGTTTTTAGTACAAAGATTAAGTCTGATGTTTATGCAAATGTTCATATTTAATTGGCGTACATACAAGTTAAGATTATGTCATTATGGGAAACTATTACAGATTAAGTAGTATGTTCTAAGAAACAGTTTTGTATTATCAAGCTGATATGTTTAAATAAAATAGTTTAAATTATTTTAAATATGAAATGAATGGGAAGGATCTTAAACAGTTTTCCCACATTAATAGTAAACCTATTAAATGCATAAAACATCATTGATAATAATAAAAATAAAGCAATAAGTACTTAATCAGAACACTGAAAATCATATACTTAACAGTTGAGAAGAAAGCGCCAAGAATGCTTATTGTAAATAATTAAATTATCATAATTAAAGACCAAATCAATGATGCAACTTATTGAGACCAATATGAAAAGTTGATTAGGAAAATGTTGTGTAGCGTCAATATTCTTCAGATAAAAGATGTTTAACTGTTTAACATGAGTTAGACCAGAGTTTATTTATAAAGTAAGCATAAGGCACTCTTGATGCCATCTGTGAATTGAATAATATACATAAAACTTACTAAGTATTTCCATGGATTTCTATTCTATGGCTAAAATGCATAAATAGCAAATAACAAAAAATTAAGACAGTATCGGAACTGATTGGCTCCAAGTTATACAAATTTTCGATTACATATTCTTACAATTTTTAAAATTTATAAACCTATATCTATTAATTAATATTCAGTAACTTAAAAAAATTGAATAAAAACTAAACATATTGAATATAATTTGATCGGAATGTTTTAATATTAACGTCTGCTTTTCAATGGAACATTTTTAAATTCTGGTGGAAGTCGCCGTTTCACGGAGTTTTAGTAGATTTAGGGTATGGAAAACTTGAAGTACAAGTGTATGCGTATCTCAAGCATTTGGGTAAGAAAATTCTCTGAGGCTCGCTTTTAGCATATTTTTGGGAACTATTGGTATTAAGACATTTTTCCAGAGTTAATTTTGACTATGTCCGGGAATGTATTTGTCTGGAATGGCTCGGTGGCGAGTGGCGAAGCTAGGTGTAGTTGGAGGCCCGCTGCTGCCTCCACGCGGCATGGAAGCCGGCCGCGGAGTCCGAATCCGAATCGCCTTCCTCGTTCACGCCAATTTGGGCTCGGGGCTGAAATATAAATTATATTGAAAAAAACTGATAAAATATTTAGAAACAGTTGTTTTTATACTTATTCTAGTCCAGTCATAAGTAACGATTCTAGAAAATACAAATAATAAGGTACATATTAGGTAATCATATATTTAAACAAAATCTGCAATCACTATTACATTGAAAAAAAAAAAACGCACGTTTGATTAAATACACACACTCGTACTCACATACATGCAAAATCGGTTGTCAAATACCCCACACGGACATACAGACAAATATACAAAACACACGCACACACACACACACAAACGTTATGTAAACGTATATTTTCATGCTTACATTTGCAAGCACGTAGTCACGCAGGCACACACGAACATAAACAGACAAACACGCATTTTAATACTCACGCGCATGCATACATTACATAACTGTTGAAACGGTCTAAGTATCGATTTGAAAAATAAATTTAATAAGTAGGTACAGTGTCATGTCACGGGTAGGTAACGACTTGACAGATTTTTATTAATTTTGCTTAAACTTGGTAGGTTTGAAACTATTAGTTTTAATTCGGAAGAAATGTTAGGCAACAGCTAGGCTCGGCGGGTATAGGCTTTCCAATAATGTTATGTACGATTGGTCTAGCGAATTAGGAATTACTGCCTGAGACTTTGTTTTGTATATTAAGAAAAAAAAGGCAGTCATGACTTTTATTGATCTGGGAACCTAAGTTAATACTTATTTTACTCTGTTTTGAGTATTTTATTGTTATAGCGGCAACAGAAATACATCATCTGTGAAAATTTGAACTAAGTATCACGTCCATGAGATACGGCTTGGTGATAGACAGACTAACGGACAGTGGAGTCTTAGTATTAGGACCATCTTTACCCATTGGGTACGAAACCCTAAAAAAAGTCTTCTACGACAATAACAGAGTCCAATATTGCTTAGCGTACGCTAATTTAGTTTTTTTAACAAGGTGGATAACATCAGAGTTAAAAAAAAACCTTTATTTAACTAATTAGCTCTTAGTACTATTTGAAGAGAAATGCGTACAAAATTTAAGAAGTAAGTATTTAAGTAACAAACAATCATCCCACTGCAGGGCAAAGGCTTTCATAATTGAATTTAAGTTACCACAGCTGCAATGGTTACTAGCTTAAACATTACACTTGCCAACTGCGGGTGGGCGATACCAAACCCGAAAAATTTTCGAAAATTCGAACCTCTTGTTGCTCGAAACCCAGGGCCCCGAGATATTGACCCGAATCAACACTTGAAAACAATTTATTACAAAAAAAAAATCTACACACTACACACATATTTCCACACCTTTCAAATTTTCAAACCTACGTGAGCTACTGTAATAAAGGAAGGGTTGAATCGATATGCGATTAATAAGTGCAAGGCGCATGTGCATCCTTGACCTGTCTGCGCAGCTTCATTGTCACAATTCGGACCTGGAACTATCGATTTTCTAGCCTAGGCCATTAAATATTTTCAAAAAACACTATAAAATAACGAACAAAATAACATAATATTCAGTTTTAATTTTCATGGACCATAATTATTTTTACACAGCTGAAGGCTATGAACTAAATACCCGATACCAAAGAATATTAATATTCTTTGCTGATACGGTGTTAATACGCACTCATACACCAGAATCTGTGACTCTTGCTCAACATTACCGACCTATTTCGGTCTACAGCTTGAGACAAGCCTATCGTGTGAGATTTTGCTATAATCGCTTAACAGGCAGACGGGTAAGCGATCACAGTGTGGCCAATGTTGGTGAGAAGACGCTGCTGCCCGTCTACGGAGTACATGGTTATTTTAATGTACGGGCAACATACAACACCTTTGAATTGTTATTAAATTGTACTACATTACAGAAACGTGAAAAATTCAATAAAGTGCATTTTAAATAGTACCTTAAATAAAATTGTTTTCCACGATCACAACGCATGATGTTTGATTAAATCAGTCACATTAAATAACTTTTATAATCACTTTAAAAGCATAACACAAAAATAGATAGGTATGCACTATTGCTAACTAAAGAGCTGGACTGCCCCACAATGACCGATGCAGATTTAATCGATCGGTCATTAACGCGCATGTGCAGCGAATGCCCACGCATTTTAGTCAACGAAAAAATAAAGAGATGCGTATCTTTTTTATTTTAGTTTGGGTTGACTAATTGTTATTTTATTTGAATATCTCTGAGCTGGTAAATTAATCCATTCTCTCAGGGTAGGATAAAATCTCGCAAGAAGAAAACCACATTTTGCTATCTATTTATATTATTAATTGGGGGAGTTTGTATATTCATTGCTACGTCTTCGGTAAATAAACAAAAAGCTATAAAACTTTGAATGGAATCAAGACAATTTAGAAGCTACTCACGCATTTTGTAACTAAATATAACTGGATATTTGTGTCGATTGAGAGCCGGCAGTCAAAAAATGCTTACGTTTTAATCCGCCAATCAGGTGGCAAGAACAAGCTCAACATCCGCTGATAAAAAAATAAGTCTACTACGCTACCAACAGAGTTCAACATTGCTTAGCGTACCTCAGCTCTCATAAAAACTGTTTTTTTTTTAAGTAACATGAATAATATACTTACAATGAAACAATTTTTTTTTTGCTTTTGCTTGTATACTAGATAATTTTATTTTCTTTCTTTTTCTTGGACAAGCTCTTATTAATAGTTCACGTTACAAAAACGAAAATCATCAAAATGAAACAATCATAATATAAAAAAAACAGAATATCTTAGCCAAAAAACTACATTACCTACCGGTCAAAAGTAACGATCACCAAACTTCACCGCCATAGTTGCCAAGGTTTTACATAATATGAACTAAGTCGCGATTTGAAAACTGGAATAGTGCTACTTTATACTTCATGTTATTTCGTTAATATTAACTCGTTTTAAAAACTGCATCAAATCATAACTAATATTACACTAGACCGATGCATTTTCGTTCTGACACGCGCCGGAATAATGGAAGGGTTCAATCAATAGGTGATTAAATAAGTGCAAAGCGCATGTGCAATATCTGATCTGTCTGCGCAGTTAGTTCTCTCTATCTAGGCTTTTCGGACACTATTGATTTTGTAGCCTAGGCATTACGCATTTTAGCCCAAACGGCGCTTTACGCCAGCCTGAGGTAGTTTTAATCCCTCAACCCCCAGGAGGCACTCGGGTGCCACGATAACAATTGATTTCAATTGTGTCTGGAATAACTCACGATCCAGGGATTAAATAAATCATTATTCAAACATTTTAACTCTCAAGATTGGGTAAATAAATTAAATTCTGCATTTTTTACATACCTGCCAAGAAACAACAGATAAAAACGCATTAACAGAAATACAAGTTTCCGCACGCGCTATTATTATAGTATACGATACGCTAATTGAAGTTCACGCGGGAAGAGGCACGGGCGAAAAGCTAGTAGATTATACAGGTTGCACTTTCAATCACCTGTAAAACGAGCTAACGTTATGTAACCATTATGTATAACATCATGGCTGTGTTAAATATTTTACCAATAAAAATTTTTTTTTTCAATTTTAAATATTTATTCGTCTTTCAATTTTGTAACACACTGTGACACGATCAGGCGTGATATTTTACTGAGGCATTTTTTAAAATTTTTTTTTTTTTTAATTTTAAATATTTATTCGTCTTTAAATTTTGTAACACACTGTGACACGATCAGGCGTGATATTTTACTGCGACGGGGTCTCAGATAAATAGACCTTGCACAGCTGCGTCCGTGCGGGTCACAGCGTGTTTTAAAATAAAAAAGTAAACCAATATTAAATATTAAAAAAAAAATTGAAATAAAAATTTAAATGGTTAAATAACGTGGGTTTCGTTTTCCAGGTGGTTCAAAATGCACGGTGTATAATAGAAAACTATTACGTTTTACCTTTAGATACGTAGGTATTACTAAAATAACTGGTCTAAAATATGATCAATTACAACTACATAGCATTTGGCAGCAATACGAGCCATAGGCTAAAAGCAAAACAATCTTCATTGAGCTCAATTTGGCTCATGTCAGCGTCTTAAGCGGAATTTGTGTTTTCCACGACAACTAGAGTTAATGTGAAATTTAGCTTTGCTTAAATATTATTTGACAAAATATAATATATATTTTTAAATGTATAAAAAAATATATAGTTTTCACATTTTTTTGTAACTGATCAGCTACTATTTTAATTATTTAGCGCCTTGCACAACACAACTGTTAAATAATTTTACTTCAGACATTACTTTAGATTATAACAAAAAAAACGTAAATTAACTACCTAATTTAATTCACCTAAATTGGTGGTGGACATGTTTAATTAAGAATTAGCGGATGATAAACGCTCATGAGTAGAAAGAAACTGTCTACGCTGCCTGCCATTCTTATCATTAAAGTTTAGAATGATCCAATTCGAAATATCCCAAAGCGTCATTACTGTTAAAGTCTCTTTCTTTCATTCACAACCGTCTTAGATGGAATATGACGACGGACGGCAATTAATAGAAATTTAAAATCTCACAAGATATTATGCTAGGTTGACCATGGTTTTTAAATTGCAAACGTAATAAAACTCAATGCAAAAGTTTTGGTAACATATATTTATTTTTCAACGTAATACACAATAGTTTTGCAAGTTGATTTTGTCCCTTGTGGCTTCATTCTAGGTTTCAAAAAGGCCTCAGTACACATCATCTCTCCATCGCCGTTAAATACCGGGTACGTTTTCCCAGGTAGGTAAAACGGTAGATAACACTCGAAGCTCGGTCCAGACACTATGTTGGGTGTTGTATTTCGGATGGCAGCTGCAGCAATATCTGATCGATGTCTGTGAAACTAGCCTTGGCTTTAATGTTCATTCTTTATTCCTTCGCTTGGTTTACCATTGAAAGATGCGTAATACAACGAGGTTGTTGCCTCTCCTTTGCTTAAGTAAATTGTACATTATTATGTTTTTCAAATCCCAGAAAACAGGTAGGTACGATATCTTTCCTGCGTCCGAAATAGAGCTTCTGGGAAAACACTGTCATTTAGATCGATGAACGTACCAAAGTACGCTCAGTAACAGCAGCTCCGTACAAAATCGATTATCTACGAGTATTAAGGCATTTTTTTTAAATACACAAATAGATACCAATTTGTTTTGTGTTAACATAAAGTAACTTTTAAGCGTGTATAATTGGGCATGATAAGGAAACTTTGTTTCAGTAAACATTTTGTTACGAAGTCTACGTGGGCAGAAGAATAAAAATTAATAGAATTGTGATGTCTCACATAAATAAAACCGAATTGTTCGAGGCATAATACAATTTCCTTTGTAAATCAGAAGCTGTAATTGTTTCGCATTCTACTTCCACAAAATATTCATAAAGCCACTTGTTCGATCAAAACAGGAACCGCGTGGCACGCATGCGTATTCGAGGGCGTCACTACTTTTTCTTTGTTAAACCGACGTATTACTTAAACTTATATGTATAACACAGTATGGTATAAATTGTTATCTTTCTTTTATATGATTTTACATTTAACTTTACTATTGTAACTGGGGGTTAAGTGTTAATGTTCAGAAATTTCAGCGGCTGTTAGAAGCTTTTGCTTCCAAGCAAGTGCGCATGTCTAACACGTTGTTGTGTTAGAAGCCAGTGAAATAGCCTATGTAGGAGGTCCGGGAAAAAATATGTATAGAACACATTTAGAATGTGTAAAATATGTAATAAATCATAATTACAACAAATGTCGCATAGCAGATGGAAGAAATTGAAAGAAATAACGTTACAAAAATTTAAATTGTCATTATTTTGTCAAGCAAAAATGAGCATAAAATAAATCGCATTTGCAGCCCAATGTTTTAAATGCCCCCAAAACATAAATAACAAAACATGAATATGTTTATTTTACTTTAAGTAACGAACCGACTATGTAACCGGCAAGTACCACCAAAGGGGAGCTAATACGTTATTAATATAAAACGAACTAATTTTGAAAAGTAGATTTTTGGGAAAAAATTAAATGAAGATAAAGGGAAGCCCTTTTCTCCTTACTTTGTTGTGCGTCTTATAAAATTAAATGTAAGACTAAACCACCGGGTTTAAAATTTATTGGTACGTTCGTTACAGAATTGTAAGAATCCCAAAATGTTATAAAATTACCAGGGCACACCCTGATTTATCAAGATTTTTAACAAGCATCCACTAACCTTGCAACTGCCATGAAACTGCTAACCCCGATGCGGCCCTCAGGACGCCCCGAGCTCAAATGGACGAGTTAATTGCGTTTGTCTGCAGATATTGATTTTGCAAAACGCATGCTAACTAGCGCCCAGGTGCGCGAACGGCTGCGTCGGAAAACAATAGGAGCTAAGGGAGAATACTCACATGCTAACGCCATCTGTCTGCATAACAGTGTACTCTCGCCAGCTGTTTAAAACAGGACTGCTTTAAGTGCGTAGCTGTGCGTGCTAGTCTTACCTGATCTGGAGTAGATGGCGTGCTTCGGCTGTGGGACCCAATTCCTTTCCGACCGCTTGCGCCCCGTCGTCTCACTTTGTTACTCATAGGTGGAGGCATTAGCTTGTCTTCTTTCTAAAATGTGTAAATTTGAGTTTGGTATAATTGCATGTAGGTATATCATTTTAGTAAAAACTATTATAGTGTGAACAAATAATGGTTGATGTCTGACAACGAATTTGATTGTTTAGAAGTTTATAGAATATGCAAGTTTTGCGATATACAAATTGTCATACGACAGAAAATTGACAAGCAAACGTCACGTAAGATTCATAGCTTGGCAAATTACAGTAACTTGAAGATTCAAGTCTCACTCAGTTGGAATTGAATTGTTTAGTAATATCTTAGCTGATGCTACAAACAATTTAATTCCTTGACTGTTTGTAGAGTAAGTATCGATCTCATTAGAAAGAACGGTACCTAAACTTCAAATCGTAAAATGAGTTTTGCTTGCTTAAATAAATAGATTTTTTTAATACTTAAATCTTTTATATCTTAAGAAAAAAGATAATGATTTTTCACCCATTTTGTTTTCTTAATATTTTTTTTGTCAATTGGTTCTTAAAAGAAATTGTTTTTTCAGATTAAGATTTCTCGTGATCGAGTGTACAGTGTGGAATAACGTACTTGAATATTATCAGCTGACCCCCAAGTCTTGTGGAGTTCTCCATCATCAGACCTTCTTTCTTCACGATCTCTGGCAGACTTTGGAATGTAAGCAGATGCTCTGGTAGCTCCCACACCAAGGAAATTGCTAAATGCCTCGGTGGTTTTCTTCACACGAACGTTGAGAGATCCAATGCGTAAAAACCCTTCTTTTTCTGTAATTTAAATAACCATATTTATTATTATACGATATTTTGTGTGTGCTTACAGTGTATAACTTACAGTGGTGCATATTAAGAATTTAAAAAAAAATTACCATACCATTTACAACACTTGCGACTATTTGCTTTGCAAAGTTCTTTAATTATTAATTTTGGCTGTATTTATTTCAGATTAGCATTTCGTGAGCGAAAAAGAGCTTATACGAGTATGTAGGTAGGTACCTACATGGTTTTCTAATGTAAGTAATAAGATTTTATTACTTACATAAGAAAACTATACGTATGGGCCACTATACGTACCTATATAATTTGTATTTTTTGCTAGTTCACTTAATCAAACTCATAAAACGCGTAAACGTAAATTTTGATTCAAAAAGTTGTCAATAGATGGCATTTGCGTCGTTGCCAAAATAATTTTTAATCCGCGTTTGATGAGTATGATTGAGTGAAATTAGCGCTAAGCACTCTGCCTTGCTCCCTAGTATTAGTCACGACCAGGTTTGAATGAAGAGTACATTTTTGATCCCATTTTCTATATTAGCAGTTTAGCAGATACACCCGGGACGGGCAGCTATTATAGTTATTTATAATTTGAGGATTTACGGTACAATAGCATTATTTTGATTAGTATTCTTTTTTTTCTAATAAATGTTCTTTATCGTAGCGTACCAACCTGTTGGAAACGCGCGTGTAACTGCGAACGCTTTAAAAGACAGATAAAAATGCTTATCTGAAAGGCCATTACTTCTGCCTTAACCTCTTTCGAACTTGCACTTGTAGGGAAGCTATAGAGTAAATTTATGTGCAAATAATATACACCAAACATCAAATGCATAAGTTTGTTATTCAAAATTAACTCAACACAGATTACATTTGCATTGCTTTGTAACAAAACAGGGCCCCAATTCCGTTAATTTAAAAATGGTTCAATAGAAGCGCAACTGTATCTCAATCGTAGGTACGAGTATATTTTGAAATTACTACCATAATAAATGTGTCTAAATATACAATTGAGATGCAATTGCGATTCTATTGAGCCATTTGTAAATTAGCGGAATTGGGGCCCAGTAAGTAGTGATGCGCAGTGCTGGCGCGTTAAAAGTATAACCACCCTATATGTTCCTATGGGTGTCGTAAAACATGAACTCTTAGAAGAAGGCAGGCAGCACCACAGACCATGGAAAAAGGTTAGAAAGGCTGTAATGTGTCATTTGTATAAAAACCAATGTCGCCGCTTTCACCCCACTACACATAAACGAGTTCAAAGAACGCAAAGCAAGCGGATTCTTTTGTTGTCGCGCAATATAGTATAAGATCCCACCATACAACGACCTTCACCGAGCTGGTTATTGGATGAAAAGTATTTTATATGCTATTAAATATGCCAATAATATATTGCAAATGGGTTGACTAAAAATTTCAGTCCAGAGTAAAATTTTTAAAATTTGACAACCGAATTTCAGGTCTCGTTTTTCGCATTCAACCCTATACCACCGTGTTCATAATTGAATAATAATTATTTACATTTAACTTTATTTAATTAACCAGACCGGTGCAAGTTACTAGTATCGATTTACCTGTTTATAACTGCCTACTCAAGGGTTGTGACGGGATAAAAATAGTCAACCTAACGATTGCATATTCTATGGGCTTCATACTTACGATTGGTATGGAATTTGTCTATTAACCAAATCAGTGAAATGTAAAAAAAAAAGAAGTTAATTAATCATACTCTGGACTGTTTTTTTTTAGGCAACCTATTTTTAATATATTTATTGGCATATTTAATTGAATAGAAAATACTTTTAATCCAATAACCAGCTCGGTGAAGGTCGTTGTATGGTGGGATCTTAGACTTATAGTAATCAATCACAGCGTTCACGTTTCGGCAGAAGCATAAACATATGCTCATAAACTCTGTGGCGCTCTTGCCCCGCCTACATCGCCTTTCTAACCTTGTTCCATGTTCTGTGACCAGCACCGTCCACAGTGCGATCGCCGACCCGCCTACCAACCGTGGCGATTATGACAAAATCCTTAGGTGAGGCCTGTGTCCAGCAGTGGACTGATGATGATGACGAAGCGCATTAGCATATTGAAGAAACGTAAGTGATTTCGTGATCAATGATTTTATTAAGTCGTTGCATCAATTTTCGCAACCATTTTTAGGGTTCCGTACCCAAAGGGTAAAAACGGGACCCTATTACTAAGACTTCGCTGTCTGTCCGTCTGTCCGTCGCTCTGTCACCAGGCTGTATCTCAAGAGCCGCGATAGCTAGACAGTTGAAATTTTCACAAATTATGTATTTCTGTTGCCGCAATAACACCAAATACTAAAAACTAAATAAAATAAATATTTAAGGGGGGCTCCCATACAACAAACCCGTTTTGTTGGCCTTTTTGGTAAGGAACCCTTCGTGCGCGAGTCCGACTCGCACTTGGCCAGTTATTTACTAGTAAGAGCCAAAGTAATATTTGTCAAAAAACATTTAAGTACGTATAAGTACAATTGCCAACCACAATCATTCCGGACCCAAGGCATACACAAATACTGATTTTAGTGAAATTCTTTGTAGAATTTTACAGGTTCAATTCGAATTGTATTACGAGTATTTCTTTAATCGATGAAATTTAAAAACTAGATACCTACACAGTCCCCTGTAAAAATGACACTTCGAACTGTTTTAAGTTTAAATCTAAGCAGAAAATGCAAAGGTTACGTACGTACATCAACTCCAAATACAAATACAAATATTTTATTTGCCATTAAGTAGGGTGCAGGTACATAGAATGTGATATAAAGGTTCTTTCACCTACTTAGCCAAATGTTGTAGCATGCAAATAATAAATTAAATTAAATTGAATTGAATTAATTAATTAATGATTTTATACAAGATTCAGAATTCAAGAACAATGCATCGACCTTAAACATTGGGTTCTTTATGATTTAAGAATTCATCAATTGAATAGAATGTCTTGTCCAACAGCCACCTACGCAGCGATTTTCTAAAGCTATTAAATGGGAGTTCTTAAATATAACTTGGTATTTTATTATGTATGGTTTTACACATCGCATAACAATTTTTTTGGAATCGTCGGGTTTTTGGGACTATCTCTAACACCAGTCTATGACGATTTCGCGTTGACCTTTGGTATACGTCCTTTGCTTGTACGAACTTTTCAGTATTTCGCTTGACAAACACACCGACTTCTAGTATATAAAGGCAAGGCAGGGGCAGTATTTGAAGCGATCTGAAATATGTTAAACACGATATATCAGGTGCTATATTGCATATGGCTCTAATACACCGTTTCTGGGCAATAAATATTTTTTTAACATCAGTCCCGTTTCCCCACATTAATAAACCATATCTTAAAACTGATTCCACATAGGCATAATAAGCAATAATCGTAACGTATCCTGGATCCCTAAAGACATCTATAAAAATCTAAATCAATTACCAAAATGTATGCATGCGTACATGCATTTTGTACGCATACATTTGGGTGCACTGCATCACTTCATAATAACTGAAACGATTTTTACATAATTCTTTTTTTGTTTTCCTAGTAATGGTCAGAACGTATGGAAGAAAATGTTTGGTAACTTTATGCAAAAACACTGTTTGAGGAACATCCACATGAAAAGTATGTAAAGGAAACATGGTCATGCACAGACCATTTGCTTGCAATTCATTTAAATTTACCAATGTAAAACCCGTGCAAAGCTAGTGTTAAATAAATATAACTGGGTGTGCGATATTGGCTTTGACTCGAAACCAACAAGGCTCACCTGAATGTGGCATAGCCATATAATGCCATAGCATTAGTCTTAGTTGAATACTAAGTTTAGAGAGTAAAGCAGGCAGTGATAAAAGGTTACACTTTTTAGATCAGAACTTTATAAATGCAACTAGGTACTCCTAAACTATCGCGTTCTATAATTACTTACTTAAAACGGGAAATGTCAGGCAATAAAATAAGGTCGATCGAGTTTAATTTCTCGTTAACTTTATTTAAAATGATTCAGCAGATTTAATAAAAACCGTTTTCTATGGAACCACACAATTATATTACCCTTACAGAGGGTACAATGTATAGATAATTACGTGGATCTCAATGATGGTTTTAAAGAAAGATTGTAATGATTTTTTGAGTTACTTAATACTAAAGTAAATGTCATTTTATTTAATATTCCAATAGTGCATGACACTGAAAAGCTAATATTAAAATATGTGTGTGTGACAATAAAAAAAAAACCTATACTCGTATTCCCTTTACTTCTATTTCTTGAGATAATTAGAAATAAATTTAACTTACAGCACATAAACGCAGGAAATTATTAAAGAAGAAAACACAGTAGTAATTACAAGTTTAAATTTGTCACGTAATTTTAGTCACTAGACTTTTAATAAAATTAATAGTAGAGCTATCAGGTGATTCATTTTAGATGAAATATCTACAAGGTTATCCAAATAATTGTCTATATTATTTACAACTTCTACCTTACTTAAAACACGTATGAACCAACTAAATAATATTAATTACTAAATAACTACTAAATTCTCAATTCAGTTTCAGACCTCCCGCCGTGAACCGTAAGTGTATTATACAAGCAATTAGAATATCACCATTTCGTGCAAATATTCGGAACTCAGTGCAAGATATGGCGAATTTTTGCCTTACTTGACATGTCAACTATGGTGTTAAGCAGTGAATTTGGAGTGTTTCTAGTATCCGGGGCAGTCGTGACGTTACGTGTGACGTCAAAATCGTCGGCCTCTGCAAGATAATAGCTAGGTAGTTTTTTTTGGATTCTTCAGTTTCTTCCCGTTGAAGTGTAGGTACTTTAAATATTATTTATGCAATTAATGCAATATTTTGTTATGATTTAATTTGGCGCTTCATCGTATTGGTACAAAACTGTATTGGTAAATATTGCTGAAAAAAAGCAGCGCAGACAATAACCAATTGTTTGTTTTTATAGTGGTTTGCAAAATTATATAAAAACTTTTTCCCGTAATAGTTAAAATGGTAGGTCTACTGTACTTCGTATACGGTACTGCGATGTTCCTAACCCATTTAAAAATAGTTGAGTAAAAAGTATTAGAAACCACATTGTTTTTAGCGATAACAACAAAGGGCTTACACCTTGTAAAAATAATAGGTCTTATTTAAATATTCCAAATTTCTGCATGTTTTATTGATTAAATTAGAGACTATACTGGGTGTTAGGTTAAGACCTTTTGGAACATAATGTAGAATTCTCATAATGTTGAATTCTTAAAATGTTGAATTATCAAAATTTTAGATTCTGTGTATTTAAATAAAAATAGTAGTGTAGGAAGCAATGACATGCAACAAATCTAACAAGAAGAGCACCCACTGAAATAGTTACGTTCAATTTAAAACTTGGATATAAAGCTTTTAAAATACGCCTAATTATTGCATAAATGGCTTTGATATCTGTTTTTAATCTTTTTAAATGAATTGATGAAACCCGTCCAAAGATGAACTTATATTTATGCGTTGTTTATAAATAAAACTTTAAAAAAAAGTGTTACCTTTTGGTAGTTTTTTTTTTTAGTTTTGTTGCATGTTGTTAATATATTACTTTACTTTTTTAAAATACCCAGAATTCAAAATTTTGAGAATCCAACATTATGAGATTCAACATTTTGAGAATTCAACATTTTGAGATTCAACATTTTGAGAATTCAACATTATATTCCAAAAGAGGTTAAGAGTATAACAAGTCGAAACCAGCCTATGTTAACATACGCATATAAATACTATGGTGATGTCAGAAATTTGATATCATAATTTTTTATTTTTATTTCATACAAACAAAAATTTCGAGATTCGATTTGTATGAAATTACTTTTTAAATGCATCTTATGTTAACATAGCTGGTTTCGGCTTGTTTTACGGTTTTCCTAACACTCGGCAAATTATACCTTTTCATAGACATTACATTATTAGTAAGTTTTTTTCTGTAGTTTTACTTTTAGCTATTTTTTACCGTAAATAAAACTATAAATTCAACTTACTATAATTCAAACTTTGCATAAATATTTTGTAAGCAATCGGGTACAATAACGGGACTGCAAATTCAGCGATATTTTATTAATATCACTATCCGATGTATGATGATAAGGTACACTAGCGGCCGGTCCCAATAACCTATCTATCTTCATTTTTGGCATATCGGAGATAGGAAACAGTTTCTATCTCTGTTTTTGCCGTCCAGTGAAACAAAGACAGAAGTTGTTTTCTATCTCCGATATGCCAAAACTGAAGATAGATAGGTTATTAGGACCGGCCGTAGATCAACAATTAAACAATTTAAAATTGAATCAATTAGTGGTGATTATTACTTACTTCTAAAACATCCAGGCGATAATGACGTATCCATATGTACTAAATACTGCCTTGGTTTTCTTCCGGACCAATCGCGTACGTTGGGGTCTGCATCTGTTATGAATATAAATATATATTTTTAGCAACTCATTGTATCTTCGTTGTAACTGATTTCTATGAAACAAGTGATTTAAGAGTTACGCAAAAATGTGTAATTCATACAACTACGGGCATTAATAATATTTTACTGCGTACCATAAACCTCGACAAGCAGCCTGTACACATTTTCATGGCGAAACTGCATTGCAATGTGCAAAGGTGTGTATCCCTGAAATAAATATATTTTAACATTTACTATAAAAACGATACTTTGAAAGTAGACAAATAGTTTTAGTAAATACAAGTAACTGAAACGACTTCTATAGGTCTGACCAAGGAGACCTATTCAACCACTTTCAATTTGGTAAAGTAATCAAAAGTAACAGCCAATAATCAGACCACTGCAGGGCAAAGGCTTCTATTATTGAATTCAAGTTACCAGTAATGATGGGTACACGTATAACAGGTGATTATTCACCACGCTTGCCAAATGTGGATTGGTGATCACTAACCCTGCCAACGTAGGAAATTTCTAAATTCGGGGACCGAGCCCAGGACCAGGAGATCTAGGCCATAAGCTGTTCTTACACCACAAAACTTCTGTTAAAATTAACTTTATAAAATTATATAACCACGCATGGAGGTAATCGCTGTTTATAGAAAAGGACTTCTTTCTTCTGGTAGTACTTGCTCCTTTAGGCTTCTTTTACAAAACCCATAGGACCAGAAAGGGTGTTTTTCTGTCTATTTAAGGCCAACACCACATGGCATTCACACTGATAAATCATTATAAAAAGACAACACAAGAATAAAGATTTAGTGCAGACTTTAAGGGTTTCAATAATGATCATCATATGACCGTTAGAATATATCTAGATTATTTCTATCGATAGCGAAACATCGCAGAACCAAATGTATGTTGTTGATGCTGAAAACTGAACTTTATTTATATGGTCGTTATGAATTGATGCTGGTAGCAAGCAGTAGTGTTGGCGTTTCCGTCAATCGTAGCTATGGACTAAATCGATTTTATCACGCATGAAATATGATAAGTATAAGCCTGGGTCGCGGCTGTACAAAGCTGAATTTCCGTAACCATAATATGTTGTGGTAGCTGGGATCGTTATCAAAGAATGCAAGGTAGCGATGCACAATCAGCTCCAAACATATTAGATTCGTATGCATTAAACAAGAGAAAGATTTTATTGCAGTATTTGCACTTTCGTTATAGTTTCGCCATGTCGGTCAATATCAGGGACTTTGTTCTATTTGGCAAAGGTTACTTATGCCGAAAAGGAGTCCAAACAATTATTTGATGTGGCCCACTGAAAACCAGCGTCGGTCGTCTCCTTTTGGTGGTTGGTTGGTTTTGGTTTACGACTTAAAAGTGAGGTCCTTTTGCGATGGGCTTCGCGACGAACTAACTACTAAAATCAAATCAGATAATAGGTGAAAGAATAAAATTTTACGAACACATTGATGTTTAATGTATAATAATCAGCATTGTTTCTTAATTATACTGAACAGATTATCTCATTCACTGCACTGTCTTAGAATACGAATCTAGCAATACTTTTTCAAGTTCTTATAGGGTTTCTGATACTACAACTTGTTTTGTATTATTTGTACTCGAACAAATCGTCAAGTGTTTAAAGTTGATTGTTTGTAAACAGTTAGTTCAGCGAAAGACACACGTATTTATAATAGCTTTTTTGCGTTAGAGCTATTACTCTATTTATGCAATTTGATATTTTCCAATAATGTCATTGTGCTTATAAGGGCGCTTACATATACTATGCGTAGCAAGGGTGCACCCATCTGTTCCCTCTGAGCTTATCGCCTCGTGATTTCCTATATTTATACTGAATATCATTCGGGGTAGATATTAAACTTGCTTGATATTACTGAATACATAGCGAAGCGACAGCTGTTAAACTAGTGAAAATACGACGTATATTAAAATACCTCTTAGTTATTTTACTAAAGTATTCGGCTTTGTTAAAGTTTCGATATTATAAATTTTTAAGTTAACATACCTATTATCATAGATCAAGATCACGGAGTTCTGGGTTCGATCCCTGGTCGGGCAACAAGAGTTTCGGATTTTCGAACATTGCTCGGGTTTGTAACCATGCAACCTGCATTTGGCAAGCGTGGTGATTTTGCCTGTGCCTATGCATCATTGTTGTGATAACAGGAGGCCTTTTCCCTATATAGTAGGATGATTATTGGCACTAACATTACAAAAAAATAATCGAACGAAGAGAGAACTAAATTTCGAAGTCGCTTCGAACTGTTGAAAACGGATTTGTCGTTGCTTGTTCGTGGGTAAAACCGCATATTAACCATAAGTAAACCGCATGAAAATTGTATTGTAGGTTATAAACTACAATACGATTTTTATGCGGTTTTCGACATCATTTAGAGAACTTGCGAAAGTTGTGAGCAATTACAAACGTGATTTAGACCTCAATTGCACGTGGAAGTAGGTAACTATGAGGTTGGAGTAGGAGGATTTCACAGTACCATTAATCTGGTCGTTTTTAGGGTTCCGTTCAAAAAGATTCAAAGCGGGATTTTATGACTAAGACTCCACTATCCCTCGAGCGCGAGTCCAACTCGTAGTTGGCCGTCTTTTTTAGGGTTCCGTACCAAAAGGGTAAAAACGGGACCCTATTACTAAGACTTTGCTGTCTGTCCGTCTGCCCGTTGCTCTGTCACCAGGCTGTATCTCAAGAGCCGCGATAGCTAGACAGTTGAAATTTTCACAAATTATGTATTTTTGTTACTGCAATAACAAGAAATACTAAAAACAAAATAAAATAAAGATCCCATACAAGAAACGCGATTTTGTTGCCCTTTTTTGCTCGATATTAATAATGGCAACAGGTAGCCACTTGAAATATTCAAAAAATACTTAGTTGTATTTTAACTTTAATAATAAATAATAAAATTAAAATAATATTTAAATTTAAGGCTCCCATACACAAAACACCATCTTTTGCCTATTTTTGCTCGATGTCAATAAATGGTAACAGGTAGGCGCTACATTAACTAAATTAATGTAGATACCTACTTTTGTTTACCTAGTCAATGATACGGAACCCTTCGTGCGCGAGCCCGACTCGCACTTGGCCGATTTTTTTAATATATTGAGGTTATAATATTGTTAGCGGCAGAGCAAACACTGCTGCTCTAAACTTCACACTAAAAGTACAATTACGCAAAATTAGCACAGACGCTACTTAATATCGTGTCATATTTCAGTTGGTCTATAGTTGGGACGATTAAGTGCTTCCAAACGAAACCCTCCGAATCCACAAGTAGTCGGTAGCATAGCTATAAAATTGTGTTGAACTTACCCCATTCTGGTAGTGCGATGGCGCCCCGACACCACATGAAAAAGTGTAATGACTCTTTAACGATACCGTAAAACGGGCAAAATAACCGACAGAAAGTTAATTTGATTGGGCATTAAAGTAGAAGGCAGTAAATGACAACCGAGAACTGATGTAAACACGCCGTGACCCTGATCCCGTTCACGTTAATTGTTTAGTATTTTTATGATCCCTAGGAAACCTGAAACTTCAACGGTGAATATACAAAGAAAAATTAAAGTAATAATTTGGTTGGTACAAAATGGATCGCTTGTATTTTAATATAGCCTTTTTGCAGATTATGTTAATTGATCATAGGCTCGCCTTTCATCATTAGAGGATCGTGAGTTGAAATCACTCTTTATGCCGTTACATTTATTATTATTTAATTTTTTTATTAAATATTATATTATATTATATTATTATATTATATTATTTAATTATTTAACATAAATAAATAAATAAATAAATATTTAAGACATGCCTCACTGGGCCACACAGAGTCCCAAATTAAGGTACTATTAAGTACCCTGTCGTATGGGGTACTAGACAACCGATAAACTTACTTATATACTTTTTTTTTTGTAAATGCATACTTATAATACATAGAAAACACCCAGACCAGTACAAACAGACATGTTCATGCACACAAATATTTGTACTGTGCGGGGATCGAACCCGCGACCCACGGCTCAGAAGCAGCGTTTGCTACCGCTGATCCAAATGGTCGTCTACTTACATATATTTTTAATGCGAATACCTATTTATTATGTTACAATTTTAGTTATTTTTTAAGTAACAAAATATGTGGATGACCATGGATGACACATGAAACACTGAAAGTACAATTTATTTGTGGTTAGATAAACCTCGACTTAGCGACCATCTTACTACGTAAAATGTGGAATATTGAAAAGATGTTTGTCCTCAACCACATCAGAACAGCTGATTGGAACTAGATGAAATTTGACACGGAAGTAGTTTGGCTAGAATAGCGTATAAGATACTTTTTATCCAGAATAAAAATACGGCACAGACTTGAAATTTCAAACTCCATTCAAACAAAGTCGCGGGCAACAGTCAGTGAAACAAACTTTATTAGTAACTCGGTAACGTTCAATAAACTACGAAGGAAATATAGACAGGTACGCTGATAGCTAAATTTAATCAAGCAAATATTAAATTCATATTAAATATGATAGAGTAATAGAATAGAGACAAGCAGAGAATAGATTATAAACACACTTACCGAACGTTCATTAACTAAATGACGAGCCGCTCCTGCTAGTAATTTGACCAAATTCTCATCACCGCGTTTGCAGGCCCAATGCATCGCCGTCTGGAAAACACGGAATCATATTATTAACGCTATTTACAAAACTATTAGAAAATAATAGTACTAATCTTACTAATCCATACTCATATTATAAATGCGAAAGTGTGTTTTACACGCTTAAACCGCTGATCAGTATAGAGATATTTCGTATATCCGTAAAGAACAAATAGTTTTCATCCGGGAAATCATACCCTAAAGAGACGAAAAAGGGAGATTGCTTTTATGGGGAATTAATAATATCTTTATCGATTTTAATAACATTTGGTATGGAGATATTTTGATAACCTATAAGGAACATAAAATATGATAGGATAAGATTTGGCTAAGAAATAAATATGCGGAATCAGTTATTTCTTAAATTTAGTAGTAAAGATAGCGATTACAAACATTTTTATGTATCTCTAAAGACCACAGTATAACCACAGTCTATGAAACCATACAGTCGTCCGACGAAAACGTCTAGACAGGGCAATTGTACGGGGTGTGTGGGGCGAGACGCGGGAAGGCCGAGCCCGAACTGCGAACAAAACGATGTTAGTAGTTCGGGACACTTCAGGGCTAACAAGTTGTTGGTTTTTAATTACCTATTTTATATTTGTTAATTTAAATGGTGCATTGTGTAGACGGTAAAAAATATCTGATAGGTACACAGGTATAGGTAGGGCATGAGTGTTTGGTTTTTTTAAATTCAAATTTATAACGATGCTTTCAAGCTTTATTGGAATGCTGATAATGAAAATAATATCTACATAATAATTGATTTAAGACGGCGGATTTTTTATTTTATTCACTAAGGGTGAATTTCGAGATGGCGGACGTAATTTTTTTTAACAAGATAAATAGTTGTCAATTTTGAGGTTAATTGGGGTGCTAATTACGAAAATGCTATCCTTTTTTAAATCCAAGATGGCGCACTATTTTTTTTATAACTTGATACGAGTGTCAATTTTGAGGTTCATTGGGGTGCCGATTACCAAAATGCCATCTTTTTTAAAATCAAAGATGGCGGACGTATTTTTTATAATTTGATATGGGTGTAAATTTTGAGGTTCATTGGGGTGCTAATTACGAGTGTTTATCTGCAATAAATAAATATTTTTATATATTGTTTACTTGTGACAACCGTAGCCGTCGCAATACTGTCTAGACATTGTCGGCATTTTTCATGAGATCAAAGGCGTCGGACGACTGTATGGTTTTATAGACTGTGGTATAACCGAGAACACGATAATACCGGGAACGCAATGTAATCTTGGGCGCGAGCGCGATATACATAAAACCGACTAACAAGCGAAATAGCAGCCGGAACGTTTTTTATCCCGAAAAATTTACGATTCCCATGGTATACTTAGATAGTTGAAATTACAAGGAGTAAATAATAATTAAAGTAAAGATAGCGTTATAGTAAACCGATCCAATCTGAAATCGTCAATATCTTGACTAAAACAAATATTCCTATCTAGTGTATTACACCAAACAATTACTTTTTAACTAACATAATACTATAGAAGCCAGTAACATTATTTTTCTTTACTTTAACTAGTGGTCGTCCAGTGATCGAAAGTCAACCATTATTAATTTAAATTGTAAGTTTGAACATTATTAAGGTTCTATTTATACTAGCAGTTATATGTAGGTATTTTATGTATTTTATTTTATTATATAAGGCTAAATGTATTTTTATGCATAATTTTAAAAAACACACACCTTATAAAGTATAAGTGTGCGAAATTCCACAGACCTCGCAATATGTATGCGGTATGCGCAAGTTTTGTAAATACTGGTACAAAGCTTTTGCTTCACGTATTAATAAATAGATAACAAAATAGTCACGCGATTAATATAAAAACAACAAACAAACGTGATGTCGGTCGAAGTAGTAAAATTGGCAATATAATCAAGGTGTAATTTCGAAATCGATGGCAAATTATGAAGTAAAATATTCAAAACCCTAAACACGATACCATCACGAAAAGTTTAGTAGGTCGAGAAACAAATTACTTGATTGCCAGCCTTTTATTTTTATATATGTAAAACACTTTGATGGACAATATAATGCTGAAATTATAGCTCTTTATAATCGGAACGTATTAGAATGATTTGCATCCAGATTAAAGATTATATTTTGGTTGAGGTAGGTGTTATTAGCATAGTTATACGAATTAACTTGCTATCATCGGTGGTCATTTTAATTTTTAAAATGTTATGGCAACCGTATTATAATTCGAAACAACGGGTGATTAGATAAAAGATTATCTTTAAATAGCTGCGTCGTCTTCAAAACGTACCGAAGTAGAGATTTTAGACTAGTTTATAATAGTAAAGCAGAATTACCAGTGATTAAGCTATTAGAAATATTGGAACCCGAATATGTCAGACATATTTATATATTTTTTTAAATTATTACATAAAATTGTTGTCGCAGTATTAATATAATTATTTATATTACGTAATCAATTATACAATTTTGAGTCAGTCCTTGATAATTGTCAGTAATTTCTTGTTTGTTACCATATCAAAGTTGCTGGAGTATTCCAAGTTTTTCCTCAATAATTTTTACGTGACAAAAAATATTTTTTACTTTTGAAGGCTATCAAAGCTCATTTCCTACACATCAGGGTTTATTAATAATTTTAAAGGGATCTATTTTGAGCCTTTTAACAAAAAAAAAATTCTAAAATCCAGGGAGACTTTCAAAAATTCGTCAAATTGAGAACCTATTGTTTTTTTCGACGATTTATGTCATAATATTAATTTTATTGAACCTGTAACAATTTTTATTACGGTATGTAATACCGTAGCAATTATTAAACAATACATTTTCCCCGAAAAACGACATAAGACTATTGAAATTACATTCCAGACATTTTTGCAAAAACACGAGACAAAATTGTAAAGGTAAATGTGTGATTCATTTGATATAACGATTCCGTAACATTTAATTTCGAAGAGTCACCCTCATAGATAGTCGAAGATAAAACAAGCTGTTCAGTCAGCAGTAAAGTCTTTGGGAATATATATTACTCTATCGGAGGGGCACGAGTTACGTAGCAATCGACGTATGTACAAGGTGTAGGCGTGATCGTCGCTGATTCAGTCGGGTAGTTAGTGGCGGGCGGTCCTAGGTTCGACGTCGCCCGGAGAAATATTGGCCTCCGGGGAAACGCTGTTAATTTGCGGCGCACATTCGGTACTGGCGCGATTTTCCACGTACATTCTACTATATAGGTTATATATATCCACGATTCTGTGGGAGCATCGGTCCAATACAATTCAGGCAACGAACGTTACACAAATATAAAACTGAACACTCGATTTACGCCACAAGACTTTGTAAGGCCTACTATTCCACTGGAATAGATTAGTTTTTTGTATTACTCGTGCATTATGTACTAATTAGATGATATTATACTCACATACTTCAGGTTCCGGGAATGACGCCATCGTACATGCAGGAAGAAATATTGTAAATTAATAATACATAAAAAAGCGTAGTTAGTCAGGGAATAATATAGCAGACCTTATAATAAATTTAAGGCGAAGCTTCCGGGTCGACTGGTAAGGGAATCAGTAATATATCGTTGGCAAAGTTAATAATTTAGAACAGGATTATGTAACCCGCGTGGACGAAATAAAGCTTTTATAATTTGCTCCATATAAATCTCTAATCTACGTCAAAAAAGTGCCTTTTCATTGAGAGGAAACACGAGATAATTAAAAAATAGGTATTTGTAAAATCTATTGCTGTCGCGCAGTGCCAAACGCCTTCACAGCAGAGTGTGATAAAGACAACTACTTCTTGGACCGAAAATACCTACTAAAAGCACACCAAATCAACGTTTCGTAGTCCCCCGATTACTTTTCCAAAACTAGACCGATTGAAATATTTTTTTTTTATTAAAAATTAAAAAAAGGCTTGGGCCGTGTTCGTATGTTTTCCTTTTTTTCTAAAATTTTGCTTAATTTGTTTTCTGGATGTTTGAACACAGCGGAAAATCTGGGGAATTTTTTTGATTTTTGAGGGCTCATATCTTTTTTATTAATTAATTAATGAAAAAACAGAAAACATAGAAACATGCTAATAGTGGCCATTAATTTTTGTAATAAATATTATTGCTCTACTGGCTTTATCAAGGGAGAAAACAGGGGACTACGTTTGTATGAAAAAACGGCCCTTGTGTTTCCTCTTAAAGGCCGGTAGAAGCCCAGATGTCTTTTCGTCTTTATTCCTAATTGGAGCAATGTCTTAAATGTTTTTACATAAGATTAATCTTACCTGCCTTTATATACTTTATGTATATACTTTATGGTAATGTACGTAAAAAAAAGTTTTAGAGGTTCATAAAATATTCTACATCCGGGCACTTTAAAGTGTAAATTGTAAAGGCCATACCATTTTAGCGATTTAAAAAGCAATTTCATGTTTTGTGATCAAATGCTGCATTTACCTTACATGTACTCGTATCTACTAACACCGTAACTACCCAAATATTTTAGACCATATTGTATGAAGTTATTTAAAATTACCAAATGTGAAACCACTTTGAATAGGCTTTTTGAAAAGAGCAAGTCATCATTGTAAATGAAAGATAAAAAACAATATGAGAGATTGTTTTTCTGAACAGCAGGAAAGTCTATAAAGCGGTTGTTGAAACGAGACCCGAAAACATATTTTCCGATGCGTAACACTTCGGTGTGAGCCGGTGCCAGCAATTCTATTGTTCAGAGCCTATATTCATTGCAATGCATGCTTATAGCATGTCCTGTGAGCCAGCAATATCCGCTACTACCACGTATTGATTGCCTTTACGTGTACGTCAATTAGGATCCGTAGAACGATGCGTCTTCAGCGGCCCTAATTAACGTCTTGTCATTGGCTGTGTGTAATTATGCGTAATTACACACTGTGCATAGTGACAGCTATGTTGATTTGTCAGTGTATTGATGTTTGGATTGATTCCCCACCCTTACTTACCCGAAATGTTACTTAAGTAATACCTACAAGTAAGTATATAACAGAGTAGATATACAGAGTATCGCCGGCCTCAAAAGGATTAGGACTATGCTCTGTCGTCATACTTACGGGTTTCGTAAGATGAGACTTACGTAGTACTCCAAAAATCGGAGCCGAGTTCTCTCCGCACTAGTCAAACTGCGATCATGCTGCCAAGCGTGTCGATTATATTAAAACGTCCCATTGGAGAAGTCTTTTTTTCTCTAGTTGATGCAAACAGACTAAATTGAGGTTGACTACCACATAATGCTCAAATTTACACCGCCAGAAGTATCTTGGAATAGTCACAAAAAATAAATAGAACCAAACTATGCAAACTTTACACTTATAATCAACTGGTAAATAAATGATTGCACAAACATTACACAAATCAAGTGGCATGATCATGAAATAAGGAATTAACATCCTTATGTAACGAGTTACCAAACAATTAATTTTGCCAGGGGTGTCATTCAGTGAATATCGTGCACAAAAGGCTCGCTTACCGCATATTCTCTTATTTAGGGTGGGGTTACTAGCGCAAGCAAACCCCCGCACATTTGACCACTGTCTATTATTTGATTTTCAACGACAGAATTGCATTGCTTTGATGCAAACGTCAAATGCATGACAAACACTACTATGTCTCACAGTATAAATTGTAAGATCGCTAATTTGAGATTCGCATTATCTTGAATTAGCTTGAAAACTTAAAACATCTTTTTTATTTTCGTGCCGCGCCTGCCCCGCTTACATCGCCTTTTTAAACTTTTCCATAGTCTGTGTTATAGAGTCTAGCTAGTAGGTATGTCGAAATCATTCTTCTAATTTATCCCACAACTTTATGAAAAATATCTTGTCCTGTCTGAGTGTGCTTTAGGCGTTTATCGAAAGCCCAAATCAAGTGTGGTCCAAATCTAATAGCTCCCCTACACTCGCTCATGTCAAGATACGTTTCAAATTGAAAATATATTGCAGGTAGATATATAAATATTGTATCTTAAACCTGCCAGCATTTAACCTGGAATAAATTAAAACCTAGCACCAACTTAGGTAACTATTTATAAGTGCCTCAGACAGTTAACTTAGAGAGTATTATGGTGAGCACAACTTTTTTTAATATTTATTATAGTTATTTAAAACATGATAAAAACATTGCATTAAAGCTGATTGAATGATTTTCTTTACCAATTAGCAATTATAAATGGTCGCTCCCACCCGTATCTATTGAGTATGCATGCATAAAGCGTTAACTTTTTCTAATACATAAAAAAAAAAACTTACGCCCTGTTGAAGTCACCCGCAGCGAAGATGTTCCGGAAAGAAAAAATATTATTAAATAACATGTGCGTAAATACTGTACAACCGTCACTATAAAAGGTGAATTCTGTAAAAAAAAATAAACGCCGGTCTTTCAAACAGTGAAAACATATGAATTTGCTTTAACACCGGCAAATTTATATCAAATAAATAAAACAATAAATAAATCACTTTTGTATACCTATAAAATTACACGTGAAATTTTATATAGAAGTAGGCGGAATATTGCACAAAGTAAATCTTTTTTTTTTAAGTTATTATTTCATCCTAACACTTGAATTCTTTATTTAACTATATAAAATATGTTGTGTGAAATGACAAAAGTATACAAAATATGTTCCGCAAAATGACAGAATGCACAAATTCCTCTGACTTACCGTGAAGGGGTCCTGAAACAAAAAGAAAGAGTTATCAGTAATAATAATAGCATCCAAACATAAGACACGATAAGTAGATCTGAACAATATTCGTAGACGTCAATATATTTAACGAAATACTTGTTTTTGTAATCTTTAAGATACCAAATAAAGTTTACTTTTATAGTTATTTTTAATCAATTACACGCGTATATCTCTCACACGACAGCGCTTACGCGGCGGAGCAGATTAACCATTAAAGTTTCGGTGAAGTTCCCATAATGTACGCCCCAGACGCTCGTGAGTACCGAATTACCTACTAAACTGTAAAAAACGTAGATAAAAGTGTGGGCTGTGCATATTCCCATGATCCGGAGACGGTCAGACGCGTTTTAATGCAGCCATAATCGTCGATCGATGGAGGATCATATGAAATATGTAATACCGCTAATAGGTCTCGGTGGGCAGCTTCCTCAGCGGTCGCTGGGCCAATTTCGCCGTTCGTAATAACCTTAATATCCCTTCAGTGCTATGCGCCATGCGTGTACAAAGATGAGCCAAGGTAATTGTTCGACACCCGACCGCCTCTGCGATTGATTTCACCTTTATTCAATAACGATAATTCACTTTATTACAATACGTTAGGTCACGGTCTTAGAGTTAACGCATTTCGCTTTAAATCGGTATATGGGACTTAAGATTGTTGTGATTGTGCTAATATATGAATGATCTACTTATGTGAAATGAGTAAAACTAAATAAGAGACATTCAATACCATCAGTCACTCACTCATACCTATTATCACTTTATTGCAATATTTCGCGCAGTTTTATGAATTGTTGAACGTGGTATTCTCGGAAAACCGCAAGTGCCGAAGGAACCTACACGCTTAGTGAAATAGTGTGACAAGCTAAACCACCCTACCTATATACCAGCATATCAAGTTTCGATCACCATACCACAGATAATCCATACTAAACTCAGTTAGGTATTCAAGAACCATTTCTAAAGAAAATAACATTTATTTTTAAAATTTTGGTAGGTTATTACATGTATGTGTGCGTTAAGTGATAAATAGGTTTTGGTTTTAATATCATTTGACCTAAAGCCCTGTATAACAAAACATGATTAAGTGGTGAAAAGTATTCCAATGAAGTATGAATAAAATAATTAAATAAACAGTATGTCGTATGATAGTCATTAAATGTAACACAGTGTACTATAAAAGGTCTTCATTGTAAGAACTATTAAAACCCTAATTGAAGCATCGTTTTAAAAATGTAACAACTCACTAATTTAAAGAAAACCCATTTATCTTAATAACTCGTGAAATTTTAAGATAAACATTTATCACAACATCATTAAATAATCAGTCACGGCCCGTCAAAAATGTGTGCCGGCTGACTGTACCGGTGCGTATGGACAGAAACGCGTTGAATGAGAATTTCTAAAATAAGATGCAATTTATTATCGAAAGCATTGCAGACGTAGTGACGCAAACATTCGTCGACAGTTATAAAGAGGTAGAGCACCGCGTCAGGACGAGCCCAGCGAACATGATCCGCCCGAGGATTTTGTGCCACCATTTGAAACTAGTGCATAAATCAACAACGAGACAAATAACTTCACATTAATACTCTTTTTCAGTATCGTTTAACCTGTCACCGTGATAACTCGCATTAAAAAGGATACTGATAAACGAAAAACAATTAATAAGGTTGTCTGTTATATAATTTGATAACACGAAAGCTTTTAATGTCGATCGAAATTAAGAAAATTATTCCAGGATACTTTGCAAATTACAACACGGGTGTTTTCAAAAGTCCAATATCACAAAATTGATAGCATTTTAATGACGTACTTCATGTTTTTAGTGTACAAAATGACAAAGTGTATACAATCGGAACGTACGGATCGAGTGCGTTTGTCAAAATATTGTGAATTTAATTGGAGTCCCGTTGCTGGCTCGCCCGAGGTTATGTCGTTAATAGAGCGTTGTGTCTCTTCATTTTGTTTGAACGTTCACTGACTCTGTTATTTCGGAGCGACTAATAAATTGCGTGATGACAGGTGTCAGCTGCTCCACCGCCTCTGCACTCTTGCGTCGATGTCTCATTCCTCACGTTCTACTCCTAAATTCTCTTATTTTATCAACGCCCCGTTCAATTTTCGTTTCGTTCTCTCGACATTCTATTTGTTTGTTTTAGCATTATCGCGGTTGTGCTAATCTGTTTTGCTTAAAATTCGTAGTAATCACATAAGTATACAATTAGATCTACGACGGTATTTTACAGTACAGAAAGTGTAGTGTTTATTTTTGAATTAATTTAAAAATAATATAGAAAACTTTAAAATGAGGTAGAGAATAAAATTATAAAAATCTTTATTTTTCCTTTCACAATCTAGAATAACAACATTGTTATAAAACATATTTCAATTAATTAATAATTGAGAATAAAATCACTAAACATAATCATTAACTAACTTCCTCTTTTAGTGACTCTGAAACAGAGTAGTAGATATTTTAATCATCTTGCAGAGTTTTAGAGCACATTTCATGCTGTAATTTTCCTGGACAGTGCACGGTTCAAGATAACAATAAAACACAATAGATTTGTCTAGAGTAGAGGTTGCCAATTTCTTTATGCCACGGAACCATCATTATACTTTTCTTGGCGGGTTCCCTTAAGCTGATTCTGATGACAGCGATACATCCCCTATAGTGTATGTATTAGGGGTTAAAGTATGAAATTGCCGTTTTGTATGGACGAAATCAAGAAAAGTCATTTTTCCATACTAACAATTTTTTAGTTTTTTTAAAAACGCCTGAACCGTTTTCGATGCAATTAAAGGTGAAAGTTAGATGGTTATAAAGCTACGCATTATAGTATTTAAATTTCTGAAAATCAAAGTATATAATACAAATATACTTAATTGAAGCAAGAAGGTCATCTGACACATTGTAAGGGGTCTTTTCAACGACTTCCTTTGAAGTAATAGGCACTAGTATTGCATTTTTTATTTAGTCAAAAGTTACTTTATTTAGTTTTTGATACATTACAAAAAGAATTACGCAATAATATGACTATACTTAAGAGCTATAACAAAATAAAAAGTGGGAAAATAATCGGCAGTTTCATACTTTAACCCCTATTATTACAATTTATGTAGGTAATATGCACAAAATCTACTTACAATCAAAAAGCTGACCAGAGTTAAAGGATTTTAGTCAATTAATTATACTTTGTATAATTAATCAAAGTAGGTATCTACTACAAATAAACATTGGAAAATTCATTTCATCACAGCACTAAATGGAAGATAAGGACAGCAAACGCAGTTTTTGAACGCATATAAATTAACTGTGACGGCGAAGACAAACCCGACGAAGATTTATATGACTTAATGGCGAAAAGTACTTGAACTGCGAATGTTATATTGGTGCAACTTGGTTTATACTCTCTGTCTTTTGATTGACATTAGCAAGATCTCTCTTCTCGTCTTCCAGAAGTCGTTAACATTAATGAAACTGATTTCCTGTGGCATTTATATACTCAAATAAAGTACAATATAAAGTCAATCTTGATACGAATTATTTCAAAATTAATTCAACCTTAAAATAGATATAAAATGTGAATCAAAGATCAAATAAAATAATAACTATATCCAAACATTTCAAAGTGAACAAAAGAAGATAACGAAACAGTTTTCTCCAAAAACGAATACGATTAAAGGATGATATGATATACTCGTAAATCAAAAGTTATATGTATTTCTTTTTACTATCGTTAATTACAGAAGGGCGTATATAAATAAAGAACGCGAGCCCATTGAAGCGGACTGGCGATGCGATCACCGCGCCGCGCCTTGTCGCGACAAGCAAATGCACTTATCTCACCGGGATGTGAGAAACAGTTCTCAACCCGCTGTCGTCGGTTAGTTGCGCCTCGCGACCTCGCCCGACCGCTCCGAGTCATTGCCTCCAGAGGTTACGTTTGAACAGGATTTGGGGACCCAACAAATAAAAACTTACAATTCACAAAGGAGAAAACAATAAAAGTCACACGTATTCACTCTCATTTTGTTTATCTTTGGTCGAATTTGTTTATTGTTTCAAAACTGAATGCCTTCGTCCCGACACGTATTCTCTTTATAAGGTTCTAGTTCCATTCATTCAAATAATACATTTCAATAGTAATTAAAGAACTTATGATAACGAATGGGAATTAGCGGCGCCAATATATCATATGAGGTTCAGTTGGACAGCCGTAAAGCCGTCAGAAAGCCCACTATAAAAATAAACAGAAGTCTTTCAAACATTATCGATACAAATAAATTGTCCGACCAAGAATGAATATCAATAAATTGAAAATGTAACTCGTAAAAACATATCATCGATTATTGTAAACAGCTGGCGGGCATTTATGCAAAACGACTTGTGTTCATTGGGCCAATTCAACAGCGGTAGCGAAGATAGGAGAACTTTAATGAAAACCTACAGATCTTATGAGACTAAAGCCATTACCACATTACGGGTTAAATGCCGTCTACTGATTTATCGAAAAAAGCAACGGTTGTTCAGCGTGTGTGACTGCGGTGACCGTAAAATATGTCTACTGTTACAAAATAAACGCCGAAATCGAAGTGAATACCATTCAGTTTGACCGTTTTCCCGAGTTACGAGTACCTACGTAGTCACCGAAACAGAAAATGAATAAAAATCTGTGATTTTCATGTACTGATATAAATTAAGATTTCTATCAAGGTGACATAAGAAGACATGAATAAAAATACGTATTAACTTTATCCTACGAATGCGAAGCCGATGTACAGAACTATAGTTATGCAATAAAATATACGAATAGAAAAATGTGCGACGGACTGATCGCGTTATGGGGGAATAGCCTAATAGTTTAGTAGTAGCCGTATTTGCTTTTCAGCGACTTTCGTGAGAAAGTGAAGAAATAAATATACATCACGCACGATTACCATGCAAAATAAACTACTAACTCCATAACTACTCTAAAGTTTAAACCTTTGCCTTACAATGGCTTTATTAATATCTTGGCGGGAACTTTAATTAGGGACGACGGCCACACCATTAATCTTATTACTGAATCATATCCACCCCGACCCTAGACAATGAGCAACAGGAAAAAACTCGGAACTGAAGATTAAGAGGTTGAGAGTCCTTAAACAACAAAGGAAAACACATCTCTAATAAGGCGAAATAGCAGGGTCGGTACTTGAGGGTTTAGGACAATCCCAACAGTGATTCTTAATTAGGAAGCTGTAATCAAAATTGTTTAGGGGTTTTACCCCATCTGTATTTAATTCTGCTCGCTCAATTGATTGTGGCAGTTAACCCGTTTCGTGGCAGCTGTGCGTAAATCTTTCTAACGGACGATTCTCAAATAAAACCACGAGTCAAGTATTCGTGATAGCGGTTATCGTCTCGTTCTCATCTTGTTTTTCCTTCCATTTGGTTAAACAAATAGAGGCCTTGTTCGGTCGGTAGGCAGATCCTAATTAAAAACTATATTCAGCCTCTGCCGTATATTACGCAGATGTAGCCCTTAGGCAGTTAGTCACTCTGTCTGGCCACCTCCCAGTCGTTTAGCGTTTATGGCTCTGCCGCGACGGAAGTATATTGTTCTTTAAAAATGCTTTACGTGCTTTTGTATATTTATTTCATAATTAACCAATATATTAACTTTATTTAGATCAGCCTCTTTGCTTGTGAACATATGGTACCCGTGTAATAATATTACGGTAATTTACAATTCAAACAAATGATATGAGAAATTACTTTATCGTCAAGTATCAATTCACAATTTAAAGCTCAATAAATTTCTAAACGTGATACAAAAATTCGATTGATGTGCACAAAGCACATACTTTTAATTAAAATCATCAACTAGTTCATAATCAGAAGCAAATTAAAGAACAAATTACAAACAAAATAAAACATACGAAGATAATTACAAACAATATCGAATTGAATGTTTGATCTATTCATAATTAGAAACAATTGTAAATACAAAAGCTATAAGCGAGCGAGCTGGAAGTAGCCGGTCGAATCTTGTTTATAAGGCGCCCGGCCCACCTCGTCCGCACTAAAAATTTGATCTTATCTCCAATATTTTAATAGGTTCCCGTGGCGGCACCTTCGCCAGTAATTGTATAAAGTATCTCTGGAGGAATAAATTCAATATACCGGCGCGGGGCAGACCGTGGATCCCTTCGCTCTACGTCGTGATAAAGCTTAAATCAACACACGAAGTAATTACAATCGAGCCACACTTCATCACAGATGCGGATAGTGGTTAACTATGCCCGCCTTTGCTGTCTCTGCTATAGCACATTCAAGTATGCCAATTTTCAGTTTGGATTAGAAATGAGGTTGTTATTATAACACACTATACTAAAAGTATTCATGATTTATTTCTGTGGTCCATCTTAACTAATTAGGTAGTATTTGCATGGATTAAGATCTCATTTAGGTTGCAGATAGATAAAACTAGAAAATATTTAACACAGCACATAAAAGCAATTATTATTATACATCAGGATATAGAATTGCTAAAAATGAATTGTAGGTATTTAGAATGTTTATCAAATACAATTTAAGACGAACCCCAAAATAAAAAAGACAAAACTTTTAAGTAAAGTGTAGGCAAGACATCTCGAACCGTCTCTTTTAATTTTGATTAATTAAAAGTTTCGCATGGAAACAGTAATCTCAACGCAAGGGTTGTACTTAGAGAAGTTCTTTTGTATTTTCTTCTATAAAGAGAAGTTTTTCAGTAAAACAACGCTCAATCTGCAACAAAATATAAAAGTTTTACAATAACGTATACGCCTCGGGCAGGGAGATCATCAAAGGCTAGGATAATCCTCTCTCTAAACTTGCCCATCTATTTACTGAAAAGTATTATTGAAAATAAAGTAATAAAAGATATTATGGTTCGTGCAGGGACAGTACACAATTTAGGCTCTACTTACTTCACTGTAATATAGTTCAATTAATATACACATTACAAAACTGGTTGCTTGCAAGCTTTGAGTTTAAAAGCTTGCAAGAATACAACGGAACATTTTACATAATCATATTTTATATCAGTTTTAAAAAAAAGAACTAAAGGTAATTACTAGAAAATTCGGATATCATAAATCAATCTATATTCAAAATGTAGGATTTATATTTTATTTTAATATTCGTTATTTCATTCATATTATATCATATATTCTATTTGATGTAGTGTTCATTTTACCAACCCAATAGGGTGAAAAACAAAGCCCCATTCTACTGGAGATCTAAGGAAAACCTGTCGGTCTATAAGAAAAAAAGTTAAGTGAACCAAAATGCGGCACACAAGTAACTGGTATTGTTTGTGAGATGATACAATTTGAAACAGTTGTAGCCGTGGATAATTTTGACAAGCAATATACTTACATACCATAATATAACCACTCACAGAGTTCGCATATAACACACTTTAGGTTAATGCAGAAACAGTGTCTATAGAATATATTCCCGTACATTATAATGAGGCAAATTCGGCACTGCCGTGGGCGGGTGGCTCGCACCTACTTCACTGCACGCTGCCTCCCAATTAGCCCTAAAATAATGAACATGTTTTATATTTTCACCCGAGTGCGGCGTGTACTCATCCCGGTTTGCCCCGGGAGGTAATGCGGTTGTGCCACTAGAGATGTGGATGTGGCTAGGATAAGCTATTTGCGAATACCGAATCGATTTCACGTTTCATAATCGTCATAATAGCCTCTAGTATGAAACAATGCTGCCATTCTCTCTATTTGAGCAATCGGGTCATCAAGACTGAACGGTTTGGATGTGTTTAACTATTAATTACGTTTTTATATTTTGGAAGGTTAAAAATAGAAAGAAGTGAAATGACACATATTCTAAATCGCTCTAAAGATTCAATTTGGATAAGTTTAACAGCGACTTGTCATCTAAGTATGTCATTTCTGAACCATTGAGATAAACGTAAAATATTATTAGATTTGATTAATTACAACGACGAACATAAAAATAGTTGGTTATTATGGTTTTAACCTGTTCTGAACATCAGTAAAAATATTAAATGAAGTGAGTAATACCTACATTTGCAAATCCAGCGAGCGCCAAATTAGACATCGATCTGCCTTAACTGACTGAAAAGGTGATTTGCGATCTGTGCGTGCGGCCACAACCATCAATTGAAAATAGCTATTTGTAGATCGCAAATAATTACCTAAATACTTTAAAAATAATATCAAAACTAGTCGTCGTGCTGTACTGCTGTTTTTGATGTGTGTGTGTTTTTTTTAAAGAGTTACCTGGTACTGAACTGCATTGAACATCTACGAGTACATTACTGAACTATATTAGTAATTTATGTACTTAGATTTGGTTCTAAAAAGACAGAACGGATCTCTACCATGAAATAACAAAACACTACTTACTTATGTACTAAAAAATAAGATAAGCTGTAATAAATAAATTACCCCCTATACGCGGTGGTATCTTTGAGTAAATATAATTTAAATGTATTTTATAAGCTGATACCCAAGTATATCTGTATAATTTTCTAGTACAACACACTCATCTTAAAGGAACTTTAATATAATAAGTAACTAATTATTTATGCATTGTGACATTATTATTTTGTTGCATGGTTGGTTATCCTTCAAGGGTAATCTGGTCCGAGTTTCCCAAGGCTCTTGTTGCAGGCCTTAGGACTTGTTTTTACGACTGTGGCATAATTTAATGTTAATTTATTTGATATTTTAGCAACTTAATTGCAATTATAATCTTCTATACATATATAAAGTTATGTTGGTTTGTGTACGCTTCAAAAACTCAAAAAGTTCTGCACCGATCGAGCTCAAATTTCAGCAAGATATATAATCCGCATCAAGGATTGTTTTTATTTATTTAACCGCGACCGCGACAAAAAACCATAAAAAACAATAAAAGATCAACAACCATTCAATCACAATGTGCCACAGCGAAGCGTGGCAGGGAACAGCTAGTATCAGCATATAAACTTGAAAAATTATGTCTCAGGCGGGACTCGAACTCGCATCTCCTCGCAATCCGCAACGCTGGCTTACAGCGATAGGAATATGCTTGAAAAATTGACGCTTAAAGTTACTGTTACATGAATATATTGTAAAATTTTAATATTATTACTAACTAGCGCACTTGCTAGATGTTGTCTTGCCTGGAAAAGCAGCGCTACCTGCTGGGTCAATTGTGTTTCCAAATTATTGAAACATACACACAAAATTTTATGCAAATATGTCCGGTCGTTTTACTCAATGGCTGGACTTAGTTGATAAAATCACACGTACCGAAGAATTACATAAATTAATATAATTAAATAAAAACAGTTTTTCAAATGTATTTACAAAAGTATTGTAATATAAACAAAATACATATTTACAAATTAATTACTCATAAGTATTGTTTTCTCGATTGTAAACTCATGCATACGAGAAAAAAACACCGCCTAATTAATTAACAGAAACATTTTACACATGTCTAAATGATACGTCAAAAATTTGCCACTTTGATAAACGATGGTCGGCGGTTGCCACATTTTAAATGAACATTAAACTGTTTCCTGTCTCTTTAGTCTACAAATAACGCAACCGCTCTCAAAGATTTAACTAAGCCTGAATAAATAATCAATTTAGCCGACCCCGCGCGGCTCCTGATCGATTGCCACAATAGCGACCGGATGATATACTCCACAAGCTGCGACGATAAATATTCCAAGACAAATGTTTAGAACGTCTCCGGAGAGCTGCGGTGACACTAAATTTAAAAGCTTCAATTGTACAGAAATAACCGAAACACGGTTAAGATCTTTCGAAAACAAATCGTGTATCGGGCGCTTGACGACAATCGTGATTGACTGCGCAAGTGAACATCTCTAATATAAACAAATTAATAGGGTGAGCTACTCAGCCCGCTGCGGTGGTGGACATAATTTAGAACTGACGGGATTTCAATAAAGAATCGCTCCAGCGTGTCATTAATGCATTTAGGAGAAAAATATTACTCGAGCCCGCTGTAAATCAGTACTGACTTTTTTCTTTTAATAAAATAACTTCCGGAGTAGTTGTGATTTTTGATTACGTTCTATAAGAGGAAACATAACTCTCCTGCAATCATCCTCAGATGAAAATGTGTCAAAACACGTTTCCAGCTATAAAACTTAATAATTAAATGGATACAAATAAAAGAACAACATGCCATTACGTATCACGGTTTCAAAATTCAAGTTGAGACCATTATCTACAGCCATTAACATGTTACATGTGTTAATCACATCCTCTTAGAGGCGCGTTATCAAAACGGGAGCAATTTTAAGAATGACTGCGCCTATAAATAAAGGAGTCTTTACATTAATTATGAGCTTAATTATGTAGAATCCCTTTGATTTACAAGCCGCTCATTGCCGCCGCAAACGAATTGTAGTGGCTTAGCGGAGCACCGCGGGCTTTGCCTACCGCGCCTTGGTGGTTATAATTATTTTTGTCGCAGAATAGACGCGTATAGATCGAGATGAAAGTGAATTGAGACAAGTTGACGCCCGAGCCGTTTCCAGGGATTAACTGATTAGAAACGCTCCGATATTTTACATGGGACTGTGATGGTTGAAAGTTAAAATTAAAATTCAATTTGTTTTTAAAATTTTAAAATATTTGTTATTTAATAAACAGTATTTCTCAGATTATTAGCTTGGTTGCTATTTAAACAATCTGACGTTTCCTTGATAATTTTATGTAGATTTAGAATTAGAATAACATACCTCTTTATTCTAATTCTAAATCTACATAAAATTATATCCTTCTCATGTTGAACCAACGAATTCTGATACGATACTAAGCCCTATTTTTTTAAACTTGCGATACTAAAAATGCAGTTTCCCGTGCAAATTCGAAAACACTCATAATGTTTTGTAACAGTTTTTTGTAGCTAAATTAAATTGCTAGTGTAAATTGAAAATAAAATTCCTCGAAAATGTTGACTTAGATGGGACTAGCACCAACTACCTTCCGCTGACGGGCGGCTGTGGCGTCCAACTGAATTACTGTACACAATAGGGGCATAGGCACTGTTCAAAATGAGACGAATAAAGCGCAATAGTCTGATCAGCCTGAAGTAAGTGTATGAGTACTTTCTTTTGTCCCGCCGATAATAGACGATTTCTCCACAAACCCGAAACATGGTTTAAATATCGGATAGGTATGTTCGGGATAGGCCGGCGGTTCGCAAGCGCTCGGGGCGAGCGGGTTCGGCGCGTGTTTGCCCCCGGCCTTCGCCATGACAAGCTTCGAACCCCCAACCCCAGAATACCACTCGGTCCGTTACTTACACAATTACACTTGATACAACATTTTTCAAAGCTACATTAGTTAGTTTGTACAATAGGGTTTTGTTCCTTTGATGGCAGCCACTTGGCAGGGCAAGGATCGTTAGCTGTGGTAAAGGTTAAGTAATAATCATTTTCGGGGCGGGCAATGTTATTTGATCATTTATCTCAAAACACACCCATTCTAACTGGGGTTGGAATATGTTTGTAATGCATTTTTGTAAGTTAAAGTATGATGTTCTAATTTACTTAAACATCTAGTAAATATCGGATTGACACTTGATTTGTTCGATTCAACACATTCCGATGAAAAACAGTATTTCAATAACGGCCATTTCCAATAACCTATCTATATTCAGTTTTGGCATATCGGAGATAAAAAACAACTTCTGTCTTTGTTTCTCTGGACGGCAAAAACAGAGATAGAAACTCTTTCCTATCTCCGATATGTAAAAACTGAAGATAGATAGGTTATTGTAAATGGCCGTAAGGCTATAACGACAATAAAGATAACTATCAGATTCAACTAAATTGTAAGCTTTTAGGCCGAAACAGGGAATGTATAGAATTCGTTTCAACTGAACTAATAACCATTATCATATTATATTTTAAAATTACACTACTTAACACTAATCGACTTTGATTACAATCAATTATAATCAATCCATCGAAATATGTAAGTATTGTTATTAATATTTCTAGTTATTGAATTCGAAATGGAGTCTTAGAAAATACTGAATTTCCATACTCGGCATCTACTAAATCAGTCGATTAGCAATTCATCATCAGAGACGGCCAAAGATCCCGGGCATTCAAACAGGACAATCGAATAATCAGCCGAGGACAATCGGTGGCCTAACTGCAGGCTCTATTTCTGGCCAGTGTTTAGAAACAATAGCTTTGCGCTGCAATTAGTTTATCCGATAGATGGTGGTCGAACGAGTCGTAAATCTACGCTCTTGCCACCAGTGGGCGCTGTACGTAGTTGCGGCGCCGTATGTAGATTCCGTCGGGTAATTAATGTGCCATGGTAGAGTGCGATGCTGCTCCCTCGCATCCCTAGTCGGGTTTCGTAAATTGCGCGCCCATCTCCCCTAACGTACAATAGCACCAATTTTGCCAAATTAAAATTCGACGCCTAAGAGATTTCGGGTTAGCGGATGCATTATTCACTTAGCAAAAATAAAACATTCAAACTTAAGACTGGTGTCGGAATTATTATGCAAAATTTAATAATGTGCCTACAAGCGACCGTTTATAAAATAAAATCAGCTTATTACAAGGAATATAATATGAAAAATTAAAGAGAAACACGTCAAGCTAGTAGGCGGTAATCGTGATATAACAAGAAACCAATTGACCGGAGAACACTTAAATATATGTAACTTGTAAATGAAGTAGTATTTTAATATAGGTATATTAAATTATAAAAAAATGAGAGAAACCATTCCTAAACACTGCTATCAATTTTAAGCTCCTGGTAATCATGAGTAAAACCTAGTAAGTGAATAAACAGATAAATAAACAGCGATACTTATTGACTGTATTAAGTCAGTGGACATCTGACCTTGGGTCATAAGGTAGTTAGAAGCACTAATTCTTAACACAGCCTATGCGATGCGTGTCTTTTTTTATGTCCTAATGATGACTAAATAACTTAATACGAGTTTGCACGATTTCAGTGTCGTTCATTTCGAATTCTTATAAACATAAGTCAATCCTAATTAAGATCATAAGGCATGATGAACTATGCCATAAGATCTTAATTTATGAAAAATAAAGTTAACGATCCAAAAAACCGGCATAAAGCTGTATTAAGCCAACAATTTGGAGTCGGTGACATACAAACAATCAAAAACAATTGCAATGCGCCGGTTCAAATTTGGCGGCTTCCGAAGTTAATTGATAAAACATATTCGTCAGAAAAATCAGTATACCAATGTAGACTTTCAACTCTATTCATTCCACCAGAGTTTCCATTAACCGACGCTATAAACACTTAAGGCCTTAACTGCAGATTCAAAGCAGATGCAAAGCTTGTAAGGGCCGTCGAGCAATCGCAAAATATCACCGATATGGGGTGACATCTCAAAAGTGCCTCAATTTACATGTTTTATTTATTTATCTACTCAGTGGCTACACCTAATTGCTTTATGAATGGATGTCAAAACAAACGGAATACTTGTGAGTTTGTAATTTATCACTCTACCAAAAAAATATAACTTTTATTTATTTCGTTTACTCAACCGTATGTTACTGGTATTACCTACATATTTTTACTGAGTATAAGTCATGCTATATACTTCACAACATGTATTCTTGATTATTATACTTATGTTACTATGACAATAAGTAACTATTAATTTTTTGGACGATAAAGAAACCGTTTAGTATTAATCTGTCTGCAATTCCGCATATTATGTATTTGCAAGAACATTTTGTAAGAATTTATAATGGTCGTTAAAGTCGAAAAAACAATTAGAATTATATTTGTTTTTTAATAATTTGAAGTGGTTTTGTAACAAACAACTTTATAATTACATGAATTCTGTATCGATCTATAAAAAAATCTATTTATTTAAAAATAAGTAAGCAACGGCATATAATTATTCCACTGCAGGGCACAAAGGCTTCCGTCATTGGTTATATCCATCTTAAAGTTACTCCAGCAATGATAGAGTGATAATTTTAACTATTAAAATGGATTTACATCTGTGATTTTTCTAAAAACAACTTATAAAAATAATAATTGTAGTGGCAGACGCGTACTGAGTCATCATGGTACACATGGTACAAGTCTGATCTCTTGGTTTGAAACGCGACTTTGGTGGTTATAAATAAGGTACCTATCTACTATCTACTTTTCAGTAAGTATAACTATTCTGTTAATATTTGTTAAGCATTATTTGTTACGGTAAAATGCGCGTATTTCCTAATCATTTAATGGTAACGATTAGTAGAGTAGGCGTCGATATAAGTTAAATGGGCCACACAGATAGAGATTCACTATATGATCTGCTCTCGCACAATTCAGTGACGGATCGGAGGCGAATTCCTCCCCTTCCTTATTATCCCTTCCATGGTGAATTTCAATTAGCATGCTTTCGTGTTTTGCAATAACAAACCGATCCGGTGGAGAATACAACGCCGTCTGGTGCCCCTGAACGAAACCTTGGTGTACCACAACGTAAAATAATTACTTTTGACTATGATGCGAAAATTGTGTAAAAGACCAAGAGAAATAAGTTCAGTATTTTACATTTAAATGTTTTGGTTGTCTTCGCTCTCTTATTTTAAATCTACTTTTTATATAAACCTAGTCCGGATACTTAACTACGAAAACAATAAAAACACATCCCATGGATGAAATTTTCGTTTGACTTTAAGTTAGTAACTAACAGTGAGTCGGCTAATCGGCTTAAATATGGTCATTGTTGGTTACTTGTTTGTTTGTTGCAAAAAAAAGTTATGTGACCTTTTAAAGCAAAACAAAAACCGTTGAAAACCCGCCAGGTTCATGAAAAACTGACTAAAAATAAGTTTCAACCGTGTGCCGGATGACACGTGGCCGGGTTTGGTACGAAGATGAGGGAGGAAGCCAGACGGTCAGACGCCCGTCTTGTTTGATGATGATGTTGATGAAATGATAACGCCTTATGTCGGGTTACGGAGTAACAGCCAACCCAATGTTTACTGTGTGGACTGTATTGTATGCGGTGAGGTGGCTGTGTATTCTTCCTATTTTTCTTCCCAGGATCTGTTCAGGTTGATCTTCTAGGGCTCTTCCTACTTGCTTAGGAGAGAAGGTTCTTCCTTGCTACTGCTGGATCGAATGATTCTATGGACCCCCTGCTCGCCTTATATTCACAATTTTTGGCGGGAAAATCCCCACCCACGCAATCACTGTGTGAGCGAGAGGTCGGTGCGAGCGAGAGGGGAGATGGCATGCGCGTGTTTTCCGCGGTCGATCGGCAATACCGTAGGGAGAGCCGCATGCCATCTCACAATTAGAAAGAGAGGGAAATAGTACGGGCTTGCATTTTGACTCGAAAAGGCAATACCGTAAAGAGAGCCGCGTCCTATTTCCCTTCCTAGTCCTCGTTATCCTGTACGAGGGTGTGTGCCTACTTAGGGTGTGTTTCCTAAACCCCCGGCTGTCATTCATTTATTTCCCATAAAGTTTTACAATAATTTACAAATTCAAAGTTCAAACATATCACAATATAACAAAACATAATAAATAACAAAAACTTTATACAATTAACATTTTATAACGCTGTCCCGTACATTCTCCCGCCGTGTGTCGCAGCGCAGTCGGAGAGACACTCATCTTGTGGAAGGGGCGGCGTCCTTTTCTTCTATTTGCAGATTCACCAGCTTTTTCGTAGGGCGTCGCAGGATACCTCCTCGGGTCAGCACGTCTGCAGCTCGCACGATGCCGTCGGGCCCTGGGTAGACAGCCGTTACTCGTCCTAGTGGCCAAGTGTTTCGTGGCAGAGTGTTGTCCACGATCAGCACGACGTCTCCGGTCTTCAGTTCTGGGCCACGGCCGTGCGGCTCCCGCCGGCCTTGGAGTTCAGGGAGGTACTCTCGTATCCATCGGCTCCAGAACATGTCTGCTATTCTCTGGGACGCCCTCCAATGGGTCTTGCCCAGCAGGTCTTTGTCTTCAAATTGTCCCATAGCCGGTTCGTGTGCAGGCTCCAAAAGCAGGAAGTGATTCGGCGTCAATGTTTCAGGTTCATCAGGGTCGACCGCGACGTGGGTGAGCGGCCGACTGTTGACGGTGAATTCCACTTCTGCGAGGACCGTGGCTAGGACTTCGTCGTTGGTGGTGCGTCCATTCATCACTGTCGATAGCGCTGTCTTGACTGTCTTCACCAGCCTTTCCCAAGCGCCGCCCATGAACGGCGCGCCCGGTGGTATGAAGCGCCAAGAGATGCGGCGTTTGCTGGCTTCAAGTTCTGTTGCGCTGTCGATGGCTCGGCGCAGCTCCCTCTCGGCGCCGTGCAGGTTGGTTCCGTTGTCAGAGCAGATCTCCTTCGGGCAGCCTCTCCTCGCGATGAATCGCCTCAATGCCATCACCGCTGAGTCAGTGGATAGCGTAGCGGCGAGTTCCAGATGGACCGCTCTGGTCGTGAGGCACGTGAAGAGGGCCACGTAGCGTTTGTGTGTGGCTCGTCCGACGGTGACTTGTAGAGGCCCGAAGTAGTCGACCCCTGTGTAGGAGAAGGGTCGCTGATGATGGGCCAGCCTGCAGGGCGGATGGTTTCCTGTTGATGGTGCTGAGGGTGCCGCTCTTCGTTTGCGACAGTGAAGGCACTCTTTGACTATCTTTTTTGCAGTCGGCCGAAGTTGCAGGATGTGGAACCTCTGGCGACACTGGTTGACGGTGGCTTCCACTCCCTGGTGATGACCGGTGAGATGGACGTGCGCGATGTAGAGTCGCGTGATGTGGTGACGTCCATCCAGGATCGGTGGTCTTCGTTCTACTTCGGGTATTCCTTCTGCAGCGTCGATTCGAGACTTCAGGGTGATCAAACCGTTGTTCATTTCAACAGCTAATTTCTTCATTCTGCTCTGACGGCTGATCTGATGTCCTCTTCTTAGGTTTTCTATGTCCTCTTCGAAGGCGTCTTCTTGGCTCGCCTTGATGAGAACCTTCTCAGCTTCGATGATGAGTTCAGCGGGAATCTTCAAATATTTGTCTTCTTCATGAACCTTTTCAATTAATTTCTTTAATTTTCTGTCGACACGCTGAGCACCCCAGGAAGGATCTTTTGTCTTGTTCGGCTTCGTTCTTGAGAAGAATGTTCTGTGTTTCTTTGTCTTCAGCAGGCTGACGAACTGTAGGACTCTGGCTGTGGTGCGGACCAGACGTTCCCATCTTGAGAACCTGGTTACGTCAGGCACGACTTGTGTTGCGGTCGATGATGACTTTCTGAGGTTCAGTGTTCGTTCTTCTCCCGTTGTTTCAGGAATGGTCTTCTTCTCTTCCGGCCACGTCGATCGATCTTCTTTCAGGAAGCTGGGGCCGGTGAACCATCTGTGGGTCTCGTCGAAGTCCTTGGGGACGTCCCGTGTCGCGTCGTCAGCTACATTGAGTTTCGTGGGAACCCAACGCCATTCCTCTGTCTTGGTGTTTTCTTCGAGTTCGGCGATCCTGTGGGCGACGAAGGGCTTGAAGGATCGGGCTCCTGTTCTCAGCCAGGTCAGGACTGTCTTGCTGTCGGTCCAGAATGTTCGGGACACTGGCTTCCGATCGTGTTCCTCGATGGCTGCTTGCGCCATCCTGCTGCCCATCACCGCTGCTTGTAGCTCCAGCCTCGGGATCGATGTCACCTTCAGGGGAGCCACTCTCGCCTTGGCCAAGATGAGTGGTGTTTGGATGTTCCCGTCTTCATCTTCGATGCGCCAGTAGACCGCAGCTGCATAGGCGACCTCGCTGGCGTCGACGAACACGTGGAGCTCGATATTGTCGCTGCGACTGTAGTTCGGGTAGCACCGGGGTATGTGGATTTGGTTCAGCCTCTGGAGGTGCGTCGTCCATTGTTTCCATTCCAGTGTCAGGCCTTCTTCCAGTTGTTCATCCCACGCCGTGCTCCTTCGCCATATCTCCTGGAGGATCTGCTTTGCCCTGATTGTGACAGGCGAGGCTAGTCCTAGAGGGTCGAATAGGGACATGACGATCTTCAGGGCTTCCCTCTTCGTCGGCCTCTTCTGTAGGATGTCTTCAGGCAGGCGCGACAGGTCCAGGTTGAAGCCCAGGTGGTCGGTTGACGTTCTCCAGGTGAGCCCCAGAACTCGTTCAGTCTTGTCATCTTCGGCCAGGTTCATGTTTTCTTGTTTCTTTCCCGGATCCAGTTGCTGCAACACTGCGTCGGAGTTCGATGTCCACTTCCTTAGTTCAAAGTGTGCCCGCTGGTGGATGTCTCCAACTTCTCTTGCGACCTTGATTGCCTGTTCTTCAGTCTCGAAGCTCTGGATGTAGTCGTCCATGTAATGGTTGCGTTCAATGGCATCGGCAGCTTCGGGATGTTTTTCGGCGGCTTCTTTCGCGTTGCGGTTTTTTACGTAGATCGCTGTGGCAGGGGACGAGGTGGCTCCGAAGATCAGTGACGTCATTCTGTATTCGGTGGGTGGAGCGTCACGATCTGTTCTCCATAAGTAGCGGAGCGCATCCCTGTCTTCTGGTCGGATTTTCACTTGCAGGAACATTTCTGTGATGTCTGCTGATACTGCGATTTGATGTTGCCTCATCCTCAGCAGCACTCCAGGAAGTGATTGCAGCAGGTCTGGTCCGGTGAGTAGAGTGTCGTTGAGCGATAAACCCTTCGTGATGGCTGCTGCGTCATGCACCATCCTGACCTTGTCCGGTTTCATAGCGTTGATCACCGGGAAACAAGGCAGGTACCATGTTCTGTTTTCAGTCTTCTTCGTAGGTGCAACTTCAGCGTAGCCTTTTTCTATGAGCGCTTTCATTTGTTCGTGGACCTTGGCCTTCAATTTGGGATTCTTCTCAATTTTCTTCTCGGTGGCACAAAGTCTTCTTAGCGCGTAGTCTCGATTATCAGGCAGCTTGATGTCCGCCGATTTCCACAGCAGCCCGGTCTGGAAACGGCCGTCTTCGAGGCGTTTGGTCTCCGCATCCAGAATCTTCAAGGCTTGGGCTTCTGGATCGTTCTGTGGTTTCTTCGGCGCGACTCCGAATGACTCTAGAGAGAAGTAGTTCTTCAATTGTTCGTCGATTCTCTCTGATTCTTCTGTTTCCGTTGTCACGTGGTTCACGAAGTGGACTCTCTGTCCCAGCGTCCGCACCTGTGCTCCGTGAAGGACCCATCCCAGTTTCGTAAGTGAGGCGACTGGTTGCTGTCTGTCACCGACGCGAGTGGTTTCTGCTAGGAGGAGTGGCCAGTTGTCTTGCCCGATGAGTATTCCCGGCTTGGCTTGTTCGTAGGTGAGATTCTTCAGGCCCTCCAGGTGACGGCAGCCAGCCAGATCGCGTTCGTCGATGGTCTGCGGGGATAGTCGCAGCTGATTGATGCTTCTGGCTTGTATGGTGTGGCGCTTCTTCTGGTCACCCTGGATCGTTAGTTTGAGCCGCCTTGAAGATCCTGTTTCAATTTGCCGTTCACCGATCGCTTCGATGCGTAGTGGTTCCACTGGTCCTCTTAGTCCGGCGCGCTGTGCCAAGCTCTCGTCGATGAGCGTGATCGTAGAGCCGTCGTCGAGAAGCGCGTACGTGTCGATTTTCCTCTTCGGTCCGACGATGGTCACAGGCAGTATCTTCAGATACGCTTGAGGCTTCCTTGGCGTCCACGTGGAACTGACTACTTCACTTTTCTTCTGTTCTGTCTTCTGTTCACCACTCTTAGTGTGATGTAGCAGCTGATGATGTGGATGGGGGCACCCGTCTATGTTGCATTTCGTGGTGCGGCAGTGATGTACTTTGGTTCTATACCGCAGGCACCGAAAGCATAGTCTCTTTTCTTTGGCGAAATCCCATCTGTCATTGACGCTCAGCTTCTTATATTCTTCACAGTTCCCGATGGCGTGCCCTGTCTTCTCGCAACGTAGGCAGCTGTATGTCTTCTGTTCGGGTTCCGTGGTGTTTGTACTGTAGGCCCGTTGAGGCCTCTTCGCTGGCACGACGTTGTCCGGTTGTTCAGGTTGCGCGTAGGGGCCGCATCGTTCGGCCTCCCGGTTCAGGAAGCGCGACAACTTGACTAGGTCCGGTTCTTCACTGTCTTGTTCAGCCGCGAAGTCGTACCACCGATATCGCATGGTGGAGGTCAGTTTTTCTATGGTGTTCTTCGTGATTTCCGGGTTGTACAGGTAGTGCCTCTTCTTGATGGCACCTAGTGCTGCGACGATGTTCGAGACCCGGGAGGCAAAGATGCATAAGTCCCGCGCCGTGTCTTGAGGTTTCGATAGCGTTCGCAGCCGCTCCAGTTCGGACATCGCGATAGCGTCCGGACGACCAAACCTTGCTTCTAAGGTTTTCACGACGTCTTCTGGGTTGCCGTTGTATAGAAGGAGACTCTCTACTGCTTCCCTTGCACGTCCTTTGAGGCTTCGGCGAAGACGGGCGAGGTTCTCCAATGATGTCAACCCGTTCTTCGATTCTTCGTAAGCAGCTTTAAATATCAGCCATTCTTGATGGGACCCGGCGAATATCGGCAATTCAATGTTCATTCTCGGTTGACTTGCTCTTGTAGCCATAGTGATCGCGGCAGCTAGTTGCGCGATGTCACTCTTCATTGTTCCCGCCGGTGGGGCGCCGACGCATGCCGTCTCACTCACTCCCGCCGGTGAGACGCCGATATGTGCTGTCTCGTTCACTCCCGCCGGTGAGACGCCGATATGCGCTGTCTCGTTCACTCCCGCCGTAGGACACGTCGCGATCTGCGGGGCAGACGCCTGCGTCGGTATCGGCGGTAGCGGCTCTGGGTTGTGTGGTTGCTCGGTGATAGCTAGCACTTGCAAGCGGCTATCGTCAATCCAGGCGACAGTGCGTTCGTTGTTGTTGTTGCCGGAGTCATCAATCACGGTGTCAATGTCGTCTTCGTCGGTGTCCGTTTCCGCTTCTAATGCCGCTATCTTGGCGGCGGCGAGCTGTAGCTGGATGTGCAGTAGTTCTTCCCTGGCCTTCAGTAATTTCTTGCTTTTCTTTGATATTACAGAAGGTGCTAATTTCTTCGTGTGTGCTGCGGGCAGCTGCGCCTGAGCGGGCGCAGCCGGCGGCGCCAGCTGCTCTTCTTGGCGGCGTTCTGGCTCAGTAGCCAGCGGACTGGTCGTTTGACTTGTGGCCGAGGTATCTGGCATAGTGGTACCAGTGACTTCGGTCCCCGACGATGTTTCCGTCTCCGACGTAGGCGATCTTTCTTGTGTACGGGAACGAGTGACGGGCATCTTGACAATCTTCAATCTTCAATCTTCAATACGACGATCCGGCTCGAAGGACCAACAATGTGCCGGATGACACGTGGCCGGGTTTGGTACGAAGATGAGGGAGGAAGCCAGACGGTCAGACGCCCGTCTTGTTTGATGATGATGTTGATGAAATGATAACGCCTTATGTCGGGTTACGGAGTAACAGCCAACCCAATGTTTACTGTGTGGACTGTATTGTATGCGGTGAGGTGGCTGTGTATTCTTCCTATTTTTCTTCCCAGGATCTGTTCAGGTTGATCTTCTAGGGCTCTTCCTACTTGCTTAGGAGAGAAGGTTCTTCCTTGCTACTGCTGGATCGAATGATTCTATGGACCCCCTGCTCGCCTTATATTCACAATTTTTGGCGGGAAAATCCCCACCCACGCAATCACTGTGTGAGCGAGAGGTCGGTGCGAGCGAGAGGGGAGATGGCATGCGCGTGTTTTCCGCGGTCGATCGGCAATACCGTAGGGAGAGCCGCATGCCATCTCACAATTAGAAAGAGAGGGAAATAGTACGGGCTTGCATTTTGACTCGAAAAGGCAATACCGTAAAGAGAGCCGCGTCCTATTTCCCTTCCTAGTCCTCGTTATCCTGTACGAGGGTGTGTGCCTACTTAGGGTGTGTTTCCTAAACCCCCGGCTGTCATTCATTTATTTCCCATAAAGTTTTACAATAATTTACAAATTCAAAGTTCAAACATATCACAATATAACAAAACATAATAAATAACAAAAACTTTATACAATTAACATTTTATAACGCTGTCCCGTACAAACCGCGTAAAACATATAAATAAATTGTGGCTTTTTGAAATAAGCACCTATTATACTACTCACACATCAGTGGAGAGCAGAGGTTGATCCTACATAACATACTCTCACTACAAATTTATGCAAAGCGGATAATAGCTTAAGAACATTATTATGAAAAATAGGTACAATACTGTGCATTGTTTAAAACAAAAGAATAGTCAATGATAGAACTTTCAATCGAGCAATGCCAACACCTTCCTCCAACTCTTGGCGCCAGAACCAAATTACTAAAGCAGCACGAATGCTAACCTGTCTCCTTTCAAATTTGATTGCGCCCAACATCACACGCCCATGAACTCTATAATGAAACGGCCATATAAAAACAAAACTATGGGCATATATGATTAGGCCGATACACGAGTAAGGTAGAACCACTAAACAAACAACCATTACAATAACGCTGCGTCACTGTGTTGGAAATCACTTATTGTGGGAGTGACTTGCACTCCCGCGCAAGTGCCTTATGCTACGCGCCTAGATCGAGTTCGGCACGAGACCCCCCGTTTTAACGGCTAATACCATCACAATGTCATCAATGACGTATATGAATACGCATTAAACGATTTCAGTTGCTTAGTCTAGTCACAATGTATAGCTACCATTAGAAAAGATAGCGCTGAAACTATTTCTTAATTTCATTGTTTTCATAAAGAAACAAAGAAGGTATCATGTATATTTATAACAGCCAAAAGATATGGCGTGACAGTATATTGTGTAAAAAACTCTTATTATCTACTACATGAAAATTTTAAGTTAACATACAACAAAATATATCTATTTATTTAAGACGGTTGAATGGTTTAGGTGCCGTAACAATACTGGTACGAGTAGTATTATAGTATTGCGGGTATCATTAGCGAAACCAGTGGTTCAATTAAATATTTGTAATAAGTTTTGAATAACGCATGAGTTGGTTAGATGTCTGCCATATGTGACAGGTACAAAACAAATAATAGAGCGGCCTATTGTCGGCGCGACCTGGGTCCGACATGCATGAACAATGGCGCGCGCCTTCGTCGCTAGCATGGTGTTGCCAGACACATGCTACCAAGAATACCACCAATATCGCAAAAATATAGAAACCCATTTTGTTTTTATCAGTAGTAGAAAAACATTGAAATAGAATTGTCTACAAGTATTTTTAATAGACAAAATGATTTCGAAGTATTTTCGATAAACAAGCATAGTTTAGAAAAATATTATCCGAACTATTTTTTAATAAAATTATACAATAATTGCATTACTTTATTTAAACGATAGATCATGTTCGAGTTTTTGTTTTTCTATGAGAATTACCTAACAACTTTTTTAACTTATATTGTTGCATCCAATAACTGAAATTAAAGGTTTTAATATATTGGGTCCATTCCACTGCTTTGAAACAAGTATTTGCTGGCGCCTGTGGCATGTAGATACCTCATCTCTCATAAACTTCTCATCCCATTTTCATTTTTACTAGTTTTACTCTCATTTTTTATAATTTGATGTATTTTCTAATTCTTTTAAATTATTTCTGTTTAGAAACTTTTTGGTTCACTGATTTTTATATTCTTATTTTGAAATTCCCCCCTCTTTTTCGAACCTCACCCTCCTTTTTCAAAATTCTAAAAGATCATCTGCGATCCTCTTACATTTCGATTAATTATTTTTGGCATAGATTCTTTTAATTTTATTTGTACCTCCCGTTAGTTCTCAACGACCCTGTGTTCTTTTTTCCAAATTCCAAAAGATTATCTGCGATCCCCTTTATTTTGACTCATTATTTTGTCATAAATTCCTATCCTTATAAATCCCCTCTTTCTATTTAACTTACTTTTCTCTCCTCTCAAATGTAGTCTTTTTTTTTAAGTAACTTTTTTTGTATACCTCTCTATAATAGTTCCCTACTTTTTTATACTGACTTGTTTATTTTATAAATTTTATTTTCTATCTTAACTTGTATTTTTGTACTTTTTACTTTTGACTTGTTTTTCTATTAACTTGTGTAAATATATTTTATTTCATCTCGTCTCTCATTTCATCCTCCCTCCCTCCTAGAACTTTTCGGCCTTGTAAATATCCCTTTCCCTTAATCATCCTTTCTAATTTCTTTCTCTTTTTATTTATGTAAATATTTTCTTCGTGAGCGGTGCATAACTCACCCTATCTATAAATAAGCCTATATGCCGGATGGATTGTCCTCTCTTGACATCCATTCGTTACTTTTAATCTTGTTTGGTAACCCTAGGTGTTCCCAAGCGACTCTTTTCTCCGAGCCTCTTTTTAGCTCTTTTTCTACTCTTTCTCTTGCTTTAATACAGAGGTGCGGATCGCAACACCTCTTTAAAATAAATAAGCCTATCGTGTACCATGCTCTTAGAGCGAATGTGTTTCCTCTTGGGTTTGGGTCATAGATTTTCAATAATCGTGAACCCTTACCCTAATGTATGAAAGTTCGTGAAAGTTTGTATGAAAGATTGTGGTTGATTGTATGAAAGACGATGTAGTGTAATTGTGAGGAACACATTCTCAACCTCAAAATTATCTGTGTACTTTAAAAAAAAATCCCTAAGTAGTTAAAAATTTTTTTTTACTATTTTTGGGGAATATGTGGCATGTAGATACCTCATCTCTCATAAACTTCTCATCCCATTTTCATTTTTACTAGTTTTACTCTCATTTTTTATAATTTGATGTATTTTCTAATTCTTTTAAATTATTTCTGTTTAGAAACTTTTTGGTTCACTGATTTTTATATTCTTATTTTGAAATTCAAAATTGTTCGATCGTGCCTCGCCCATGTCGGGCGAGCACGTCAATCAGTAGTCAGTTGACATTCGGCATTCAACAAACGCTATTCTCGGCTTTTATAAAAAATGTTATAAATTTAAAAGTGAATTCCTGGTATATCTTCATTTGGTGCTTCCGTACCCTGGTATGGTCACGTAGACCGCCGGGCCTTCTCCATTTAGTGCCGCTGGACCCTGGCGGTCACGTAGACCGCCGGGCCACCTCCATCCTGCGCAGCTGGACCCCGGCTTGGTCAGGCAGACCGCCGGGTCATCTCCCCTTAGCTGCGCAGTTAGGTCCTGGCGTGGTCTACCGCCGGGCCACCTCCTCTCCACATGTACTAAATACACTTAAGTTACTTTTTTATTAATCTTTACTTTTAACTATAATATATTTACTTTATATTTTCTTGTTTTGTTATTTTACGTTCTTAGGGAATAGTTATAGAGAGGTAGGTCCCATTAGCTTTCTCCCCTTACTTCATTTTCTTGTGTAGCGTAGCAGAACCTAGGTTTCTGAGGGTATTCCTCTTCAAGGGTACCCCAGATATTCTGCTACGTTATACGCCGAGAAGAAGCAGCGGTGGAAACTCAGTCTCTAGTATGCCTTATTTTAAATAAAAAAGACGTGTGGCACTCGGAGACTGCCGCGGTAAAGCTATTGCATAGCATTTTTATCAACTTATGCAATTATGAAACTAAAAAGTATCACCGCTGTGCCGGTCGGAGTGGGGTGTGTTAGGTTATTTTCGTTACGGAATTTCTGGATTCGGTCTCCACGCTCAAGGCCCGCGATAGAAGCTATGCAATAGCTTAATAATGTTTGTCATTAAGTATTAACCATGGGTAAAATATTATCTTGTGAATATAAAAATTCTCATTTTAAGCTATAACCCGTCTATGTTTCTACAAATAAAATACCTTTATATCGTAAGCCCAATATGGATTTGACATATTTTTGTCCATGTTTCACATTCAATGTTGCTCTTTAACCAGACAATGTTTGATTCAAAATGTATTTCTATTTTTATACTTGTTTATAGTTAGCCTTGTTAAACACATTATACTAAAACTATAGGTTATAATAGATATAAATTACTGTATATATTTACATCAAAGAGACAGCTACTTACTTATAGTCAAACTTTAATTTAATGTAGACAATTTCCATTTGGGCGAAACGTGGTAAAATCTAAGTAAAACAAAAAACTATGTAAAATACATACTTAGTTTTTCTTTCTTTCTATGAATAACGTAGACTTATTTTCTTAGGCTGGTCACCCCACTGGGTCAAATGAGGCGCGGCGTCAATTCTCGGGTTGCACTGAGTTGGCGCCGAGACACATCCGATAAGTTAGCACACCCATTGGAACATAAGAGAAAAAAACAACAATGCACCAAAAGTTCCCTTCGTCGTGCTTCACTTCACAAAGTAACAAGCGACCGTAACAAACGAGTTCGTCGAGGAATCGATTTCTTAAAACGAGTTAAAGATTTACAAATCCGATTCCAATAAAAAAATACATGGAGTTTTTGCGAAAACCATAAATGAAGGCAAACAATGGAATTAATATTAGTAGTAATATCAAAGGCACTAAGTTAACACTAATGTTAAATAAAAAATTAGATTCAAATCGATAAAAATATTCCATAACTTCGAGGCTAAATCATTTTCATGTAGCAGTTCTTTTCGGCATCAACTCTACGACTTTAACATTAGAGCCAGTGAAATATACTGCTCCAAATAAAATTAAACGACAGCATGACACAATCTCTCCAATGTAGAAGAGTAGAATTAGTTTAATTGGTCAATTAAACAGCACTATACACAGTTCGAGAGTTGTAAATCTAAAGAGATAAATCATTTAGGAAATCAGTGTCTTAATTAGACTGAGAGATGTCAACGGAGCCAATGCCCCGGTTGGAATAAATCAGGACCTAAATTGCTTTCCGCAACGACACTCCCACCGTCAGGACGGCGTTAATAGCGCGTGCAACCGAAATATTAGACGAGTGTTTGGAAATATTTTTTACGTTGAAACCGAATCCTCTAACCCCAAGAAGGCGCCACTTGAATGAAAAAAAGATGACTAATTTCATCCAAATCAACCAACAGTGCGAATTGAAAAAAAAAGCTTTACTTTTTTTTAGGATTCCGTATACGTGTTTTTCTGAGTGTCCTTTGTTACCTATTTAATTTGAAGCGACAAGCGAAAATGGTTATTCAATATCAGAGGACTATAACGGTAATCCAAAGATTGCAACCAAATTATCTGTTTCGTATACTTACGTCCGATACAAATGCAATTAATAATAATATTATTAATTCGTATCAACATAGCCATAGATGTATATGGCAACTGCTTTAAATGATGATTCGGATTTAATTACCTCGATCAACATCTCCGCCCCATTCGGAATCGAAGAGCCGTAAATCAACAACAAATAATACTGAGCTTTCGTTTTTTTATTGACTAAACAAATCTTTATCAACGCAATTACAAGATCGTTAAGGTGCACATTTAAATATTGCTTGCGTATTTGTACAGATATATTATTACTTTGTTGTATTCTTGGTAAATTGGTGAAATGGATGACTTGTACGAATCTATAGAGCTTTCACCTAAAAATGTGTTATCTGAGTTCGTAATGTGAGACAAATTTTTTCTCAACTTAAGGTCTGGTATGCGACCCTAAAGATTTTGATGTTAGATTACGTCAACAAAAACTTTAAATGTTAACCTGAGTTTGCACACAGCAACATTTATTACGTTGTTTTCGAACAGGCGTCTACTAAAAAAATCTAGTAAATCGTATTATCGTAGACTCAGATTAATAGCATAGGTTGCTTTAATACATACCAACAAATTAATTATTGTTAAACTAATAACGTGAAAACGGTAAAGCGTTAAGAAGTCTTAAGATATCGTGTAATTTATGGTACCGGTTGATCTTCGCGTGGTTATTAATGAATGAATAATATTTAAGTAGTGCTCCTTTACATAGGAAATGTCGATGACACATTTAAGTATCTTGATTCAAAGAGTTACAAGAATGGTTTGTAATAAAAAATATCATAAGAACCCACACACAGAGGCATTTCCACAAATCTATAATTCTTTCAGCAAGAGAGGCAAACACAAAAATAAGCTTCAAAGTGTTTTTTAGAGGAAAGACGACAAATGTCAACCAGCGAGGCCCAGAAGCTAACACGTGTTACATATTGTCTGACAATATTTACTGTTGCTTTATTAGCTCGAGATGCGGACACAAGAAAATGAAAATAACCATCGTTCTACATTTCAAAGCACGTGTTATGATCAACACAGTGATGAACTAATTGAAAACAAACCGAAAGCATTTCGAGAAAATCGGACAGAGACTGACGCATTCGTACTCGTACAATTCTCGGACATCGGTCAACAAACTAACATTGCGAGAATAGGAAACGAAGGAACAACGACAACACTTGCCAGATAAATCTTAAGTAATTCTCATTAAGTTCGGTTAACAACTATTCACATGCCTACGCGAGGATACCAATAAAATTTAAATCCAATTGCGTCGACCCTTGATTTACAACGAATCAATAAAAGAGAAGGCTATCATTACCCATTTTATTGCGTATTCAATAAAAGTAATGTAGTCGGTAATCAACGCGACGGCAAGAGCACAGCTTTTAAATGAGAGCCCAGGGCTAGACATTTACATTTCACAAGGCTCTTCTCTAACCTATGTAGCTATTGTATCCTAGGTTTTTACAAATAATGAAACCTGATCAATTAAGGCCATAGTACTTATTTCTAGCCGAGTGGACTGTGTCTGATGAGCCGAACATCCAAGATGCAAGAAGTTATCTTTCTTAAAGTTTATGTCTTGAGGTCGTATTAGTTAATTAGAATTAAAATGCAGATTGACTTCCGTGTCATCATCAGTATTAAATTCTCTAGATAATCCTGCGCTAACAAGGATAATAAATAGAAATAGGCAGAGAACTGAATCAACGATAAACCCTACTTGGATATTTTAATGTTACCGGAAATATTTAAACAAATACGAGCATTTTCTAAACGCACATGTATAAATCAGTGAAGGGTTTTGTTAAGAATTAGCAAATTTTATGACGGCTGTATCGAGTGTGCTAGTTGTAAATTCTGTTAAACGTAAACAAAAAATAATGTAGAAAAACGTTGGGGTCTAAGAGACGGCTCGTAAAATACGACTAAAACAAGGGACTATGTCCGGACTAGAGATGTGTCAAGATAGCATGCGGCGGGGGGCGACGACGGCGCCGGGCCGCGCGCCCCGGTGCCCAATTAGAAACACACCTTTTGGACATGTGCTCTCGCTAACTAACGCCTTAAAATCCAAAAATATGGAACACCAACATCCGTTGAATTTTATTATCACTGAAAAAATGGGAATCTTGCTGGGAACAACGAATCTACTTATCAGTTTTGTATATTTTTGGTATCAATTACGAAAACCTAAAAAGCATTGCGTAGTAGGTAACTAGTTTTACGTATTCACAGCGTATTATTTCTCTTTTTAAACTTTTGACCCGAAGAAAATCATGACTACCTACAGGAAGTGGTAACCTCTACATTAGCGTTGTCCTTTTAGCTTCTCTTGTACATTGTTTAAGGCGTTTGCGTATTTCCGGTGAAACAAACAATTACGACATATACCTTTTACAAATCCAAGAGCGTCGTGTACAGTTTGACTTTTATACTTTTAACCTACTAAAGTTAGAGAAGACTAGGTACGAATATCAAATCTACCTAAGTACTGTTTATTATTTCTTATCCGACGCAGTTCTTTGGATTTTCAGGTTTAAACATACAAAAATATTTAGTTCAACCACTGCAATTGCATATATCTGTTAAAATGTTTATCAAGATGATCGTGTTCATGTTTAACAAGTTGTTTTTAGATTTTTTTGAATTATCTTTTTAGAACCATAACTTCTGTATGATTAATGTGGTTCTTTTTTAAATTTTAATGCCACCACAATTGAAAACACTTACAATAAAATTAGTGCACCTATTCCGAAGTGACGGTATTATAAAAAGTAAAGTAATCCAACAGCCAATCACCCCACGTCGTTATAATCATCCCACAGCAGGGCAAAGGCCTGCATCAATGAATTCAAGTTATTACAGGAATGATGAGTACTTACAGTCATAACCACCATGACTGCCAAATGAAGGTGATTACAAGCAATGTTTGTGAATTCGAACTTCCTGCTGCCTGAACAACCCCGAGATCATGGCTAAAACCACTAGACCAAATAGGGCGTCATAGGCGAATGCTCTTATACGATTACATTATTTTGATAACAGATTATTATTTATACAGATAAGCTAAAACTTACCTTTGTTTTTACAACCTTCACGTTTTCTTTGCACATTTTAGCAAGGGCGTGATATTCTCCTCTGGCCGCACATAATATCCACTGCTTTTGTTTCGAATCTAGTGGATCCGTCTCGCTTTTCTGGTCCAACTGAACAAAAATAATTTATACGTATTATTTGTATATTATACCGCATATGTGTACAATCAGGGACTTTATAAAGCCGTACTCTCGTAAAAACAATTAACAGAAAGTAATTTACTTGATTCCATGTAACAGGACAAGAATGAATGCAGAAAGCCCTGGACCGCTTGCTATGGAAACATATGGAAGATGCCTACAACCAGTATTGGGTTGATAAAGGCTGAGAGAGAGAGAGAGAGAGATAGAGATGTAACTACATCTATCCCCCGTATTTATAAACAAGTAAAAGTAATTACTTGACTACAAGTAATTACTTGAGAGACAATTTGTATGCCTTAATCAAGAAATTACTAGAAGTTATAACTACCAAAAGTTAGCATTTTCAGCCAAATAATGTGACTATTAATGGTGACAAATTTCTTTCACTTAAGCACTAGGTATGAACACTTTAAGTTATGACTTTCTTAAGCAATAAGTAATTACTTCTTTATAAATACGGGGGTAAGTAATCCTAGAAGAGGCAGAACATATAGTAGTAATGAGTTTTTTATTTCCATTTTAAGAAAGATTTGAATTTTGGACGAATTGACTGGTGCTTGCTGAATACCAGCGTAGCACTCTGTGCCTTGGTTTATGCTGATATTATGCTACACCTATTTGGTAAATCAATAATCGTTTTTGTACTTTACGTTATACCTATTTAATAGTGCCAAAAAATGTTTTCTATCCAATATCAAATGACTGATAAAACTTGTCTTCGGTTTCAAAATTAAAATGTATTTTAACTGAACAACACTGGTATTAATTACATCTGCTTCAATTATATCCTAGACAAAAGTAGTTTACAGTGGAAGCCTTTTTAGCTAATTTTGATTATCAAATAACGCTAACAGAAAACAAAAAAACGTACTCACAGAAACTCTATCGTCTTCATCCACGCCCTGCAAAACAAAACCAATTTTAATAATGGATATTAATAATTTATTGAAAGTTATTGGTGTGGCCCTCAATGGCTGTCGCCATCACATATCCTACAATCCAAATGTATTCAACTTCCACACAAGCAATGTGCAAATCGTTCATTCATGCAGCGCAAAACGTTTATTAAATGAGTACACCTCACCACGCCGAAAACAAAAGATTAGGATTATAAATAAAGATGATATTTACATACATAATAAATATCTTAACGACACATATAAATTAATCGGAACCTAATATTTCAAAATTAATAAATGAGTACTTATATTGTGAAAATAATATTTTGAATTAATGGTCAATAAATTCGAATTCTCCCGTCTTCGGGCTTGCGCTGCGATTGATGCTTCATATAATGTATGATAAGTAATGTGAAAAAATAGGGTTAATTAAAACCCGTAAGTAACATATAATACAGTTCATTTTTGAGTAGTGTACGTATGGAGTTACAATATTTGTCGACGGCGCTCCGGGCGTGCGCCGGCGCAGCATGACCACTTTACCACCTGTCGTTACATATTTATGTCTACACTATTGGCTTCACTGTTAGGGATTTCGATATTGACAAGATAACATCCTTAATGTGATGTGTTTGATTTAATAATAAGATTAAGTTTGTGCGTCTTTCGTTTATAATTTCTGCGTTAGCACAATTGAAACTACTCGTAGATTGCGTTCGTTGACAGCACGTTGATTCGAATCTTGATCTCATTTTAATGTTGCTATTAACTTTACAGTGGCATCAATTTAATGGCTTCTAGCGTTAGTAGAATCATTTAATGTTTCCAACAAAACGCTAGGTTGGCCACACCTACGTGGAGTGGAATATATACCACCACCGTTGCTGCAATAGGCAGGATATCGAATGAACGAAATATAAAATCACTAGAATCTATAGTCATGACAGCTAACGAGATCACAAACGCATTATTTATTTATTTCATTGGAACTTAATAAAACATTAAAATATACTACTTACCACTTCATACCACTACAAGAATAATAATATCAAATACCAGCAAAGGGTGCAAAACAATATCTTATAAAATTCAAAATACATGAGTTATATAAGCTCACACCCCCCCCCCCCCCGTATTTATAAAGAAGTAATTACTTATTGCTTAGGAAAGTCATAACTTAAGATGTTACAACCTAGTGCTTACGTGAAGGAAATGGATCACCATTAATAGACATATTGTTTGGCTGAGAAACATAACTTTTCATAGTTCTAACTTCCAATAATTACTAGATTAAGGACTACAAGTTGTCACCTAAGTTATTACTTTTAGTCAAGTAATTACTTTTACTTGTTTATAAATACGGGTGATAGTTGACAAGAAAATACAAAATACATGAGTACTTAAACATAAGAATAGAATCCCTAGAAATAGAGCGATACAACAAATACCACATTGTACGTCTTAATAATAGCCCCAATAAACGTACCTCTAGATTACTTGACAATGTCAATGTGGTTAGGTGAATCAAGAGAAACCACATTTCTGAGTTTATAGCAAGGCCTGTAACTTACTCATTGAAAACCCTACACAATAATTCAAAAGAGCTGATAAAAAAGTCTGACGACTGATGAATGCAGTACAATAGAACAAAAAAAAATATACCACTATGCATATACTTGCATATACTGAAAATTTGGTTATTAGTGTTAGTTTTGGCAAAATCAAATTAAGTGAAGTAGCAAAGCCTACATTATCTTTTATGGCATACGGAAGTATCAATTTAATGTGTTAAGCTTTAACGGTTTTGGCTTGACTTTTGTGGGTGAATGAAAAAGACGTAAACAGTGAAAGTAAAGTCAAGTGCGACTTGACCGTTTCGCACTTGACTGTTTTTTTTAAATTTATTTTGGCGTATGAAACTTAGGATGACAACAAATCAGGCTTTGATTTCCTGGAGATATCTACTTTTTTGGATTTTTTCAAGAAAAACATTTAAGTTGTGTGTAATAAAATTACTCGTAGATAAAGGTAATAAATGAAAGGTAAATTAATTTAAAGTGTGATGTGATGTTATTAAAGCATCCAAATACTTATGTGTGATGTACAAATAAACTGAGGATTTTTAAGAATAATGATAACTCCTTGCTCTGATTTTATGAACATTAGTAAAGATAGCATCAAGTTATGATTTTAAAAAGGTAGCCATATCTATTTAAATTAAGCTTTAATTACAATGAACGATCATTAAAATGACAATTAGTTAGGATTTTTTAAACTATCTCGCTCTATCCGAACCTCGGCTAGACACGACGTACTGTGACAGTCTTTGTCTAGTGGGGCATGGGGGTACAATATACACTAAAGACCTATAGACGGGGAATTGCTCGGGATGAAAAATCTATCCGCACGCTAGGTCCCCAGAATGCTTACCGATGCACAAAAGAAAACTAGGCTGAACAGTTCTAGAGCTTCTTTGGAAATGTTTCAACAAGATCATGTCATTTTTTTGACTTCATTCATAACCATGGACAAAACATGATTACGGCATTACGATTTAGAAACACAATTACACTGTATGTCTTGGAAAAGACCATCATCTCCTACTCCTAAGGAATTTAAGACAAGTCCTTCTGCTTGCTAGATGATGGGCTTTCATTCTGGAATAGTGAAGGGGAGTATTGGGGACTGTATGTTCTTCCGTAGGTTGCAATTAAAAGACTGGTTCCGATTTGACTTGCTAACTGACTCGTTTATTCAAAACCACGCTTATTAATATACATTAAATCAGACCTATCCTAGTGACTAATCTAAACCTTACATTCTAGCCAATCACGCTCACATCATCCGTCCCTTTCGCATACTTCCTATCTCGTTCTCGGCGAGTCGCTCGTTGTCTGCAACAGTTCTCCTCCCGGCGCAGACTCTGTCGCAACCGAGTAAGGACGACTCGGTAAGGACGACGAGCTTGGTAATCGGTCTTCGAAAGAGTCCTCCTCGGGTGCGAACGTCAGCGCTGCGTATTCTGCCATCTGGTTCAGGGTAGATTTTCTGGACGATGCCGCGTGGCCAAGTGTTTCTTGGCAAAGTGTGGTCCACGATGATCACTATGTCGTTTTCTTCAAGATGGCGTTCCTTTGTGGTGGCTGCCTGGCGGGGTACGAGTATAAGCAAATATTCACGTATCCACCTCCGCCAGAACTCATCGGCGATAGCCTGGCTGGCACGCCAAACCCTGCGATCGGCTGGTTGGCACGGCCCGGTAAAGGGCTGACCCGTCGATGACCCCAACTAAAAATGATTCGGCGTAAGGGCTTCCGGATCATTCGGATCGACCGAAACATGAGTGAGGGGTCGTGCATTTATGGAATGTTCCGCCTCCGTCCACACGGTCTGCAACACTTCTTCTTTAGTAGTTTTTTCCGTTAACACGGCGGTTAGCGCCGTCTTTACTGAGCGGACGAGGCGTTCCCAGGCTCCTGTGTTGCTCCAATCAGCCTCTGAAAGTAAGAAAAGCGGCTGATGTCTGGTAAGTAATCTGCGCATGGGTTCTCGTAAGCAAGCATGACGGCTACCTCTTCTGTGCAGAGCTCATCGGTTTCTTCCTGTGGCCAAGTGTCTTCGGGTTCTCGGAGAAAACTAGGCCCAGTGAACCATCGGTCTTCTGTGGTTATTGCGTTGTTATTTAGCCTTGTCGCGTCGTCCGCTACGTTCAGCTCGGATGGTAAACAGTGCCATTGAGTCGTCTTCGTTCGATCGGCCAGCTCTCCAAGACGAAGCGCGACGAAGGGCGTATACCAGCGTGCGTCGTGTCTAATACAATGGAGCACGGTGCGAGAGTCGCTCCAGAATATGACGCTGTCAGGTTGCCATACGTGTTCTGTGATGACTACGTCTGCGAGTCGTGCTCCGATCACAGCGGCTTGTAGCTAAAATCTCGGGATATTACAAATACAAATATATTTATTAACAGAAACCGTAAATACATCTTTTGGTTACTAGCAGTCCCCAAACTAGGTAATCCTGTTTTTTGAGGACTAAAGAGTTGCTAATTTTTACTTTCATTTACGTTACAGCTAAAATTTGTAGAAATAAATTTAAACATGCAGAATAAAACAAAAATAAATGTGGTTTGTGTTTGTGCGTGTGTGTGTGTATGCGAGCGCGCGCGTGCGTGGGTGTATGTGTATGCGTGTGTGTGTGTTAAAACTTTACAGTTGCTCAGCCCTACGTAAGGAACATACTTGGGATCGGTTTCTAATACCACTGAGTGTGGTTACTCTGCGTCTTCAGTGGTGTCACCTTTGCTTTAGCGGCAGCTAGGATGACGCACATGCTGTTGTACTCTCGTATGAGCCTCCGGTAGACGACGGTTGAGTAGGCCTGTTCACTGGCGTTGCAGAAGACGTCCAGCTCTCTGCGCATGTGGCCGCTTGGTTCGTAGCAGCGAGGCAGGCGCAGCTCAGAAATGGTATCAGTTAGTTCTAGTAGCCATCTTCTAAAGTTTTTTTGCCACGGAGTTAAGCAGTGGTTCGTTCCATCCGATCTTCGTAGAAAGTCCGAGTAGGTCGTACACGGACATAACTGCACTGAGCGCCTCTTATTTGGTCGGTGTTCTGCCGTTCTTCGTTACTTCCTTTGGCACTCGAGCAAGCGTCGTGTTGAAAGCCAACTCATCTGTTCCGGCGTCCCATAGAAGTCCCAACGCCTTGTCCGGTGGTGATGCTAGGCGTGTCGTGGATGTTGCCCGTAGTTCTTGAGGCGCCTCTGCCAACACCTCCTCCTTGTTGCAATTCCATTGTCGCAAGTTGAATCCAGCTTGTTGATGGACGAAAATCACCTCTCTGATTGTTTTCTTTGCGATCTCAATGTCTTCATAGCTTTGTGCCTAGTGCCTACGCGTTATAGATGCGTAAGCTGCTGGATGTGTGTGCTTAAAGTCCTGTGCTTAAAATGGGGAGCTCGAAGCGTCGAATATCATTGACGTCATCTTAAAAATTTGAGGCGATTTGTTGACGTCTTCTCTCCACAGGAACATCTGGACCGGTTGGTCTTCCAGTCTGATTTTCACTCTAAGAAACACCTCTTGAATGTCTGCCTTCACAGCTATAGGTTTCTCTCGGAACCGGAACAGGATGCCTCTCAGTGGTTGGAGCAGATCCGGCCCCTCCAGTAGGAAGTCATTGAGGCAAACTCCATGTGACCTCGCAGTTGCATCGAAGACCATGCGGAGCTTTCCCGGTTTATTTGGATTAAACACCGGAAAGTGCGGTAGGCACCATTTCCTTGGACTCTGTTCTTCGGCACCATCGCAGGCCTCCGCGTATCCCTTGTTCAACCGAGATTCTATTTATTTTTTATATCGCGCCGCGAAGTCTGCATTCCCATTGAATCGACGTTCAAGTCCTTTGAGTCTACTACACGCGGCATTGTAGCTCGGAGGTGTGACCAAGTCATCGCTGCGACACGGTAGTCCTACTTCGAAGCGTCCATTGGTTCGTTTTGCTGTGGCTTAAAAAAGATGACGATGGCTCGCCCATTCATTTTCATTTTGGTGCAGATAGACATGCCCAGCGAGTCTATCTGGAAGCGCTCCTCCATAATTGTGTCCAGACGGCTATCAGGCACATCGTCTTCTACGCTATGTTCGAACGCGTACAGGTGCAGGACAGATTCTTGATTACGTCTGTTGATGAAGCGCGGTACTGTTTCATGGACTGCCCACCCCAGTGCGGCCAGTGAGGCGGCGGGCTCCTTGTTTTTTCCTGTATTAAGTTGGCGCGACACTTAGATGTCGGCTCCGATAAGCACTTGCGGTTTGATCAAGATCAAACCGTAGCACACGTCGTCAGGATTCAGGCTGCGCAGGTGTTCAAACTTTAACACTCGGTTCGGTATAGTTTAAGTGAGAAGCACTAACTGCGGAATGGTACGTAGTCTTATCTGATGGCAGTCGCGATTCTTCTTGCCTCGGATCTCGAGATCGACTATCTTGCTTTACTCTTGACGTTTGCTGGCTGCTATTCCATTAATGTTCAGCTGTCGTCTAGGTCCCTCCGCTCCCAGTCGATGTGTCAGATGCTCATCAATAAGTGAGATGGTAGAGCCTTCATCGAGGAGCGCATATGTGTCCAAGCTCTCTGCGGGTCCCATTAAAGTAACGGGCACTACCTTCAGTAGCATGGCGGTTTCTTTGCTATCAACGGCGGCGACAGACATCACAGTTTCACTGTCTGCTGATGCCCTCAGATGACGGCGACGGCGTAGTGCGTTCGGCGTGTCACCATTCACTCCGCACGGTTTGGCACGGCACGTGTTTCGCTTGTGTCGGCTCGCGATGCACTTGAAGCATAGACCTGCCGTCTTCACTATTTCCTATCGTGCGTCCGTGTCCAGATTCTTGAACTTATCACACTTCACCAACGTGTGATCACCATCGCAGCTGTGGCACTTCGGGGTTTCACTCTGCGTAGTAGTAGTCGCGCACACCTCCGCGGGTTTCTTCTTAACAAAACTCTTCCCGGTAGCGGTCTGCCTCGGGTTCGCGGTCGTGGATGCGGCTTGAGCGAACGTGTAACGAAGCGCCAGGTCTGCCTCGCGCATTAAAAATCGCGATAGCAAAACTATCTCTGGTTGCGATGACGTTTCGTGTTCATATGCGTAGTCACATCACTGTGACTTCAGATGCGGCGTTATTTTATCCATTACTTCTCTGATCAGATGGTTCGGACCATGGAATAATACACCAGACGAAATTTTCTTCAAATTCTTCCGATCCGGCTCGAAGGACCAAATACTATTGGGGACTGTATGTTCTTCCGTAGGTTGCAATTAAAAGACTGGTTCCGATTTGACTTGCTAACTGACTCGTTTATTCAAAACCACGCTTATACAATAAATCAGACTTATCCTAGTGACTAATCTAAACCTTACATTCTAGCCAATCACGCTCACATTATCCTTCCTTTTCGCACACTTCCTATCTCGTTCTCGCCGACTCGCTCGCTGTCTGCAACAGGGTGGTTATGATTAAACATGTCAACCATGGTAGTACTGTAACGGGCTCTTTGTATGAGGGTCAAATGAAAAAACTCGCAATGCTATCCGCGATAAATGACGAGGCAATTCAGAAAAAACTATACAGTTCCATCTGGATAACGCCCCGGCTCACAGATCTGTGGTTGCTATGGCTGCAATTTTAAATGATGGCTTCAAATCAAACTATTCACCGAACCTTACTGTTAGCGATTTTTAAATATTTTCAAGGTTGAAGAAGTATCTGGGAGGGCCAAAATTCTAAGATAATGAAGCGTTAGTCGCTGCAGTATAGTAGTATATTAATTTTTAGGTGCGCAGGATAAAGATATTTAAAAAAAGGATTTTAGATTTAGAGAAAAAATATGTTCCAAGTAAATTACGCTTAAAAGCGACTTTATCTAGAAATAAAATAACTTTAAGAGTAATCTCTCAAATATAAATGTAGGAGACTAATGATTAAACGCAGAATAACGAGATGTATTAGTTTACAAGGGAATACAACCATAAATAAAAAAAACCTGAATATTACTTACTTTATGGTTTGGCAAAGACAGCGTGTTATGATTAACAGACAACATAGAAGTAGGTAAGTACCATAATAAATTCTAATAAGATTCTTAGTAAAAACACATTTCCCGGTCATAAACAATAATTTTTAAACAATATCTTCAGAAATATTCATTAAATTACAGCATTAAGTTTTTGAAGTGACGCTGAATACGACATAGCTAAAGTATACTGACGATATTATGGCGTAGCTTTGCTTAGAAATGCCATTGTTAGAAGTTCAGTTTTGTGTGACATGATTATACAAACCTCAGATTAATTGTGCCAGAGGTCCCAGTTAGTTCGGGCAGTCCCAACAGACATTGATAGGTAGCCTTTCGGGTCAAGCTATAGTTAGACAGAAATTATCTATTTTTTATTAAACTGGGTGGTTAAATCAAGCCTTTCATGCTGCTTTCAATTCTAATATACTTATTTTATTCTTGAAGATATTTGGAATAGTCAATTTTTATCACAGTTCTTTGGCCAGAAGCAGTATCTTTCATTTAGTGGAGGAACTATATTGATACATAATAAGAACTAGATACACAGTCCTATAAAATATACACCTAAAACTGTCCTCATTCGAATGATTTTTATGTCAGAGCCTGCTTTATAACCCGGCCAAATTATGTCGGCACGTAATATTTATATCATGTTGTAACAATTCGATTAATATAGGCTGTAGTGCACCCACATGTCTTTATGATTGTATATCTGATTTTTTACATTACATCAGTGGGAGGAACCCTTGATTTTGGAATGGGTCCCCAACAGGAGACCGGAGTACGAAGCCCGGCAACGCGTCGCCGAGCCGGCCTCGGCAGGCGTGCGTGCCTCACTCCGGGACGCCCGCGTCGGGTGATCGCTGGCAACATTATAGTGGCGACGGGACGGCATTACGATCGATACACATCACTCAATACTCAGCCGAGTTAGATTTGTCCTATTTGGATATCACTCGATACGTCAAAATTCGTTATTGGGTGATGACTTTAATAGGCATAGGAAAATATATAATAGTATTTCTAAAACAGATGTGTTCATAAACTGTTTTCTCTACTACTACTACCTAGTGCTAATATAATAGAATTTCCAAAGAACCCTGTAAGAATAATTAAAATAGCACAACGCAGTAGATTTGAAGTACCTAAGTTAACCATGAAAAAAGTATTAAATGTTTTGAATACTATATATTCAGCAAAATTATACTTATTCTTTTACTTTAATTCAAACGAGCTTCAAATATATACCTAACAATTAAGAACTGACTATTTCAAATAAATTGTCATGAAATTTCACCGTTAGCCACGCTCGCGTGTATTTCGATTACTTGTTTCATTAATCTGAATAATTAATTTACTGTTATTGATTTTCAGAGCCAAAATGGCCATGATAAAAATTTTATGTTGGTGTTTATGTTGGCTGGATTTCTTGGACCCTAAGTAATTTTTGTAATTTTATTTGATGAAAATACCCTATATTGTTTTTCTATAATCAACAGGCAAGAATCGCCATGTCTGTCTGTTAAAAAATATAAGTACTGGAAATATTGTAATATGATAAATATTGCATTAGGTCATTCATTACGCTAACAAAGTGACACGTAAGTTGGGGATCAACAACTTTCTCCAGGAATCTGTTTGTGGAGTCAAGTGTAAAAAAAATACACATGTATTGTAGCAGAAGTAGTTGCAAATAAGATCAACAAACATGAAGTGTTTTTTACAAATAACTAGAACAAGCAAGTTTAAAAAAACATTTTAGCATGATGATGACTCACTACAGGATTCTAGAAACCAGTCGAATGTCTCAGTTACGCTTTTACAGTAGCTTCATAAGCAGAATGGACAATGGTACTTAGATTTTTCCTTCAAACACATCCCGTAATTTAATATTAAACTCTGTACGGCGAGTAATGCTTCGCGCCGCGGCCCGGTCTGGTTGGGCCACATTATGGTGACCACGGGACAGCATTACCATCGTTACACATCACTTTGTAGTCTATCGAATTTAATGCCACCTAATTTAATCAAAAGTTAGCTACACGCATGAATGACTGTAGGTACTAACAATATACATACATGACACGTTTTACTACATAATTTGCGTAACTTAAATGTTGCTATATTACCTATGGTTAAAAAGTAGATACACAATCAGAGATCAAAACCTCCTCGCGAAATGAACCCCCGCTGAAAATTTTAGTGCTTTTCTACCTAAAAAAAATACTTCAATCCTAAAACTCACTGTACAGCAATCCTACAGAGCACATGAATTAGTGATCACTTAGGTATAAGCTATCTTTGTAATGAGACTATCATCAGACTGGCGCCTGCAGTTCGTCATGATATGTCATTTCAAAGTTTCATGATTGAAATAATGACCCGTAATTATAGACAAAAAAAAACAGACTGCAAGTGATCTTTTCGCGAAGTGACTGACGTAAACACTCAATTGTTTTATCCTCGGCCTATTATGCAGTGGCTCACTTTTATCTTTGAATAGCTGACAGCTAATTCGTCTGCTTCTATTTTCCATCACTTCGACAAGCCTCGTTAAGTGTGGCATCCGCGTTGTTGATGGCTGCAAGTGATTCTCAGGCCCGAATAGCGGAGGAACAATGAAATCGGTCATATTTTCCTGCCAGCCTGCAACGGACCGTGCTGGCTTATCTGCCGCATCGTGCATAACAACTAAAGGCGTTTATTCAAAACAATGATGACGTCTACTTAAAACGAAGCTTATTTTCGCTACCTTTTTGAAGGATTTATCGAGAGACGTGAGAAATATGATTAGTATCATCTAAAATTATTTGGGAACGAATAATTCTAACAACTAAAATACAATCAAAGTAATTGTATAATAATTTTGCAAGGTAACTTTTTATTGCTTTCAATCCGCTTTACTTAATATTGGGGGACCCAATATCTCTGTCAAGTTCATTTTCCATATTAACTTCGATGTAGAATATTTATACTATAATCTATACTAATATTATAAAGCTGAAGAGTTTGTTTTTTGTTTGTTTGAACGCGCTAATCTAAGGAAGTACTGGACCGAATTGAAAAATTACTTTTTTGTTGGATAGTCCATTTATCGAGGAAGGCTTTAGGCTATATAACATCACGCTGCGACTAATAGGAGTGAAGCATCAGTGAAAAATGTTGCAAAATTAATCGAATTCTTATTAACACAAATTGACGCGGTCGACGTCGCGGGAAACAGCTAGTATCTTATAAGACAAAATACTACATTAAAAAATATTTTAAGTGATTCACTGGTCCATCTTATTGGTAGCTAAGAATACTACACTGTTAAATGCAAGAGTAAACCTAAAATTAAACACAAAATAAGTCAAAGGGATACTAAAAGGTTTACGGACTGCTTAGCCAGTAAAAACGAATTGAAATTCGCGTTTAGCACATACTAAGAAGCTTTAAATGCTCAATAAGATTAAAATAACTATTAAGGCACTATACGAATAGCATGTCAGCTTTTTAGCAACACGTATAATTTATTCAACACCTATTATTAGGTTTATTGTAAAATATTATACGAAAATCACTTTGTGGCTTTTATAACAATAGATTCAGTATTGATGTTAAGGAATGTAACATCAATTTTTACTCTTTTCAATTTAATTTGTAATTATACTTTTGATCCTTAGAGTATGAATATAGGTACTCTAAGTTTTGATCACACAGTTTATGAAATGAAGATGAAATTCAATATCAGTATATAAACATGAAAATTTTTGTCTCAGGCGGGACTCGAACCCGCATCTCCTCGCATGCCGGGCGGGCGCCATACCATTAGGCCACCGAGACACTGCGACACGGCGCGAATTTTCAAGCATATTCTTACGCTATAAGCCAGCGTTGTTTCATCAAATGTTAGGAGTTTGCACCCTTAACACCCGAAAGAAACATCTTTGCAGATGTTTGACAGTCAGTTAAGATGAAACAGCTATTTATATACTTTATTTGATATTTTAGCAACTTAATTGCACTTATAATATTGCGAGGAGATGCGGGTTCGAGTCCCGCCTGAGACAAAATTTTTCAAGTTTATATACTGATATTATAAGTGCAGTTAAGTTGCTAAAATATCAAATAAAGTAGATGAAATTCAATTTATAATTGTAAAGTTTTTTATACTCTACACAAGTGAGAGGTTACATGACCAGTATTTAATCAGTCTGAAAGCAATATTTGACTACGTGAGTTTTTAAATAAAATAAAAAGATACTTTTGTATAATATTATTATGGTTTAGTCTAAATCTTGGTTTGTAAGGGAAAAATGTGCGTTGGCGATACTGTGTTCTCGGGCAGGACAGTAATACGGTTTCTCGCGCTTGGTTGAATGACACAGCACTTTTTATAGATGAACTTCCTCCAACATACGAGTAACAACAACAGTCCCAATAGAGAAATAACTTAAGGCTGCTTGTTCTATGCCATTGTTTTAATTTCGCTTAGAGTTCGTCATACAGTATCAGTGGGCATACATTATTTCCCCTAAAGTCTTTTACATTAAAAAGCTAGAAGGCCAAAAAGTGATTTAAAAATCTCAAGACTAGTAGGTAGGTAAATAAATAAATAAATAAATAAATATTTAAGATATGCCTCACTGGGCCACATCGAGCCATCTAGTCCCAAATTAAGCTACTATTAAGTACCCTGTCGTATGGGGTACTAGACAACCGATAAACTTACTTATATACGTTTTTTTTGTAAATACATACTTAAAATACATAGAATACACCCAGACCAGTACAAACAGATATGTTCATGCACACAAATATTTGTACTGTGCGGGGATCGAACCCGCGACCCATGGCTCAGAAGCAGCGTTTACTACCGCTGATCCAAATGGTCGTCTAAGGTAGTGGATAGATAGGGTTTTCTTTGAAATTTAATGATAACTTTATCATGCGTTTCGTAATTTATAATATTTTTACATATTGGTGTAAGTACCTAAAATTATAAATAAGGTAAATTTAAGTACATATTCAAAATATGGTAAAGGATGTTATAGAGTAAGTCAGTAAAGAATGAAACTTTACCCCGCTTTTCGACACTAGCCAACACATGTTCTAAAGCAGTGGTTGGATAAAATATTGGGACATGTACTAAGGACGCCTTCTGGAGTCTTTTTGCAAAAATTAAATTGATGTTGGCTACACTTAGAGGCCTTCATATTTTATTGCGAAAAAACTTTAAGCCGAAACTGTGATCGCAAACCGCAACCATTCTGTCCACGACATGTTAACATATTCGATGCCAAGTTGTAGATGGCGACAACATTAACGTGTGAATAACGGTTTTTAATGAAATCTGGACCATAATCTATTTGGCACTTAAAACCGTCTTAGTGAAAAGAAATGTAATGTTTAGGAGTAGAACCATTAAAATACTCGTATAATAATATGATTATTGCAGGCAATTTGTTTTATTTGCAGATTTAGCATTATAAATATAGAAGTAGGTTTAACTTTTCAAACTACTTAAAAATTTCAGACACAATGGAAATCAATTGTTATCGCGATATCCGGGATGGTATTTACTAAACCATAAACAACGCTTTATAAACTAGCTGTTTCCCGCGACTACGTTGACGGATAAAATTTAGCCTATATTATACCCGGACCCGTAAACTACCGCTATGCAAAAAACCATGTCGAGCCCTTTCAATATGAAAAACGAACATAGTGATCTCACTGGAACCGTACATTTTCCCGGGTTTTGTAGTAGCCTATTTGATACACCTGACCAAGTACTATCTCTTTGCCAAACTTCATTCAGATGTTTTAGATTGAGTTACAAACATTTAACCAAGCATAGCCAAACATTTATAAAATGTATTAGTAATTTAGATATACAATGAAAAGCCGCTGCAATTGTTTTATAAAAGATCTAACTAATGTTGAAATTAGTTGATAAGAATCAGAAAAACTAAAATACTACTGCTGTTCATTATATCTAAATTTAAAACATTTATATTTAATCATGATCTAAATAAGTTAGGTTGTGGTTAGGTCTAAGGCGAAATTAGTTTATTCGATTGTCCTGAATACTTTAGTTCAGTAGCCTCTCAGTAGTTTCCATTCAACTCTAACCGATTATTATTCTAAATAGAGTCTTTCAGTTAGTTAATATGCGTACTCATATGAGAACAATAATTCTACTAAACGCTATCAACTAACTATACTCTACTACTCCAAATAGTTCATATGTAGGTACCTATAATGTACGAGGTTCTAAATATTGTTTTGGGTATTATGACACGTTACAAAATTACACGTTGAAAAATTAGAAAACTCATACAAAGCAAGCTACAGGGTAGAAGCCCCGAAACAATGAATCCTAATAGTGCCCGAAAGATTAAATTAGTGTATATTACTTAAACACTTTAATATTCTTGTCGGTTGTGAATGCAAAGACTGCATAATAATTCTACAAATCGCATCAAATAAAACTAAGGAACATTTTCACAGTAACGGTGAATTAGAATGGATTGTATGATACACGGACGACCTAAGTGGAGCTTAAATAGCCCACGTACAATTTTGAACTACACGACAATAATTGTCTACGGACAATCAGCCACGAGTCACGAGCCGTCGCCGTGATACACATTGAATGATAAAATTGACAAACAATCACTTATACTTACTCGATTCCACCGTGTGTCTATTACAAAGTAGCATCAATAAACTCACGAAATAGAATGGGACACGATGGCACGAGTGGTCGATCTTCCACCGAACATAACCCCCGTCTGAACCCAATTAGGATTTCAACCTAAATTGCAAAGTCCAAATAACAATGTTTGGTGCAAAACATAACAATCTCATCCAAAAATTACAACGTTTTACTTATATGCAAGATTGTGAGACTCGATTCTGTAATCGGCTATCATCCGAAGGAAGCGGCTAAAAAAAATTAAATGTTTAAGTTCGAACTTAAAGTATCCCTTTTATAGCGGTGGAAGAGAAATAAGCTTTCATAAAACCTTTGTAGATTAATTTTTTGAAAGTATTCAGTTTGATGAGCGGAAGCGTAGAGTTTATACATCGTCGTTCTATTTCAGAGTTGATTTATGTTTCAGGATCTCGCGACGGGTGGCAATGTGGCATATTAGTAAGGATCGAATTGTTCGTCTATTCATGTAAAATTAACCATTTAAAAGCCAAGAGTTTGACTGACAAATAATATTACTCATTTGAGTAAGGAATTGTCAAATCGTTTGTATATTTAAAGGTAACGTATGAAACGATATTATCTCAATGATTTTGAATGGAATTAGTTACATTTTTTAAATATTTTTAATACGTTTTATGAGTTGATATGCTCCTCACTCAACTTGCAAATCTGTCTTAGCTCTGATAGTTTTCATGAAGTTTTTACACGTATCCATGAAAAACCTGTTATATGGGAAGGGGGAAAATACATTAATCTTGACTAAGAATTGGTTAAAAATATCTAACATTTGGCATAATACCAATTTCAGAGAAATAACGATATTGAAAGTTTAAAAAAAAAATTCAACGACATGACATTGTTACCATAAAGTTCATAATCTAGGATTTCCGAGAAGTACCTAGGTTTTAATAGTTTGCTTGTATAGTCTAATTATATATATTTTTTTGTTCAATTTAATAACTGGCTGCTCGTATATACGAGGTATGTTTATCGCTAAACTCACACTCGAAGCCCTGTTTTCACAAACTACAAAATCCTTATTACTACACTTGATAAGACTTTGCCCATTTTAACTGCTGTTATAAAACAGCTAAAAATCATTTCCACAACACTACACACTAATTCAGCGCATTAATTACATGGAGGTTAATGCAGGCTCTCGTATTTTTAATAGGCCACAATGTGGAGCACGCTGTAAAAAGCAATTGTAAAGTCCATTAGGTGCTTGGAGGCGTACGCGTGCTGCCTAATATTTGTCATTAGGCGCTTTTGTTATTCGTGTCGGAACATCCCTCGCGTACCCGGCCTGCTCAGATGAGCAAAAATTATTATTAAACAAATTTTTGTTCCACTCCTAATAAACAACCCCACTGGCATTTTTACGAATGTGCCCTTTGGGTATAGTATTGTCGCTAATATAAGCCAATATGGCGTCACAAAACAATATCAATTTGTCATCGGATCTTGGTGATATTACAATGAAAGGTGTAAGGATTACACACATTAGCGATTTCCCTTTACCTCTCGATATCCCGGTGCGATCACAAAAAATATAATAATATCGATAATAATCGGATTCAACGTCGTTTTGACCGCCAAAGGGCCATGACGAAGGTTTTACAATTCAATTAGCCACACCAGGTGTCGACGGGCAGGAAACTTTTACCCACACCGCAATGCAACAGTTTAATATTCAAAAGAGTTTTATTAGAGCAGATAACCAAATTCATAGTTGTGTTTTAGTAATTTAGTTTGCCTTTCTACTTGATCACGGAATGAATAATAATATGTTGACAGAGTTTATAGTTACGTTTTGAAATATTTATGGAACCCATATAAAGACTGTCTATTAAAAATAACCTGTACTGTACATTTTACTGTATTGTTAAATATTGATGTTAGTCAACGATGCCGCAGACAAAGATCATCATCATCATCATCATCAGCCTATTGCAGTCCACTGCTAGACATAGGCCTCTCCAAATGCACGCCAATTAGGTCAATCCTCGGCTTCTCGCATCCAGCTCCTGCCAGCCACCTTGCGCAAATCATCACTACACCTGGCCTGAGGGCGCCCTACATTACGTTTTCCGAGACGCGGTCTCCACTCAAGAACTCGTTTACTCCATCGGTTGTCGGTTCTGCGGCTAATATGGCCAGCCCATTGCCACTTCAGCTTGCTAATCCGGTGGGCTATGTCGGTAACTTTAGTTCTCTGCCGGATCACCTCATTTCTGATTTTTTCCCTAAGAGAAACTCCGAGCATAGCTCTTTCCATAGCCCGCTGAGCGACTTTGAACTTGTGGACTAGCCGTACCGTCAGTGTCCACGTTTCGGCTCCGTATGTCATGACGGGTAGGACGCACTGATTGAAGACTTTCGTCTTGAGGCATTGTGGGATCGACGATGAGAAGACTCGACGTAGTTTCCCAAATGCTGCCCAACCCAACTGAATTCTTCTGTTCACCTCACCCTCAAAGTTGTTTTTACCTAACTGCAGTATCTGCCCAAGGTACACATATTTCTGAACAACTTCGAGGACGGCACCGTGGATCGCAATCGGTTGCGGTAGTACGTGTTCATTGAACATAACCTTGGTTTTATCCAGGTTCATCCGCAAGCCGATGCATACAGAAGATTCAGCCAGGTCATTCAGCATCTGTTGTAGGTCCTGCAGCGTTTCTGCCATAATGACGATGTCGTCTGCAAATCGCAAGTGAGAGATGTATTTGCCATTGATGTTAATGCCTCGTCCTTTCCAGTGCAGCGTCTTGAACATATCCTCCATTGCATTTGTGAACAATTTCGGGGAAATGACGTCCCCTTATCTCACTCTTCGATGCAACGGTATAGGTTTTGTTTGCTGATTCTGTACTTGGACGGACATGGTGGCGGCTTCGTAGAGACATCTCATCACTTGGACGTACCGCAAATCTACTTGGCAACGCTGCAGGGACTCTAACGGACCAGATCTCGATCGAGTCGAAGGCTTTCTCATAGTCCACAAATGCTAGACACAGGGGCTGATTATAATCTTCGGTCTTCTGTATAATATGCCGCACTGTGTGGATGTGGTCTATGGTGCCGTATCCTCTCCGAAATCCAGCCTGTTCCGGTGGTTAAAATTCGTCGAGTCTTCGCGCAAGGCGGTTCGTGATGACTCTTGAAAATAGCTTATAGACGTGGCTTAAAAGGGAAATGGGTCGATAGTTCTTCAGCAAACAAAGATGGACCCTAAATTTTAGAATAAATTACGAATTAGATTGACGAATTGCGTCAAACACAGGGTAACAAAGTTGAAAGACTAAAATTATCTAGTTACGAACGCTTCTGAACGCCAAAATATCGTCGTGAAACAATAACAGAACCTGCTAACACGGAATCAAGTTCCGAATATATCCAGCCTAGAAATTTAAGTACAAGTAGGCACTATGAATCTGATCTTCCTTCGTATCCTTAAACATGCAAACTAAAGGTATAACACAAGACATGCATAAAGGTATAACACAATAAAATATTTTACACCTTTTAAAGCCCTTCATAAGCTATTTACTACATCAACGATTATAGCTTTGTTAAAACTTTGTTCACTTCCATCATTTGTTACAGGTGTTTTAACAAACTGGTTCGTATGTATAACATTACGACGGTCAAAATATATATTAATGGTCGACCGACGACCAACAGGTGAGGTCTTCAAACATTCGTAATTATTTACTGTTTCAAAACAATAATTATCATCAAAATAAATACTACACAGAGTTCTCAAATACAAAATGATACTTAACAAGCTTAAGTTATAATTAAAACACAATTACAGGATACTTGGGCCGATAAATTAGGGATTGGATGTTTGTTGATAAGAAAAGGTGATAATATAGTTTACGATTGTTTCCTGTATTTATTAATCAAGTTCTAAATTCAATTGGTTTAAATAATTAGTCAAATATGTGTAAGTATATAAATATCACGCCGTAATATATTTGATTTATTTCAATAAAATATTCAACATAAAAGTTGATTTGAGTAAGAATAGTAAGGAGTAATACTCGTATAACACTCAAAATAGAAAACTCTTAATAGAGAAAAAGAAAGAGAGAAAAAATTGCAACTGTTATAGTGAAGACCGCGCTAAAATTTACAAATTAGGCAATCTCAAGTCTTTGGGATAAAGTCAGTGTCAAGTTATATCAGCAGTTATAATACGAGTATTACATATTTTTGTTGGATGGACGCAGATACATACGAGTATATACAGACACAGGCTATTAGTGAAAAACATAATGGATTGACTATGCAAAAAGTCAAGTAAATAAGCTCTATTATGTTAGTCATGTTAATGTGATTATGATTGATGTTAAAACACATAGTGTTCATAAATAAACGGGACATTGGATGATCAATGAATGAGCAGTCGATAATATCGCGGCCTAACGATTAATTTTTCTAATCTGCTTTGCCATCTACATTAACTGGGACTAAAGATGACGAAAAAATGTTTAGTATAAATTAAGTAGACGTGTATTTAAATTATACGTTTTAAGTTAGATTTACCTCATAAAATATACTTTGCATCACATTGTTGTCAATATCTTATTTTTTAATTACCAAGGACTTTTCCTCGTAGAACTTAACTTCAAATATCATAAACATACGTCCACGATGGAGATTAACTTCAAACTTAGGAGTTCAAGCTTAAAATATTACCTAAGCCTGCTTTATAGAAAGAATATCGAATTGAAGAGCAACAAGGTATCTTAAAATAAAATGTAACATACCTGTGGACTAAGGCTGCCCAGCTTGTTTGATTTCAATACATCACTTTCTGACGCCATTCTATTAAACATTTGCTTTCTCTCTTTAACTGAAATTTTCTGTTCACTATCAACCAGCATGCTTTCACTTCTAGACGATGATAAAACCGGTAGTTGATTAGAAGATTCTTCCATGTCAACTTCTTCTTGGTTAGGTATTGATGATCTATGCCTAATCTGTCCAACACTAGAACCTTTTTCCAGAGTAGCTTTATCCGATGACCTTCTACGAGGGTGAACTTTTGGTGGAACATCTTCAACTGGAGTGCCTAAATTGTCTTTGAATTCTGTTGGTGTAACGTTCATAGAAACATCCCTAGGCGCAGCGTCTTGTCTATCTTGGATAATGTTTGCTAAAATACTGAAGTCTTGATTGAGTTGCACTGGTGGTGGAGGTCGATAAGGAGGTTGGAAATTACTTTCTATAGAAACTGAATCATCAGGAAGATTACTGCTACTAGGTGCATCAGAAATTTTATCCTCATATTTTGGCTCTTCAGCTACTTCGTTTTCACTAGGCATGTACTTCTTCTTCAATATCAACCATTTCTCATTGTCTTGATTTTTGATAATGGCAATTGTATTCACGTGCTTCTTGAATGTGCTCCTCGCTTCATCTGAGTAAAGAAATATGAACTAAATTTGCAGCTCAAGTAACAAATACACAATTTACTAATCAATACAGCAGGTATAAAAACTTCAGAAATTCGAAGAGAGTTCCGACAAGTTGATCTGAGAGGTGATGACGAATAACTTTAACAATACATAACTAGCACCGATTTTTTAAACCGCATGAGCCGTTTTTTAATAGTAAGACAGAACGCAGCGACGGATTTGAAACTGTTGCAAACGTACGGCTTTTAAACCACGTTTAGTATGAAAGGTTAGGGGCAAGGTAAATGGGAGATGTCGAATGATACGGACTCGGATGGAAAGTTTGAAAAGGCTTGGGCTCTGGAAAAGGAATGAATTTGTCATTCATCATTGTTTATATTTTATCTTATTCACTTTTTACGCGATACAAATTTCATGGCAAGTTGCGTGCCGAGCGTGCGACATGGCTGATTCCAACGCGGGCGGAGTCGCGGGCGAAGTACGTTGCTCCAGCAAAGATTATATCCCCTGCGTAATCTTATATACAACTAGCAGTTGCCCGCGACTTCGTTCGAAGATAAAATGAACCCTTAGTATACCCTCACCCTGAAGTAGAGGTACTACTACGAAAAATTATTATGACGATGCCTTTCAATATGCATAATAATATCAAACATGTTAATCCATCAAATCGTGTATTTTTCGGAAGAAATAGGTGCCTATGTGCTCATCTATCTCTGTGTCAGATTACAATCAGATGTTCAGCCGGCTTGACGTGATTGAGTAACAAACATCCTTAGGATACTACTAGGAAGGAGTATTGCCTCTTGTACTTGAATCGCAAAATCTTTAGGCAAAGGTTTCTCTACAAACCCAGAGAGAGAAAAACCGATTAGAGATATTTAAAAAAAAATTTCCTTTGTGTTGACAAATTTCTCAACAACAAAATATATTTTTTTAAGTAATCAGACTTTAATTATTCCTTACATTGTCTTAACATAGAGACGGACTGAAACTTGTAAGTACTAGTGTATAGGTAGGCAGGTAAAATCTTTTGCAATAATTTTAAACTAAGTTGATTTTAAGAAAAGGTAATAATGTTCTTGATAAATTCACGTATAGAAAACAATACAGAAGATTTTAATCATTTCAATTTAATAACTTTTTTTAGTCAAAGATAAAAAAAAGGTCTAGTAGATGGGATGTACGAGTATAACCAGTGTCTACTTTGCAAAATAAGCAAGTAAATAAATAAATCATCTTTAGAAAAACATTACAACATTATTGTTGTATTTATACTAGACCGAAGAATTGGTATTCCTACCACCCAAAGGCTAATAATCCCAAATCTCAACGATAACATTTTTTTTACATTGATTATATAGAAAATAGAGTTACTGTGTCTAAAAACTGTACAGTATTGTAAATTAAACAATTATAGGTCTTTGCTCAAATTATAATGTTTAAGGTACATTATTTTCACTATGTTTCTTCCATACTAGTACTATTTAGGATTATTTATATGAAGCAGTTAAAAGAACATCCTTTATTTAATTTAAATTAGGTAGTAATATTACAAGCCTTCTTCAATATATACACAATAAATCAACTATTTTCATAAGAATCCTCCCAATAGTTTAAAACACACCAAACTACATAGGAACCATGTATGAAATGTACATGATCAGAAGTTATACCACAGTCTATAAAACCATACAGTCTATCGACGCCTTTGATCTCATGGAAAATGCCGACAACGTCTAGACAGTATCGTGACGGCCAGGGTTGTCAAAAGTAAACAATATATAAAAATATTTATTTAATGCAGGTGAACACTCGTAATCAGCACCCCAATGAACCTCAAAAGTGACACAAGTATCAAATTATAAAAAAACACGTCCGCCATCTTTGATTTTAAAAAGGATGGCATAATGGTAATCAGCACCCCAATGAACCTCAAAATTGACACCCATGTCGAGTTATAAAAAATTACGTCCGCCATCTTGGATTTAAAATAGCACCCCACTGAACCTCAAAATTGACACTCATATCAAATAAAAAAAATTACGTCCACCATCTTGAATTTAAAAAAGGATAGCATTTTCGTAATCAGCATCCCAAGTAACCTCGAAATTGACATTAAAAAAAATTATTATTTATCTTATTAAAAAAATATATGTTCACCATCTCAAAATTCACCCTTAGTAAATAATAAAAAAGTCCGCCATCTTAAATTAATTATTATGAAGATGTTATTTTCATTATCAGCATTCCAATAAATTCCAACAAACAAATATAAAATAATTTAAAACGCAAACATTTGTTAGCCCGAACTGCTAACATCGTTTTGTTCGCAGTTCGGGCTCGGCCTTCTCGCGTCTCGCCCCTCACACCCCGCACAATTGCCCTGTCTAGACGTCTTCGTCGGACGACTGTATGGGTTCACAGACTGTGGTTATACTATGGCTGATAATTTTTTTGTGCTCAACTTTATTGAATCAAATGAGTTTACAGTTAGGTATAACAATTTATTTATGTCAGATAAGTTTTAAGTTAATAAATAAGTATGACATGACCCACTGATTTCACATTAACTACTAAAACCCTCGGAGCAGTATCATGCCACAGCAAGAGGTAAATTTTCCATTTTTTATGGATTGATGAGTTTATGTTACAGTTAATTAAAAGTTAAGTTAAGAACATAATACACAGTTTTCAAACAATAAATAACCTGTTTAATTTTAACCAATTGTTAAATATTTCTTGTTCTCTCAGATGCTGGACGTACAGACAACGGCAGGTCAAACTACTCAACAAGTTAAAGTTCATTGAATTGATTTTTAACTTAAAGTCCAACAATTAGAGATCAATATTAAATGAGAAAATTTGACGTTTTGATGTAGGTTGACATGCTGTTGGCTATACATAACCAAAAACATTAATGGAACACCACTGGCTTATAGCGTTAAGCCTTGAATACAATTCAATTAGTTAGAGCAGACACCCGATAAACGGAAGATTGTGGGGTCCAGTTCTACAACATATTCAATTTACATCGGCAATTCAATTGGTTCAACAGGTTTAAAACAAGATACCCATCATTGTTGTGGAAACTTGAATTCAATGATGTAGGCCTTTTTCCTGCAGTGGGATGATAGCCGTTTTGCACTCTTATTAGTCTTAACACCAGAAAGAAACATCTTTACAGATGTTTGACAGTCAGTTAAGAAGAAAAAGCTATTTTAATACTAATAAATAAAAGTATATCAACAGTCATGACTCTAAGGAATTGTAAAAAAAAGAAACAAATTTGGTAACTGTTCTCCGACACTAAGTTTGTAGGTTGGTGGTATTTTTCTAATATATTAATATTGTATTGTTTCCAGAATTTTAGTGCGATTACTACATCTACATAAAACCTATGATACATGATCAAAAATCAAATTCAAGAATATTAATTTGTTTTGAAACCAATACAAAATAGGTAAGCCATGTTATCACAGTGCTACTGTTATAGTGAGCACACAACAATAGCATAACAAGTATGTTTGCCTCTAATATTTTAGTAACAAGAAAAAATACCTGAATGACAACATCATCCTTAAACGTCATACTTATTAAGATAAGCCAAGATAACATACAGAATAAAAACAAATTACTCACCTCTCATATCAGGATTTTTGAGGAACACTTTGAAATGTTTTACTATGTCATGGTTTGTAACTTTTCCATTATGTGCTAACATGAACTTCAATATTTCATCAAAACTTAACTCTGCTGGCGGCGTATTCATTGCTATTTTATAATATTAAGAGTAACCAAAAATTTAAAAGTATTTTTGAGTTGTATTTAATGAATCTACTAAACCAAAACGTCAAAGTAAACCAACCAAACCAAACGTTGCTTGCTGCGCTGCACTCACTCTTCCTTCACTTGTGACTTTGACAACTATGACGTTTGCAACGTTTCGTTACACTTGCTTAAGCTAAAATTTACCATTTTACTGATCACCTTACTGATCACAGAAATTCATCATTCTATTGATTAGAATAATAATAAAATTGTAATTAATGTATAATTCATTATAAAAAATAGTGGTAGGTTGGAATCCTAATACTCGTAGGATAAAACCTTTATTTCTGCGTAACAATACTTGAATATTTTGTTCAACACAGCGTGTAGAAGGTTTCATGTAATGAATAAGTAATATCAAACCATGGACACTTCTCGCACTTGCATTAAACTAAGGTGTAGGTATTATGATTTTTTCTCCATGAAATATTGTATGAATGCGTGTGAACATATTATTATGGTTGCCTGTGTGTTACACTTGTTAGCACGTTGTTTTAATGAAAGTTATTGAATTTAAAGTTGCCGAGAAAATATGACGGTGGATCAAAATTATTTTTAACCGACGAAAAAAGTGTAGGTTTTTTTAAGTGGATTTATTTCGATGATTTCTTTTATTCGACAGAATATGGCACAAAGTTTTTCAGTTTATAATTTCAATGGAAAAAAGGTTTGATAGGCCTACCTACATACACTTCTAATACGAGGCAGGTACTATGGAATTATTTTTTGCATAACCTTATAACGTTTATTGCCAGTATATTGTTCAAGTTCATGCGAAATAAACTTACAAAACATTAAATTTGATATTTTAATCCCTCAACCCCCAGGAGGCACTCGGGTGCCACGATAACAATTGATTTCAATTGTGTCTGGAATAACTCACAATCGAGGGATTAATGTTCTCATTAATATCTTCTACACTCCTAATTTCCTAATTCCTGTCATGTCTGTCATCACTGCTACATCCACAAACCGTTTTTGCGGTTGCGGATCGATTTGTTACACTTGTAATCAGTATAATCAGGACTCGACCAACGTTGTGCGTACTCTTCTGGCTTGTTATGCTTTCTACATGAAAACCATAATTTATTAGAATTGTAAAATATATACAATTAATACGGTTTTTTTTTTAATAAAACTCCGCCTCGCACTTGGCTTGTTTTTTTATCTTCGTAAATATTTTTATAGGTAGACTAGCTGTTGCCCACGATTTCTTCCGCGCCAATTTGATTTCGATCGCAATGATCGCAATTATTTTTGCAACATTTTTCACTGATGCTTCGCTCCTATTAGTCGCAGCAAGATGTTATTTAACACAAAAATATTTTTTCAATCAGAACCAGTACATCCTGAGATTAGTGCGTTCAAACAAACAAACAAACAAACAAACTCATTAGTATAGGTTAAACGAGTAATGAATAAAAAGTGTATGTTATTGTTTTAAACTTCAAATAAACCCTGACCACGAACTAAAAACATCTGATTAGCCTAATTTGAGTTATAATCTAAATATGATTTATTCTCCGGTGAATCAACGGAGAAAAACCGGAGATCGCTCAATCACTGAGTTCAAAGCTAAGATAACCGAGTTGTTAAGGAAGGTGTAGTCCTATTACTATGTTTAGGTTTTATAAACCATTTGGATCAGCGGTAGTAAACGCTGCTTCTGAGCCATGGGTCGCGGGTTCGATCCCCGCACAGTACAAATATTTGTGTGCATGAACATGTCTGTTTGTACTGGTCTGGGTGTTTTCTGTGTATTATAAGTATGTATTTACAAAAAAAAAAAGTATATAAGTAAGTTTATCGGTTGTCTAGTACCCCATACGACAGGGTACTTAATAGTAGCTTAATTTGGGACTAGATGGCTCTGTGTGGCCCAGTGAGGCATGTCTTTAATTATTATTATTATTATATTGTAGAGCTCATTTATTTTATACATGTTTATATACTGTCCTTCAAAATTTTAGTTTCACATTATAATTAGTTTCTAATTTTAATCTAACTCCGTCCGTATTGTGCATGATGTGGCCGCCTTAAGAAGATTTTTATATTTTATAAGTATCACCTATGAAGATTATATAAGTAATTTACCAATGTAATTATCCCTGGCAGTCCTAATTAAATAAATAAATAAAATAAATAAATCACCGGTGAATTCAATCGGTTGTCAAAATCTCGCTCCGGTGCAAACCACTAAGTACATCCGGGAGACAACCAAACCGGCCCGATCACGCCCGCTAGTATGAGCTCCGGCACGAGCGAGCCTGAGGCTTTGAAGCCTCTCCCGCGGCCGTACCGGGAGACCGCTAGCGCGGCGGATCTAAGCTGAGTGCCCTCAGCGCTCGCCATATAATAATATCTGCTCGGTTTAACTGAAGAAACCTTCCATTTATGATTTCAATGATAGGTCCGTCCGAAAAAAAGGGAGACATATTAATACAAATTTTACAATCGGTTAAGATGAAACATTTTTGTTATACTGGACTAGCTGTTCCCCGCGACTTCGTCCGCGTCAATTTCCGTTATTATGATCGCGATTATTTTTGCAACATTTTTCACTCATGCTTCGCTCCCTATTGGTCGCAGCGTGATGTTATATAGCCTAAAGCCTTCCTCGATAAATGGACTATCCAACACAAAAATAATTTTTCAAATCGGACCAGTACTTCCTGAGATTAGCGCGTTTAAACAAACAAACAAACAAACAAACAAACAAACTCTTCAGCTTTATAATATTAGTATAGATGACTTTTTCATCAACTTCAAAAATATTTATAGGCGTTTAGTATCGTATTTAGAGCCCAATTATGAAGTAAAAAATGTTGGTTAAGTTTTCACCTAAAAACATATTTCGCAACACAGTTTTAAATTTTTACTGTCTGTCTGTAGCCTGTAAATTTTTGATTTTTGGCGGACAACAGACTGGGCTTTATCTACCAAAAGAAAAAATACGTCATTTGTTTTTTGTCTCGTGGATTGTTGTATTAAAATTTGGAAGGTGATTAAAATTCCATCATGTAAACTAATTATAAAACTGTTTTTTTAAGGAATTAAATTACCGTTCTAATGGAATTCCTATACGATTCCTTGAGTCCTTCAAGTCCCACATAGGGCAGATTTTTTTTTTTTTTTTTAATAAATGTGTACAACATCACATACATTGCTCTGACCCCAATTTGAATAACTATTTAAAGCATTCGTATTTTGGAAATCAGAGACAACGAAGGTACCACAAACACCCAGACCCGAGAAAATGTAGAAAAACTCATTTTTTCTACATTGACCCGTCCGGGAATCGAACCCGGGACCTTGGAGCAGGCGACACCTTGAAAACCGGTGTGTACGCCACTCCGCCACGGAGGTCGTCGTTATTCAAGTAGTTAATTGTATTTTTAATTTTGTACTTTCAAAACAGATGAAAAAACTTGATAAATTAGGTACTCAGGCTCTCCCGCATCGCCATGCATACCGGGCGCGGCGCTCTACAGTGCACTATGACGCAGTGTCTCGATGGTGGCTTAATGGTTTAGTCCCGCCTGAGACATAATTTTTGCAAGTTTAAATACTTATATTACAATTGCAATTAAATTGCTAAAATATTATACAATGCAGAGCATCTAAGCATTTCCTTTTTAATTAATAAAAAGAAAATAAGTCATATTCAAAAGTCACCGCTGTATCAAAAAACCGTAAACAATTTATACGCATTACTTTTATTCTGTAAGTAATCTTAAAACGTTTTAAAACCACTACCTACATGCCACAACTTAGGTCATTATTAAAAGCGTAGAGCATACCTAACATAGTTAAACACTTACGGCGGGCAAAGTTTCTGAACACCGTACAAGCGACCAATTAAAAGTTAAATGTCTAATTCTTGTCAGATGCGAGAAGTCCGCAACTAGTTACTAAATTGAAAGTTTTGCGTTACTTGTCTATAGGTATGACAAGGATTCGCTCAGTGTTAACCGTTCAGATGAATACAAAGTCGGAAAATTCGAACTTAAAGTGCGGCTGTTACTGTTACTGTGATTTAACGTTAAAACAAAATTAGTACCCACTTACAAATTATTAACTAACCACAAGTAAAGTTGAAATTTTACATACAATTATTTTTTGTCAGTCTTACGGTACGAATCAAATCAAATTCTCCGAAAAATTTCAAAAAATGAGGATATTTATAATATAAATTGTTTATTTATCAATCAGCATATATTATAAATTTTTATGCATAGATTTATCTATTATTATATGTGTTTGTGCAGCAGAATCACCGCACAAAGGACTATTACTAACTCATGAATAAAGAAGTTTATAACAGGTATTATCTTATCTTTGATAACAGTTACCTTGTAATACAGTCAACAGCACGTCAACCTACCACATATTGTCAAATTTTCGCAATTGATATTGATCTCTACTTGTTGGACTTAAAGTTGAAAATTAATTCAATGGTCTTTAACTTTTTGCGTAGATTGACCTGCCATTGTCTGTACCTACTTGATATGCCCACCCAACAGTTAGGTACTTTACGAATACAACCGACTAGTAGGTGAACCATTATGAATTTTCCGCCCGATTTGTTTGTTAGCAGGAAGTTTTCCCGCCAGCTGACTGATTTTGATTGAATTCTCACTCGCATATAGCTAATTCTAAAAGGATTTACTAATACTACTTTTATCATAGTTACTGAGATAAGCAAAGGTAATTCCAAAAAAGAGAAGAATCGTCATAATTTATTACATTTCCAGAGCGTTAAAATTTGGTACAATACTTATAATAATAAATCTCTAATATTACTATTTTTGTACATTACTATTCTAACTTCCTTAAAAAGTCTCATGTTAGGTAGTTTATATTTTACTGAAATGTCAGCTCTTTGCTAACAAGTACAAGTATCAGAAGTAGTATCAACGGTTGGGACTTGCCAGTCAATAAGTAACAATTCTGATCATATGTCAAATGGTTTTGACATTCATTATCGGTATAATACAATAGTAGACCAACAATTTAGTTTAGGTGCCAATCATAGGAAACGAAAAAATACTTTTTTTAATTAATTTTTGTTGCTTAATCCAATTATTTCCTCATTTGTGATCGATGCGAATAATTAAAACATTCTGAACCATTTAGTTATCAACCCAAGTACCTGTTCACTGTATGTAAGAGATCTCTTACCTATTACATTTAGAGGGTCACACTACCTTTCTTGAATATAATTTTCTAGATAGTCTGTGCGGCTATCGGATTTTGCAACTCCCTCTGCCATTCCTATAACAGACCACACTACAGACCTAAGTACTCTCGTAAACATCAAAAATTTTTGATCTGCGTGCGACCATGTAATATTCCCAAAGCCATATTGAATGTTCAAAGAATAAGGTTACTTAGCCATTTCCTGTACATTCTTCAAAGACCTCCGTGGCGGAGTGGCGTAGACAGCGGTTCTCAAGGTGTCGCGTGCTCCGAGGTCCCGGGTTCGATTCCCTGACGGGTCGATGTAGGAAAAAAGTGTTTATCTACATTTTCTCGGGTCTGGGTGTTTGTAGTACCTTCGTTGTCTCTGGCTTCCAAAATACGAGTGCTTTAAATAGTTATTCAAATTGGGATCAGAACAATGTATGTGATGTTGTCTATATTTATTTATTTATAAGTACTCGTACAATAGTCTAAAAATATTTATTTTCATGTTTGTGAGTTTTATACTAAATTTTAATTTACTTAATTATCGCGAAAGTTATATTTTCTAAAACTTATGCTTCTAATGAGGACCTAATTTGATTCATGTTATCTGTTATACGTTAAAATAATTATTGTCCTGAGGGCTATTCCTGCTTGGCCGCGGTCGCATTACAGGCAAGAAATTCAACGAAAACGCTGCAAGCCTTTTGAACAGAGGTGTAAAAGTAACGAAAAATTTCGTACCCGTATGAACTCGTTACTTTGACAATAAGTACTCGTTACTTTCGTATCGTTACGTTACTCGTTATTTTTGATACCTCATTAATAACACAGTGCGGAACAACAAATCGAGTCGTACTCGTATTCCGTACATACATAAAGTATGATATCACGGAGTCGTATCATATAATCGTAATTTATAGATATACTTCTAAATTACAAAATTGAGGTGCTTTTTTGTCTTTTTTTTAAATTAACCAAATAAGGCACACATTCAGAAAATATACGATCAGCAAACGTTATAACACACGCATCAACTGTACTTTCGCGACCTAATACGGAACATGCGAGTAACGAAATGCATTCGGGAGTAAGCATCAACTGTACTTTCGCAACCTAATACGGAACATGCGAGTAACGAAATGAATTCGGGAGTAACGATTCGTTACTCGGTACTACATGGAGTACCCGTTACTCAGTACCGAATACATACGGTTTGTTACAGCTCTACTTTTGAACGCTTAACACAGTGGCCGCATTGTTTATTTTTAGTTCAACTACATTTGATCCCTAGAATTCATTATAACAGTGTGATACTTACTCATACATGTCGTAGGGAAATAAATGAGCGGAACCTTGGTACCAACTGTCGGAATTTTAAAGACAAGATTTTACGAATTTGGCATGCAAAAGTCTTTGTCTAGCAATGAAGCATGTTTAGCTACATTTTAAAAGTAGGTAGGTATATATAAGTAGAGCAAAATGTTTTGACGTATTTTTTATACAAATACAAGGAATTGTTGTTTTAAAATTTTGAGTACAGTAGGTATACTTATTTATGTTAAAGGTTATAGCACTGTAAATTATGCCACACTTTCTTTTAGTTGACTCGACATACAAAACGATGTTTAAATGCTCATTAATCACTAATAGGCCATAAAAGCCTTAACGTTCAGTTCGACCGTACGTTGACAATAATCTTATTTATCCCACAATAACACTCTAGGATTGATTAGAAAAAATAACTCAGTCCAGGTGTACTTTTACAATTTACCCATGCCAAATACTTAACAATCTCTGAGATTAATACGAGTGGACAGACAGACATACGGACTTGGCGAAATCGTTTTAAGAACTCCTTTTCTTAATTACAGAACGCCAAACTCAAGCAAATTTCGGTCATACTAATTTTTTTTTTTATACCAAATAAAATGTCTGTTAAAATTGAGAAACAACTGAAAACTTGCGAATGAGAATGCTGCTGCTATGTCTTAACAATACAAATACTAACCAAATGATTTAATTTAATACTTATTTATCCCACCGTGTGTGAGCTGAGCTGACCTAGCTCTACAAAACATAGAATAAGTTTCTGGATGGCGTGGTTGCCAAAATATCACAAAATTTGCTGACGTGTAAATAAACTGCAAAACCTCCGAGTGCAATACTTTTACAATAAGGTTTTATGGCTTAAAAAACATTCGATACTCACGATTCAGTGTGAGAGCATAAAAGTGGAGATATTTCTTTATTTATGCATTCTATTCTATAAACATTTCTGAGTGCCAAAATGTTTAAAAATGCATAAGGTTCGGCCTAAACTATTCAGTGTGATATAACATTTTAGAACAAAGCATCCATAATTCAAAAGCAATCACTATGACTGCATTAGCTAATTCAAAGAAAGCTAGATTTTTATTTAAACTGACCTATTTTTCAGAACTCTAAACTCGTATATGGTATTTCAATTTATATATTAGAATAATTTTGTTTTATCCTTTACTATGATTAGATCTGTTTGAGAATAGTACACGTGATTGATTTTACAATATGTAGCTGTATTGTTTATTGAAGGTTACAAGTTTTCACTGCTCTTCGGAATCAACTGTCTAGCCTGTATCTTGTCAGTTTAAGCGAGCAATAGTTACTTGTGTATATTTATTTAAACATACAAAAATTGTTATTAATTGTATATTGCCAAGACGTAGAAGTATAAGTACGACGATGAATTAATAGTACTTTTGCGCACCGATGACTGGAACTACGAGTAACACAACGAGATTTGCAAAAAAATGAATAAAATATCCGTCATATTTATTCCATTTATATTGATAATTATCAATTAAAAACGAGTGTTACTGAACATATATACAGGGTGAAATTTTAACCACCTTCCAAATTTTAATACTTATCAATCTACGAGACAAAAAACAAATGACGTACTTTTTCTTTTGGTATAGCCCAGTACAAAAATGTCAAGATAAAGCAGTTAAAAAATGTCCGCAAAAAGTCTAAAATTTTTGATACGGCTGCCTAGCAAAACTTTTTTTACGCGATTCGCATCTCATTTATTCATTACGATACTATTCAAAAGTTTTTGATTTTCCCTTTATACCTTATCAGGCCTAGGACCGTAAAAATTGAAAACTATATTGCGAAAAATATTTTCGGGTGAAAGCTTGATTTACATTTTTTACTTTATAAATAAGCTCTAAGTACGATACTGAAAGCCTATAAAAATTTTGGAAAGTGGTTAAAATTTCATCCTGTATAGGTACCACCACAGAATAAAGAAGAAAAAGAAACGAAAGAAAGAGGTTATGAGCAAATGCTTATACTTAGAGCGCTGTGATCGGTTTCTTTTGACGTCGCGCTACCCTATTGGTCGCACCACGTCAAAAGAATTTGCTTGATTGGCGTTCTTTGAAATCGTTTATGTGTAGTGGGCGCAAGCGGCGACATCGATTCACATACAAACGGCGCATGACAGCCTTTCTAACCTTTCTCCATATTCTGTAGGTACCACTAACATAGCGTCGTAGGTCAAGGTACGATACCAGCGTTTATCGTTATCGAATAAAGATAATATGAAATAAATAGACACAGAATCGGTCTCAGAGGAACGTTCTGATCAAATGAGCACTCACTTTAACTATTGGGTGTTAAAATTAAATTTTTTGTCTTGTAGGTACGTTAGGTATTGTTTTCTTGAATTTACGCGAACATATTGCAATGAAAGATATGTTTATATTTTAGATTATCCCTACGTTTTGAACACTTTAAAGTGTCTGTGGTCACGGGTTTCCATTTCGTGTAAATAACCTAATTTCAATTGTGGAAGATTTTAGTAGAGATGTTTCACCGAATAACCGAATACCGAATACTATTCGGTTTAACCTTTACCGAACCGGATATTAGGCCGAATTATTCGGTTTACCATTTCATTGCTTTGCCGCGTAAACAACTACTGGCAAAATGACGAGCGGACCGTGTATGTTATTCTGCTTCAAAACAAAAAAGGTGCTTTGGTGTGCTTGCATTATGGCTTGAAAGATTTGCTGGTGGTCATGTGGCTTGGGATGTTTTTGACGAAATACGAGATGACGAAACGAAAGTTACTTGCATTCTGTGTAGTTGAGTTATTTCTCGCAGTGGAATAGGGCCCAGTGCTTCGACGAGTGGTATGACAAATCATTTGAAGCTAAATAGTATAGAACGACTGCCAGAAACTACGTCTACTTTTATAAGTGAACATAGCTCAGAGAACAGCTAAGGTGTTTTTCTGGCATAAAGGGCAAAGAACTTTAGAACCACAGCCATCTTAAATAACATTATTCGGAGCAGCACAAATAGCATAGATGGGTTTATTGCATTTTCTACAAGAATTAACATATTTAATAGACTCCTCGCTAATAACACAGCACAAGAGTTGATGAATGTTCACGTTCTGATATGAAATTATTATAATTTGAGGATTGTTTATGTACCTCAGAGAGAAGATCTTCAATATTTAAAAACTCATTAAGAATCTTGGCATATCGTATAGTCGCGTATCAGCCTGTTAATCGAACGCATTTCTAAGATTCAAACATTCATTATAAATATCAGAACTTTCGATGACGGGTCTTTCTTCGTGTCGAGCCTCAAGAGGTTGATTTGTGTCTGAACTGGATTGGACTATTTCAGGCTCGTCTCTCCCTTCCCTGCTATCGTCTTTAACACACATTGCCGACAGCGTATTCGGTATTGTATAGAATGCCTAGGCAATGTTTATAATGAAAAATATTTCACACATTACCTTAACGTTTTAGGTATTTTATACATTGCCTAGGTATTGTATAGAATACCGTATTATACAGATTGCCGATAACAATATTATGTACTTATTTGGCTCACCTTTGTAAATTAGGGGCTTTTTAAAGTATTTATCATCTAATTTCGTGTTTTATTTAATATTCCTTTTGAGATTAGTAGGTATGTGATGGGTACAGTGATAGTGAATTTTAAAATTGTTTAATTTTAATAGGCTTTTTATACTAAACCAGCTGTTGCCCGCGACTTCGTCCGCGTCAATTTCTATTATTATGATAGCGATTGGGTAATTTATTTTTATTTATATATTTATTGGGTAACTTGAACCAGCAACAACAACCAACAGCGCATGCAACGGACGCCATTAAATATGAATAATTTTCCTCGTTTTTCAAAATTTTTCACTGATGCTTCGCTCCTAGTCAGCACCACACGACACAGTTTAGTTAGAAAACAGTTGAAAAGCTGATTCGTAACATCTATTCTATATACCTACTTTCGATATATAAGTAGGACATGATGAAAAACTATGAATGAATTAAGCCAGTATTTATTTTTGCATTTACCTGTACCTGATCAATGGTCTGGTATGATCGTTAAAAATATTTTTTTTAATTTGTTTCGATATATGAAGCAAAAGAGCTAACCTCGGGTTCAATAGGTAGTAGGTGTTCAGTGATCAGCGACTGCCGACAACATCCCGACCCGAGAAAATAAAGAATAGGGTTTTGTAACGATGACTTTGAATAAAAATTTTGCAAAAGGTAATTTGGTAAGTACTTATTAGCATCCATGGATTTTCAAGCAGGGTACCAGATGCCTTACTCTGCAACACGAAGCTCGTATTTGAGGATATTATTATATCTGTTTCTTTCAGATACTTTAAGACCTCTGTATGAGTGATAGAGACAGATGGATTCGAATATACGGACATTGTGTTGCGTAGTAAGGCCCTAGCTCCATCGCTTTGCTTAAAGCTGCTTTGCACTTGCGACCCAGTGTAGTAGTACTCGTAAGTTGAGGTCCTCCTGATGTTCGTCAGCTTTGACCTTATTAAGGACTTTTTCAATATTCGTTATGAAAATTAAACTTCCAATTTTAAAATTTCCTTTCTGAATGATTGCGAGCTAATTTAAACTATCGAAACAGAACGAATCGAACGTTAGACAAGTCGTGACAGAAGGCCCATCTTAGGCTACCGTATCGTTAGTACCTAATATAACGAATTCAAGTGCGGTCGCCTAACTTGGAGAGTAAAGAGAAAAGTGAAAAAAGTGCTCTTTGAAGGCTGTTGTTAAAGGAAATAAACGTGCATATGAAAAGTTTTATCCAATGCAATAGGCGAGTTACGTTATTTTCGTCGCCGGAAAATGCGCTGTCAGCGTTCGAGTAGGCTGTAATCGAGGTGTCTGCGGCGGACTGGTAAAAGTGTTTCGAAAACAAATAAAAATTTGTACCTATCGAGTCTGATTGAGAGAGTACTTTAAATACTTTGAAAAGATAAAAAAAAATACATTTAAGTATTGAGTTTTTTTGTCATGTTCGCAAAACTTTCAAAGTGTGGAATTTAGAAAGTTTTTCGAAAATGAAGCCTGTAAGTCCTATTAAAAAACATGTGGTTTAAACATAACACCTATTAAAAACCCCCAAAAAAGGTAGAATTGTTTTGTCATAGGTAAATACATAAAACTTAGCAGTAGGTAAATATATCTTTATAAGCTTATTTATAAATTTGCAATTACCTGAAGACCTATAGCTAATCCTTGTGTTTTTTAATCTTACTTCATACAAAAAGCAAAGTGCAGTATAAGTGCCATCACGGCCAGATGGTTATTCATTTATTTTGTTAGTTTTCCCAATACTCAACTAATACTGTAAAGGTTGCTTAGTAAATTTGGAACATTGATAGATTTTCTAACAGTTTAGTTAGTATTTCTATTTTTGTGTTTAACTTTTAAGTTTATAATTATGTCTAACTTTAAGTTGGCTGTATTTGATAAAGATAAGAGGGAACTGAAAAAATAATTCTAGATGCGGGACTCGAACCCTCGACAGTTGGTTGGTGGCATGCACTGAGCTAAAGAAGAAGTTAGTTATCCCACCAAAAATATTCTGTAAAAAACTAGCTAAGTCTCGATGGAGCTGCTTGTTTATCTCTAAAAAGTAATGAAATCTAGACAAAGTCGTGCCAAGTCTAAGGTTCCCTACTGCGATTTCTTTATTATTAAGTATAGTTAATGTTGTGTGACTTGGCCGTTGAACATTCTTTATACGTTAGTAGGTACAAGTCAATTTTGTTTACACGTTATTTGTTGATTGTGCAACACGCATTCAGCATTGACAATACTAACTTCTGCTCTCTTCTTTTTGGAGCGTCAAATCGACCATCGATCCAACATAAATTAGACGTTCAGACGGATTTCTATCAATGATTAGAAGTCAGTCTGTACTGGAAATAATTTTTTGTACTGTTTGTTTCTGGCTTGCCTATACATAAGTATTATTGAAATACGCAGCTTTATCAAGCCTACAATTGACTGGTTATTAAATCAACGTTTTCTAAGTGGCAATTTTCCATCGTCAATGGGTAGCGGTTCTGACAACAGACTGGTGCAATGGTGTCATGAAGTACCTGGTTTTGTACCCTTGTGTACCCTTCAACGGCCAAGTCACACAACATTAACTATAATAATAAAGAAATCGCAGTAAGGAACCTTAGACTTAGCACGACTTTGTCTAGATTTCATTACTTTTTAGAGAATGTTTTTTAGTTTTTACAGAATGTTTTTGGTGAGATTGCACTTCTTTTTTTAGAAACGTGAAAAATATTGATTTACTTTATTAGATTTTCTTATTTAACACATTTTTTTTCTTTTTAGGAGTAGTTTTTTTTATTATTATAAATCTTTCTTTTCTTTTTTTCGGTTCTGATCCTTGTACAGTAGCAACAGTTTTTCGTATTGCCCAATCGCGTTCATTATTAATCCTTTAAACGATTTAGACTTCAGACCTTCGATTTTTGAAATCAAATAAAGCGGCCCACCAAGTTGAATATTTTTTGTAAAGGCGGTATGTCGATGTCAAATAGTTTGGTTCGGCTCTTGTGTTTTCTAATCAGGGTCACCAGGTACTCCAGATCTTCGATTATCCTAGTTTTTATAGTTTTCCCTTTATGTGGCCATTAAACCCTAACTCTGTACCAAATTTCAGCTCTCTGAGCTTATAGGAAGTACTAGTTCTATTCTGATGATCATGAGTGAGTGCACTGAAAAAACATTCTCGTACAGATAACCAGAATATGGTTTTTTGTACAATACTGTTTTGCTGTATATGTGACGACAAAACTGTTTGTTAATATTACCAGGCTATTCTCGTTAAATTTTAAATGTAAATATGAAGAAGCACATTGTAACCGCTACACGATTCGGAATGTTCACCTAACAATTTTATTATTACGATCTACTAAGTAAATTGTTAAAAATAACAGATATTTGGGATGCTTATACAAGTCATTTCTTAGTTCTTACAAGACTTTAGTGATCTATACTTTATGGTTCTTGTTTGAAGTACTATTTAAATAGTTATCTTTACAGTAAATGCATTGTTATGATTGCAGTAATATTGTTTATAGTGCTGATTAATATATTTCACCTAACAGTGCATCCATGCAATGATTACAATGTAGTTTTTGTAATGGGGACTGTACTCTTATTGTAACATTTGTCACTTCGATAGTTGACTGTATACAGGATGTTTGGTAAATACCCTATCAAGCCGAAACATACGTGCTCTATACATCAACCCCGAACAATGTTTGTTCTACCAATTTTCTGAAAATCTTCAAAAAATAATCGACTTTTCATACAAATGACCAAACCGCTGATCGAGTTTTGTATGAAAAATTGAAAAAAAAACGATTTTCAGAAAAGTCGTAGAACAATCATTGTTCAGGGTAGTTTATAGAGTACGTACGTCTCGGCTTGATAGGGTATTTCAAATTCAATACTATAGGTACAGAAAACAACTTCAATCCCGCCAATGAACATAATGACAAAAGTTACAAAATTATGTAAATGCAAGAAATAAAAAAGTTTAAAATGTATTAGTTTACTCATCTTTATTGCAACATTATTGTAACATTTATTGTTCTCGTATAAAATCAGGGTATTGTCTTTTATCGTAATAGCGAAACAATATTATCTATACTTACAAATAAAAAACTTAAACAAAACTGAGACTGTACTGATTGAAGAAATTTACAAATAAATAGTGACTATATGGTGTTTCGGTGTGTCTGAATACAAACATATATATTTTTTAATTGTCTTTTTGTTTGGGCGTTATTTTCGAACAAACTAAGATACAACTGTCCTGTACATTAGGTTTTATGAAAAAGATAGCCTATAGCGATAAGACCGCCTAAATTGCACGATTCTAAATATGTTTCCTGTAATGAAATTTGTGCAATGTTTATAAAGTATTTACACATATTACAACGTGTAACGTCAAATACGCAAAACCTCTTAGGTGCTGATTCTGGTGCTCAAATACAATGACTTTTTCTATGGGACCAACATAGAAAAAAATAAACGTAGATCAATGTCCCATACTAATTTCTTCGTCACGTGACATTTGTTAAGAGAATCGTTTTATTTTTTTCGATGTTGGTCTCATAGAGAAGCTCCTAAGAGGTTTAGCGTATTGAGTGTTACACATTGTATACAGAGTCTATGGGATAGCAGATTTTTTTTCTTGATTTCACTATTAGCATAGTGAAATTTAAAAAAAATAACTGTTCCATACAAAAGTTCGAGTGTTACTCGACCCAAATGTATGGAACAGCTGTTTTTATTTTATTTCACTATTAGTTCCATAATAAAAATTGTTCATATTCATAAATACAACATTGCATAGTGTTCAAAAATTAACCCTGTATATATGTATGTACATATATTTACTGTTCATATTAATTTATTTGTTGATTTTGTTTCAGTCACACCGAAAGACCATATCGCGACTTTTTATTTATAAACTACTTACATAATTTGAATTTATTACTTTTTTAACATTATTGTACTGACTCAACATAACATGAAAAACCAAATCAGTTTCAGTGGTTTAAAATTACCTTTTTTGTGTGAGGAGCTGAAATCAATTTATTTAAATATCCTGAGGATAAGATCCTCAGGATTTGATAAAAATCACTTTGTAGGGAAAACCTATTACTTTAAGGGGCTGATTGTAGCCAACTAGCTAACTAACTATGGATTTAATTTTAAAACTTTTAAAACAGTGTTTAATAAAATAGATCGGCAATGCACTCATAAAATACATGAATTTGAATTCTGCCTTCACTCCACTAGTTTTCTTTCAAATGGACTTAAAACAAAAGTGACCACATGTGGCAAAAACTCATTTTAAAACTACAAGATTTTAAAAGTATTTTATGTGTGTATTACCATTACAGCTTTTAAAAGAATTAGTTTGATTTAGATATTACAAAATTATATCTATTGGTGGCGCTAGTTGGCTGCTATCAGCCATTTAACAGATAAGTATTAAAACTTAACTAAAATACTTAATTTAATATTATAATCATAACGGAGACCTCACAGTGACATACAATATTTTACCATCGCGGCTGATAGTCAAAGTATTTGGCACATAGCTAAAAAGTTTATCATACATATAAAACTCTGTTTCTGTCTCTCTCCGTATAACAACAAAACAATGTAATCTTTCATCAAAGTATGCTGTTTCAAAAATACTAACTTCAAAAATTATACCAGCATTGTGTACAAAAATGTTCTCAATTAAACCAAACTTCGGCATTCCATCAACTATGTCTAAAGTTAACATTATGTTAGACCTATACTTTATCCCATTAATAATTAACCAATTACACTTTTCAATAGACTCATCGTTTAAATTTAAACAGTTTATAATTTTTTGTCTAATTTTATGAGTCACTGGCTTTTTTTGGCCGCACTGTTTGTCCACATTATTATCATTAAGAAATGAGTTATTTAACTTTAATTGGTGTCTAATAGCTAAAGATTTGCAAATGTTACGTCTATTGCTAGATACATTAGCCGACAGTTTTGATATACGATGTTTGGCTTCAAACCTCATAGACCAGATTGATACCAACGGGCCAAACTTTTTTAACATATGATGATAATGTGTTAAGAAGTGAAACTTTGGTGTTAATGACTTTTTACTAAGAAATAAATATAATTTATGATGCTCAGATACTAAACATTGGAGTAAATCAAACGTTCCTCTTTGCAAATGTGTTGAAGTAACAATATCTAATATTTTTCTTAGACATAAATAGAGCTCCCAAAGTGGATCGTCCGAGGGAATCAAATCGTCTAACAGCAATCCAAGATATCTTACAAAACAAAGCATTTCTGAAGCCGACATTTTGATAGTCTGTTTACGGATATGATCTGGTAGCACGCATGGGGGTTGATTATCGCGGTCAGGTCCATAATCAAAGGATATCAACCTGTTGTTCAATGTTTCTATTTTAAATAACTTCAATTCAAATATGTATGTATGCAATAAAAAAGATAAATCATATTTACATACACCTTCTAATAAATCGTGCATAATATCTACTCCTACATTATCGATGACACTAAACCCGTCTACGTCATGCCATACGCATTCCTCTTTGATACCCGTGATTGTAACATCTCTAATATCTAAATCCGTCAAATACTGCTCCATTGTACGATACAACTCGTCATCACATTCGTGAGCGTACTTTAGGTTTTCTTTATGTATTTTACAAATTCGACAAGGAAAGTTTCCAGAAAAAGATTCACTAAACCCAATTAAGCCATGAATACCTAAATTGTCACCTAAAATAACAGCTAATTCAAAATACACTTTAAAAGGAAGCTCATTAGGAAAATTTAGCTCAATACCGTGCAGACTTAAAAAATTTAGCTCTGAAATAACTGGAGCAAAAGTCAGTCTGTTTCCAAACTTTTGGCGGTCAGATGAATGAAAAAGTAACGCCAGAAAAATGTTTCGTAATTTTGACAAATATTTGGGCGGGAGACAAAGAATCGATATATAAACAGCGCCTAATTTATGGACACCAGCATGGCTGCCTAAGGGATTGCCCACTTCATAGTCGTCAAAGTATAGTGCAAGAGGTAAAACTATTTTTCCGTTACAAGAGTTAACTTTATTTTGCCATACAGAGCCTTGCACTATATTCTGTATGATATCACTGTTAGAAGAAGCTAAATATTCATTATAGCATTGAATAGTCTCTTTAAACATATTATTGTTTACCTCAAAAAATCTTTTCAAAACTAGTCGAATAGAAATGCTTTGTCCTGTAGCTGTAATTGGATTTAATCTAAAATTATTATTAGCATGGGTGCCTTCAATTCTTTGCCCAATAATATATTCTGTAGGCTCTATGTACGTACCTTGATTTTTAAAAAGCAAGAAACGTGCATGTTCTGTTCGTACATGGTTCATAGAATTACTAAATGCATTTAAATGGCGACTTAAACGATCAGACATTTCAATAGACATTAGCCCTTGAGATTGGGATTGACATTCGGATAAAATTTCTTGTAAGGGTTTAATTACAGAATTTGAAACCATATCATTCATGTTTGATATGACAAATTGAACTACGTTTCTTGGGATCAAAGCATTACCGTATAAAGCAGCTGTAAATTTTACCAGAGAATCTGCTGAATCAGTCTTAGATTGTGCAGAGGATGTTTCTTTAACAGTTGGTAAAACATCATTTACATAATGATTTTCATTTTGAATGGTATTTAAGGAACTAAAACTATTAAGAGGAACATAATTGCCACTTGAGTTATTTATTGCAGTATTTCTATCTTTATCTGAGCAGATATGCATCTGTGAATGCTTTTTAAATGAGTTAAGTAAATAATATTTTCTATTACAACCTACCTCGACACATTGGTAATGATCAAATTTAAAATTTGCATGAAAATATTTGAAGTGGTGGCATAAGTCTTTTATAGTTGATAAAATCAACTGACAAACAAAACACTTGGGCATTTTTATAATTTTACTACTCTATTAATTGCAAATCTGATAATAAAGAATTTACTGTGACAAATTGTTTGTCGTAAGGTGTCGTTATTTTATAAAATCCCCTTTGAATGAAATGCCATACCGTTTCACATTCAAACGAATATTCACAATGCAAAGCTTGATACATTTTAAAACAGATGTCAACCGCCTCAACTATACTATGAACTGTGTAAAATATGTTCTCCACTATTATAAAATATTGCTCAATTTTTCTTAAATTTTCGCCAACAATAAAAATCGAAGGTTGAAAAGTAATACCATGTTTGAAATATTTCTCATTTCTTTTCTTGATTGTTTCTTGTAAGTCCATTTGTCTCGATACGTGTGTAATGAACCCGTCTTGACATTCCTGACGCGATGGCCGCCAGCAATTTTTCTTAGATTTTTTTAATATGGGTAGACCGGCTAACAGTGGCAATAACATAAATGCCGATATATTTTCCGCTTCTTCTGAACTGCCCCCTGAAAGAAATATTAATTATTTCTATTTTATCAGAAAATAAAGACTAAGTAGTAATAGGTTACAGATAGAATAACGCATGAACAAGACATACAAATAACGTATACCATTGTGCATATTAAAACCATTTATTGTAAATGTTAGTAATTAATTGCCACTGTGGCAAAGAATTCAATCATAACTAACTTGTTTTTGTTGTTTCGCATATAAAATAAAATAATAATTTGTTAGGTACCTTGATCTTTTTCTTCTGAAACATTAGTAATAGACATTATTGTCTCTTGCATGCCTTTATTTGTAATACATTTCTTGTTTGCTAATTCAAAAATAGCTTTTTTGGACAGCCCAAAGTACTTGTATAGATTATCTTTCGCATCAGGATATAGCGCATCAAAATCGATACACAGTAAGTGATACCCTGTAGGTTTTTTTAAACCAGGATACAGTGCCATGTATTTGGAAATAGTTAAGTCTTTGGCTTCCACTTGTCTAAAATGTTGTGTATTTTTCCATTTCTTTTCTAGCATTTTCCATGGTTCAGTTGAACTTTTTATCCACGCTATATCATCAGACACATCAGCTGAAAATACCGGAAAATGATTTATTTACCCATATTACAATAGTAGCTTCTTACTAGGGCTTAATGGGATAATCCACTATAAAATATTTATGTGGAATGAGTTTTTGAGATGGGAGTAAAAGGTGAAATCCGTAAGAATTATATTGAAAAGAAATAAGCTTGATTTAGGCTATAATCAAAACTTTGTATTTATATTTTAGATAAATCACTTGGCTTAGCCGGGAAGCGACTGCTGAGATTTTGTAGTGATTAAAAAAGAAGGTTAATATGGTTTTGATTTTAGCAATTAAACTTCACTAATGGCACAGTTACGAATTTGGCCATCCACTCTTATCTTAAAATCTCACCCTTTATATCAAATACATTTGCAATAAGTTTGTAAGTACCACCTACTTGTTTCAAACCCTTTACCATTTTCATTTGATGCAGTATCTGTTGATGTGTAGCTACTAGCACTTCTTAACTTCTTTACAGCTAAACGATATTCACGTTTTCTATTATGAAGACAATCATATAACTTTCCTTTAGCACACCTTTTAATATTCAATTTTTTATTATTAATGTATGGTATGAAGTAGGTGCTAATGTTTTCCTTTTTGAAAATTTCCTTGATTTGGAAAGCCATGTCACATAAAATTGCACTGGGAATTGTTGCCATTTTTGGGTCATCTCCAAGTAAATATTTAATTATAATATTACAAAGTTTTCTTCTTGAACTACTGTTTAGCAACCCATCATCCTGATGCAAACTTAGTAATAGTCTACCATCTACACTGGATTGAAGGATATCCAATAGTTTCTGGAACAAAGTTTGTGTTTTTTTAATAAAAAGTCAACATCTACTATTTGTACCTCGAGCAACCATACCCACCTTGCATTGGAAGACTCCTGTATTTCCCGTAGACTCGATTACAGAACTAGTCTGTAAATCCCACAGGCTGGAATCTTTGCTTGTTGATGCAATGGGTGATGAACACATTACACTCTCACATGTCTGATTTTCATTCTCAAGTTGAAATATTTCTATATTAGAAATGCTACTAAATGGATCATGATGTCGATCTGATAAGACATCTATATCATGGTTGACTTCTGTAGTAGAATCCAAATCCTGCTTGATAAAATAAAATAATTAATATAAATAATTTAATTTAAGTGAGATATCATCACTTAATTAAATCACTAACACACACAAGAAAAATACTGAACACAAATAAGATTTTACTCCAAGGCAATCAAATTAAACATGTGAACAATCTTTTCATTTTATCATTTAAAATTAATGGAATCCATGAACTTACTTAGTAAGTAACATTAAACTTACATGTTTTGATTAAGAAACTAAATAAGTAAATGCTTTTTAAAACAGTTTCTAAAATATAAATTAAAGAAACCTACCAAGATTGATAATTTTTAATTTCTGTTCTGCCATGGGTAATAACTATTGAACAATATCACATACATTGCTCTAGTTTTAAGGTAAGTAGCTAGCATTTGTATTATAGGAATCGAACCTAGGACCTCGGAGATGGGGACAACACTCTGCTACGGAGGTGGTCGGCAATTGAAGTAACTCCAACTACTAATATACAAATAATTGCCTTTTGTATTTATAAACTTTTCAAAAACACATTATTTTTTAATTACCTAAATAAACAATTACTTATTTTATATAGCGCAATACAATTTGATTAACTTACAAGTAGATTTTCTTTATCTGACTGTTGTGACAACTTCATCCAATTATCTAAATTTTTTGAAAATATAGCCCTGTCACCTATGACTGGAATTAATTCTTTAATCATCTGTACATCGAGCAGATGTAGACAATCAATGGTAATTTTGTTTTCTGTAAATAAACATAAGTAGGTATTTAATAAAATCAATAAATCAGTTACCTATTTAAAATAATTCATGCAAACAATAGTACTTTAATTAGTTACTATTTTAGGTTTGCGTAATAATATAATAAGTTTTAAAATGCCATTTTTTGTTACAAATTAGAGCCTCTGACAGCGAAAGAAATGTGAAAAAATACACGACAGTGTAGTACTCGTATAATAACGAAGTTAAAAGGAAAACTTTTTACACAGTTAAGTAGTGTTTTATATTACTATACTTGCAGAGTTAACTTAAACTTACTTAGTGAAGGAAATTACTTATACGATGGTCTTAATTTTGTAAATCAGGTAGCAAATACTACATACTGTAACGGAAAACTACGGAACCCTAGATTGCGCGTGGCCTGACACGCACTTTTTGATCTGGGTTTTATGTGAAATACCTATTTGTTAAGCATGAATAACAACTATATTGGTACTTTATAGTCCTATAGTTTAATAGTATACCTATATAACATAAACCTAATTTAATCATGCCCGTTTCATTCAACATTAATCGTTAAGTAGGTACTTCATTACCTATTTTTGTGTCGTAAATTAAAAAGACACTATGATGTAGGTAGGTACCACCCACTTTAGACTATAATAGTTAGCTGCAGCGTGCACCGGAAAACTTAAAATGATTATATTGGTTTTATCAAATTAATTAATCAACTACTAGTTATTTTAGGAAAAAATACGTTACTTACTTGCAAATAGCTCGATGTAGCCCTCTAAATTCCACGCCTGCAACAACACTTTCACATCCTCATCCATTGGTAAAGGATCACTTGTATGCCAGGCAAAACACTGTACTCGCGCCGGCGGCGTAGACGACCGACACACAACAAATAATAAATAATCAAATCAAACAAACAACACCGGGGCGGCCGGCGGACGGCCAGGGAGGAGGACTGTTGAGTCAGGTTGAAACTGGTTTCGACGCTTGCTTGTGCTTGCAAGCATGTGTTTTGGCGGTTGGCGGTTACCGCCCCCCTCCCCCGTTCCTCTCCGCTTTTACCGCAGATAATAACCTATTTGACGGGTACAGATTACAATGCGTATTTTCACCGTTACAGATGCATCATAATTTTTACAAACCTATTCGTATTTATCATGTTACGTGGTTAATCAAAACGATTTAAAAGTAATTGTTACAAAATCATGTTTAACTAGAATCATAAGTTAATGTTTACAAGTCACTTATTTCACGATACGATATTTTTATTTATCTCAACCCGGTTTTCGTAGACTCAACAGTTTTTTTTTTAACTAAACGTTCTTGTAGTATTGTAGGAAATCTTTTTTTTCCGTGTGATTGAGTGTCATAAATGCGAAACTTTCCTTTCGCTTAACTTCGGAACTAAATGACCTAAAGACTTGAAATTTTGGATTTTAAGTATGTGATTATAGCTTAGTAGATGACGAAAACTTCTGCGTTCTGGTCTTATCCAGAGGTTCTCAAATAGGGGCCTGAAAATGCGGCGAAATGGTTCCAGTAAAAGATGGTACGGCAGTGTTTGCTTCGCGCTCGACTTGGCGGGGGCACTACCGTGCCCCCCGATTCGTCGAAGTATTTCTCTGCTTTAGCCCACTTCTTGTCTCGGTTACTCGTAGATTTTAGCCCAGCCGTCAATACAAGCAACCTTTAGGCTTTTCTATCGGAGCAACCCTGTGTATAAAATTTATGACAATTTTTTCATAAAATGTATGAAAATTTGTTTTTATAATGACTCTGTGACAGTGTTGAGCCCGTATTAAAAGTTAAGTACCTAAGGTATTTATATTGATTTGTTTGAATTCAAAACTTCAATTAAAGTTTTATAGCAATAAAAAATCTAACTTTTCGAATTTACTTTTCGTAACTTCCATCGCAATGTGTATGACTAAATTAGTTTATAAATTTACGCAGGTTACACGACGTAATATCGTCCGTTCAGGCCGCTTGAAGCATTTAAAGATATGGTTTTAATGAATTGCATCCATATTTGGGATATGCCAAGAGAGATTCGACGACAGTTGCTGTTATGAGCTGTTGCGAGGAGTTTTGCAGAGGTACGGCCATGTTGCGGCTTCAAACGGACGGCGGGAAATCGCGGCCGCCCATGGGAGGCGTGCGGCGCCGAGCAGCGCGAGAGGGACGGAGCGACGCCGCCTCCCGCGGCGCGAAAGGGACGGGCGCGAGGCGGCGCGACGCAGAGGGCGTACGATCTCGCGGACGGCACGCACTCCTGTTCCGGTCGCGTCGACGGGCGGCCGGGAACCCGCGCCTTCGCATACTGACTCCGCACGCTGCCTACGCCGACTTTTCTCCTAGTACGTTCTTTGAATGCGCGCCGGTAACAGCGGGCCCGTGATACGACCGCGGCCGCTGCTGTTTTTTTCTCTTTCGCTCGAATTTGTGACAGCTGAGTGTCGCGCGCGATCGCGCCCATTTCCCGCCAATTCCAGTAGCCCAGGGAAAACTAAAAGTAAGGCGAGACTAAAAGTTTTTGGCGCGAAATGTGCGTTCCGTTAAAACACTTTCAAGGAATGCTACACAGTGGTCGATGTTAAGATGACGACACGGTTTTTAGTTTGTGAAGATTAAAGCTGTGATTGACGGTTCGAATTAACTTCATAACTGTTTAGGAAAAGTTTATTGTAATAATGGATGACTGGGAGCGGCACGTTACTCCTCTCCTTCAAGACATGGGCTGTTCCAGCGCGGACGCCCAAGATGACTTCTTTAACCAGCAAGATGTAAGTTATGAATATCGAGATTTAAATACTTCAAGTTCTCGTTCTTACTTCTGTAGCTGATAATGCATCTATAAATGTTAGGTTAAGCTAAGCCTACTTATGTTAGATCAATGCTTACCAAGCTCTAAAAAAATCATGAAAGTTTTTTTTTCACTTTATCATCGGAGCCCGAAGTATATGCAGGGTTTCTACTATAGCGATATAGCGACTGGATAGCGGGAAGACATACTACTTATTAATATATCCATTACACAAGAAACTGTCCCTTCATCATTCGAACCCGCAACCGCTGGGTTTTGTAGGCCCAAGTGAGAACCATTAGGCCAATGCGGTCGTCAATTTCTTAAAGCGTTACAATGTTTCTTTTAGATGTTCTGACCGAATACAAATTTAGGACAAGCACAATAATGATAACCGAAAGTATTGGGTACTTTATTGGGCGTACATATTATGCGATATAGGTACGAGCTGATAAGTTGGCATCCATGTTCCTATACCAAAGTAAAAGAAAAGTTTTCCGAATTAGTCTTATTTTCTGAAATGGTCAAGATCAAAGACCATAAATAAACTTTTACACTTCAAGTTTCTATTTTTTTATGATGAAGGAAATTAATTTTAATATCGCTGAATAATATATGAAGGAAAAGAAACTGCTCCAATTAAGTATCGATCCTTTGTTCAACTCAATATAAAGCATTATTCATGCATTAATTTGCATGATTTCACTATCGGTATAGTTAGCTACATTCATTAACTATGTTAATAAAGTTTAATTTTAAAAACATTAAAAATAGTAGGTAATTAGCCTACCGTTCACTTTACTCATTTTAGTCTTAAATTAATTAATTAAAAGAAAAGCTGTAAAATTTGTACGATCGCAGCCAAAAGTCTTGAAAATTCTGCAAAACTTTGATAGAGGCTGCCCAGTGATGTTTAAAAATATGCCAAATGACAGCAATGCCAAAAATTAAAAATATGATGATTATTAATCTTTAGAATCTCTATAGGACTCCGATCGACTATGTCTAGTTATAAACATAACTATTAAGATAACATCCATTGCTTAGCGAAAAAAGATTAAGCAATTGTAGCAAGCAACGAATCACTTAACCAAAATCATAGTATCATTTGATAGCCTCTACCACTGTAACATGATTCAATCCCTTTGTATAAGGCAAAAATTTCTAAAAGGAGTCATTAAATTATTAAGCAAAGGTTTAAGAATGCTATCTGATAATAAACAGCATAATATTTAAACATTAAAATATAACAAAAGTTCAATAATTAAATAACTACTAAGTAAACTAAGTTTAACCACCATGAAAGCTTATCTTATAAATTATAGCAAATTTTCGGTTGGAAGGAATATTCAGTAAGGTATGGACATGAATCAGTCAAAAGTTTCCAATGCTGTATGAAAGACAGCTAAATATTAACTTTCTGTTTGATAAGAACTGCCAATTTATAGTAAGTCTTACTTACCACCTTTTTTATAAAGCACACCCGTTCTATATTTTGCGAATGTTCTACATTAGATTACAGATCCCGAATCAGATGATAAGTAAGTATATTGTTTCAAACAAACACCGAATACTTTTGTTACTTACTGCACTGTATTTCAATAGTAATTTGAATACTAAAATTTTTAAAAACAATCTTGATATGAAAAGAAAAAGTAACTTGAAAGTTATAACAATCAAAATCCAAAAATAAAATTATAGTTTTCCTTAAAGAAAGAAATTAAAAGTTTATGAAACATTCATGAGTTGTTACCTATTAGGAAGTTTCAAGGTTCTTAAATATAATAATGTACATATATTGGAGTGGAAAAAAATTATTTTTTTCTTACTTGCATTCAATACTCAGCCAATTCAACTCTAATTGTATGTTGTCGTAATACAACTTATTGAAATCAACGCAATGCCTTTATCTATTTGTTTTCATCATAGTGATCGTCATCATCATCAAAGGCTTAGTGAAAACCAGCATCCTAGTCAAGCTGAGTAAGCACTTTTTGATAATATAACCTCGCGACGCACATACCTACACAGCTTCTGTAAGAATTATTTCTATGCAGATACTTTTTGGCCTGATGATGTGTCTTTTTATGTTTTTTGATTTTATTATACATCTGAAATGCTTGTTGGTTTCTTTTTTATTTCAATGGCCTTAACTACAGCTGCACCATCTCTTGTCGTCTTATGGGGGGTGATGTATGAACCGACTGAATTAGTAAAGGTCGGTAATGGTAACATTAATCTTGAAGAGTTCTAGGTCCAACATTGGACTTATTTGCGCTGATTAAAATAAATAGTGATTCAGACAATATGGATAACTTTTAAGCTACTTTACAGTAAAGCTGATAAGGTTCCAAACCTTACTAAAACTAGCAGAACATTGGCGAGTATTTGAAGAAAAAAGTTGTTAGGATTTTATTTTAACTGAAATGAAAATGAAAAAAGTTTATTTGTAATAAAAAACATTTGGACAAAATAAAATGTGCACGAAAATAACAGCTGTAGTATAAACTGAGTTGCAGTTATTAACGCCCACCTCCAGTAACAAAAATTATATTATACAAGTACTTTTAATTATATCTTTGTTTAAATATTTATATTTATTATAAAAATGTCATGTTTACTACACTTGCTTAACTAACGTTTAAAGAGGCTCAGAAGTAAATTGTCACTTCGTGTCTTTTAAGGAAAGTTAAGTCTATTGCTAGTCTTAATGTTAACAAGGCTGTTTAATGTAATCTTATATAATCTGAAAAACAATCTGTGCTATTAAAGAAATTATAAAATTTAAGTGAAGAATATTTTTCCCACAATTTTCGTTAGTCTACACCACGATTTTGTGGTAGGCGTTGCCGTCATCGCCGAGTTGAGTTGTTCTAGTATAAAATCAAATTTGAGACCGTTGCCATGTGGCAAGGTGCCCGAAGCCCTCGTACTGCCTCGTACCATACAGTTAGATAGTAATGCTTAATTGCCTTAGTAAGTGCGTCGTTCACCGCAACATTCGCGTCTCTACAACGCTGTCTTTACTAAAACACGAAACCGTTATTGGATTCTGAATCTGATACATTAGCTAACGGTTTGCGGTACGATGTTAAATAATTTTCAAACGATTGGTATCTACGTCGGTATCGTAATGTTAATTTTCGACAAATTAGTACTAGTTTTTTTTAAAGACGTTTAACAAGTTTTGAACGTCAATCGACAGTTAAACATAAAACTTTGGTACGAATACAGAGAAACCATGATGACCTAAATACAACAAATAAAAACATACATAGCTAATGACGGCTCTATGAAAAAACATTGTGTAGTATGTATTGTCAACTATGCATTCCGTGTTAACAGATGCAACAATAGATAAGTTCAGAACCCCAAGGTAATTATCAAACGTACCTTGTCATTTCTGGCTCCGTAAATAACAGGTTATCGTGACACTTACATAGCCAACCCTAGTTACAAAGAATTCATGATTTTTTCCAAAACTATTGTTTGTTATTAATGTATTATTAAGATAGTTTGTCCTTTACTTCGGTAAATGAACTTTTGATATTAAATTAACAAGGCGTTTTAAGATGCGAAAGGTTGAACGTAAGGTTATGCCACAAAGGGCAACTTCAGCATCATCACTAGTTCATATAGTCCACTGTTGGAGACAAGCCTCTCCAAATAGAGAAGTCAGAAGACGCTGCTGCCCGTTTTCTTCTGGCTTCTCCTTTAGTCACCTCTTACGACACTCGAAGAAAGGGGATGGTTGTTTTGTATTTTTTTGGGTCAGAACTACACGACACATATCAAATGCTGTAGGTACGCAACGCAATGGTTAAATTAGCTAACCATATGAAATATTGTTTAGTATTCTAAAATGTTATTTTACCGAAATTATTATAATTAGTCTAACACGAAAGCATTAGTTAACATTTGTTTCGTCTGATATCGGCATCCGCAGTGTTAATTGTCATATTAAAGCTGGTAATTATAAAATGTATGTGAATTAGTTTGTATGCGGTGAGCCTTAAAGCTCGCGTGATCCAGAATGTCAGTTGATATGTGTGGACACGTCGCCTATATAATAAGCACGCCACAAAAAGTTAAGCAAAGGTATTAAGCGGCCGTTATACGATAGAGCTCAATAAAATGTTGTGGTTGTACGACTATGTACATTCTGTAAAATGCTTAGCGAGATCGTTGATTTTCGAATTTATTACCCTAAGTTAATTCGTACGTTTTTTTCAATAATATTTATTGCGTCAACTTTGTTCGAGTAATCGTATCGGATTCTTCAATGCACAACATATCTTTAAATCTAATGACTAGTAATTCTCTTGATAGTTCATTCCTAAAAGTCATATAGCATACTTAGCGTTTCTCTGCGACTCCGTCGTTAATATTTACGATACGACTATCGGGAAATAAAAAGGAAGCCATTTTCTCTGATAAATCCAATGCTACAATATTTTTGCAGTGCTTAATAAAATAGATTGAAGCAATAGAATCTACGAGTAGTATGATGCAAACCATAATGTTTAAAAAAAAACGGATTATTTAGGACTGCGTATAAAGAATGTTTGCTTGACTCCAAAAAATGTGTTAGTCACTTAATGTATGATTTATTTTGTTTTTATGTCTCCATATTGCTAGAATTTTCTTTACAAATTTGAATACAATATACAAATCAGCTAACTACCTTAAATGATAACATTTATAAATACTATTTAAATTATTACACTGCGTATATTTCATTCAATCGTACACCTATTACGATTGAATGAAATATAGTTATGACTTTTGTTTTGACGTATTACAAAATACGCATTTTGATGAAATAGTATGAAAATTCAACCTTAGCACAATCTAAAAACACACGATCGCACAATAAGTAAGTAAACCACCTTCCAAATTTTAATATATCCGTCTACGAGACAAAAAACAAATGACGTATTTTTTCTTTTGGTATAGCCCAGTACAAAAATGTCAAGATAAAGCACTTAGAAAGTGTCCGCCAAAAATCTAAAATTTTTGATACGGCCGCCTAGCAACACTTTTTTTACGCGTTGCGCATCTCATTCATTTATTACGTTACTAATCATAAGTTTTTATTTTCCCTTTATACCTTAACAGGCCTACGACCGTTAAAATTGAAAACTATGTATATTGCGGAAAATATTTTCAGGTCAAAACTTGATTTATACTTTTTACTTCATAAATGGGTTCTAAAAACGATACTGAACGCCTATAAAAATTTTGAAAAGTGGTTAAAATTTCATCTGTATAATAAAAATATATGTTTTGTAGATGAGAGCTGAAAGAGGCAAGTCAAAAACCTTATTGTTTCATTTATCTGTCACAAAAAATAACGTACGTTATACGAGTATTAACAATAGTTGAATCTAATTGAAATTGTACCTACACTACTAATAAAAATCGCGGTTCGTCAATGTCGTGCATGTACTCGTAATTTCAGTCAAAATATGAATAGTTTGTTTCTTTGACAAGTTTTATATCGTGGTTTTTTAGTTTCTATAAATAGTTAGTTACCGTCATAAGGACGACAAAAATTCAGTTTTTGTTTGTAATGTAGGTACCTACTTACAGATTTCAAAATATACCTATTTAGGTACCAGATTGGTACATTTGCAAATGTACAGACATTTAAGACACTGGCATTATAGCAAGCAAACAATAGCATTTATTTGGCTTAAAATTTTAGCGATAAAAATTGTGAATGAACCACCAATTTTAAGCAGCGTTTATCACTGATTAATTCTTGGTTGGCATCATTGACATTGTTAATTTCAGGTAATTTTAAATAAAAAAATTAATGTAACTTTCAGCTATTACTTATACCCTTTAGATCAAGTAAAAATCTTCGGATTTGGTCAACCTGATAAAAAGTTATGCGTGGTTTTTACACAAAAAATAAAAAAACATGCATGAAATCTTAAACCACCCTTTTTGCTTTATATTTTCGTCTGTGGTAAAAAATCGATAACTTGCTAAGTTCTTGCTAAGGAAAGCCGATATGTACCTAGATTGATCCGTGAAGCAATAGAAATTAAAACACATGCTAATTTCAATAGAGAAGATGGTTGGAATTTACCAGCTGCTTGGGACCCCGTCTTACCATCAATGAAGTCCGCAAACCATGGCAACACTGCGAAGACTCCGGACACAGTTAGCTCATTTTGTGTGAAAAGGAACATAACTGACGATTTAAATTAGAGGCGGTAGTTAAACATTTTTTCAAATTACCATCTTAAAGACGAATAACACCTTAGTCTACCCGTGACCATGAACGCTGCAAAGAGTTCGAAACGTCTGGTTAAATCAAAAAAATAAACGCGTTCTAAATCCGTAAAATTATCTTTCATTTCAAATCAATAACTATTTAATTTGGGTAATTTGTAAAAAAATATAATAATGGAGTACTTATTCAGTTAAATGGAATCATAGAATAATCTTAAGTCACAATAAATAACATTAAGCTCCATTCTGCAAGCTGCGAAAATAGAATACCTTTGTACACACTTTGTTTCTTAGCCGTTTACCGAATTTACAGAATTCTGCTAACATGACGTTAATGTTGCATAGATTTTTATAGAATAATAAAATCGCCACGTTAGGTATTCTTATAATACACGTAATTCGTATTAAACGTTGATAATCATAATATTTCTATGGATCTTTATTTTTATTTACTTGTGAGTTCATCTTATAGACTACCTTATTATCACCACCTGTATTAGTCTAGCTGGCTTCTAAGTTAGTGAGACAAGATTACTTCCAGGAGCACACGGGTTAAAACACATATCGAATTATGAATAACTGTTCCAATTATAGGTTAACGTGCCTACCAAACTAATAAAAAAAGTAATGGTAAAAAATACATTTAAATCACTCACAGCAATACACATGCAAAATAAACAAAAATAAATATTTAAAAAAAATAAGCAAGCGTTTATAAGATTAAAAAAACCGGCCAAGTGCGAGTCGGACTCGCACACGAAGGGTTCCGTACCATCGACTAGGTAGGTAAACAACAGTAGGTATATAAAATAAGTTAATGTAGTGCCTACCTGTACCTAACCGTTATTGATATCGAGCAAAAAAGGGCAAAAAATTCCGCTTTGTTGTATGGGAGCCCGCCTTAAATATTTATTTTGTTTTGTTTTTAGTATTTGTTGTTATTGCGGCAACAGAAACACATAATTTGTGAAAATTTTAACTGTCTAGCTAAAGCGGCTCTTGAGATACAGCCTGGTGACAGGCAGACGTTGAGACGGACAGACAGCGAAGGCTTAGTAATAGGGTCCCGTTCTTACCCTTTGGGTACGGAACCCTAAATTAAATGAGAAAATTTATGTGAACAACTCATCTTGTCAGAAAGTATACCTAATCATATTTTTTATTTTAAACATAGGTATTAGTCTTTTACCATGAAATAATCTATCTTTACGCCTTTTTTGATAAATATGGGAACAATTATACTAATATTGTAATAATTAAAAGTACCTAGCTCATCTCACTGAATTTTATATTAGTGTGCCGTAATGATCACTATTTATTTATCTTACCTTACTACCTTTACATGCTTCCCATTGCACGTCTGCCTTATGTAAACTCTAAACACTCAGAACAAATTCATCCATTTCGCCTCTAATAACCCGTGCTAATTTGCATCGCGAATTCAACATTCCGTCGATTGTCAAATTTATAAAAGAAGCGTCTAAACACTTTTTCGATAAACCCTTAATCATCCGATTCCTCTTATGGTCACTTCCAATAACCTATCTATCTTCAGTTTTGGCATATCGGAGATAGAAAACAACTTCTGTCTTTGTTTCTCTGGACGGCAAAAACAGAGATAGAAACTGTTGCCTATCTCCGATATGCCTAAACTGAAGATAGATAGGTTATTAGAACCGGCCGTTAGACAAAGTTGTGTTACCTAAAAAAAAAAATGACATCGATGATCCTGCGACAAAATCACAGTCATCATTAAACAATTCGCTATATAAAACAGTACACATGTAGCAAGCACTAGTTTCAATCAGTGCACTCGACATTTGGGTAGGCACAGGTATCTGGCCGCTTTTCACCCGTCCAGCCTTCCAATGCCCCAAGCCGTGGTCTGAGCCAAAAGACGCTTCGTTTTGGCCTAGACTGACCCACACTATCGAGCCTCAGAACAGGGCCCGCCTGGACCAGTCTGCCTACACAGTCTAGTCTTAAATGAAGTCCGATGCAACCACTAGAAGGTTTTCACCTCGGCAACCATGACAAACGGTCATGGTTGCCGAGGTCGGCTTGGCACGGTCTGATCAAGTCCGCTAAATACAGGGCCAGGGTGCAGACGAGCCAACACGGAGTGAAGTCTCATAGGCACTCGAGGTACACGCTCTCTTGCCACTACACACACGTTGAGTGCCTTCCGCACTCGCCTAATCCGTGATGACCAACTGTTGACAGCGTAGTTCAGTTAAAAAAGTTAATATACCGCAAATATAGTGACGGTACCCATTTTCAGAACAATATTTGAGTGTTATATAACTAATCAACTTCGTAGGGTCAGGATTTACCACAAAACTCTACCGACAAATCTTACACCCGTAAGATTTGTTGGTAGCGTTTTTTCCTATTATAATTCCGGTTAAATTAAATTAAATTAAAAATTTAAAACTAATGACAAAAGTGCAAAAATATACAACTACAAATAATATTTTTTTATCATATCAATGGGTCTAAAATTAAATATAAAACATTTCGGAGCAAAACTAAAAAGGTTCGAAAAATATTAATATAATGTGTCGAAAATCGTTTGGATAATTTTTACATTTATTGTAGGTATCGGTTAGAGTTCATTTGTCAGCATTTTATTGTACCTATTTATTTTGTTCTTCTGGTTAGCTCCGGCTAGGTTTTTTTTATAGTTTAAAGACTTTAATTAAATAGCTAATCATAGTTTAATTATGATGTCGCTTTGATTTTATAAATCCCTATAAAACGACCCTACTGGATCCATTATTGCGCTGTTAAAGCTGTTACTTAAGGAACTGGAATGAATATGCCATTTTCTTTTGTTGACCAACCGCTCGGAAGTGACTACACGACTTGGTTACTCAAGGATGTAGTGACACATTTGTAAGTGATGTTACTAAGACTGCCCATTACACTGAACGCATTATGGCTAATAGCTTTTTCTTCGGTAGGTACCGTGAGAATCGCTTAGCTTACAGTTCAGGTGGTAGGAAATGCTCCTTGGACACGTGTGCTTATGACCGTTTGCCTACCCGCATTATTTTACTCAAGAACCGGTATTTTTAATGAAATTCTACACTTTAGTGCAGCTGTGCCACACTTCGATGGATACATACGTGGTGACCGAATAAATTTCATAAACATCAAAACGCTTTTCGTATTTATATGCAACAGGTTGACGGGTAATTTCATGAACCTCCAATTTTATTCTCGAAAATATCTTTTGAATAAATTTAAATTTTACACAAAGCAGTACAAACAGGCGCATAGTTTTATATTAGTACTTTTAGACAACTTTTGCTAGCGCTTTATCGCACTCTGGGCTTTCTATAAATCGTTTTCAAATGTCTTGATCTCCTTAGATCGCAAAAATAATTGCAGTTCTCTATATTAGACCAATAAATTTTATACACACTTCCAGCTCATCCTTTCAACCGTTCAAATGATGATTAAAAAATACAGTCGAATTGAGAACCTCCTCCTTCCTTGAAGTCGGTTGGAAACAAAAACCATTTCTTAAAAATAATTTTCACGCTTTCAAACTTCATACCATTTCATCTAAATCGGTTAAAAATTTATTGATACCCCAATATTTCATACAAAAAAATCAAACCTCTTTTAACCCCCCGTTAAACATTGATAATAAAAATGTTTTACTGTAATAAAAATGATATGTCATTTCCAGCAAATCAAAGTAGGTACCTACGCGGTATTATCGGCTCAATAGTTATAGAGTTTACGCGCTCTATACAAACAAAATACAAATCTTTTTTAATTTTATTTATCATACATGTTAGTGTTTGTCTACCCTTCTTTGAAATATTGGTCTCGATTTTAGGAGGGATTATGCAACCAATTCAATTCAATTCATTTTATTCATAGCAAAATACATATTGCGTTGAACATTTCATTAAAATTACAAAAAAAAAATATGTTAATATTTTATGTTTATGTTAATGTAAATTAAAGCTACCATATAAAATTAATAAAAACAAAATAAAATAAATCACTTAATATAATAACATTGGGAATAATAAAAGGAAAATGACATACATTAAAATAATTACAGCACTTATGCAGATTACAAATATTCATATCAAACAAGCATTTAATAAAAACCTACTTAGCCAGTCTTATTTTTGTCGCTGGAAAAATGCGTTACGCATACCTGCCACTCTGAGGGAAGTGACAGCCTATGTGGGACTAATATAATAATATAAAAAACCAGCGGCATCCCTCCGGTGCCTTATAAACCAAAACCGTAGGCCTAATGGCTACTGGCATGCTTCGCAGTATTTTAGCCAGTCTAGCCTAGCCTAGTTGATTTAGCCGGTATAGCAGCACGGGTACCAAATGAAATTGTCTGTGATCCGGAAATGGTGGGAGGGTTAACTGTTTTCGGGAAGGCACATTAAGCTATAATTTGTCCCAGCTTTTGTCGTAAGATAAGTATAGTTGCCTTGTAAAACTCTCACACTACCTTAAAAGAAAAGTCACGCGGAAAGAAGAAGCAAGCCTGAGCAACTTTTTCCAAGACCCTTGCAGTAAAAGGCTAGTGTGTGCTAGGATTTCTGCAATATAGGTCGAGCTTGGGCTTAAAGCTGGAAGTTCCCAGAACCAAGAAATTCACCCCTAAAAAGCGTTGTGTTGTTGCCCAACAAGCGCTCATGTCCTATTGGAACCTAGAGCCTCAGAGCTTAGAGCCAGCTAGAATGCACCTAGTATTATCATCGAATTGTGACTTTTATTATATGCTCTAATCAATAAATATATATTAAATTTTTTGTATGCTCTTACCACATATTTTGAGATCTTTAATCATCATTTATCTAAGTACAGAAAATGTTGCTTCATATCGTTTATTCTTAAAATATATATCTAGGTAGTCCTAGACTTTTTACGGTTTCTCAAACAGAACTTTCATGGGATTACAGTGTGTTTACTAAAACCATAATTCATGTAGGTATACCTTGGCAGCGTATGTTAAAATGTTGCAATTATTACAGTTAACGATTTTTTAGTTGTTTAGCTGAATCTGCCCCGAGTCGTTATCTTTTTTCCGGGTTATAAAATTAATAAGTCATATGTGCCATTTGCTTGTCATCAGTTGTGTGATCATATCATTTGACTGTTCGTTTATCAAAATCACACATTTCTGAATAAAACTAAAAGCTTTACCTTATAAGTACGGAACCCTCGAAATGCTAATTCCTATGTTCTAACATGAGCTTGGTCAACTTTGTGACTATTTAAAACAAGATGTTTTAAAATCTTAAATTATACTCTGAATGAGGTATGAAAGACGTACCTAAATGGCGATTTTGTAAGTCATCTCTTGCACAAAAACAAATGTTGTTCCTTGCCATTTTTACTCATTTTTGTAACTACCTTGTAATATCTTACATGTTATACACTTATTCAAAAAAACATACATTAAGCCATTGATGAGTGAATAAGTTATAGATTTTCAGTAGTTAGGTTGAAATATTTATTTACACCGACACAAATACATACTCATTATGTAGGTATGTTACACCAAATTTGAACCAAGACGACTGAATATTTTAAGAATCAACACACATTTAGTTAACAAAGAGAATCGTACTGTACCTCCTTTTATTTCTTCCTTAGTATAGGAACAAAAGAGAAGGAATCATAAATTTTCTATGTTTTGCTACTGTTATTGCTTTGCTTTAGCCTAAAGTCTTCTACGGGCTCAGCGTTCCAATGCAGTTCGCTTACGTGTAGGGAAACGCAACTCCGCACCTAGGTTCGGCCGACCTCCAGGACGGTCCACGGCGCTCGAGTAATCGCGTATATTGAAACGCGAGCACGCACTGAAACCGACTACGCGTACACTGGAACACTTAGTCCATACAAGGCCCCTAATTCGCGTAACCAAATCGTATCACAATCGTAATTGAATAACAGGTTTTCGACAGTTCTAGTATGGGCTAAATGTCAAAATCGTCCAATACAATCACGATCGAACTGCGATTGAAATAGCTGAATAAGGCCCCAGGTTTAACTAATCAACTAAATCCAGTCAAGAACTTAGCAAAGGTGCAATACGGTCATTTATTTTCATATCAAACTAATCATAAATATATTATGCAGATTATGTATAACTTAAACTATGCTCAGGTTAAAGGTGTTCCACTCATAAGGTACGAGTATAATTAGCGATGCAAAATCATTTACGGTATCAAATCCAAATAGTGAAATTATTTTTAATATAATATAAAGCTTCCGAATTTGTTTGTTTGCTTGGTGAACGCGCTTATGTAAGGAACGACAGTAAAAATTTTTTTTGGATAGTTTATTATCGAGAAAGTTAAGTTAAGTTTACGACAAAAACGGAAAAATACGAGTATATTCATTCGGAGATTTTTTGTTTTTGTAAAATTAGTCTTAAAAAGTTTGAAATGAAGCATAAATTTTGGGTCCGTGCTATATCTTACCCTTCAACCTTTGAGTATTACATCAACTAATACTGAAAGCATTCAAACCTTGACGAATGCATAACGAAAAGAGTTAGAAAAAAATATTAAGAGAAAATTAAATAAAAAGGAATCTGTTTGAGACTCTAGCTAGGTAAACCATCTTCGTTGCAAAGTTAAATTTGATTGGTACCTTTCCGGAAAAATGCAACTGAGATACGGGCAGACCGAGTAACTTCCGCATTTATAATACTTATTTAGTATAGGTAGAGTACATATGGGTTTTATTTTTTATTATTTCATTTTTATAAAGTTTTGTTTGTAGGTACTATTTTTACATGATGGTGTGGCGTATTTCAACTAACATTTTCAAGTTACGTGGTTATGCAGGGTTCCGCATTGTTATTTACTTATTAATTCATTTTGGAATATTCTTAGCGTAAGTGAGACTTTACTCGGTCGTTTTTTATTATTGTATAATTTAAGACTTTACACAACAGTCGTACTTACTAAGTTAAGGCAGTGTGAAGTGTGTTATGTGAAAATTTCTTTCATTCGCCAAAAAAACATGAAAATCGGTTGTCTCTTCGTAGGAGTTTGCTAAAGCCCTGACTTCCTTAATCTAACCTGTCGCTTTTTATTATAATGCGGGCGTCTACTAATACTAAGCTAAGTATCTCCCAGTCAAATTTAATATTCGTACGTCATATAATAGATAAATGTGTGATATTTCAGTTCATTAAGTGGAATTGTCATTCCATTAGATCCTTGGTGTTTTCCGATAATTGGAATCGAACTATAAAATGTTTTTGAGGAAATACTCGACTTTAGCCTACCTACTCTATACTCTAATACAGATATCTATCAAAGAACCGTAACAAAATCGACATTTACTGTTACACAAACAAACACACAGAAAGTGGTATGAAATTCCCGTTTCTTCGCGGAATTCCAAAAATAAAAACATGTGTATCTTGTCATTCAAAACACGTATTTTGAAATTTTTACTTACTTACATGATATGCATCTGAACACATCACGCTATATTCGATAACAACATAAAAATGCTCGGGTAAAACATTGCAAGAATGCCAATTACCAGAATACCGATAGCAACGGAAGGAGATCGACAAACGAGAACAAATTGTACATGAATTTGTTCGTTGCGTGTAATGAAACGTACTTACGAAACAAGTTGTCAATCGAATTAGCATCAGATGCCTTACTCTGCAACACGAAGCTCGTATTTACGAATATATCTGTCTCTTTCAGATACTTTAAGACATCGATATGAGTGATAGGGACAGATGGATTCGAATTACGGACATTGTGTTGCGGAGTAAGGCCTGTGGCGCACGATGCGACCGACGCAAAGTTCGTTAAGCTGTGTCGCTCGCTATCTCCTTATCAAGGTATAACCTTTCCGTGGTGAGTGTTATTATAACATTTAATATAATAACATAAATGATAATGAGGCCGCCGCTGGTGTATGATAATTACAATATTAAAAGTATAAATAATTCAATGGGCTATCGACGGTGGATGCACGCGACGGACTTCCGGAGAGTATGCCCCGATAATAAAAAATGCAGGTACGTTCCCGCGGCGCTTGACGAACTACGAAAATTATATAATTATCGAGGATCTAATAAGTGGGCATGTGACGCGAGGACGTGTAATGCCACCAGACATGCCGCAGTCCAGACGACAGGCTAGGGGATTTAGTCCCGACAAGAGACGATTGCCTTATCACATGCTGATTAGCTAGGTGCTATTGATTTCGCCTTATTCATATCACGCTATTTTTAGACTATCGCGATTGATTCAGTTTTAGTCGTATAGTGAAATAGCCCATCTATTTCACTTTTAGTTTTAAGTAATCGTGAAAATGTAAGTTCTATGTGAGGTTTATTTCGACAACACCATCTTAACAGACTTTACCTATTATGTATTTTTTTAAGCTTGCAATAGATGGTTATCAAATGTCGTATATTATATCATATTATAATATCGCAAGTTATATAATATTTAAATTTCTAAAAAGGATCACTTGGATCATAAAACATCATTTAAGTTTTTCTTCTAGAGTTTCTGTCGAATATGTGGTGGGATCTACCTCCTAGTGGTCCACCCTGGGCAACGGTTTCTTTGGTTTTCTAACCAATGAAGACGGCTAACAGATCCCTCTGCTGTGGTAGGCTTCGCAAGAGGCCGCCTGGATGCTACCACCCTTTTGCCGGAGTCCAGCGCCAAACATTATTTCTGTGCTCCGCTGGTGTGTGGGAGAACCAGTACCACTGGGTAAACTCATTCCAAAAAAAAAAACATAAGAAATAAAAGTGTATGTAGAGCTCTAAGAAACAACATTGTTAGAAACCAGATTGTTACCGATATAAATTTTGTATACTCCTTCTTAACAGATTTTGAAAATCATCATCCTCATCACACCCAAAGTTCATCCACTGTTGGACATTGTAGAGTATGAAATTATGACGTAGGCTAAGTTCATAATATTTGATGTACGAGTAGCCTCTAAGAATCTACACGCCGATCGGCTTAGCGCCATTCACATCTAGTGGCTTCCAGCTTTCTTCACCAGATAGTCAGTCTAAACTGTCTAAAGACAGACCGAAAATCTGGTTCTTCTTACTATGTGTGCCACCCATTATCAATTCAGCTCCGCAATTCTCCGAGCAATGTTGGTTATCTTAGTTCTCTGACAGATTTTCTCATTTCTGATGCGATTTGATATCGAGCAGAAAAATACCAAACACCCGCTGTGCGACTTTAAACCTTCTTGTGAGATCATAAAGCATCAACATTTCAGTTCCATGTCATCACTACATATTCATACACTTAGAATAAGCGTTATTATTCTAAGTTCGTACATAAGTATTTTTGTAAATCATGTATACATAATTCCACACAGTGGCGAAATTTTTTGGCATATTTGATAGTTCTAAAAATAAAACATTGCACAATGATTTCATGCATTCCCATTGGTAGTGCATAATTTAATTACGAGCAGTTAGCTCGAGTGGACGTCAGCTCATCGGCGCTGCCTAGTCACTTTAATAAATTAACAGATCGACCTGCTTGTTTGCAGGCTATATTCCTATCACGTTTTGTTTAAATACATTTAATCGATTTGTTAATTTGTAAAACCAATTTTGTTTTGTGTTCCCAGTCATTGGAAACTTATACAATGCGAGCTAGTGTGAGAAACTGGATAGGTGAAACACCTTTTTAAGTGGAACTAAACGTGCCTCCCAACCACCACCCGTTTGATTTTAATTATTTATTCATACACAACTGCTTTGAAGGAGCTAATAAATATAATGATTTTCGAAGAATCTGCTCGTTCAGTCAGAGTAATTTACATCAAATATTAAAAATGAGGTTGTTACAAAAAATGCCTATTAATAAGTATTTAAAGAGACGAATAAGGTCGAGTTGCGATCAAAGAAAAGATAAAGTTTTTAAAACCATTTTCAACAAAATTTCTGTATATATTTATTTTGGAGATTTTTAACAATATTAGTGTTTTGTGCCTAGTAATAGTATTTTAATTTAATTAATTGGAGGTCTCCATAATGGGCCTAGCGAAAGCAGTTCATTGCCATCATTCTGCGAAATTGCGATGGATTCCCTCTTCTGGTACTTACCTAAAACAAAAAAAAAATAGCTTATACAAGGCATCTTCGCTTAAATGTAAGACAAAGTGGTTACGTATGCATTGATGGCCCCAGTTAATAATATGGGAAGCTAAATAGCGACATCTATAAGTAAAAACATTACAAATTGACGGCATGTTGAAATAAAGGTTATTACTTACCGTGGCTGTCGAGACTAACACCTGTACTCGATTAACTCCAGTTTTTTCTGAAGGTTAAGCGTTGTTTTTTGAGCTAAACTTAGCCCTGAGAAAACCTAGGTTCAGATACTATGTTGTAAAGTACTACATTAAATTACTATTCAAGGTTTTTATAGCGTATTAAGTGCCGATGCAATGGGCTGTATTTTTAAAGCATTATATTACTGGTATTATATTTGTTTGGAAGTAGGTAACTTGTTTCCTTTTTGTACAGTATTATGATATCAAAACGTCATGTTACGTTTTGTTTAGTAAAATTGTATCTAATTAAGAAACTAAGGAAACAAAAGTGAGTCATCTATGGTTCAGATATCGAGTTTAGTCATGTTTAATATTATAATACTCAGTCTGATACCAAAGGTTTTGTAGATATCTAATTATTGTAATTTTTTTTGGAGCACTTAATTTTTTAGAAATATTTTAATGCTACATTTTTATCCGAATAATAATTATTCAGATGAAAAATTCAAAGTATTAAGTATAGTATATTTACAACATTACGTATAAATATAAATTTCGAATAGTTATACGTAATGTTGACAATTATATTAACTTGTATTTGTAAACATCTAAAGAAAGTCACAAGATAGTGTCAATTCTTACAGCGTACATCTTAAAGTCTCATGTAGGTACCTAGAATCAAAGATCATTACACCTGCACATGTGAAACAAGATTACTTCGACAGACTGAAAAAAAAACAAGACAAATATTTTACGTTTCTTATTTCATTTCAAGAGTATCTATGTAGTTGAAAGCTATAATTAGCTAGAAACATACTACATTTTTACCGTCGTTAACAAAGAATAGACATACAAAACAACCATTCAAATGGACGATTAACTTTAACAATAACAACAACTTGCCGATTGACCGCGAAAGCGAAATTTTAAATTTTCTGTCGTGTAGCAATAAGTCAACAGAGTGTTAAAATTTCAAAATTTTAATGCTTGCAATACACGTGTATTCATAAAAATACGTTGTTTCTGTGTTTCACGCGAACGCTATTTCTAATTTCAAACAGCCGGTAGTTTTAATGAGTCATTTAAAAGTCTCTTATAGCTGTCCCTAATGAGAATCAATTAATCTCTTTTAAAAGCCGGATATTTGTTTTTGAATCGATATTTTTATACAACAATGATGTTATAATTTAATGCAAAAGATGGTGTGAATAGTCGGACAAGGGAATATGAATTTTTGAAACGTAGTATCGGAGTTGATAGTTGTTGTGAGATAACGTCCAATTAAAACAATTCCATCAAAACATTTTGTGTCAGGTCATTCCACCTGCCGGCGCGTAATAATTTATTCATAAGGAGCCGTCGGCGTGGTCAGTAGGTATACATTATACTCGTATTTATCGTGTATCAAGGGCTGCCACCGCGGAAGCTATTTGTGCGGTTTTTAGAAGCTCTAACTGACTTTTATCTATTTCAGTTAAGTTCTATTTTATTCTGATTTTCTAAGCAGTCTTTAAAGATGCATATGCTTCTCTTCAGGCATTAAAGATGCATACGCTAAATGCCTTTATTATCACTATAATACCTTAATACTTAAAACAGGGTTTGTTAAAACTGCATTAAAACAATTTGCATTTACCTTAAACACACCAATCGCGTAAAATTTGTGCTATCGGCAGCCCTATTCGTACCACCTGCAAGCATTAAAAAGCTGCATTAGAAGTAAAGATGGATGTCACATTGCTATTATGTAAACGCAAGCTTTACCGTGGTGTCCGCTTTGAAACACGCGTACGCAAATAATCGGCACGCATACTTTCAAAGACCAATAGCGTAATTAAAGCATTAGATAGGTATGTCGTACGACATCTACCTACATACTTTTTGGTTTAACAATCAAAGACCAAAAAATAATGGAAATAAGACCAGTGTGACAAAAAAATTTTGTAGCAGATTGCAGACAAAACTCAATAGAAATATTTTGTAATGCTGTATTTTGGATTTTTTGTCTTTTCTTTCTTGAATTTACGCCGAAACTTTACTTTTACAATTATTATTGAAAGTTAAATTACGGATTTAGCTTGCGTATTACTTTATATTTAGGTTTAGCTTTTCGTTTGATAGATAATAGGTACCTATATTTATGCCTTAAAAGTAAGGTCTGGATTAGTGCTTTTGAATTTTATTATACCTAGTACCTACAAGACTAAGTGGTCGTCAATAATTATAACTTTATAAAATTCTATTCTTTATTTATTGTTTGTCGTATACTATTATAATCTTTGATTGCGTAATTAAAATTTAATGAAAAACTTTTTGCTTCTACGCCTTACCTATGCCAGTGGTGTCTAGTTTGTATAAAAATAAAAGTACACGCATAATTTCTTGTCACGTAAAACGTATCTTATAATATTAGTGCTTAAATTACTCATTCATATTCGTATAGATTTACAATAAGGAACACTGTGGATATATTAGTTCTTCCTAGTAAAATAGAATTTGTGTATGAATTAAGTTTTTTTTTAATCCTACATTTATTTATTTTATTTATTTTTAAATTAATATGTTACAGCACAAATTTGGATATAATTATATTCAAAAAAAGGTTTATTAGCTTTATAGAAAATGTTAATTATTGCTAAAATTGATAAATTGTATTTCAAGTTACTAAACTTAAATCAATTTTGAATGTGTTAGTATTTTACAAAAAAAAGTTTTTCTTCTATATAGTTTGACGTAATCACAACAATGATTATCATACAGGTACCTACACAAGAGCGTGGATCAGCTAAGGCTATGTAACTTAGAATAAATAGGCCTATGCCATATAAGCAAATGAGATTTGTAAAATACCACATTTTTACAGAGTTTTAGAGGCCAAAGATTCGTAATTAATATTCACAAATGTAATTAAAAATTAAAATAGGTAAATACCACACAGACGATGCGAATCAATAGTGTAACCAAACGTTGAGGGAAAGCACTCATTCTTTTTATTCCGTATTACTACAATTTCTATAATTACTAAATAAGTTAGTTTTAGTCAAGTGAAATCGATATCATGAATATGTTTCATTTTTGATGCACCTGAAACCCTGAAAGGTTTATTCCATGCACTGGTACATTCTGTATTTATTGATCGACGTTGGTGATGTTGATGAGGCTTGGTTATTTTAATTAATTATAACAATAAATCTATTTTTTATCGGTATTATTATATAAAATTACATTAACATTATTCAATGAGTAGTTCTACATACTTCATTATTTAACAGGAACTAAATTTTTACCGACTTACATGAAAGTTGATTAATTTAATACTTCCAATATTTTGTCTGATTATAAGGTATAAACTATATAAATTAGGTACATTTTTGCAATACACCAGAATAAAATAGTTACCTATTACGTATTTACGTATCGAATGCGATTTTGATGGTTTGTGTTTATTTAGCTAATTTGCTAGAAGTACGTGTTTGAGATAGATTTTATTCGATAACTTTGGTTCTGAAACCATCTTGTTTTCATAGTGTAATTATCTTTCAAGAATGATTAATTGACAGCGTTTTCAAACCCTTATATTACATACCTCTAACCCAACCTGTTATTCCGACCTAAAAGGACCGGAAAAACGTATAATTTTATCGAACTTTGAAAGATGTTACACTAATACTTGAATCAGGCTGTAGAGTTCAATGAAATGTACAGTGCAAAACTGTAAGATCTCCGGTGCGTATTTTTTGTAACTGTGACTAGGAAATCGAGAACCGATCCTATTCTAGGTACCGGTCTCTCGATTGCCATCGGAGCTCAGAACCGGATACCCTGTTCTTTCCATTATTTTTAATAAGGAATATAATTTAACAATGGTCAAACAAGCAATTTTTTCACATTTTATTAACTAATAAAATGTCTTTCTGCACCTAAAAGGGAGCGTGACATTATCGAATTCAAAGCAAACTTAATCGTAAGCGAAGCGCTAGTTTCGAACAAAATGAGTCTTTGAAAACGATATTAAAAATGACACAAAGATTTCTATAAATTCTGAATCCTTCAGTTGCAAAATCCTTTAAATAGGTCTGGTACATCGATTTATTGTTTTTATAAGAGGTACACCTAACGATTTATCGTCACGTATTGACATTTTGCGGCCTAAGAAATTAACACACTTATTATAAAAATTATTTCGGTGATAACAGGAACTATGAGTATGATAAAGAAACTATAAAAAGAAACAAAATATTTTATAGAACCGGAATTTCATATTTAAAAACCAGTTTATTTCAAATCTCTTAGAACCGAGTTTCCCCACTTATTTTGGGTTGAAGTAAAATCGGTCCCTAATCGAGGCTCGAGATTAATGAGGATGTAACATTTAGGGTAATTTTATTTGTTAATCTTTGTATTTGATTGATTTTTATCGTATGCTTTTGTGACTAAACTATTATTTTTGCACTGGTTACCTATTGATGTATCGTTTTAGAAAGAAATAATAACTCGAATTATTTGCTAGTGGTTCATTAAGCTGTAAGTTTTGGTTGTAAATTACGGTCTTTTACATAGGCAAGTAGACACTGATTTGTCTTTAAGTGTTAGTACAACATATTACATTAATGTGACATGTGTAAAGTAGAGAAAAATTGAGATGCTTCAGTTATCATTACCCTGTAGTTTACAAGCTTAGCTTATAAAAAGGGTTTTTATGTTTTAATTTATTGCCTACATAATTTTTGCTTGTCGACAGAGATCTTTATCCCATCAGTCGATGAACATAAAGTACAATGTCAAAATTGACGTAATAGTTGAATAATATTGAAAAACAATGACAAGCACTTCATTCAAATTAATATTTCGGTCACACAGGTCATTGAAGGCAGTTTTTTTTTATCCCTGTGTTAGTATCAACTAATTTTGTAAATTTTTTACAGCTATTTATTTGTCAGCTATTTTTACTAATGTATGTTAGGTGTTTTGCATGTAACATGAAGATATAACATGCAAAAACACATTTAAATAAAAACAAAATGTTCGCAGATTATTTACTTTGTATAGTTTTACATCACATTATTTTTGAGAACGTATAAGATTTTGCAAAACTAGATTAAATAAAATGAGAATTTTATATATTACAACGATAATGCAATTCAATTCAAGCTGTCTATTTCTAAAATAGAAATAAGATGTAAATAAAAAATGAAAATATTTTACGTAGCAGTAATGTTATCCATGATCTCTAGAAATCTATTTCAATATGAAACCTAAAGCTAATGCTTAAGATTTTATTTTATAGTATCCTGATTTAAAATTTCATGGTCACTGTCATATATTATATGAGTTAGGTAACTGTTTCGAGAATTCGATAAGAGACAGGACCAGACCTTGCTTTTTATGAATTTCCTATTTTTCGGCACTGTTGCAAACTATAGCATGAGCATATAAATCTATAAGGAACTAACTTGATTATATCTACATACATACATTTTTTTAGTAATATTATAATATTGTTGATATTACATAATACTTTTTGCTTGTGTTACTGTTATGTATCAAAGTAAACTGTGACTGAGTACAGTTTATTAGGATACATAACAGTTACACAAATAATATTTTTGTAGTTTTTAATAATGTCATAATATGATTTTTTTTAAGGTTTGACGAATTTGTCTAAGTAACGTAGAACTTTAAATAAAGAGTTTCGAAACTAATTAAAGTAGATTCCATCCATAACATCCTTTGATTTGAACATCAATAACGCTAAGTTGATTTACAGATGCTATGAAGAGTTATTCATTGTGATTTATGATGTACAAAGTAATGGGCTTTTCGTAACTTCATTATTTGCTTCTTAATGTTTACTTCCTTCTGGTTTTAATTTTTCAAGCAATATCTATAAAAAAAAAAAATACCCCTGTGACTTACCCCCGTATTTATAAAGAAGTAATTACTTATTGCTTAAGAAAGTCATAACTTAAAGTGTTCATACCTAGTGCTTAAGTGAAAGAAATTGGTCACCATTAATAGTCAAATTATTTGGTTGAAAATGCAAACTTTTGGTAGTTATAACTTCTAGTAATTTCTTGATTGAGGCATACAAATTGTCTCTCAAGTAATTACTTATAGTCAAGTAATTACTTTTACTTGTTTATAAATACGGGGGTTAGTGTCTTGGTGGCTGAATTGGTAAAGCGCCGCGCCCAATATACGAGGAGTGAGGGTTGCTTGATTTTTCATAAACACTGATTTTATGATTGCAATTAAATTGCTTAAATATCATTTATAGTATAAGATATTAATGTTTTAAAAAAAGTATTAACCGTGTATAACATGCAAATCACACGAGGAAGTTTGAAAATGTCGTATATAATTTCGTATTCGCTGTATTTCGTAAAGCTCTGCATCCATTAGAAAACACAGCTAAGTGCGATTGGGACTCGCCCACTAGGGGTTCTGTGCCATATTTTCATCCTATTACTTTAGGATTTTTCGTGATTAACGCATACTTGACTTTAGTTTTTGTTATTATGTAGTGTTATATCCACCTAGCAGCAAGATGAAGATGAAGATGAAGAGCACGTGAAATTGAACTTTGTGTCTACTATTATACAAGTCTTGAATTAGAAATTATATCGCCTCCTCCAGGCATGGTCTTGAGTTGGTACTTCTTGAGTAACAAATCGTGGTAGCAACTAAAATCTGTTAATAGTAAATAAAAATAAAAGCCAAATATTGTGCCAGTAGCGTTTATTGGCAGGGTATCTATGCGTATCTATCCAGCTGATAATATGTAATAATGTTTAGAAAAAGTATTGAATAGTCCAGTCAATCTAGACCAAAAAATGAGAGTGAAGGTACATAAAATCCCAACAAGCTGAAAATCAGTAAAATTGTTCAAAACATAGGTATAAATTAAATTTTAAAGTTCCCAATCATTTCCGTGTATGGAAAAAAAATAATCAAGGTCAAAGGTAAAAAAAAAAGAGTGTTTCGCGATTTTCAGCAAAACGGTAAGTTTTATCATAAAAGTACCTACCTTAGACAAAAATTGTAGATCATAAAAATATCTATAAAAAATGTGTCAATACTTTTTTTCCTACGAACCACCGTTTCTAAATACGTTCATAAATTCATAAATACGTTCAATATGTACGTCAACATTTTGGTTCCAGAGTTACTGTCGTATTTGATGGCTATGATGATTGCACGAGAAATATCAAAGCTGCAGAACAACGTCGTCGAACTTTAGCAACATCTTCATCTTCCGATATTTTATTTGATGAACTTATGACAGTTCCAACCACAAGTCTCGGTTTATTTCAATGTTGAAAGAAAAGTTTAAAACAAGCTAATAAGCTGATGCTGAGCATCAGCTGATGTATTGATTATTGAAACAGCAATAGAGCAATTTAATTTGACAAATATACATAGTCAGGTCATAATTTCTGTCACACAATAAAAACTTTTGAATTTAGAATGCTGGCCACAAAAAAGTTTATTGAATTCGAATTTCGATTTTTTCATGAAAATAAAAATGTGTGCTTTTTAGAATTTTCCTCATCTTTGAATATGGAGTGGACACTTAAAGAAGACCGTGTCGCGGTTATTGCGTTGCATCGTTGCGGTTACGCGCCAATTCAGATTTTCGACTTACTGAAAAAATTGAATATAACCAAAAGATTCGTTTATCGTACCATAAAACGACACAATAAAGACTCTAGTGTAGATGACAGGTCAAGAAGTGGTCGCCCTTGCTCTGTTAGAACTCCAGCAGTGATAAAAGCTGTGAAGGCGCGAATTCAAAGAAATCCCATACGTAAGTAGAAACTGTTGGCCCTTCAGATGGGGTTAAGCAGGACCACGGTGAAAAGGGTGTTAAATGAAGACTTAGGGCTTAGGGCATATCGAAGAAAAACAGGACATCGTTTGGACGCTCGTTTAATGGACCTGAGACTGAAGAGATGCCGCGCTTTGTTGAAGCGGTACGCGGGAAAAAAGTATCGGGAAATTCTTTTTTCAGATGAAAAAATTTTCACCGTGGAATAGAGCTACAACAAACAAAATGATAAGGTGTACGCACACAGCAGTGAAGAAGCGAGCAACCGTATTCTGCGTGTCCAACGAGGTCATTTTCCATCCTCGCTCATGGTTTGGTTGGGAGTCTCTTATTGGGGCTTAACTGAGGTTCATTTTTGTGAGAAAGGCGTAAAAACGAATGCAGTTGTGTATCAAAATACAGTCCTCAAGAACCTTGTGGAACCTGTTTCTCATACCATGTTTAATAACAGGCACTGGGTATTCCAACAAGATTCTGCGCCGGCTCATAGAGCGAAAAGCACACAAGACTGCCTGGCGGCGCGTGAAATCGACTTCATCCGGCACAAAGACTGGCCCTCCTCCAGTCCAGATTTGAGTCCGTTAGATTACAAGATATGGCAACACTTGGAGGAAAAGGCCTGCTCAAAGCCTCATCCTGATTTAGAGCAACTCAAGGCATCCTTGATTAAGGCAGCCGCCTATATTGACATGGACCTCGTTCGTGCTGCGAAGACGACTGGCCGCGCAGATTGAAGGCCTGTATTCAAAATCGCGGGGGTTATTTTGAATAAACTTTATTACCATATGAATCTATATTTTATTAAGTTCATTTTGCTATATAAATGGTTACATAAATAATAAACATGTCTAAATTAATTCATATTACACATGTAATTATGGATTTAGAAAATTATTTTGCTAATGATTTCCGCTTGTTAATATACCGGCCTAGATACCTTCACCACACTACCCGCACTAACACTGATTTGAGGAAGTACCTGCACCACTCTAACACTGATTGAGCAAGCACTATTTCATGCAGGAAACCGCCCGCCCTCCCTCAAAAATGCATGCAGTACAGTTAATGCAATTATTAGTACCCAACACCAATACATTAATCCCCTTCCTCTGTGTAGTATCCAATGCCCAACGGTTGTCTGGAAGAAATCGCTGTTGGCGATAAGACCGCCGAAGTTGTACAACCTTTTGTTTTAAATTTTACTGTAATTTTTATTTTTATTTCTGGTGTGCAATAAATAGTACTCTATCTATCTATACAATAAAAACCTCGACGCGTTTCGCCACTTCACGTGGCATCCTCAGGAGATGTTGTCGCCTTCGCTGCGCTCCGACGAGAGCTCGCTGTCGAAAAAAGCAGTTTTCAAAAGGTTTGCAAAACATGATTTATTATAGTTCAATGTGCTGAAGTTTTTAAAAAGAGTAATTCAACTCAACAAGAAGTTATCACCAACGGCATCCGCTTCCTTCTTTCTATGTACGGAGCTGCTAAAAAAACTACCTGTTTAGATAAGCATCGATATGCATGTTTCGTTAAAAATACTAAAAATAAAAAACAAGTTCAATTAGCTGGTCTTACTCAAACCTCAGTTGCTGCTCATCAACATCTTTTTCGGGTATATTACCAAGTTCAAGTGTGGCTTGGTTATCAGCTAGACCTTACAGACTGGGGTTGGAAGTTGGTCAACAATATATTGGAGCCAGTTCAAACTTTACTCCCACCAGTGCCGGCAAAACTGGTGAACACAATTTTTGACGACGTTGTTCTGCAGCTTTGATATTTCTCATGCAATCATCATAGCCATCAAATACGACAGTAACTCTGGAATCAAAATGTCGACGTACATATTGAACGTATTTATGAATTTATGAACGTATTTAGAAACGGTAGCTCGTAGGAAAAAAGTATTGATACATTTTTTATAGATAATTTCATCATCATCATCATCATCATATCAGCCGAACGACGCCCACTGCTGGGCATAGGCCTCCCCCAAGGATAATTTTATGATTTAAAATTTTTGTCTAAGGTAGGTACTTTTATGATAAAACTTACCGTTTTGCTGAAAATTGCGAAAAACTCATTTTTTTACCTTTGACCTTGAATTTTTTTTCCATACACGGGAATGATGGGGAACTTTAAATATTATTTATTATTATGTTTTGAACTATTTTACCGATTTTCAGCTTGTTGGGATGTTATTGCACCTTCGAATGTCTAAATTGACCGGACTATGAAGCTGTAAGTAGTTAAGTAAAATAAAACTATAAGGTTTTATTTTCTTACTGATTGGCTAAAGAACCCTAAACGCCTCTGCACGCTGGGGTTAACAAGGTCAGTTTATTGTTGCGAGGTGTCGATGATGAAGGCCCGAGAGGTGGTCACCGCTTGCCTGTCAAGATAAAAATCAGCCGGGCCCTTGATAACGTGGTAACGAGACTAACGTTCGCAGTACAATCGACGACGAAACACTTTTAATACAGGATGAAATTTTAACCACTTTCCAAAATTTTTATATGCGGTCAGTATTGTATTTGGAGCCTATTTATGAAGTGAAAAATGTAAATTAAGTTGCCAACGGAAAATATTTTTCGCGATATAGTTTTCAATTTTTACGGTCCCAGACCTGTTGGTATAAAGGGAAACACAAAAACTTATGAATAGTATTGTAATAACTAAATGAGATGCACATCGCGTAAAAACATTTTTATTTTTTATTTTTTTTTAAAGGACCTATGCTGTGGCAGGAGGCCGTTACAGCTTCACCGGGCGGGTTTTAGGCGAGTGCGGAAGGCACTCAGCCCAAAAGCGGCCTGCTAGCGGGTACCTCGAGCGCGAGGCAAGTCCTAGGCTTCGCGTAGCGAAGCCTACTGCTCGCCCGCCCACGGGCCCCGTACTAGCGGCGCGATCGGACCGTGTCGGGTGCTGAAGGCACCCGGCCAAGAGGTCAACCCGACTAGTGGTTGCATCGCGTAGCTCGGCGCTGCAACACAGACTGGTCTGTGCGTACAGGCCGATCTACGCGAGCCCCGTTCTAGTGGGCCCGATCGAGGGGGGCAGACTAGGCCTCAAGGGCGCCTCTGTAGGCTCGGACCTCGGCTTGGGCCGTCGTCCGAAGGGCGGACTGGAAGCGTAAAAACAGTGCTACTAGGATGCATTATCAATTTTTTTTTATTTTTGGCGGTCATTTTCAAAGTGCTTTATTTTCACATTTTTCTACTGGGCTATACCAAAAGAAAAAATACGTCATTTGTTTTTTGCCTCGTAGGTTGCTATATTAAAATTTGGAAAGTGGTTAAAATTTCACCCTGTATAACCTATTTGTACTTTTTGTACAGACAACGGCAGGTCAACCAACCAAAAAAGTTAAAGGTCATTAAATTGATTTTCAACTTTAAGTCCAACAAGTAGGGATCAATATCATTTGAGTAAAATTTGATGTTTTGTGGTAGCTTGACCGTCAAGCCTTGACGTGCTGTTGTATTTGTAACGTAAATACAATGGCTTTTCTCCAAACAATTTTGAAGTAAAACCTTTGTACAGACTACAGACGTTATTTTGAGATCGTCTGTAGGTAAGACCTTTACCTATATTGATAGAATAGGTATAGATTTTGACCATAAGATGAGATAATTATTGGGTTTATCAATTCAAGCTTTTGATTTTGACATACAAAGATAAACTAGTTTAAAGTGTAATAAATCCGTTTTTATTCAGACTCAATCATGCAGTTACATTTCTGAATTTCAGCTTGAAATAAAATGGTACGGAACGAGCGAGCGAGTTCTAATCGGGCCTAGTAGATTTTTTTCACTTGGCACAATCTACTCATATGTCTTCATAGAAACAAAGCTTAAAATGTTTACTTCACTAGTATTGTTTTTGCAAATACCTACCGTGTCAACATGTTAAATTCCGTAAGAAAAAAACATTTAAGGTTAACAACGTTTTTAAAGTAGGTTACGTCAATAGAGTTAGGTATACAAAATAAGCCTTTTAATTTTTAAACATACATATTAAAATCTTTAAAAAATCTCACTACATGTTTTATTTCAAATTTATATGTATTTATTATAATGAATGCCAATATTAAACAGTTAGTTTGTGTATTTTAATTACAATAAGTACTTATTGTCTGTTACGCCAAGGATTATGAAGTATTGTTGTATCTGAGATATTATTAAAAAACTAATTAATCAGTTATTAATTTTTTCTGTATAATTATCATATTGTTGGTACGATAGACATGTATTTAGTAGGTCCCTGTAATAACAAAGTAGTGTGAACGCCAATTGTCGGCGTCTGTACCTCCACTTATGGTTGATTATAAACAACTTTTTAAAACTTCGTTGTCCCTCCTTTATCTTTGCAGCGGGTAGGTAGTACTAATTACATGTTATTATTTTTTACAATGTTATTACCTAGTACCTACCTCACGTCAGTACATCCTTATAAACGCGTAAGACACAGTTAACAAAGTGTTGTAACAAGTCGGATAAACAGTGAAATGGATATTAACGAATGTTTTGTTCCGTATGAGAGCATGCAAAGGAGTTTAAGTTCGATTGTTATTGCGGTCAGACTCTACTTAGGTATCGCTAAACAGTGCTCATTATTCATTGCTTTTAATTACAAACCCAACTGACGTCCGTAACCATAATTAACTTACCTATTATTATCCGAATTGAAAAACTTGTTCCATTGTTATTTAGATGTGGTCCGATATACTTAACTTTATTGATCCCTTTCTATTGGATAAGTGATTTTTTATTGTTTAATTACTATGTTCGAAACATTGAATATGGTGATAAAACGCTTCAGTTTATTGCGGTTGTTAAAACAAAAGGCAAACATAAATAATGTCTATACAGGGTATTATTCTGTTTGTCTGTCAGGTTGAGTGGGTACGTTATTTATACAGGTTGGAACAGTCGAACTGGAGACTGCCTTGTTGAGGTTGCTACAGTTTTGCTCGTCGTCAGTTTGTTTTATTGCATACAATAGCACAGAAAAACTTTCTATATTTTACCATGCTAATTATTTTAGGTACTAAATATTTTCTCAAATTAGTAGCTTGCCAATCTACAGTAAGGCGATAGAAAGGTACTTCCCATACATACGAAGATATAATTAGATACATTTTGTAGCTGTTATGATTGTGACAAAAATGATTAAATGATTATGAGGTCAATCTAAGGTTTACCAGATATTATTTTAATGTTAAAACTTTTGCAAGTCATCACATGATTCTGTGTGTAATCCTTTTGCTTTGCAGGCTATTATACAAAATACTTACAATACAGTTACATTTGTTTTAAATGACTATATTTTATAACTGGCTAGTTCTTAGTCGTCGTGACTGTGTAGGTAGGTACGTGTAGAGTTTTGAATCGTAAAATTGAGTCTGTTATTTAAATTGGACTTCCTAAACTATATTTTCAACTAAGCTACCGTACCATTATTTAACATAAACTTTTTTTGTAGACCCAACATAAAAATAAAAAATTAAATAATAAGTAACCACACAGCTGTATGTAACCTTCGTTTAAAAGAGTAGATGAAGACGAACAGCAATGTCTTTTCTTTATCGTTGGCCATACTGCAATCGCGAAACCCAATAAGTCATATCAATTAACTACTCTAAGTTCTAATTAACTAACTATTTCGTTGAAACCGCTTGAAGATTAAATAAATATCTTGTTGTAGCAAAGGGGCACTAAAAATCATTAATACTTATTATAACATTCAAAAGTAATAACTATTATTTAAAAAATGATATCGGCAGTACGGGAGCCAATCGAAATAAAGGCGGTACGTTTCATTACTGTGTGCCCGAGGGGCAAAGCGGTCAGAGACAATCCTTAACTCAAGGTCTGGCGACTCGGGGGAGTTCTTATTTGAAAATATTTTCCTAACTAATTAAAAGCGTTGAAATAAGAAGATAAAAACTGGCTTCGTTATCGAAGGCATCGACCCGCTTTTGTGTTGCGGCCACCAGCGCGGTGATGCGCGCGCGCCTCTGTGGCGCTTACTTGCAGTCAGTAATTAACTAAAACCGAGCGAATCTCCTTTAGCTCGCATCACATCCGATCCCACAGAGTGGATAACTTGCAGAGGCAGCCTGTGCCGATGCTTTTGCCAGAGTTGTTCATTTACTAATAAAGTATTTATTTGCCTCTATCTAAGCAAAGATCGCAATTGTTCTGAATCTCTTTACAAGATTAACACGACTAATTTAGTATGACCACTTGTTTTGTTAAAAGGAACTTAATCACTGAATTGAAAATTATAAAATGCAGTAAAGAAAACTTAATCAAATGGTTACCCAGATCAATATAAACCACAAATAATGACTTTTGCTCTTTTCGGATATAATATGAACTTTTTAAACCCTGTACCTACGTGGTTTTTGTAAGATCATTTATAGGTATGTGAGGTAAATTTAGTTCATTAATTTTTCGTCACCATGGAGAAGATACCATCTACTATTCATTTGCATAAACCTCTTTTGTATCGAATAATATGCAACTAATGCAACAATTTTAATACTCGTACTTATTTTATATGAATCTTATTATAATATCAGTAGGTATACTTTGGAAATTATGTCCCATACCGGGCGAGGCGCTTTACGTGGGTAACACTGAAAATGTTTAGAATTGGCCAGTTAGAAACATTGCTAATGAAAAATTTTTTGAATTTCAATTTTAGAACTCTTTGGTAACCTAATGTAGTATATTGCAATCATTTGTCATTTGTTTTTGTGAATTGGCGGCAAATCTAAAACTCTTGTTATACGTGAAACGGAACCTAACGCGAGAAAATTTTCGGTCAATGATTTATTATGACTTTCGTTGTGGGCTTACTCAACAACAAAGCATAGGTTGCGATTAGCATTTCTTTATGAAGCCCCATCTCGTGCTACTATTTAAAATTGGTTTAACGAGTTTAAGCGTGGACGTAGCAATCTCAATGATGATCCGCGTGAGGGACGTCCTTTAACAGCGACTACTGAAGATAACATCAGTGCTGTGCGACGCATGATAGAGGAAGATAAGAGAGTGACCTATCAGCAGATACGGGCAAGCCTAGGCATTGGTATGAGTCAAGTTCAAAAAAATATTACACGAACATTTCAGGAAGTTTTGTACCAGATGGATTCCCCATACCAGAAATACCTTCGCATGGACTGGTGTCGCCAAATGTTAGATAAGTTTAACGGCGGTGACTCTAACGCTGTATTTGATATCGTCACAAAAGATGAAAGCTGGATATATTGCTATGAACCTGAAACCAAAAGACAATCAGCAAAGTTTATTTTCGAGGATTGGCCAACTAAGGTAAAGAAAGGAAGAAGTCAAGGAAAAAAGATGATTGCCTCATTCTTTGGTCGGAAAGTTGTGCGATCTCATTTCGCTACAGTTGTGCTAGAAGATGGAAGGACAGTTACTGCCGACTGGTATGTCAGTCGCTGTTTAACTGTTGTCTTGGAAAAAATTCAACAGCAGCGTCCTCGAAGCAGGATCTTCCTTCACCACGACAATGCATCAGCGCACACCGCAAAACGGACTGTTCAATATTTGACTATGGCAGGTGTCGAGATAATGAGTCATCCGCCATACAGTCTTGACCCGGCGCCCTGTGACTTTCATTTATTCCCAAGAACTAAAGATAAAATTCGAGGTATTCGCTTTACGAGCCCTGAAGATGCGGTGAAAGCGTACGAAAATGCCATAGAAGAGACCCCTAAGGAAGAATGGGCCCACTGCTTTTCTCAGTGGTTCCATCGAATGCGCCGATGTGTAGACAGGAACGGGGATTACTTCGAAAAACAATAAAAGTATTGGCAACTTTCTATATTAAGCCGTTTTTCATTTTCTAAACAGTGTTACCTGGGTACTAATTCAGCCACTGATACCTACACTAGGTCACCAGAGTCAATATTTCAAGCATATTGTTAAGAGTGCATAATTCCTATCATTTGATGAAACTACGGTCCGATCGCGCCGCTAGTACGGGGCCCCTGCGCGGGCGAGCCCTAGGCTTCGCTATGCGAAGCCTAGGACCTGCCTCGCGCTCGAGGTACCCGCTAGCAGGCCGCTTTTGGGCTGAGTGCATTCCGCACTCGCCTAAAACCCGCCCGGTGAAGCTGTAACGGCCTTATGCCACAGCATAGGTACTTAAAAACATAAATAAAAAAAGATGAAACTACTCTAGTTCATTCTAGGCTCCGAATACAAAATTAAGTACGTAATAGATGATTTCTAAATTAAGGATACTAAATAATACTCGTAGTTTATAACCATTTATACATTTTTAATGCAGTAATAGGAAATTGTATTTAAATTACGACAATGACCTATATAAACACCTATGTATATTTTAATAACTCATTAGTGACAAAGGTTCGATTTAAGAACGAATAATAAATTTACTGAAATGCAAGTTTTTTGAGGATATTCGGTATTTTAATCCGAATTCCTTATTTGATGTCCGGTAATCGCCGAAGGCATCTGAGCTTTTGTTTCATTTTTAGGGTTCTAAAACTCAAAAGGTAAAACGGGAGCCTTATTACTTCTGTCCTGGACCAGTATAAAGTTTTAGGATAATGATTCCGATACATCTTAACATACATAAATATTATTCTTTTATACGAGTTTTTGTCAACTGGCTCTTCCTGAACGTGTTTGGACCGATTTAAAAGTTTATTTTCAATGTGTTCCTAGATAGATTAAAAATAAAATTGAGCCCATTGATAGGTTGCGTTGATATTCCGAGCAGGCCTACGTTTGCAGGGTCTACCAGTAATATGAAAAAAAAAAAGCTTTATGGCGATAGCTTAAGGACAAATTAAATAAAAGAAAACTTTGAGGCATGTACGGATCCCTCGAGTCTAGATAGGTACTAAGTATGTTGCTCATGGCCGATGTATTCAGTATCTTTTTTTTTTTCAGCACTCCTCCATCGTTGCTTTCATGACGAAAATATTTATTATTAATGAAATTAAATCGCTTTTTGTTTGTCTATGAGCTCGAACGTACCTCTTCCTACCGTCAAAAAAACAAGAAATTAGTTAGGTGCCATTTTTAAATTAATTTTTGACTCTCAATTCTCTAACAAGAAAATTACTAATATTAGTGATGCACCGATCTAAAATTGCAAAGCACTTGTCATCGGTTCGATGCGTGAATGTGTTGTCTCTACCAGACCCGCATCACAAGTGCATTCGCTTCTGCCTAGGCATAAAAACAAAACCATCCACCATGTTTATAAAAACTTGAGTAGTTTTTAACGATTATCAATAATCGGGTAACGGTAATAGCTCCCGTACGTATGTATAGTGGGAAAAAAGTCGGTCATTTTTAGGTTTTGTATGTAAAAATAATCTAAATATTCTTAGAGATACTTACCTACGCTATTCCATAAGCAAGAAAGATTTTCCTTTTGAATAATACATTTCTTCCGATACCAATTTGATATACCTATGCAAAAACTGAGAAATCAATTCAACAATCGAATTTTGTATTAGGAAATAGTAGGTAGGTTTGAGGTTTTCGAATGAAACTTTTTTCACACGGTTTCTATGATGTTCTTCTATTAATCCCTCAACGCCCAGGCGGCAGGCGCCTGCCGCGATAACAATTGATTTCAATTGTGTCTGGAATAACTCACGATCGAGGGATTAAAATATGTGAAACATTTGAATATCGACTTTCAATTGTTTTTGTCATTTAACTTAGACAAGAAAGACGGGTACTGCGAAAATTCGAGTGATTTTTGAATACGAGTTCCGACGCGGAAGTAACGCGGCAGAAACAGCCCGCAATATCAATGTTGCGTTGGGAGAGGGATCTGCTAATGAACGCACAGTGCGATTTTGGTTTAAACGCTTTCGTGATGGAAACTTCGACTTGAAGAACGAGCCACGAGGAAGACCGCCCACACAGGTGATTAACGATGAATTAAGAGAGATGGTGGAAGCCGATCCTAGTCAAACTACCCAGGAATTAGCGGCATGGTTTAACGTAACCTTACCCACAATATTGACTCATTTGCGTTAAATCAATAAAATAAAAAAATACGAAAAATGGGTGCCTCATAATTTGACTGATGTGCAGAAAGAAACGCGTGTTGAAACTTGTGTTGCCTTGTTGAATCGGTACAGAAATGAAGAATAATATCAAAATATATATCCGTGTTTGACATTTTCATGTACGAGTATGTTAGTATAACGTATAATGTAGGAACTTGTGTTGCGTGTCTTACCAAAATAGATAGATCAAGCCATATTGTTCTGTCAGTATGCGCTTACAATAGTATCAATATTATCGAAATATTTAGATTACGATTGGTGTCACAATATTTATTACGTATATCTTCTTCCTGCGGCATTGTCGCCTGGGCAATAGAAGCAGAAGTTATATCTAAAAAACCTTACAAAAATGTATTAAAAAGTCCCAGCTTCTGTCGCAACCTGAAACTAGTAAAAGTCACATCAGAGACCTGGGGTACTTATCGAACATAAACACTAAATTATCCTTATAAAAGGATATTCATATGAAAAAAGACTCAGATGCGATACTACCTTTGTGTTTTCAATGACCCTTCGTTTTTGAGGCTTTCTTTAAAACTGAACAACGGAATCAATAAAAGTTTTTTAATCTATTTTTGCAATTTCGGTCTTTGATATTACGATCACAACAAAATCTATTTATTTGCCTCAACTATATTCTCATGATAGATTTTTTTTGATGTGGCTCTAAAAATTGCAATAAATTACGATGGGAGAATTCAATCCGTAAGTTAATTTCAGCAGATTGAATTTTGAAACAATAACTTCGAGGAACTAAATTACAGCAAATCTAAAAGACCAACACTCTACACAATAATTTTTACCATATTAATTTTAAATTACACGTGTAATGGCTTAAAATATTATCACGTCCCAGGTTTTAACTACTTGGATCAAAACTTATATTCAGTTGTCCGAAGATAATAATTATAGCTGTTAACGTGATAAAGATAGAACGGTCATCAACTATCGAAATAGTTTAAATCTCGTCGACAATAATACCTTTCCAATAAAACATGCTCGTGAGCTTCGTACAATAAAGAAAATCCCATAACCCGACAGACCAGTTTAAAAAAAAAAATCTTTTTTATCTCTAGCGTCGATGGCCGATTTTATCGTGATATAAATCCAGATAATTAAGTGGTGTGACAAAAAAATGGAGGCCCAATATGTTTTCGGTCCGTCGACTCTTATAATACTAGATGGTAATGAATGAACAAAGATAAGGCAAGAGAAGGCTGGGTTCAGAGCACAGGGGACAGGTTATCCCTTTATGAATGAACATTTCAAGGGACTTGCGTGTGTAGGTGTCTGTGTCCATTTTAACTTGTTTTAGGCGTAAGCTACGTGTGTGTGACAGCGGTCTTATAGAATCGCTTTTGAATGTTAGTGCCTTTTAAAAATCGATTCCGTATCCTTTTACATAATAAAATATGTTGATTTGTAAGCTTTTAATTTGTGATATGATTGTGGATTTTATTGGTCGCGATGTTCTCATTAAAATCGACTTGAACAGATAACAATAAGTAGTTGTTACTGATAAGTCGTGAATTGGGACATTTATGAGACTTGAGAGGACTTTATGTTAAATGTAAACACCATACTTGAATAGATTACAGTATATTGTAGCATTGTCACTAAGATACATTAAATACATGTCATTTGTGCATATCCGTGCCCGTCCCGACCAGGCCGTTTGAATAGTTTTTAATTATTTTTTTATCAAAATGGAAGACTCGTATTTAAATAGTGGACATCATCTCAGCATCACGACGCCCAATGCTGGGCACAGGCTCCCAAAAAGCATTCCTACGATCAGTCCCATCTCGTGAATGCCGTTCGCGTTCATCGGCTTCCTGTAACCTTTACACGATCGTCGGTCCACCTGGTACTTTATATTTATAGATTATAATAAATAGCCAGGATTATCGCCATTATTGACTAACCCTCAGTATCGCTAAGTTAAAATGACGAATTTTCATTCATATTCAATAGTGCCTACATCAGAATTGTAGTAAATTCAATTAAAAATGAGTGTTTAACTAATAAATCGTAATTAAAAATCAATTACTACAGGCATGCACTAAAATGGATGCTCATTTGGTATCTTGAACAATGTAGTAAAGAGCCGCTCATTAGCACGATTCCGCGATGTTAAAACTAGGACTTTATATTTAATGGGCCGTTGGGGCTTAAATAATTACATTTAATAAACAAAATGCAGTCGGCAGGTAAACAAGGCAGATAATAAACAATACGCAGGTCTGTACGTGTTTAGCGAAATATTGCTCTTAATTCGTACTATTACTTATTCGTTCTCAGTAATAAGTGCAATGTAGGCTGTCTGTGCAAGCCAAAAATGATTCATTATTTACTTGTTTGAGAGTGAGCAATATTATAATATTCTTTAATGGGATTCCTTTACTATTAATCAAAGTGAAAAGTCACAATGGCTTCGTGTCATCGATCACATCAATATCGACTCAACGGAAGATTGTGACGGTCATGTCGTTGTAGCCATATGATTGAATTAGGCGTACCTACATGTGAATCGGTTAACTGTTTTTTGACACCCAGCATTCTAAAAAATACAAGGAAAGTCGTTAAATTAAAAAAATGAATGCGCCATTAGCATGACTTAAAAACCCGATTCAAAAGAAGAAATTGGTAAAAAGATTACAAAAGCTTTTTTCTAATTTATTGTTGTAAGCGCCGCAAAATAAAGATGACTCTAGCACATCATCAAGATCAAGTAGGTATATTATGTTTATATTTGCAAAAAGTGGAATCTGCTTTTATTTAGGTAAATTAAAATAACAGATTAAAAGCAATCAAGGTAGGTTGGTACAAACTGTAATAATTTAATCAATTAATGATTTAAAACTGACTGTGCCATAAAACCCTAAATCTCATTTTATTGGTCTTAAAATAAAATCTCACGCTCGAGATTACGAATTGAAATCTCCTGGCAAAGGATAGCAAATTGACCAAAAGACAGATCCAACTAGGTCACTCCATACTCGTAAGCCACAAAACAAAAAGCGGTCGTTATGAAGCAAGATCAACGACTCACTCGTGACCAAAGCGAACAGAGTAACGGTCGCAGTCAGGTCGCAACACTGAGTGACCATTGCGTGACACATAGCATTGCATGCCCAGTAACTAATAAGGGAGTTAGGAGGTACGTTGGAACGTTAGTGTTATTTTTCAACTTTCTTTAAAGTAAAATCGAAAACAATGAACAGATATAGTGACCAGTAACGCATTGCAAATTCTTAAATTATTTTTGCCTACTAAAAGTCGATTTTTGTAGACAATTGATATTAAAGTAATCTAAGTCTAATCATTGTCATTTTTACTCTTAACACAGTTTTTATGTGTATATATTTTGAACAGTTTTTTTATTATACATTATTAAACCTTTTCCAAACCATTACAAACATAACCCAAAAAAATAATAACCTAACCAAATCGTTGCAATCATTTTGAAATGATGCGCGTGTACATACATTTCGGTAGATAAATGTAGAGAAAACATTATTGCAATAGGATACGATGTACGAGTATCAACAATGATTATATTGTTGATACTCGTACAAAAAAATATTATTGTAACAAAACTGTAAAAATCCAATACCTAAATACACTAAGGTTTTCAAGTTCGCTTCTAAAAGAGCCCCTAAGATAAAGGTTGATTTTCTTAACATAGACACGTCGACAACAATAGGGGTTAAAATGCATACATTTCCGACGGTTTTTTTGATGTACACTTCAGCGCCAGAGAGTGCTGATGTCGCGACGTGTTAATAGTGTGCTCACTGATTTTATAATTAGTTTCTTTCATCTAGCGGCGCCTATTTTAACATGGCGGGCGAACTAAATTTTTGTAACTTATTGTAAGTTTGACGCTTTTTTATGTAAATACTCATCAATGGCTTCGAACCATTCATCTGAAATGATGGTTTTGCAACTGCATAAACGTTAAATGTAATACCATATTATTTTACTTATAATCAGTAATGAGCATTTAAGTTTTATTTTAGGCCCTTCAAGTAGTTTTTTCGGATACACTGAGTACTGTAATATTATTTGCTCAACAAAAGTTACTCGTAACGTTAAGTAGGTACGGTCAGCCAACACCAAGTTAAAGACTCACAGTCAAATATTTCTCAAAGCAAAGGAACATAATAATCTAAAGTGACCTGACTGAAGCAACCGATGTCAAAGTGCAAGTCTTGCAGTTGATAGAAAATTAATTGAAGATAGGCGGTCTATGTTTGCCATTGACCGATAAGGATCTAAAAATAGCCCAAAATGCTCATTACGATTTTAAAAGATGATGTGATTAAATAATGAAGGCTTATTCTAAATATACGAGTAATTAGCCAGTTTAAATCAGTCAAGTCTTTTTTTGTCGTAAAAATTTGTTTTTGTAAACCAAATTTTTATTTTAACTATTCACTTTGTCAACTATTGTCACGTTTATTTTTTTCATTGCGCTCAATAAAGGAGGTAAATTTCTTAAGAGTTAATTTTAATTCACCTCTAATTTTATTTAGACGAGATTCTAACATTTTATTTTAGAATTGGAAAGTCTGAAATAAAGGTAAAATAAATTTGGAAGTAGCTATTTCCCAATCATACTAACGACAAGTTTCAGTAAATAATTTAATTTTTACTATCTCTAGCTATTTATCTTCTATTTTAAATTATACTTAGATGATAGCTGGCAATATTTCCACAAAACTCGAGATCCACACGGCGTGACACAGCCTCGGCTTCTTAATATTATAATCTTATTCTAAACATAGAATACATTAAGTAACAGTCAACCCAAGTTGTTACCCGCCAGTTGTTTAAGTCTCGGGATCTTATGGTAACTTACCGACCGAGTAACATACTTCTTGGTTTTGCTGTTTTTGTTAAAACTTCATTATATTAATACAGGTAGGGATTGACATTAATTTAATATAACCTAAGTTTTAAAAGGTTATTATGTAGAATGTTCATTAGAAATAATATGTCAATACTTATACTTACAGGTTGTGTTTTGATTGATAATAGTATTTTTTACCGTAGCACTAATGGTGAAAAAGAAATAGCTGAGTCAATCAAAGTGTAAGGAAAGGCTAAGGACTTTTTCTCGATTACAAAAGCTGCAGGCTTACTCTTGACAAGTTCGAGTTACGATCAAAATCGAATCGACGTCGAGAATCAGTGATTTGGTACTCTGAAAAGTGAACCTAAACCTTTGAGTCGATGGTGATTAAGTTATCAACCGAAAATGTTTAACGGATCGCCATTTTAGATCGATCTTGACTTGATTTTGATTTCGATTCGATTGAGTTTGTTCAGATTTTGGCTAGGTCGAATCGAGATCGAACTTAAATCAAATTCAAGAGTAAGGGGGCTGTTTACACACTAGGTGTTTACATAAGCCCGTACGAATTTGTATTCAGGCCATCGTTATAAGTAAAACTCTGTATAAAGGGTTTTCTGTTAACAGTACTACAAGTCGAATCCAGTCAATGTTAACATAGGTAATGCTAGACAGTTTTCAGTTTGATCTACTTACTGTGTAGCTCTTTTCATTTAGTCCAAGTCATGGTTCATCAATCATGGTTTCATATTGCGTGGATTTTGGTTATCAATTCTATCCTAGCCAAAAAAATTAACTTGAATTGGGTAGCCCAAATGCTTAAAAACTTGATTATATAGTTAACCATTTTAATACTAAGACAAAACGCTGTTCTAATGATTTACAATTAGTACCAATGAAGACCTTTAAGTATAAATACTTAATGTTTAGTAAAGTTTATGGGCGGATGCGAACCATTTTATTAGAGAATTGACAATTTACTTGGTATCACAAAAGTTACGATTCTGAATTTCAAGAATTAATTACATGTAATTGATATCGAATGAACTCGTCGTTAAGCTAATAGTTATTAAAGGTTTTTGCGGTACTTGAATACTTTGAAAATTTTAAATTCATTAAATTAAATTTATATTAGAATAGAATATATATACAAGGTGTTTGAATTGGAAGTCTCTGTAAATAAGTGACAAAATAGAAAATTATTACTAACCATTCTTATTTTGCTATCGTTGATTTACCTGTTTAGATTTATCCATTTATAACTCCGTTTATTCATCTGAAAAAGATTTAAGATGGTTAAACAGATATTCATAACAATTACTAAGTAATTTCAAGAGCAGATAACTAAAACTTCGTGTTTACCATTCCAATATTTTGCATGGAAAGATACAAATACGAGTATGACTATTTGTAAAGCGATTTTGATTAGGATCTTTCTGAAGTCTGAATTCTGAAGTCAAGCAGGTCAAATATGAACAAACATAGTAGTAAATAATACGAACAGTAAACACGAACTTAATTTACATGTACCTACTGTATTTATATTTGACAGGCTTACCTAGAAACTAATTTTGTCTCTGCGCCCTCTATTCTCTTACACCTGAGATGAACCTATGTAAACATGACCCATATTAGTTCCAAAGTTACGTTTGTTTACCATCCAAACCCTACATGAAGGTAGGTTAACTTCACAGTAAACAAATACAAGTCCTTAATATAGCTGTCTGTGACAGACATAAGATCAAACGCAGTTTCATACTGTATGAACGTGACAGTTGAAATGAAATAAAACGCATTGGAATTTCGAAACAATTCGATGTAGGTAGTCTACCTACCTTGGTACAAAACAAGATTAACATAGATTTTTCATGGTGACAAAGAAAGTGTAATTTCACCATACTCAGGAGTATAAATGGTGATATTTGAAAACGTCCTCATATTATTAGAGTTCCTTGAGATCACTGATCTTGATCTACTAACAAAAGCAATAGGAATCGCGCCAAATTCTACTTAACTTAGTATCTTTGCTTGGTAAGGCAAGCAAAGATACTAAGTATAGATACTATTTAAAAGTACGAGTGCATGCCTATAATATGCATAGTTTAGCAGCTGCTAGTTTTGTTGTAAGAACAGCATAATAATAAAAAATATTTTAAAGTATTTTTAACATTAAGTAAAATTAAATATTTTTTCATTAAATACACATAATGTATTTGACAGCAAAATACAGAGCAATGCTAAGAAAAGGAATTAAAAAAATAGGAATACTTATAAGAATGTTCAAGAAATCTATTGGTCCACAATACCAATGTGATAGTAGATAAAATTTGTAGGTGATTAAAACCAATATTCTTTATCCAGATCTTTGTAACAGTTGGGTATTAAAATAGCCAAGAATTACCTACTGATTGTACACTATTGTAATCCAACATCATCATAAACTCTAATTGCTATTCTGGAATTGGAAGTTTAGACAGAAAGGCTTTATATTGGCGACCAAGCAAACGGCTGGTAGTAGGTAGGCTATGCCAGGCCTTTAACGTCGTTTGACTGATATGACGATTCAGGAAAACGCACTGCAGTTAAGAAAATATGCTTTGAATTAGAAATAGAGCCACACGATTCACATAATTAAAGATAGGTAGAGGAACATGTGAATAACATCAACTTATACCAAAGTATTAAGCAATGTAACTTTGTTGTCGTTGAAGCGCTCATAGCCCAATGCTTGAAGCGCTCATAGCCCAATGCTTCTTCGTGATCAGTTTCTGTCACGAATGTTAAGCAACAATGGGAGCGGTCACTAATTGGATGGGTGACCGTTTGTGGCATCATACCTTGAGCGCTTCCGTGCTTCGGACGGAGGGCACGTTAAGCCGTCGGTCCCGGCTGTTATTATTAGATAACAGTCGTTAAGCCCTGTTGGAGGCCTTCGGGCGGCTTGAGAAACGTCCAACGGCGGGGTGATGTTGCCACAGCGTCGCCCTCGCCGTCCACCAACCCGCACTAGGCCAGCGTGGTGGTACTAAGGCCTTAAGCCCTTTCCTTAAAAAGGAGGGAGACCCGTGCTCAACGGTGAGCGAAAATGGGTTGTTACTTAAACCGCTATTTCTCATTTAGCTGTATTATTGTTGACTTTATTTCCTTAAATAATCAGTAGTCTTAAATAATCAATAGCCAGTAACTTTCAAAATAACGCCACCCTAGCCTAAGAAAAAAACTTTTTTTTTTAAATTGACTCTTTCTGTTTAGGCAAAGCACCCTTAAAGTTGTGTTATGTAAATCTTAACTTATATAAAGAGTCTTTGTTAGAGAAACTAGATACTATAGCACATTTTACACATATTATATTATTGACATGTCTAGTGGCCTAAGTTTTGTAAATACGAAAAAAACTACCATTTCATAAAATACTCGTAATAGAGTTCCCGTTTCTGTAGGTACTTTATCTACTTGAACTGTTAGAAGAGTTCTACCTAGAGTTTTAAGTAATTGTTATGGAATTTCTACTTGTACGCATTTTATTTTACGTTCTCGCATCTGCCTACCCGCATGGAGGAATGCCGATTCCTGCTGTGAGAAAAAAAGTTACGTATTTCGTGTTTACTCTACAGGCTTTTAATTTAATTTAGTAAGTTATGGAACTCCTGTTTTCAATGACCAATCTAATGTCCCAATATATCGTTATTTGTATTGTAATTTAATTTAAAGTATATATTACGCGAAGTAAGCATAATACATGAATATTTCTGCGCCTAAAGCATTGGCAGAATATGCTGAACTTGTGCATAACTCTAAGATCTTTTGTTACCGTGTTTTTGTGAAACAAACCTATTAATTTATTTTAAGTAATATTAATTAAGTTTAAATAAAAAACCTAAGAAGGTACTTCTTAGTGAAAGTAGTAAATAAGTTTTAGAAGATTAATTTGGTTAGACAAGATTCTTTTCCCTTGCCGATTTTGATGTAATTGTACCTATAGAAAGATAGTTAGAGTTTTGGGGAAGGACATAATATTTACATCAGAAAGGGGCTGGTAGTATGTATGGGGTATCAATAATTTCTCAACCGAATCAAATGACAGTATGGACATAGTCTGAAATCTTGAAATTTACATGGAAGAGCTTTAATCCGTAAAATAATCCACTAGAGAGGTTAAAAGTTTAGTCTAAGTGTAAATATTTATATTTTCTTAATATGGTATAAGGAGAATATCATATAGTGATTCCCATACAGACAGAGTCGTGGGCAAAACGCTATCTTAGACAAGATTTATTTTTTTCTTCAGTATTGCTATTTCTCAGTAATGTCATTCAATCTTCATTAGAATGTGGATGTCTTTAGTTAACATGTTATACCTCTTCCCGCCAACATTAAACTGAATCGAGGGTTTTTAAGGATTCCCGGGAAATTCCATCTTTTTTCCTTTGTCTTACTTACAATGTATAAAAACACATGCACACTGAAACTATACTGACTAGTATGCTTTATTAGGACTAGATAAACTTATTATACCTACGCTCGCTGCTATAAGTACAGCAGTAGGTACTGCCTTAAGTATAATACGTTGTAAACGGTATTAGCAAGGGATCGATCATATAATAACGCCGTACATTGGTACAGACGAGGAACACGATACAATCAACGTCACATGCAGATTTTCCCATAGGATCATGTGACATGTAAATGCATTCCAAGGGAGACTGTCTCAGAAAGCTCTTAGCGTTTGAGGAACTAGCGTGTAGGTATTTCGACATCCATCCCTAGTCTATTTAGTTGCACAGAACATTTCACTGTGAAATTCGAACGTTCATTTCGTTTTGGGAGACATATTTCAAAATTCGAATCAGGTTCAATTACAAGACAGCCAAACAAAGCAACGAAAATTACTTTTTAACCGTGACCCGTTTTCGGCCAGTACCAATGAAATTACATTGTTTCAAATGTTCAACAACGCGCATAAAAATCCTCCTTAAAACAATTAAAAAAGGGTCCGACTCGCTTAAACTATTCGAGCTAAGTACTAGTTGACGGAATATTATAATATATTCCGCTACATTTCCTTTACGAGATTCGTCCCCTCCTTAAAACAAAGTTGCGTGCGTATCGAACACCGTTAGTGGTGTTAATTAAAAAAAATAGCATTTTCTAACGCGATAAAGCAAAGAGAACGCCTGTAAACATATTCTACACGTGTAAACAGATATTGAGTACAAGTGGCGGATAAGACATTTCCGCCAATATCCGGCACTCGATGGCCGATTTTTTTACCCCCATCGGAGCCCTATTGAGAATTGCGGGGACAGATGCCTTTTGCGTTTTTGTGCACTCAGACGCATTAGTTTTATATGGTCACTAGTTTCTCAGCAGGGAACCGGCTCTAGATTAAGACTGATGTATTTTTCATTCAGAAGCATACGGGTATAAGATAAATCAGCAATCTATGCACTAAAATTAGGTGTTTAGATCATGTTTCCTACTATAAATGATCAAAATAATTTAGAAAAAAAGATTATTTTTAAAGTGGTTTCTGCTATAGTTACTACAGCAGAAACCAAACTAAAATGAAAAGAAATGTTAACAGCATACTTACATAATGTTCATAATATCATGTCCGACTAATTAACATCATGAAATATTACTTTTACTATGAATTGTTTTACAAAAGCTTGTACAATGTGTATGGGATTATCAATTGCAATGAAGTTGTCGTGCTGACAACCGAAATCAGTGTTTAAAGTTAAGATTTTAACAATCTTAAAAATAATAAATTACGCAGCATAAAAATAATTATACCTCGTCACAGTGTGTGAAAAGTTTCTCGAAGAATATTTTTATTCGCCACACTCAAGAGGGCTTGCGTTCGCAGTTTTTCCAATAGAGAAGAGAAGTCGCTACTGCCCGTCTTCTTCTGGCAGTATCCTTTTTTCAACATATTTTTTACTTATGGCCAGCACACAGCTCAAAATTTATAATATGTAATTTTATTAAATCTGACTAGCCTTAAGTTAAAAGTGACTCATAGAATGTGTATTTTGTAGTGTTTTCTTTGACGTCGTTACCATAACATGATAAGAAATATTTGACTACTTATTTATTTCAATAAACGTAACATAAATAAAATACTTAAATTATTTTGAAGGTTTATTTATAATTAAAGTGCATCTGAACTTTGGTTCTTCTCGTAATTGATAGTTTTGTAGATCACAATTCAATGGCAAACTCAATTTTTTTTTGCTTTTTTAAAACACGGTATTCACCAGGAGCATGTCACAAACGAACGCGAAGTTTTTCAGTGTTTGCGGTTCAAATAAATACAGCATTTAAAAATAATTAACACGATCCCTAACACAAACATAGAAGTTTTATTTCTAACACTGATGTAACCGTCTACCGTCCGGTTAAGTGATAATGATAATAAGCTCTACAATTTTTTTTGTTGAATACTTATGCCAACTTTACTTTTCGACGCCAAAAGAGAACGGGCAACAGTGTCTTCTCTCTAACATTGGCTAAGCTAGGATCTCCAATCCACCTGCCAAACGTGGCGATTATTTCAAAGTCTTCCTTTTTTAGAGGTTAAATACCAGTAATAGACTGATGGAGATGTCAAATAGATGCTTGGTGTTCCCTACTGGAAAAAAAGAGAGCAATAAGTGATATCCACCAAATGAAGTCATATCATAATTTGGTTACTATTTATTTATTATTAATGCCTATTTAGGCATTTAGAATTACATTTTTCTGTACATAGATAACAAAGATTCAACAATACAGATTTTGAAACAAACTTTTTTATTTAAAATCAAACTCATGAAATAACGTCACAAGATATCCCAAAAAATTGTAGACATTAATGTTATATTTGTTTTAATGCATCTCTTTGAGTTTATAACATCCAGTTCAGTACATTTCAGTTCACTATACTTACACTACAATTTGATATCGTGACGAAAATACTTCATAACAATAATTTAAGTTAAAACGCAATCATAACGATGCTAAGATTTCACCCAAATGACAGACCAAAAGTTGTCAATTATGTATTGTATCGCAGGTAATGGACAAAACTCATCAGACCAACAAATATACTACACAATCAGGAATCCGCCAAATCTAACCCCACCGACAGGGTTTATCAACAAAAAGCGTCTGCAAGCACGCACTGAAGATAGTCTGGTCACAACGCAATTCAGCCCGCCTATTCTACGGGCGAATTCAATTAACTGAACATGCCATGAGAGTAATAAATTCTCTAAACAATCAGAATTCGAGCCCTGGTAATATGTCCGTCCGGTTGCATACGCATTGCGGTCGTGGCTGTTTAATCAACGTATAAACACGTTGTAGGCACCTCCCCCGCGGACATGTGTACCCCTATGTGCCTTTTTTGCCACCGTAAAAAGGTTTGTGTCCCCATTGTTTTTGACAAAGATTACTTTTTGTGGGGTAACTTAATTAATGCGAATCGCAAATACGCAGTTACTCGCCATCGGGTGGTATATTTTTGCGAACATTTTGTCATTTTAAATTGACGCTTTTACTCTTAGATTTAAAAAAAGTTATTGTCTGATTGCCATGTTTCAAATCTTGGAATTCCTAGAGATATATTATAACGCCAAGGTTAGTAACCAAATGTAATTTTGTTGTTTCTTAACATGTAAAACGGTGAATTACAAATATAACGAAAAGGACGTAAATAAATCAGAACGCCTAAAACACCTGCATATTTTGTATAACCAAATACATACTCTGCAGTACTTTTCGTAAAACAAAATATTTGGTATTTTGTTCTTCTTATAACTCAGCAACATCATTTTGGAAACTTAAATTATTAAAGTTACCATTTAGCGAATATTCTTGTATATTATTATATAAAATTAAACATAGGTTATATGGAGCCCTTGTTTATGGTTATATTTCTGTTATGACATGTTATAAATCTAACAACAATATCGGATTAGTGGTTGAATGAAATCTGTCATCAAAGTACGAGTATCTTACCAAAAGTAATATTTCTGGACTTAGTTCAGAAATTTTTGATTGAGGCTGCCTACCTATTTGCTTTAAAAGATGGACAACATACAACCAACAGACACTTTGGTTTTTCATTAATTGAAGTACCCATATGCACTACTACAATATGCGGATCGGCTTACAGTAAATGACCTAAGTACAGTAACAATAAATCTTTTTTCCTTAGCAATATGCCAACTTTTATGGATACTGGTTAAAATCTTAAAAAAAGTAAATTTATGTATTTTATTTATTATTGCATCATGAAAAGGCACAAAGCACTCATAGTGCAAGTCAGTGTCTATCTTACAGTTAAATACCTACTAACAGAAGTGTATTGATGGCATTGTGTAAACATAGCCTCATTGTACAGTAAATTACCTTACGCTTGAACATAGAACATGAAACATGTTTTAAACAATGCTTAAGTAACAAGACTTAGCAGTGTAAAACTCGCGGTCTTTAATCTATCTTCCTTGTATAAAACACTAAACAGTAATAAAAATTGAAAAGGCTGTTAAAAGCAGGGTGGCGCCGACTCCGGGCGAAAGCTTCGAGCTTCGGCCCACAAAAACCTTCGGCTAATGTAGCATGTCTGTACAAACGCTACACAGGCCATACATTACACCCCTGAGCCCTTTATCTATCTCCGTACATAGCATCAAATTGTAACAAAAGGATTATTCAAGTAAGCGCATTAAAGCTGCTCTCCTAATTTATATCCGTGACTCGGGCACCAGCACCGGAGCGCCTTTCCTTGTTTTTCTAATAGAACTAATCCAGTTTTAAAATGCTTTCTATGGAAATTCGATTCGTGGATGATGTTAACACGTCGGCGGTGCAGTCAAACGGCCATTGTCTGGGAGGTGCGAGGTCGCGAGTCGCGGCTCAGCCTCCCCGCTCGTCATTATACAGTGCTAACCTACGGAAAAACCTCCTCAGCCGGTAATTGACCTTTATACGAGCCCTAAGACACTGCGACATGCGTATCGCCCCACCGACATCGTTATCTGATCCATCGTAAAAATTAATTACATACACATGTTCATAAATATCTAAACTGTTAGCATTTACTGCTAACGTTCGCTCGGCGGTTCGGTTCACGCGAACGCTTACGCACGTCTACCCGCGCTCGCGTAATTAGTAACGCGGCAAAAACTTAAACATGTCAACCACTACTTTATTTAGTGTTAGTTTTTGTGTAACTTCCTGCCCAGAGAGACGCCTGGGCGCTCGCTTGAATTCCGAAAATGCAAAATTGGCTCAAATTGCTTGTTATTAACGATGACAGATGTCTTGGCGCCAGGCCATCGGTTTCTGATTTTGTGCAACCTTATTTCTTGCGGTTACGGTCGCGTTTGCGGCGTCAGTTCACTGTGCATCTGAAGACGTCTGATCGGATGTGTTGATACCTGAACTATGGATACGCAATTAGTGACACAAAAGTTTTTTTTCCCAAACCGAGGGAAATAAGACGTTGGTTGTGCTATAACAGCGTGGCCTGGGCGTTCACGGTAACAGTAATAAGCCCCTATAAAGCTAAGTATACTACTTATTCGTATTTTTAACAGTCAAATACTTAGAGGTAGGTAATTATTGTCGCTTACAATTATTTGTACATGTTAAGTTTGAGCACAATCAAATTGTGTATAATTATGCTACAAGTGTACCTTTTTTTTGTTTTACGTGGATGGGGTGTAACCTAACATGTTTTTAAATGTTTATTTCGGTACTTTATATAGTTATACTATTTACATCTACCAATCAAAGTAGTTAGTAGTATAAAAAAAATTGCTATAGTCGTTCCATATTATGTATATTTGTTGCTTAAAATAACGCAAATATCCACAACATAACTTACGCGAGCAAAGTCTATCCGCGATCATTGGAGTCAAATCATCGGGAAGGCGAAAACTATTTTATTATTAATTTTATACAATGTGGCTATTATTACACGTGTTCCAACTAAACTAAAACTATTTGTCGTTTATAGCGGGCGTTGGTGACCTGCAACGAACGACGTATCTCTGTCATCTGATGAACGATAGAATCATTCTCTTTGACATAGCTTAGGTAAATCTAGTCTGGCGATGGGCAGGCGTTTCACCGAATCTAATAACTCTAGCCAACCCCTTTGGACAGAGTGATGATTATGGCTAAATACCCCAAAGCGAGTCACTATAGTATGACACTGGGTCCCAACCGCCTCCCTAGTTTTGCATACGCACCCATTGTTATAGCGGTGAGTTAAGAACTCCTATAACCCCGACAGACACTAGCCACGTATAATGGCCACTAGTTTTGTCTCGACAAACATTTTTCAAATGACTGAAGACCAGAAAGAAGCAGCTCCTTGGGTTATGTGAAGTGGGAGAAGAGAATGACTAGAGTCGGGCTGTTCCATTTATTATAGGATAATAATGCTGTGGTTTGCATTATTTTGAGAATAAATATTACCACAAAATTACTCTCTATAAATGGTAGAAAATGTTAGAGGATTTCCTGCTACTATATCTTTTTTCTCTCTCTTTATTAGCTCTTCTTCCTAGTCTAGGATCTTCTGCTGACTAATACCAATTATCAACGAATGTGTTACCCTGGAAATCTGCCAACGGAGTCGGTCTCTGTTCAGTAAAATCTGATTTGACAAAAAAGCTCACGAAAGAATTAAGCTGGGCCGAAAAGCTTTTCAGACACTACAACAGTGTCATCGCCAATTCCTTAAACTTATGTTTACTTTACTTAAATTTTTACTGTAATGAGTAATTGCTATCGTGACTAATCAAGCTAAGGCGTAACTTGAACAGTCGTACCTAGCCATTAAGCCATTTGAATTTGGGTGTCGTAATATGCGACTAAAGGCGTACCCTGTGGGCGTCTCTCTCTCTGCAGTCCATCTTATTACGTAGGTACCTACCTACCTACGTAATAAGATGGAGTGCAGAGTTTTATGTCCAGCACTGGTCAAACTGCGATCGCCAACCCGTATACCAAGCGTGGCAAATCTGGCAATTATTTTTATGCGTAGGTCGTCATCTAGCACTGTACTGATATTGACTGCTAATGACTATGTCACTGATAACGATTAAGTTCTTGGTAGAGGCGAGTTGATTATTCCCAATAACAGCAAAGTATAGCTATGATTCAAATTGGGAATTGAAGTGTGCATTGGGAGACCTAAAATCCACAGAGGCCTGATATGTCAGTTTAAGCCATTTCATATTATGAGGTGTACTTTACTAGTATCTGGTACTTTTATTACTCAAGAAGTGTGATTGTTTGTACAGAATAATACTAACAAAAGTCACAAAAACAAATTTGATGTTTCTCAAATGACATTCAATAGCTTGTTTATTTAGTTTCAGTAATTTTAGAGTAGCTAGGTAGGGAGGTTGGTATATCGATATACCTAAAACATAAAAGATCTAAAGCCCTGAGTGTGAATGTTAAAATCTCCATAATATTACAGTCTAGTCAACTACTTCTCCCATAATATATTTTGTTATAAATTTTAGACATACCAGAAATAACTAGGCATGATTGTTATTATGGCTAATGAGTAAGTACCGCCTCCCATTCTATGGGTGCTGTAAGTAAGAGGCGGCTAAAGTAATACTGCTAGAAGAAGGCGAGATCATAGTCTTCTCACCACTATTCACTGCACAAGTGTAGAAATTATAGCACAATTCCCTTTTGGAGAGGCCTCACGATGGCTAGTGATGATAATATTGAACATACCTACTTTTAAAAAGAGCCCTGTAAATATTATTATAACAATATGGCAAACTTTCTCTTATATAGGGATAAAATCAGAAATGAGCTGATCCGGCAGATAAATAAAGAAATAGAACTAAAGTTACCGGCATAGCCCACCGGATAAGCAAGCTGATGTGGCAGTATATTATCCGCAGAACCAACAACCGCTGGGGTAAACGAGTTCTTGAGTGGAGACCGCGTCTCGGCAAACGTGATGTAGGACGCCCCCAGGCCAGGTGGAGTGATGATTAGCGCAAGGTGGCTGGCAGGAGCTGGATGCGAGAAGCCGAGGGTCGACCTAAGTGGCGTGCAACTGGAGAGGCCTATGTCCAGCAGTGGACTGCGATAGGCTGATGATGACGGTGATGATGATGAATATGGAAAAATAGATCTGGAACTTTTCACCTAATCTGCGAATGTTAGTTCTTCAAGCAAAAATATAGAAACAATTCATAAATTTTTCTTCTTTTTCTCTACCCACACTTCAGAATTTTCAGTTTCCTTAATTTTCTATCATACTAATATTGCATAGTAGAAGGTAATGTAGGTTAGGTACATCTCAAAAGTTAGAACAACATTTAAACATTGTTTTTTTACCTATGTAACTGTTCTGTTATTTCATGGTCATTTACAAAGTTGTTTTTAGGGTTCCATGGTCTACAATCATCCGTTAGAGTTTCATCATCTACCCTTTGTCTCTGTATACGAGTAATAGGTATTGGTTTAGGGTTAAGGTTTTTTGTTTTGCGTTGAAACTCATAGTGTCTACTAGAAATCTGTAATTCGACGTAAGTGCATAATATTAATCACGTCGTCATGAAATATTGTTTTTTTTTTACCTCTACTTGTAAAGTAGGAATGCATTTTTCTTACAATTTCAATGACGTGGATGATTGACAGTTAAGTAGAGTTCACAAGTTAAAGCCGAAGCCTGTTGTCTGCCCTCGACAACTTAAAAAATATATACTTTATTTGATATTTTTAGCAATTCATTGCTATTAAAATATCTGTATTTAAACTTAAAGAATTCTGTATCAGGCGATAATCAAAAATACATCCCCATGCGAACCGGTTCTTTTAAGCAATGATAACATTTTGCAAGTTCAAATACTGTTATAAAATGTACTTGAGGCAGGAAATTTGGCACAAAAGCACAAGTTATTAGCTAAGTAAATAAAACCGGCCAAGTGCGAGTCGGACTCGCGCACGAAGGGTTCCCTACCATTGACTAGGTAAAAAACAGAAGGCACACAAATTCGAGCAAAAAAGGGCAAAAAATCGCGTTTGTTGTATGGGAGCCCCCCTCAAATATTTATTTTATTTTGTTTTTAGTATTTGTTGTTATAGCAGTAACAGAACTACATAATTTGTGAAAATTTCAACTGTCCAGCTGTAGCGGTTCTTGAGATACAGCTTGGTGACAGAGCGACGGACAGACAGCGAAGTCTTAGTAATAGGGTCCCGTTTTTACCCTTTGGGTACGGAACCCTAAAAAGCAACATAGAAAAATTTTGTAGGTGAAATTATGGTGCGACAAAATCTAATAAGAGCCACTACGGAACCGTGTTGGATTCAATGTACCGCGTGGCTTGGCACCTAAGTACCTACTATGTTAGCTGTAGTAAAAAAATCTTGTGATAAGTTGGTACTAAAGTTTTTTGATTAATGCTATTTAGGCATTTAACATGCGAATTATGAAATAAAGTGTTAAAACATTATTTTATTTTTATCCTATAATTAATATAAAAAAAATACTTTATTAAGTAACGAATTAATATGGTAGGTACCTACCAAAAACATGCTTTATTATCAGGAAAATTTTTAAGTAATCAAACTTACAAAAATACAATAAAAGTCTTTTGTTAAGAGCACATTTTGAGCCTTATTAAATTTATTCGTATCTTAACATGATCCAGATCAAATCAAATCAAATCAAATTTAGTATCAATCAAATCAAATTCATTTATTGTGGAACACAGGTACAAATCACTGTGACCGGTCTTATCAGACATACCTACAATAATTCAGTTAGTAACATATCTTACTATAGGTAATACCTAACTGCACTAAAAATATTGCGCTTCATGGAATGTTACCTACTTATTAATTTATTATTAATAACTACTTATTCATTAAAATTTTGATACAGAAGCGGTTTATTGATTTTATTAATTTTATTTTAGTAAGTGTGTTTATAAATAAATGTTAAGTGAATTTTTTTTTAATGTATGTTAATAAAGATTTATAAACCTAAACCTACAAAACACACAAAATATTGATTTCTTTGTTTTGAAGTCTGTTTTTTAAGTACCTAGGTACTACCGATTTTTATATTGCACAATAAAACCCTTTTAACTAGAAAACTCTTGATAGGGATTTGTTTGTATGACTAGTGTTAGCTAGTTGATAGAATAGAATAGAACAGAAGTTGGGGCGCTGTAAAAATGCACAAAGTATTGTTTCACTAATTCCAAATTTTAACAAAGTTTCAGACTTTGCTCTATCAGCAGACTACTTATGATAAGTATATTTAACACAAATGTATCCACATCCACATACTTACATAATTTAAGTTATATATTTGTTACATTTAAGTGGTAGTAAACCAAAATCAGTTGTAAATAAATATTTAAGTACTTACCTACCTGCGTCATATGTTTACGTAGTAACAGTACCTACCTATAGTAATGTTTACACATTTAAAACAAAAGAATCGAAAACAAAATTTTTGAATATACACATTTTTAAATGACTATATCCACACAATTTTTCAATAATACCTTAATCCTTGAAGTGACAATGATAAAAATAGAATATCAAAGCTGTAAGACGATAAAAAAATAATTATGAAAATGAAAAATAGTGTTAAGAAATAATATCAAGTCTAAAATAGGGATTCCGTTACAGTTTGAAAGAATCGCTTGCATCTTGTTAATTCTAAAGAAAAGTTATTGAAGAGATACGACATAAAATATCAGAAATATTGATATTAAAGACAATATCGTTCGCACTTTACCTAGGGGTGGCGCAGGGATGACAAACGGCGATGCGGGCGCCACCTGTTACGCCGCCAGTGAAACTCTACAACGCGAATTTTATAAGCCTGCGTTTCATTCCGGTTCATTGTTCAAGTGGTTCAGAACGAAATTATCGAAAATATTACCTAAATGTAACATTTATAGGATCGGAGAGTAAGTACCTAGTCAAAACAACAAGATGAAATTGACTAAAGATTCGATATTATGATACAAATATTTTGAATTTCCAAAAAATATTTTTTTTTATAATAATTTATAAATATAATTTCAGTGTGTTCTATAAATATAAGTCAGTATTCTATTATTTTTATAAAGAACTCACTGTTGTGGTTGTAAATAATATTTATTTTAATCACCTTTTTTATTTTAATTGCTATAAGAACCTACCTACTAACAAAAAAAAAACAAGTAACTTAACAATAAATGTATATCTACTCCAAAATGAAATATAATATACCTACATACGAGTTTATATTTCTAAATAAACATCGTGATACCTACAGCACAGAATTTTTAAAGACAAATCGTCCTGAAATGTCGTCTACAATGCCGACACAGGTAAAGCCTTTAAAGTAAATTCTTAACTCTACGGTACGGCGATGTTCGTAAATCTGACGAGGTGAAACAACTTGTCGTCGGCCGAGCCATTTTTTGCCACTAGAGATTTGTTTGCTCGTGGTGCAGAGCTGGCGGACTGTCTCCACGGAAACCCATAAACATGATCAAGTCGGGCCGACTCTGCCGCTTTTTTCCAGCGCCCCACCCGAACTGAGGCGGAGCTACTCGTGTGGGCGTCGATTGTCGGGTGGGGGGGATAGAAATTGCCAATGGGAAGGCGTAGTTCCGTGTAAGCTGTCGAAAAGGATAGAAGATCGCGAACGGTATTGGTGTAAAAAGGCGTGCTCCGCCTCCGGGGCGGGGCGCGATTGGCTCTCTCCTACGGCGGAGGGGCGTCGGGCGGCGTACGCGCGCCAGTCTGTGTCGAGACTCGAACGCGTCAACAAGGTATAAGGCCGGCCGCACACGAGCACGATCCCCGGCATGCGAAGCGCGCGCGCACCGGCCCGCTGACGCGCAAGGATGGCAGCGCGCCGCGCAGCCGCCGCGCACTCAACCAACTGTGATACGTTTACTTAATTTCACATTAGCAGTAGTTATAAGGAAACTCATACGTCCGTGCTGTATAGACTTTGAGAGACAGTGTTTTGTGTGAAGCCGCCCATATGATCGTCCCGATGGCAGCGTACGCGCAATTCGGCTATTCGTACCCGCCCGCCTCGCAGGTTAGTTGTTTAGTAATCTTAGGACTGTGTGCCTAGGTACCTAAGAAAGTTCCTAAACATAGTAAAATATTTAATTTCTCGTCTGTCATGTAGGTATATCACTCTTAAATTTTAATTAGCGAACAAAAAACCTCATTGTGTCAAGTTGGATTATTTTGTAGCTAAAAATAGTAAAATTATGTTTGTAGGTAGGTATGTCAATTACAAATTTGTTCAACCAAAACAGTACTGTTCTTTACAAACTAATTTAGATTCATTGTATGTAAAATAATTTTTATAGGTTATTCCGATTAGCACAACCTGGCTCTACATTCACAGTTTTACTGCAAAACCTAAACACTTACGCATATTTAGTGAAAAATGTATAAGCACAATTTTATTTTGCAGTAAGTTAGATATTTACAGTCAAAACAACTGTTAAGAGCATACATTTGAATGAAAAAACTTATTTTACGTTATTTCTTGTTAAGTAGAAGATTTGACTAGGTCATGTAGGTACCTAGTTATGGGATTGAATTTTAAATTGTAGAGCTTTCAATAGAAGGTTTAATCATATTAAATTGCAAATATGAAAATATTTTCTAATAAGCCAAGTTTCGTTTATATTATGCATCGATTACTATGCTAATATTCTCTTACTATGCTTTGGTAGTTTATCATACAACAGATTCTTGTCTGTTTAAAAAACAAGCGACTCTAGATGATAGATGATACAAGTTTTACGTTTTACCTCTAATAAACAACACAGTTTGTTTATTATTTTATTCTGTTATTTAATAGGTATGTGTGTGATACTTCGTTTTACGAATGCACACACATCTTAACGTCTTTTACTTATTCACTTTACTTTTTACTTTTTATCTGTACATATAATTTACTGAAAAATTTGTTAATGTCTTCATGCATATACCTAAGTTAGTTCAAAATCTAAAGTCTTAATAGTAAAGCTGTAGTTTTTAATTTGCGTAAATATTTTGCTTTTACCAATACGTATAAGCTGCTGTTATACCAAGACGATGGCAATTACCTTATATTACGGTATATTCCTTGCCGTCAGCTTTATTCATGACTTCATTAACTCCTTATTTATTCTTCAAACGTTATTAAAGTTCAATATATCCTAACTAATTACCTGACTTTTGTTATTATTGGTTGACATTTTGATAACCCGCTGACGGTGTAAGCCGACGGCTCATAATGAAGGGAACGACGGGACGGCAATTACGATATCTTCATTCAAGTAGGAATACGAGTATTATTACTTATTTGTGACTAGGTAAGGTAATGGCGTTTTATTCGTTTTTAGGGTTCCGTACCCAAAGGGTAAAAACGGGACCCTATTACTAAGACTTCGCTGTCTGTCCGTCTCTCCGTCTGCCTTGCACCAGGCTGTATCTCAAGAGCCGCGATAGCTAGACAGTTGAAATTTTCACAAATTATGTATTTTTGTTGCCGCAATAACAACAAATAATAAAAACAAAAAAAAATATTTAAGGGGCTCCTATACAACAAACCCGTTTTGGCCTTTTTGGTACTAACCCTTCGTGTGCGAGTCCGGCCCACACTTGGCCGGTTTTATTTATTATATACACTTCATACAAATAAATAAAAAGAGTAAAAAATATTAATAGGCAAATTTTTAGGTTTGGAATGACAATGGCTTGACAGAGTTTGATTGTTTGTTTGCTATCGAATACAAATAATATGTAGATTACTTCAATTCTTAAGTTACTAATAATTTTTAAATATTTGTTACGAAGAATTTGTAACCGGCCAGTATTTATCTATGGTTTATAAAAACTGTAATTACCTTTTCATATTTAAAAAAAGGTCAACTTCAAACCAACAACGGCCGTCGACATTGGTAATCCTAAAGATATGTTTAGAAACATAAAAAAAAACGAATAATTGAGCTCTTTTTTTAGCTGGTTAAAAATGATGATGTTCCTGTCATAGTTTAACATTTAAGTACAAGAGTAATAAAAGTCAGGGTTATAGTTAACGTCCTTACATAATTATAAATAGACTGCCCTAAGTTAATCTTCTGTAAATTGCTGTCAGTAATTTTATACGAAAGTGGCTCAACATAATTTTGATATCATTATGAGTTGTTATGCATTATCATAAGACTCTATAACATAAATATTCATTTATGTGTCATGTTTATTATTTTTATAACGGAAAATATAAAATATAAGTAATTAATTTTTAATTTTAAGAAAATACATAACTAAATCAACTTTAATTTTACTTTTTTAGCTATAATTTTAATTTGAGGTTTTTTATCCTGCAACGCTTTCACCGAAGTAAATAACCCAATAGGTAACTGGGTACCAACTAACACATATCTACAAATTAAACTAAATTTATAGTAATGTACTTAACAACAAGGATGAACGCAAGTTTATCTGTCGGTGTACGCACAATAAACACCAATTAAGGTAACTCTACGGTCTAAAACAATAGAGAAAGGGATGGGCGGGCTGGCACACCCACTCGGACAAACATGGTCATAATAAATATTTATTAGCCAACATAAACATCTGCCAGATTTAACACACTATCGCCTATAATAACGGTCATATCATAAACATACATCATCCCTTGCAGCCCTCAGCCTCGACACCCGCATTGGTGTTTAGGACCAAAAAAATGGAAGTGGCGCCTCTTTGAATGATCACCATCAGATAATGTATCACAGACAGGTAACGTTGACCTCTGCTTTAAACTTCCTAATTTATAGCCAAAAAAATATCCGTTTCTGGTTTCACTAAATGAATTCGGTTTTATAGATCGTGCAAAAAAAAAGGTTATTGTATACTCAATCCACATTTAGGTAATTAGCATCTCAGAAAGATTTTCAGGTAAGTAGGTATACGTTAATTTTGATATCAAATACAAAAATTTATACTTTCATCGACGTCGTTTACTGATTTATAGCAACGCCATTTTTTTTGTGAATTCGAGCAGGCATTGTCTAACCTGAATTAGGTTCAAAGTGTTACTTATAAAATACGTCCTTTTAGTTCAATTTTAATGTTTTTTTGCATGTCAACTGTAAATAAAGTCAATCAATCATATTTCTTATTAACTTTGACATTACCTAACAGTATTGAATCTACCTCCAGAATAACATTTCCGATTTCTATAGCCTTTGAAACATGAACCATGGTAAAATAATTTACCATATTAAATAAAGCTTTGTAAATCTTAAATTTGTGGACAGTAAAGTTGCATAGCAGTGTTCAGTCAACAGATCATCAACCTTTCAGGAATTAATCTTATTTCTTAGTACTTTAGTGTGAAATCGATTGCGGAAATGTAATATTTATTTAGGTATACCTACTTGCTGCCAGCGACTAGGTATAGGTAATAACTTTTCATGTTATGTAAATGTGGCTCTGATTGATAGATTTAGATCAGAGTAAAATGTCAGTAGTTCATAATAGATTATATTATATTGATATAATATGGACACATTAATTAACATAGTCCTTACGATTAGGATCGATTAATTTAGCTCGTGTAAAAACAGATTGCCTTCAATGATTCGTATTTTTTTGAATGAACTTTTTACACTCGTAACCATTTTAATATGATCTGATTACAACTTGTTAAGAAAACAAGTACTTGCCTTATTTAATTTGTACAATATAATTCAATGTTTAATGTAAAAATAATGTTTATAACAAATGAATAAAAAGGAATATTATACCAAAAAAAGCAAACCCTAGTTAAATAAATAAATAAATAAATGTGGACTACATCACATACATTGTCCTGATCCCAATTTGAATATCTACTTAAATCATTCGTATTTTGTAAAGCAGAAACAACGAAGGTACCACAAACACCCAGACCCGTGAAAATGTAGAAAAAAAACATTTTTTCTACATTGACCCGTCCGGGAATCGAACCCGGGACCTCGGAGCAGGCGAAACCTTGAAAACCGGTGTGTACGCCACTCCGCCACGGAGGTTGTCATACCCACGTCAAGTTATTTTATCGATGGTATACGACAAGCTACTAACGGCCAGTCCTAATAACCTATCTATCTTCAGTTTTAGCATATCGGAGATAGAAAACAACTTCTGTCTTTGTTTCTCTGGACGGCAAAATCAGAGATAGAAACTGTTTCCTATCTCCGAAATGTCAAAACTGGCGATAGATAGATTATTAGGACCGGCCGTTAGTAGTAGCTTGGTTTGGGACTAGACGGCTCTGTGTGGCCCAGTCTGAAAACGACAGAAAAGTCTGCGACAGAAGCCTGATCCAATGATTTGATGTGCCTTCCGAAGCAAGACTTTATTTAAACGTAAAACATACTTATATTTAATTAATATTTATTGACCACACGATCACATTACGTATGGTTTGTATGATTCAAAAAGAATAAATTTAGACTCGAACATGGAAACGTTAACGCATGAAGACTAATTATCAAATGCTTCAAATTGACGAAAGCCTTTTTGTTTTGTTACGAATTTTTACGAAAACCTGTCGGTCAGGTTCGAGCCAGCAAGTCAGACCATGTTAGGTAGTAATACACATCTGCCTTGCTCTTTCCATGCATTTGTGTAGTTACTGACGGGGTCAGTGATTCATGTTCACATTTCGTTTATATCATATTTGCATTGAAATGATGTATTTACTATGCAAAATATGCATCGATGCAATAATTACGGTATTGCAATTAGGGTGGAGCAAAGACATTTAATCAGATAGGTATTCTAAAAATCTTATTAGACTGTTTCCCTTAATTTGTACGGAATCCTATAGGATTTTCCTTACATTTACAGTAAAAAAAAAACAAATAGGTGCCTAGTAAGACCTTCAATATACTAAACATGTTATAAAATGTAAGATTTATTTACTGACAACCCTGCAGAGACCTTATAACCTGACAAATTATCACTTTTTGAATGTCTTGTAACATTATTTCCTGTACCAAATATTGACTAAGGTAACAAAGTTTTTTCTCAATTTAATATGTATTTACTGAAGCGGTGGTTTCAATATTAACAGTCTGTATTAGTGTACATTTTTGGAAATAGGCCTGTCTAAAAGGAGGACTTGCCATATTATTCACGCTTTGTTGGCGGGATGGCGTTCGTAGTTTGGCCCATCGTACCAATATTAATAATGTGTGTTGGACGGACGTTTATAACTCAAACACAAACTGCTAAATAAATTTGATAAGGAGTTAGATTAGAGGCTAGAATAGCATATAGGCAACGTTATGTCCTGAAAAAATTATGCCTGTGCAATAGTTCAAGCATTGCTTTGCTGCCCATTTTTTCTGGCAGTACCTACTCTTAATAAAGCCTCTAAGGCCGACATCAAAGATATCCGTAGTAGGCATTCCTTAATTCGCCGTCAATAGAATTACTACAAAAAAGCGGAAGTACAGTTTTTCTTGTTTAGTGAGATGAAAACTGTCGCGGGAAAACCAACGCATACTCCTAATGATATTGGATGACATTGACTGAATACTTATCATGAGTTAAACGAATATATCTTGTTTTTGTATGTCATTACAGATTCTAGGGCCATGAAGGTTTTTGAATTATTACGTTAAAAAACAACCTACAATTTTATTTTTATTCAAGATATTATGTTTTCTTATATTTAAACTTTAGCTATTGATTGACCTTATTCATTGGTACCTTTTTGCTTGAAGTGTGTAATAATTTATTGAATAAAAATGTCTACTATTATGCTGATAAAAAACAATATGACTTTATCACAACGGTCTATGATACATCTCTTATGACAGTTTGTTGATACCCTAAAATGTTGTTGTATATCATTATTAGATATCGTACATACTGTATATAAACTGTAACATTCAAGTACTGGTGTCCTAATAGTACAAATTAAAACACTTACGCGTTTTAAATGCATACAGCGCCATCTCTTCATATTCAGTTGAACTAACTGTTAACATTTATGTCACAGCAGACTTTTTATAAAGGAACACTCTCGACGCCATAAGAGTCAAATTGACAAAATAATGTGCCATTGAGTGAAAACCGATTATGGATGTTGATGGACTGAATAATTATCCCCTTATTTGTTACTTCGTAAAATATACTATAAGATGAGCAAAGCCTATGTTTTATTAATGAAGCTTATAAATAATATACCTGCTTTAATATTTCATCGCTGTCAATTGTAATTACTTAAATTGCTTGTCTGTTAACGTTATGAAGCCACCTGTAAATATTCTATAGAAAAACATAAGTAATAGCAATCAGTATTTTAAAAAATATATTTAAAGAAAAAAGGTTTGTTTGAAAATATTCTGGCATCTACCTACGTCTATGTAACAACGTTACACCAGGTAGTATTAAAAATCAGAACTTGATTGAGAATCATAACTTCATCATCATCAGCTCATACGTTACATATGAAACAGCAGGACAAAGACCTTCAAAAATAATTATTTTGCCATAATCGCCACTCAAGGCCAAAAGTGGGGAGAAGAACTGCTCGTCCACCTATACCGTCAAGCTTTTACATTACATTTTAATATGTTTTACCTTTTAACTTTGGAAAAGATAGTCATCTAATAGTTTACAATTCAATTCATTTATTTATCGGACGACAGTAATTAATTTCCATAAATAAATAAAAAGATTTAAACATACATATTTTATTAGCAGTTGAAATGAGCCATATTACAATTCTTCAATTACGGACAGTCAAAACGCTCCTTGAATACGTTTAGGATATTATTAATTAATTAAGAATTTTCGATGTCATTTAAAATGTTAATATTATGACAGTAATAAAAAAAAAAGAACTTTGTACGCCAAATTCAATGATACCTATATTTTTTAAAACACTTATTAATAATAACTCCATTCAGTTAAACTAAAGTAACAATACCTACTAAAATTAAACGTTATCTTCATATGGAACAATTCCTTCAAACCGATAAACTTGTTATATTCGACAAACTCACCTACTAAAATGTATATACATGTTTTTTTGCCAGAAATCACGTGTTTTTAATCGTCCACGTCTCGGGGTATGGCAACACAATGCACACCAACAATTTTCCGTCTAATTGAGCGTATGCAATTGACCATTGAAGTGGACGCGATGGTTGTTAGTAGTTAATAGCCCTCGCATATTGGTTCATTGGTAGAAAATCAAACAAACACCAAAGGAATTGCTGTGGCGTAACATTCCATTGTAAGCGACTCGTCTATTCTTCGGCTTTTTCTGTTCTCGCGTTTTTATCCAGACGCGGCGGAGTCAAAGAGAGGGTAATGAGTCTCGCGTGGTTGCGTAGAGCGCGAATGCAGAGATACTGTTCGCGAAAAGATGATATATGGTGCTGACAGATTAATATAGTTCATATTTTAATGTATTATTAACATCCAAATAGGATGACAAAAGTATTCTCTCCGTATAAATATTAGCTTAATTCAGAAAATATACTTAAAATAAAATAAAATGACACTTCTTAACAAATACAACTTCTTACTTCGTTTGTAAGTGGATTTCTATGAGACGTTTCTTGTTGTTAATTAGTCGACTGTTTGATAATATAGTCATAGCAATTACATTTCAGGGCCTTGTATAAGTAGTTAGTTAGTTACTGGAAAATGAGTTTTAAGTAGTATAAGAACTTAAGTGACAACTTAATATACGATAATTCTATTTTTACCCTTCCTTTATCCGTTACGTTTAGGTAAGTAACATTTTTTTTTAAATATTGACGAACATTTCTTTCTGTTGTTAAATAAGATTAAAAAAATTATAAAACCTTTGTTTTTGATTATATAAATTAATGCTTACACACTATATTTTATTATGCTATATTAGTATAATGTCAAGACAGAAAATCGGCCTACCACAAAATGTCAATTTTTCACAATTTAAGCTAATCTTTATAAGTTCTGCTGAAAGTTGAAAATCGTTTGGGGAAAATTTTACACGTATGGGTAGTTGATGTGCCGGCCACTGTACACTACCTATAGTAAATATTTGCCTTTGACCGTTGAATTAACTTTCGAAAACATTGATGATTGGCCAAATCGATTTCTGGAATCGTTTATAGTCGATTGCGATATAATATATTTAGTATAAGCTATAGCTAGTTTTAGTGACAACTAATGTGTATTGCATTCCTTTACGTAAGCAACTAGTTTGCGATAATGAGTTCTACGAATATCTAACTAATCAAACCTTATTTGTTTGCGTTTAAATTAACATGTGTGTTTTAAAAAACCGCTAATTGTAGTTTGTACTTTTTTAATACTTGACGCACAAAAAAATGTGGCTGTCTAACTTTCTGCTTTTAAAAAAATGATATGAGTTTTTTTACTGGTTTTTCTCTTGCTTGATTTATGTGGTAAAGCATGCAATAAGAACTGATAGTTTTTTTAAAGCTTTTATATAAAATTTAATAGGTTAGGTTTATGTTAGAAGAAAATAACAATTGATCAATTACTGGCTCTTCCCAATCACTGATCAAATCGGCCATTGTTTTCTCTTTAATCAGCATTTTTTAAGCTCGACTATAATTAATTGAATGCAAATATAAACTTAGCTGTATCTCATTATAGTGATTTTAATAAATATCTTAAGATAATATTTAATATAAAGTTTTTCAATAAACCTAATTAATTTTTCTCATAATTGATTTGACTTGGAGGCTTAGTAACTGACAATGAGCAACTCAAAAAAGAGCTTAAGGCAATTTCAATATAAGTCATTTTGAATTGCAATGTGTAAGAAGTACTTCTGCATTATTAATTAAAATTATTAGACAAGCAATCAAGTATGTGTAAGGTATTGAATTTCATTAGACGAGAGACAATAGTCGGGAAACATACCCCGTCATAATATTTCTCTCGCCGCAGTTACTAGTTTTTGTTTAGATACTAAGCGAACAAATTAATAGTAATTGAGCAGGTAAATTACCTTTTTCTCTGTAAGTTTCACATTTTTCAATTATTTGTAGCAAATTAGTTTTAATTTATTGCTTTCCGTAAAAAGAGATACACCAATTAAGCCTACATAAAATTAACTTCGGGTCTAAGATATACATATGAGTACCTACATCAACACAAATGAGTTATCATTCAATTAAAATACATAGAAATATGAATAATTTTCCTAAACACTTCAGGTTTAAGGTTCATCGCCATCCATTTCTACAAATAGGTTCCACCAAGACATACCTATAGAGTGTTTTAAAGGTACTACTACCTACTGTGGTGGAGGGAAAATGCTGCTGTTTGTCTGCCTTGGGCAGTTCTTCTTGACGCCTCCAAAGACATCAATAGGATGAGAAGTAGCGGTCTTTAAGCCAAAATGCGAAGTGCATGTTTTTATTAGTGAACCAATTTTTAGTTTCAAGTTTACGAAACATGTTCAATTTCTTGGACTTATTATTGGACTGTATTTTCTGAAATCTTATTAAGTATCTTATTTAGCAAATATACTTTTGAAACTAGAAATAACTTGACTTTGCTTCGATTTAGAAGTAGCGTTTCCCTTTTTTTTTTACATTTTTAATGAAGGCCACTGTTTAAAAACTCAAAGCGTTACAAATTGTGCAATAATTTACTCAATATATTTATCACAGATAACCGTAAAACTAGAAACAGCCCGCATGCGGACTGCGGTAAAATGATTATCGTTAATACGCCCAAATTCCGTGCGAACGCTAACACTGTGCGTAAAGTGGATCCATTTATCTGGGAATCCGGTGGGAGGTCACGGGAAAAGTCCACAATAAAAGCCGGGCACAGTTTAATTGAGTACTGCGACCTCATAATCCGCGCCTCGCTCCGCCCGCTAAATGTTATTTATACGAAACTCCGAACAGCCGGCGGCGGCCGCACCTATACGTTGCGTATAAATTTTAGCCTATTGCGCTCTAGGGATGGCGATTCGGAAGGAAAGTCGACTGTCAAAGAATTGACATTGGAATTACATATATTTTTGTTATTGAAATTTTGATTGGCATCTAGGAATTATAGATATTTTTGAATTAAGCTTGGAATTAAAGTTTTTTTTTGTAAAAAAGAGAAACATATAAAGCAATTATTATATAAATCGGAAAGCTTGGGTAGATTTCTTTAAAAGCATTTAGGGTTCACTTTACTGAACCATATGTTTATGTGGGGCAAAAAGAACGAGAACAATTCGTTCGTTCGAACAGTTCTAGTCTTGTAAATATGTTGTTATGTAAAATTTACTATCTACTTGTCTTTAATTATGAGTAAAGGTTTCTAAAAGCATTTCAAAATGTATTAAAATTGTTTGATATTTATATTTCTAAAACAATAATACTAATATTTTGCTAATTTAGTAGCGTAATAATAACTCTATTACGATATCTACACGCTATAAAGTTCCGACACTCGAAATGTATAAAAAAAAAATATTAGGAAAACTTTGTCTTTGTGTCTTTGACTTGACTTGACTTTGTTGTTGTGTCACTAGAAGAATAAAATTTTTCAATTTTTGGTAAACAAAACTAACATAGAATACGAGTATTAAGTCTATCGGTAATTTAATATTTATGTTGCAAATGTTAATATTTCTCTTCGGTTAAAAGAAAGCAATTTACATTATGTGTGGTAATACTAATTTGGCAATATGAGAGATAGCTAATATAAACGCCATACAATGTACAAGTCCTTGCAACTCGCTTAATTAGACAGCAAGATAACTTTAATGATTTGCTGATTCAGTAAATATTATAAGAATACCAAGAATCTAAGAAAATCTGTGTACCTACTTATAATTTTAATGTAAGATTTGTACTACAAACATTTTCATTCAGAAATGCCCGATCATTGTTTTATGATGTTATAGCAAAAATAATCAACAGTTATACAGGGTGACAGGGTAAAGAAAGTTATCCTTTAACACAAATTCAGTCACAAGTGTTTAATTATGTAGATACTATCACTTTTTTTAAAACTAAATAATTTAATAAATGTCGTTTCAAATAATTTGCTTCTGTGTGCATGCAATAAGAACTGATAGTTTTTTTAAAGCTTTTATATAAAATTTAATAGGTTAGGTTTATGTTAGAAGAAAATAACAATTGATCAATTACTGGCTCTTCCCAATCACTGATCAAATCGGCCATTGTTTTCTCTTTAATCAGCATTTTTTAAGCTCGACTATAATTAATTGAATGCAAATATAAACTTAGCTGTATCTCATTATAGTGATTTTAATAAATATCTTAAGATAATATTTAATATAAAGTTTTTCAATAAACCTAATTAATTTTTCTCATAATTGATTTGACTTGGAGGCTTAGTAACTGACAATGAGCAACTCAAAAAAGAGCTTAAGGCAATTTCAATATAAGTCATTTTGAATTGCAATGTGTAAGAAGTACTTCTGCATTATTAATTAAAATTATTAGACAAGCAATCAAGTATGTGTAAGGTATTGAATTTCATTAGACGAGAGACAATAGTCGGGAAACATACCCCGTCATAATATTTCTCTCGCCGCAGTTACTAGTTTTTGTTTAGATACTAAGCGAACAAATTAATAGTAATTGAGCAGGTAAATTACCTTTTTCTCTGTAAGTTTCACATTTTTCAATTATTTGTAGCAAATTAGTTTTAATTTATTGCTTTCCGTAAAAAGAGATACACCAATTAAGCCTACATAAAATTAACTTCGGGTCTAAGATATACATATGAGTACCTACATCAACACAAATGAGTTATCATTCAATTAAAATACATAGAAATATGAATAATTTTCCTAAACACTTCAGGTTTAAGGTTCATCGCCATCCATTTCTACAAATAGGTTCCACCAAGACATACCTATAGAGTGTTTTAAAGGTACTACTACCTACTGTGGTGGAGGGAAAATGCTGCTGTTTGTCTGCCTTGGGCAGTTCTTCTTGACGCCTCCAAAGACATCAATAGGATGAGAAGTAGCGGTCTTTAAGCCAAAATGCGAAGTGCATGTTTTTATTAGTGAACCAATTTTTAGTTTCAAGTTTACGAAACATGTTCAATTTCTTGGACTTATTATTGGACTGTATTTTCTGAAATCTTATTAAGTATTTTTATTTGGATTACAATTGTCTATTATTCACAAAAAAAAAAAAAATACAATGATTAACCAACTGCACGTTTCAACCAACAAATTGTAATTTATGCAAGTATTTTTTAGCAAATATACTTTTGAAACTAGAAATAACTTGACTTTGCTTCGATTTAGAAGTAGCGTTTCCCTTTTTTTTTTACATTTTTAATGAAGGCCACTGTTTAAAAACTCAAAGCGTTACAAATTGTGCAATAATTTACTCAATATATTTATCACAGATAACCGTAAAACTAGAAACAGCCCGCATGCGGACTGCGGTAAAATGATTATCGTTAATACGCCCAAATTCCGTGCGAACGCTAACACTGTGCGTAAAGTGGATCCATTTATCTGGGAATCCGGTGGGAGGTCACGGGAAAAGTCCACAATAAAAGCCGGGCACAGTTTAATTGAGTACTGCGACCTCATAATCCGCGCCTCGCTCCGCCCGCTAAATGTTATTTATACGAAACTCCGAACAGCCGGCGGCGGCCGCACCTATACGTTGCGTATAAATTTTAGCCTATTGCGCTCTAGGGATGGCGATTCGGAAGGAAAGTCGACTGTCAAAGAATTGACATTGGAATTACATATATTTTTGTTATTGAAATTTTGATTGGCATCTAGGAATTATAGATATTTTTGAATTAAGCTTGGAATTAAAGTTTTTTTTTGTAAAAAAGAGAAACATATAAAGCAATTATTATATAAATCGGAAAGCTTGGGTAGATTTCTTTAAAAGCATTTAGGGTTCACTTTACTGAACCATATGTTTATGTGGGGCAAAAAGAACGAGAACAATTCGTTCGTTCGAACAGTTCTAGTCTTGTAAATATGTTGTTATGTAAAATTTACTATCTACTTGTCTTTAATTATGAGTAAAGGTTTCTAAAAGCATTTCAAAATGTATTAAAATTGTTTGATATTTATATTTCTAAAACAATAATACTAATATTTTGCTAATTTAGTAGCGTAATAATAACTCTATTACGATATCTACACGCTATAAAGTTCCGACACTCGAAATGTATAAAAAAAAAATATTAGGAAAACTTTGTCTTTGTGTCTTTGACTTGACTTGACTTTGTTGTTGTGTCACTAGAAGAATAAAATTTTTCAATTTTTGGTAAACAAAACTAACATAGAATACGAGTATTAAGTCTATCGGTAATTTAATATTTATGTTGCAAATGTTAATATTTCTCTTCGGTTAAAAGAAAGCAATTTACATTATGTGTGGTAATACTAATTTGGCAATATGAGAGATAGCTAATATAAACGCCATACAATGTACAAGTCCTTGCAACTCGCTTAATTAGACAGCAAGATAACTTTAATGATTTGCTGATTCAGTAAATATTATAAGAATACCAAGAATCTAAGAAAATCTGTGTACCTACTTATAATTTTAATGTAAGATTTGTACTACAAACATTTTCATTCAGAAATGCCCGATCATTGTTTTATGATGTTATAGCAAAAATAATCAACAGTTATACAGGGTGACAGGGTAAAGAAAGTTATCCTTTAACACAAATTCAGTCACAAGTGTTTAATTATGTAGATACTATCACTTTTTTTAAAACTAAATAATTTAATAAATGTCGTTTCAAATAATTTGCTTCTGTGTGTGCGTGTGAAATTTACTATGGCAACGGCTGTCTGCTTTCTTGTTGTAGAAAACCTTGTGATAGAACACAAACGAAGTGTTTGCAGGGTGTGCGGCACCCTGTATTTTAAAATGTTCCAAGGTTTATAGACCATTTCCGTTCATTCTCCTTTTTGTGTTCTTTATTTTAACATTAATTGGGCTCGCTTTAGATTACAATCTATCCCAAAGGTGTAGTAGGTGCCATCATAGACTATGATGAAGCGAGCCTGCTTAAAAAGTGTGTTTTCAATCTTGCCTTCTTTATTCTTTAACAGACCTTTGTTAAGAAAAAATCTTTTTTTTTTCATCTGTTATATTTTTTTTATTCAGTAAGTTAGAGTATAAGCGTCCACACAATAAGTGACTTATTTTATCATCATTTGTACACCGTTTATCTCATTAGTATTCAAACAAAACATCAAAATAGGTGAATCCCTCCTAAATAGGTTAATAGGCGTCTTCTTATCTTGGGTAGATAAATGCGTATAAACACAATTTTAAAGTATCCTAACTAACAATATCTAATTGCAATTAGAATCTACTTTTTATCGGTATTGATCGAATCGATATAAATAGTATTAAATTAAGAAAAAAGTTTATATAGCTTGGCCCTAGTTAGCCTATTTCATCCAGCGTCCATACAACAATGTATGCAGCAACGCGTCATTGCTTTTAGTGTTTTTCATCGAGCTGGCAGAGGCAGTAATTAATTTGCATCGATTATTGCCATTGCCTTTATGCTTGTTATTAAACTTGTCGATAATTTAAGATGGAACACGGGTCTCAAATTGCTCGGTCTCGGCCGATTGCCTTTTTGCGTACGCTTAGATTGTGTCGCCGAGCGATTAGTCGAACCGACTTGTTTGTGATGTACGGCACGCAAGGCGAACACTCCCGTCTTCATTTTCACGTGAGTTTTTCACTCCTTATTCATATTAATTTTACGTACCCAAATATGGACGGAGTTATGTTGGAAAATTTTAATATGTGTAGGTGTTTATTACTGTCGAAATGTCACATGAAGCGGCGAGTAATTAAAGAAAATATGAATTGACGTTTTTTATCCGTTAAATTTATAATTCGAATAGTAACATTAACATACTTATACGCTCTGATGGTCGCGAACGTTGCAGAATTTATTAATGCCGAATGGTTGTCGATTGGACGTGCGGTGCGTACGCCGAGAGCCATAAATGAGCACCGGCCGAGTATTAACTACTGGGAATTTGGCCATTGGAATTATCGATGCAATCCGCCAGACGATAATTGAATTGAAACGCGTTAAATAACCATTAATTGTTGTTGAGAGCGCGATTGATATTTATCTACGTTGCGAGTGGCATCGATATTTTGGTCGATGTCCCCAGGTGCTGCTTGCGCTACAATAGGGAAATGCAATTTGCTTTGTTGAAGAGAATTGTTTAGACATATCAGCGTGTCGAAAATGGAAGGGATCGACGACGTTCTGGAAACTTTTTCAGGGAGTTGTGGAATAAAATATAATTTCAGTTTATGTTTAATACAAAAAAATAACTGTTAGTTTATATATACTTAGTATTTAAATTTGCATCAGCCATAAGTTTTCGATGGATGTCAAATGTTTGTTTATTGGCCCATCATTGCTTTGGTAACTTGAAGTCAATGATGGAAACCTTTTCCTACAATGGGATGATTATAGGCCGTCACAGTGCGACGGCACAATGACCACAAGTTACTCGTCCGAAAGGTAGATCAAAGAGGCCAACTTTGATAACACATTAGTCATTGTCCACACGTTTGCTCAGGCACGCGTCCCGCGGTCATGTTCCATCGCCACGCACCACGCGAACTCTGTAGTCGTGACAACGTGCATCACGCACAAACATAAGTTTAATTTTACTACAATCGAGCTATTTCGACGTCTGGTATCATTGTTAGCTTACTACGAGTACAATCGAGCTATTTCGACGTCTGGTATCATTGTTAGCTTACTCATTGATATAGACACATAATCTTATACAAAAATAACACCTTAAACTGAGCTATATTTATTGATTAACGTTGTTATATCAGTGTTATAACGCCCCGTTGGTCTAGTGGTTTAAATACCGGGCCAAGATCTCGGGGTCCCAGGTTCGAATCCCGGGTCGGGCAACAAAAAAGTTTCGAATTTTCGAACGTTGATCGGGTTTGTGATCACCAACCTGCATTTGGCAAGCGTGGTGATTATGCCAGTACACCCATCATTGCTGTGGTAACTTGAATTCAATGATGGAGGCCTTTTCCCTGCAGTGGGATGATTATAGGCTGTTAGGTACTTTCCTATCAGTGTCAACTTTATATCTCGGCCAAACTATGTAGACATGCAAAAGTTTGGATATTTAAGATAAGTCCACCCTTATGTCTAATTATTAGTACCTACATATTGTTATTTAGTACGCTTTTTTAAAGTTGATTGTGTAGCTAGCTTTTTATATTATACTTGCGAAGCCGACAGACGTTGTCCTGTCTTAACTACGAATATTAATTACGAAAGGGTTTAAAAAAAAACACGAATTGATTATTTTTATTATGCTTTATGATATATGTAAGTACAACATTCTTTTTTTTTTGGCGGGTAGGTATATGAATAGGTATATTCCGACACGGTAACAGGCGACATAAATTACTGTCCATGTGCAAAATTCAGTTTTTTTTGTCCCCTTATTTGACGGTATTTACAGCACGCATTCTGTCAATGTTATGTCAAAGGCCATACATTTAAAAGTTTATATTGTCAAAAGCGTTAGGTACATTACAAATAATTTAGTATGATGATTAAGTTTTCTTAAATTTTCGGGCAATTTTCTTATTTTTTTCTTTTATAAGAACATTCTCCTGCATTTACAAACAAAACACAAAAAAAAGAATTAGCGAAATCGGTCTAGCCGTCCACGCGTGATGCGATGACCAAGGGAAATAGGGATTTATTTTTATATATAGATCAATGAATTTATCTCGAGCTAGCATGCAATCAACATACCAACGCCAAGTCCGTCTTTCTGACAGACGCACATTTAAAACCCACATGAATTTGTATATTAAGTACAATGTAAACGCATTATTATGACGCTGTTGCCAGAGAATACCTAGTACAATAATAATTTTATGTCAGCACAAGTAAACTAAAATATACACGAGGACATGATATTGTACTTTGGGGAGATGTCTGAAATTTCAACTAAGCGCATTATTTTGATAAATAAAGTGTTATAGATATTTTTGTTGCACATCTAGTTTACCAAATTTTAATTAAGTAATGATATTCCATGAGTTTGTTAACGGAATAAAGGACCAGTGAATGACTTTAGCTAAAAGAATGAACGATTTTGAATGTCGTCGCATTGTAGCCGAGTGACAGAATATCCGATGCGCGAAGCCATATTGAATTTACAGGCGCATCTATAACTGCATAGAATGAGAAGTCTCGCCTACCCATTGATTTAGTACGTTTATGCGCCTACCTGATAGGTAGGTATGCGCCTACCTGGTAAAATAAAAAAATAAAAAATAAAAAATAAAAAAAATTAATAAACTGACTTGCAAATACCGAAAATGTATAAATGATAGATATATGAACGAATATAAAATTTTTGGCCTTACCTGACTTGGAAAATATTCAGTTTTCAGGACGGTGAGTTATCAGTTAAAAATGCCTTGTTTGATTCTGATCGTGCTACTAAAAGCTACGAGAAAATTATAAAAAGTTCATTTAATATCAATGTCAATGTAGAGTCCGTCTAAGGTCGAGTCTTCATAGAAGCAATGCTACCGTGAATTCAACCAATCACAATGCTAGAAATTCACAGATTACAAAATGCCGAGACACTGCGCATCTGTACATATCGCGCAGTTCTGCTTCTGTCGAAACACAGCCTGGTACCAATTAAAAAATCGAATTTCATATGAAATCCTTTAGACTATTTGCTCATTGTTTGATCGACACTTCAACGAGCAGAGTCAGGTGCTATTAGGATCACGTAAAACGGAAATAAACAAACGATCGGTTTAGTAGTGTTTTTACTTTTAGTATAGATGTTTAAAGGAAATCGGGAATCTACTCTATGTAGATTTAGTCAACTAGTACATATTACAGCTAAATTTAGCGAAATTAAATACCCGTGTCAGTTACTTAGGTTTAAGCTATTACCGTTTACAACATTTTTAAAGAAGTAGCACACAAAATAATATCCTCAAATTATGTTTTGTAAAAATGTGTAATGGCGGAGCAGCGGTCAGGTAAAGTGAGCGTGAAACAAATGGTCAGCAGAAACATTGGTTAAATCTGTGACTTAGTATTTAGGTAGTATTTCATTGATAGAAAAAAATATGGAAATGACAATGATTTTGAAGTAATGTTGCTTATTAGTAATGTTGTTTGTTAGTAATGTTACAAAAAAACATACAAACACACACACATAAACCTATTTATCAATTTTATACACTTTTTTTTCTTTCAGTATAATTATCAAACTTTTTTTTAAGTGACAGTAAATTTATTAATCTTACAGTATATTCTAAAGGCACTCTTACTGATACGATTTCAAATAGCATCAACAAAAAAAAATAGCGGTCCACTAAAATTTTTGATATTAAAGCAATCAGTATTTAGTGCTTGAAAACAATTACGAATTTATGTTAATATACAAATGCACTTAAATACTAAGCGGTGCTTTTATTTGATTAAGTGTCTGTGTAATGTAGTACGTTCAGCATTAAATAAAGTACAATCGACAGTTAACCGCTGCAGACAATAGCTTTTATGCTCTAGTAATTAAGCGCAGACAAATTAGCGGCTCATTTCCATTTTGAATCTCAACAAGTAGAAAATGATACTAAATGTTTGTTGTTGTGCATCTACATATGTAGGCAATGAAAAATGTATAGTTTTTCTTAAGTTTAGATTTTAGTTGCTATCCGTACATCCGGTGGAGATTCCCGCTCTTCACTGCCTTTCCTCTTCTTAAGGGGCAATATTCTTTCACAACATTTTGAACAATTACATCTGTATTTTGTTTTTTTTTGTCCATAATATTAAAAGTAGCAAAGTTTATGTTGCGCAGGTACTCAAATAACACATGTAGGTAGTAACTTGAGCATTGCCTATGTAGTAGGGGTAATTTTTACTTCTAGTCCCCGATCAGACGTTTCCGCATGAGTCAGCGCTGGGACGTATTTTTAATTTTTCAATAAAGAGGGGGTAATTTAAGCTTACTTTTTTATGTCTTTAATGTAGTGATAGTTGGTTATAAGTTGCAGCCATGTGCACTTTATGAAACCAACTTACCACTTCACTGTCTAATCTAAGTATCTGTTATGGTTATGGTTCAAGTAAGAATTGTATGATTATATTAGATGTTAATGTTACAAGAGTAAGGCACTCGGAACATGAAAATGCCAGTTAATATTGAAAATATATTTTTCTAAATTGATATAAATGATGTTCAAAGCCGTGACCCTCATGTTTATGGCCATCCACCACGCCACCCAAGGGAGGCGTCCATAGCTCAAAAACTGCTTATTATTCATCCTTTAGGAAGCTAGTGCTCGTTGTTCATTAAAAGCCATTAAGGATTCCGTTTTACAAAGTATGAACCTATAATATGAATAAAAATTCTAAACACGGTGAGCTCTGAGCTTAACCGCGATCGCTTTTTTCGCTTGTAAAACGTTGCGTACCTACGCGTTACTGTTACAAGTATTTGTGTCCGCTCTAGCATCAACATCACTTAATAATCGACTCCCGTTCGTCAAGCAATTCAAAATAAAAAAGAGTGGCGTTTACAGGGCAATCATTATAATGATCGGTTATCGATTTGTTGTGTGGCGTGCTTGCTAAAGGACCAAAATTTGGTGCGCTCGATTACGCCTCTGCCCTTGGCGATTCCGTAATCTATTCCTACCGTCCACACGATACTGAACTTATCGTCATCCTTATAATTTTGGAAAATTCATATAATAACATCTGATAACAATCTAATTATTATAATGTCCTCTTTAACATATCCCAAGCGAAATTGGAGCGAGACGGGCCTTCGAGACGGGATAATGCCTCGCTAATGTAATGGAAATTATGAGATCATCTTTATGCCTCTTAACAGTGCTTTTAAAATAAACACATTACGGGGCTTTAGTGTCCGGTGGTCGTTTTATGGCCGTGCATTCCGAGTGTGAAACTGGCTTTATATTCAAATACGGAGGTAGCAGTGTCTTTCAATTAAAATAATTTAAAACGACCACAGTCATGAACGCAACTTTGTTTTGTATAAACTGTTGTGTATTGTTTAAATTGAAGGCATTGTTGTTTTGTTTATTTCTTCCTTGCTGAATATCAACACAGATACATTATCATACGTTAGTGATTGATTTTAGTTAAATTAAACATTTATTTCGATTAGATCATCATCTGCCTGGCATGCTCTGTAGATTTATGAGGACTCTCATAAAAAACCTTATTACCTAAACTATGTTTTGAGTTGCTGGGAATAGTTTTTTATTTAAACGTACACGTGCCACGTTAACTCAACACATATTACTATTTTTACTTCACCTTGTCGCATGATTACCTATCTCTTCAAGGGTAATTTGGTAACAGATAACTTAACGACTTGACTTGTTTTAACAAAATCCATCGACGACTATTACCATCCTTCCAGACACAAGATCTTTACAAAAATCCTAAATTGTCACGACTGGAAGTCAATGAATGTGGAAGAAGCGAAAGATGTATGCCAGGATCGTAGTAAGTGGAAGGCCTTGGTCTCTGCCTACCCCGTTGGGAAGGAGGCGTGATAATATGTATGTATGTATGTATGGAAGTCATACTCCAAACTCTTCCAAAGTAAGCCGACATTGCACCAATCGGGTTGTCATTGATTTTACTTTGACTATTGTTTGATATTTAAAATCTACGCGCTTACATCTGTTGTTTTTTTTTGTTTGATCTTCGTAGGAAAAAAATTTACTATAAATAGGATGAGTAGTATTGCAATTTTCTTTGTGTAAGGAACGGGTCACTTCCTTAGTCCTTACACATTCGCTTATAGATTTGAAAGACTGTTAATTTATTAGAAGTACCTTTTTAACCTTACCTAAATCGGGGGGCACGGCCGCGGCAGTGCCCCCGCCAAGTCGAGCGCGAAGCAAACACTGCCGTAACATCCTTTACTGGAACCATTTCGCCGCAATTTTAGACCCCTATTTGAGAACCTCTGGATAAGACCAGAACGCAGACCAAAATTTGAAGACAGTAGGTTCCGAAGTTAAGCAAAAGTAAAGTTTCGCATTAATGACACTCACTCACTCACTCACTCATGATCATCAGAATAGAACTAGTACTTCCAATAAACTCAGAGAGCTGAAATTTGGTACAGAGTTAGGATTTAATGTCCACATAAAGGAAAAACTATAAAAACTAGGATATTCGAAGATCTGGAGTACCTGGTGACCCTGGTTAGAAAACACAAGAGCCCAACCAAACTATTAGAGATCGACATACAGCATTTACAAAAATATTCATCTTGGTGGGCCTCTTCATTTGATGTCAAAAATCGAAGGTCTGAAGTATCTGATGAAGAGCCCTCTTCTGGTCTCAGCTGTATTAGAGATATGGTAATGCCCCCTTCTACTATTAGTACATAAAAAAATCGACTGTCATTGCAAAAATCCAGCGTAGTTGGACACATCTTCTAATTTTATCTATCCTACAGCGTCCCACTGCTGGGCGAATGCCTCCCCTTAAAATTAAAGGAAAACTCTGGATAAGACTAGACTGGCTTTTATACTTATACTTACAAGTTTACAAGAAGAAGTAGTCGAACGATTAACTTTATTTCAATCGAACAAAACACAAATTTTAAAGAAAAAAAATGTGTCAAATAAAAAAATCTAATAAAATAAATCAATATGCCCACGTTTCTACAAAAAAAAGTGAAATCCCACCAAAAACATTCTGTAAAAAAAGTACTTGGCTAGTTTTTTTTAATTAAATAATTTTACCAATGAATGTCAGTACGGATACTTCTTTTAATCAATATTTAAAACTTTTTATTATAGATTAACAAAATGATGCGTATAACAAACAAATTTATATCGAATGAACGATATGTAAAATGAGTTTTATTTCAAACGATTTTATTTGTTATGAATGTCATACTAAATTGTATTAAATAAACTGTACGTTATGAAAAGTAATCGTTATGTCAAACAAAATTATATCATGTGTTGTTGTTACAAATGATTATTATGTGAAGTGATCGTTATTAAAGTTTGATTATATCACATGAACGTATATCACATAAGACGCATCCAGTTTTACCCTGCACAATAAGACACAAATGTCGATAATAGCATTTTGTCTGGGATGAACTAGTGTAAGCTTTTACTGGGACGGGCTATGACAGTAGTCCACGCCTGCCGAGTCCGTCCGAATCTCATCAAATATTGACACACGCCGAAAGCCTCCCTACCTACAGCCCAGTCGTCGGGTTACCTATACCTACCCACAAATAGATTACTAGACGCATACTCAATGAGCCACGCCCTATTTCAATTACCTTCACGTACTGCATAAATGATAAACTTGAGACTATTAGAATGACCATTCGAATACGAGGAAATGGTACGTAGGTAGAACTAATTAGGGAAACGGATTGTTAGGCTCACCCTGCGGACACATGTCGATATATACTGAACTATTAAATTATGGGGCATCAGTTACTAAGTTGGGGGACGAAGGCTTGGTAAATTACACGAGGAATGACGAGGGACAGTGATAGCTGTATTATGTACTACTAGTTCTGTACTTCCCCAGTTTGTAAGGGTTATGTAAGTAAGTACACAAAATAAGAGGTCAAACAGTCAATTCGTAATGAGATATTGAATACTGTACCGAATTGTTAAAAATAAAATTCCATGAATTTCCAATTGGCTACCAAGGCATTTAAAATTGTAGGTGTCGGCGAAATACGTTAGTCAATAATTATACTTATTAAATATTTCAATGGTGATTGTAAAAATACTCTAGTGATAAAAATCGTGATATTTGTTATCTCACTCTAAGTTCATAATCTACGAGTAATACTTAACTGTATGGGACTTGATACAGGATCCAGATATTTTTATCCCTTTGCATTTGTTACAATGTCTACAATATGGTCTTAGGTAGAATTAAGGTTTTAAGTAAGTCAGGATTTCATAACATGATAAACATATGGCAATAAAATATTATCCTTACACAATTTCACACAACAAGTAAAACATCCAACTTTATAAAACGCGATAAGTATTCCACACAAACATTAATCCTGCTCCCCTTTCTTTGCTTAACACTCTTCATTTGACAGATTGGACTAAATTACTAAAGCTTTTTTATTTAATTTAAGGGGTAATGGGAATCGTAGGAGTATTTTGAGTGTTTGCCCTCCTTGGATCGGCTGGCGAGTAGTTTTTATTGGCGCGTCTGTTTGCCGAAGCAGTCGAGCGCACTCAGCTCCCTCTGTGTGCTGTGACATAATATCGCTTATATTTGATTTGATCTACCCTCTCTAAGGCTTGTTATTGTATCCATCCTTATTGATTGTTGAGCTACTTCAGAACTGTATCTTAGGGCAAAGCTAAATCACTGTCGCTTTGAAAAACCAATTAACTTAAGGTACTTTATAGTCGACAAATTTTAGGAAAGGTTACTTTTTGCAGTTCCATACTTATCTTAAGGCATATCATCGATGTCAAAAAAAAAATCTTGATGATTATTGAAGTAATTTTGTGAAGTTTAGGAAATTAGGATAGAATAGACTGTTCGGCGATCGCAGTTTGACTTATAGTGAAAAGTAGAGACTGCTTGTCTCTTTCTTTTCGTACACCTTTAATCGCATCTTATAATACCCATAAAGCGATAAGGGACACCCCTTATTTTAAGGCTTGCACCACTCGAAAACTTCTTACTTTCTACTACTCTTCTAGGATGTGATACCCACAAAGCAAAATAAAAGTAGGAAATAACATAATTATGAGAAATTTTTGCCCGACTGTAAAAAGAGATTTGATTCGACTTTTTAGCAAAATTTTAGAAACACTATTAGTTGACAACATTACATGCAAACTTCCGATCAAAATTTAACTTTACACTTTTTTTATATCTTTAAAAAATAAGGCACAACAAACACCGTTTTTTTCCCTCATTGAGCCGTCCAGGAATCGAAACCGGGCCTCTGATTTGGCGACACCTTGAAAACCGGTGTCCGTCTTACTACTTGTCTACCTAATTATTGCGTTTGCTATCTCTCTTGTATGTAGTGGTGGATTTCACTGAACTTAATTGCACTTACATGTTCATTTAAAGTAAATTTGTTTTCATTGCATCATAATCATACTACCGCTAGGTTAAGCCGTGGTCTATAACCAGCAATTTCATTAATATCAAAATTACTAAGACCCAACTCTGTGAGATGTAATTGAGTTTAGTAAATTACAAATTTAAGTACACTTCGAACTAATATGATGTTTACTACTTTTTGCTTCTGACTTCGACCGTTTGGACTTTGGTATTGGGTTCAGGAAGAAACGCATGACTGGTGGTATTCAACCAGCAGTGCCATCTATCATGCCGTGTTCTCGCGTCAACACGGAATTCTGGGATGAAATAACCTTTATGTTAATCTAATGTCGAAGATACATCACTAAAATGTTTCATCAAAATGCGTTCAGTATAGTATGTATATGTTGGAAACATCCATATATACAATCACTCGAGTTATATAACTTATTAGAAAGAATTATCAAGCTTAGTAATGTATATTTTGTACATACGCAAGCCCGACAAAGCCGTTTATAACAGGGACAGACATCAGTCCTATCTAATGTCCTATAAATGCATACGATAACATCACTCAAAGACAATCACCAACTAATATATCGTGGGTGCTGAAATCGCAATATAACTGAACATGTATAGTAATCTGTCAAGCAAATATAGTCTTTGTTGTAAAGAGACAACGTTCATAATGGCGATAGTGATAACAGAAATGTACGGAGCGTTATCAGAAGATAGTATATACCAATCAAAATCATATTCAAACTAAATATCAGCCGTTATAGCGGGTTGTAATGTAATGACACATACTAAATAGGTAGGTACGTTACATATATTATTATGTATACAACTTCTAGATATGACTATCTTGACGGTAGATAAAGAAAGCACTTTGATGAGTAAGTAAATGTCAATATTAGCACCTCATTGTATTGAAATTGAAATCTTTTATTTCGTTTTTAGTTAAGTGGTTAGTTATGATCTACTGCATCACTGATCATCGTGTGACATAATTAAAGTAGTATCCAGGATTTGATGGATTACAAAATGCATTGTTGGTTCGAATTCTGCAGGGAAAAGTGGTAATACTTCGTTTCGACTTTCACCCGACGAAAGAAATAATGGTCAATTTGACTCGTAGCGCTATTATGTAATTGTTAAACTTTTCATAAGTTTAACATTTTGTACAAAGAGTTCTGGCGTCGGTCTTAAAATACTCTAATCGTAAGCCGCTTTTAGCAGGCCTTACACGTGTCGCCTCTTTGCAATTTGCCTTAAGGGAACTGACTACTAGAGCTATAAAGTGCTGCCCGCAATAAATTGATTTAATTTCGTAACTTCTAAACAAAATCAATTCTTAAAAAAACTAGAACAGTACCATTTTAGCAAATTACCTCTAGTATTGATTAAATCGCAGTAAATTTTTCATTTCATTGTTTATAAAGTCGAATTTATCGCTAACGCCAAAAGCGGCCGTTTTTAGCAATAATGTACAATACGAAAAAATGCCAGAATGAAAAGGAGTTAACAGTGATTCAATATATACTTGAAGCAATTTGCTAAAATGATACTGTTCTAGTTTTTTGAGAATTGATTTTGTTTCGAATTAATAAAATTAAATCAATTGGGGGCAGCACATGGCTCTAGTAGTCGACTTAAGAAACACGACTATTCTTATTCAGAAGGAATAATTTCCTGATTTGACCCGACCGGGAATTGAACATGAGACCCTTACGATGAACCACCGCACCACTGCAAGTACTGAAAGGTAGCAGACTCTTCAGGCTGCTGCTGATTCTCAACATTATCTTATTACCGTCATTACTATTGAATATCAGCCTACAGCTGGGAATAAACCTTTTAAAAAGAAGGATTTGGTCCTAAACACCACGCTTTGAAGTCGGGTTGGTGATTGCAGTATGGGAAATGGTATAGAAAAGATGCTGCATATGTGCAGAGAACGGGTGGTGCTAATAATTTACGGCATTAAATTAATATCCCTCATCGCGTTTGTTGGTCGTCAGCCCGAAATTACTGAAGTGGATAGCGTTTTCACTAATGAATGGATCGGCATGGACCTAATTATTTAATATGTCATTTGCGTAACACATTTTCGATAATAATGAAATGTTACTCGTGACAAATCACGTTTAACGAACACGTATCGAAAGAGGCTTTTATAAATTTGTTTGTTTCTATCGTTATTATCAAACTCTTTGTCTAATACTCGTATATGGCCTACTTTTATAAGCGACAGTACCAATAAGTATAGAAAAAATGTTAAGAACATAAAAAATACGTAATTTAATAGTTCAAATAACTCGACTGCGCGCACGCAAGCTTTAGCAACCGATGTTACTCGAGATAAATCAACTCGCACCCTTATGAAGCTGTTCAATCATTTAGAAATTATTGGTGAACAAAAAACATCGGTGGACATTAAAACCCTGAATTTCTCTGGATTTTGTGATATTTGTGCTATAAAAGCGATTTTAAAAGTCATACAAGTGCTACGTAGGCATAGTTTTAAATTAAAATCTAGGTATAGATCCACATTGCTACTGAAAAACTTCTTTACCAAATGAGCGCTCCTGGAACAATTAGGTGTTTTTCCAACGTAATAGCATTCAACCTAATGATATGTCCCGTAAGGTTAAATTTCCGTAAATAGAAGGTATGAAGCATGGCAATACATTAAATGTATAAATTTTATAAAACGCGGCAATATTAAAGTGTAATTTTTGTTTAGAACTCTTTATCTTATTCTTAGTGTTTATGTATGTGCGTAAGGTTAGATGAGCATTATAATATAGTTGTGTACTGAAGTATCTAGAGTCTGTGAAATCTTATTAGAACGTTATCAACAGCATAATCCGAACTAAACATGGCTTGTTTAATCTTATTACACGTTGCGTAATGTAAAATGCCGCATTGCATCGTGTGCATACCTAAGCTATATCACAATAGAATGATAAACCAAGTACTTTTATATCTCGTACATGTCATACATTATATGAATGTCATTTTATTCATGTTATCCCATTTAGGAATACTTAAAGAGGAAGTATAGTGAACATTGAAATTTTAACCTAACAAGATGAAAATACAATTCCTTGATTATAAATTTCGACAAATTTATAAACTAAGTAGCAATTTATTGGCTTAAAGAGCAGTTTTTAAAAACTGGTGGTTGAATTAAAGGTGAATTAAAATATCATTTCAGTTAATTGAATATATCTTGCGTTCGGGAATAGTTCACAAAATCTCACCTCTGATTTGATAAGCAGACGGTACAATAGGTGTCAGTTCAGTAGCTAAGGAAAAAGCTAAATAATTTTACAACACCTTGATATGAGTATAATAACCGCTTGTCAGTACTAAAAGATGCTTTCGTATGTAATTTCCGGATCGAAACTAGCTCCTAATTACTCGCCCAAGGCAGGTGCATTTTAAATAAATCGTCTGAGACAAATTTCCATGAGGTAAACTAGTTATTGTAGGGACGATCTAGTTTATACGAGATTCACCAGAGTATAATCTTGAACCGCTGCAAAGCTTTATTACAAAACCTAATTTATTCAAATACTAGCGGACCCCTCGAACTTCGTATTGCCTCAGAATAGTAATATTTGATTTTGACGTCTTTAATGTCGATGTCATTAAATAAGGCGTAATTGGAAAACTATATCTATATGTATATACCTGTATACCATGAAATTTTAACCACCTTCCAAATTTCAATATACCAATCTACGAGACAAAAAACAAATGACGTATTTTTTCTTTTGGTATAGCCCAGTACAAAAATATCAAGATAAATCACTTAGAAAAAGTCCGGCAAAAATAAAAAAATTTTGATACGGCCACCTAGTAGCAACACTTTTTTACGCGTTGCGCATCTCATTCATTCATTACGATACTATTCATAAGTTTTTGATTTTCCCTTTATACCTTATCAGGCCTAGGACCGTAAAAATTGAAAACTATATTGCGAAAAATATTTTCGGGTGACAACTTGATTTACATTTTTACTTCATAAATAGGCTCTAAATACGATACTGAACGCCTATAAAAATATTGGAAAGTGGTTAAAATTTCATCCTGTATATATAAATGCATTAATCCCTATTTCCCTTGGTCATAGCATCACGAGTGGTTACGGCTAGACCGATTTCGCTAATTCTTTTTTGTTTTGTTTGTTATTGTCAGGAGAATGTTCTTATGAAAGAACAAATCAAGAAAATAGCGCGGAAAATTAGAAAATTTAAGAAAACTTAATTATCATACTGAATTATTTGTAAGCTTTTGACAATTTAAACTTTTTTAATGTATGCCGCTTGACGTATAACATTGACAAAATACGTGCTGCAAATATCGTCAAATAGAGGGTAAAAAAAACTGAATTTTGCACATGGCCAGTAATATGTCGCTTGTTACCGAGTCGGAATACCAATAAAACTATTTAAATAGAGAAAAAAACAAAGAATGATTTATAATATTATTACCATAAAGCATAATATTATTAAGCAATTGGTTACATATATTTTTAATAAATAATTAAGACAGGACAACGTCGGGTCCGCTACTTAAGAAATATATTTTAATAATTCAAAATTTTAAAATTTACAATGTTTTTAATAGTTATTATCCAATTCCGACGAATACAAATTCAAAAACACAAAAATCATAAAAATCTCTGCAGACTTTCTCGAGTTATCAGTGGTGTTAGTAACACAACTTTCATTGATATTATAGAGAAAAGTAAGATCCCAATTATGTACAATTAATTACAAATATTTGTATAATTAAATATATGTAATGATAACACATAGAAAGAGGGTGCTTTCTATGAATGTCGTAAGAAGTGACTAAAGGATTATCTAATGCTTTTACTTTTCTTCTTGTTCATTGGCCAAATTGCGATCGCTAACCTGTCTGCCAACCATGCCCATTTGGCAAAATTCATCTTTTGGAGAGGCCTGTGTCGAACAGGGTACTGATATATATCAACATTTTTAATTCAATAAATAAATTAAATACTTTGATCCTGTTATGATAACTGTTCAACTGCAATGTGAGGAGAAAGTGTTAATTTTATTCGCTTCATATTGTACCGATATGGGTCACAAACATAAAATGTACAACAAAGGAGTCGTCGGGTCTCCTCGAGGACTTTTCGCTCTGTTTAAAAAAAACAAGTTGGTGCTCTCAAACGAAGCATTAGACTCTCAAGTGGGGTCGCTGTGTGCACAGTAACTTATGCTATTATTTCTAAGTCAACTCGCCCTCATGTTTGACCAAATCTGTTGGCGTCCTTTCCCAGACCTTTTCATCTTTTACCGACTACGTCTATATTTATTAAATAAATAGCTCTTGTTTGTAATATTGAGTGGTCTGTTAGACCGATCTGCTTTATGCATTTTCCGTGACTGACTTTCGAAGGCCTATTTCGCTGATTGTCTTTTTGTAAGACAGTTGTAAAGCTCTGATACTCATTGGTGCTTACGTTTACATGTTATACTTATACCCGATCGGTATGCAATGAATATTAAAATTTCTGGATAAGTATACATAAATGTAATAGAAAAAATATTTAATATTTTTTGTTGTAAACTCTTATATAAAATAAAAGATTAAAAATGTCCATAAAATTTTTAATTTCCATGAAACGTTCTCATTTTTTATTAAATATTATACACCTTTTAGAATATCACCATTAAAGGAAGCTATAATTTCTCTTTTGACTTAATCTGACTAAATATATATTAGTATACCATATTGTATTATCTGTGGTACCACTCAATAAAAGTCAGTTACTTTAAAGGTAGCATTTTTGGTTTTGACATTCTTATACCAATTACATTAGTATGCAACTTTTGCACGTTCTAAGTGTTTACAGCAGCCTTAAAATCTGAAGCTAAACCTAAATGTTTGAGTCATACTTAAATAAAATTTAAGTCAACATTGTGAGTTCTAGTATGCTGAATGATTGCGAAAGCTATTTTGTCTTAGGTATCATTCTAAGAAGAAGAACAAAGTTAGTGTATTAAAGACAAAGTGCCTAGACACGCTGAATAAATCTGGTCAGTATAAACAGGATACAATTAACAAACGTCCCACCGGCCATTGTTCTAGCTGGGTGCTTACTCGATTCCTCATAATAATGTTTACACTAATTATTTCGGAGAACTTGTCGACTCTCATTCGGACTTGCGACGGCCGACCGCGTCACAAAGATGTTTAGATTAACCGAATGCCCCTGATATTATCTTACGCTGCCCTAGAAATTGAATTCATTTGCATTCGTTTAAAAATAAAAATACCATTCAAAGTTCCCTACATGACGTCCTGTCGTGTTTTCTTTTCAATTGTGCGTGTAACGAGGTATATGAAAATTAACTCCCGCTGCTTAGGTACTTTTTAAATTACGTGACGCTATCTCTCTTATTATACGAGTGATGCAGTCATCAATATAGGTATAATAGGAACTCTAGTACTAGATATTATTCAGATATACAGTCCGATATTAAAGCGACACCTAACGGCTGGTCCTAATAACCTATCTACCTTCAGTTTTGGCATATCGGAGATAGAAAACAACTTCTGTCTTTGTTTCTCTGGACGGCAAAATCAGAGATAGAAACTGTTTCTATGTCCGAAATGTCAAAACTGGCGATAGATAGATTATTGGGACCGGCCGTTAGACTGACTTAAGTCCTCGATTGAATGATTGACGTTGATTTTATGACAGTCTCAGTTTTATAACCCGGCCAAATTATGTCGACATGTAATATGTCATGCCGTCGAAGGGGTAGAGGACCTAAAAAGAGATTGTGTGACTATTTGTCCAGCTTCGCAAGAGATTGGGAGTCATTGGCCGCTGACAGAGACCAGTGGAAAGTGTTGGGGGAGACCTTTGCCCAGCAGTTGAATGATGTAGGTTAAATAAAATGTCATGTCGTACCTATTCCAAATGTGCCAAATTTCATTCAGATCCGATGGTAGTTTTAGCATGGAGTGAGTTTATAATCTAAGTAGGATAGGATGGGTGCTCATTTAGTTATGCCTGTACCCATCATTGCTCTGGTGACTTGAGTTCAATGATGAAGGCCTTTGTTCTGCAGTGGGATGATTATAGACCATTACATTTAGTTAGTATGACACTTTTTTGAAGCTGATAGTGTGTTTGTCAGCGTAAAATTGTAAGATCTGTCAGTTTAAAAAACAACGCGTAAGATTACAAACTTACGGTGCCTTAGGTTAGGTAAGATTGTAATCCATCGACGTTCAATTATGAACTGACAAAGTTCACAATTTTACGGTGATATAAAATATTAATTTTTTCTATAATTACATCAATAGTTTTGCTAAAATTTATCTTATCATTGCAGTTGCTCGTGAGCAACAGCGGGGCGGGCACCGGTGGCGCCGCCACATCGCCGGACGGCGGGTCGAGTTCGGCGCCGCCGCTCTCGCCCGGTGGCTCCGGCGTCGCCGGTGGCGCCCTCTCCCCGGGCGCGAACAGCCACGCCAGCACGCCAGCCGCGTCCTGCTGCGACACGCCTCGGCCAATCATCACCGACCCGGTCACCGGGCAGACGGTCTGCTCCTGCCAGTACGACAACGCGCGGCTCGCCCTCACCTCTTACCCGAGGTTGTCGAGCGCAGCAGTAGGCGTCTATGGCGCCCCCTACCCGTCCACAGACCAGAACCCATACCCCAGCATCGGTGTCGACAGTTCAGCTTTCTACTCACCATTGGTAAGTTCATCGGTTTTTTACACTTGAATGACGTATAATAATATGGTAATGGTCTGCTGAAAAATCGATAGTCATTCGACACTTACACTCAACATTCTTATAACATACTAGTTGTTGCCCGCGACTTCCTACCCGTAGATATTAGTACTATCCCACGGTAACCGTACTCTTTTAAGGATAAATAGTAGCCTATGCCGCGCCAAATACATATTATATTTGTTCAGCCGCTTTTGCTTAATTGAATAACAAATATTCAACCATTTTTTTTACATTTATAACATCAGTAAGATTTATAATGTTAGTTCGTTTAGTAAGATTAGTAAGGTAGGTAAATCCCGCTGCCTGACAGCACCAAAACCAAGTTATTAAAGCAAATGCGATACGAGTACCTACCCTGCATTTGCACTCAATCGTCAGATATTAACGTAAACATATTGTATTTATCAGTAAATTTACTGATTACAGTCATTTATGAATAGTTGGATAAAATAATATTGTTACGTATGCATCTAAATTGGTCATCATTAAGTTATAAGACTGATTACGTTACAAGTATTAAGTATCTAAGTAATTTACTGCAATAACAAAACACTGTTGTGAATTCTGTGCAGTATTCGTCAACCGGTTAAAGCAATTTTATACAATTTGCAACGGTTGAACAATGCTTCCAGCCGGACTGCTAGTGACATTACCATCAAAGCGGCTAGGTGAAAAGGAATTTTGTGTTAGTGTCCCAGTGGCATCCAAAAACAGCAAGCACCAGGCTGCAAATTGGTACCAATAGCTCATTTGCCGTATACGAAGCAGGGTTTATCGCTCTTTACCCCGATACGAGTTTGGCTTTTCTGGCGTTTCGTGCGAGCGCGGTCCACAACCGGTCCAGAAGCGCTGGGCCAGAAAACCACCGACACCTCGCGGACTCTGCGCGCCGCCGCCCTGTCAAGAAACATTAATATTTAAACTCAAAAAATAAACTTAAGGTGTAAGCGCTATTATTATACTAATTACACTTTATCTCACTCAGCCCTGAAGGATATCTTTACGTTGTTTCAAATGACACAAAAATTTCACGTCTTCTGTCGAGGCGGTTTTCAAATTATGGCGTCTCGCAATATTCATTTAAATTACTAAAATACAACTTGCGGTTACGTACAGAGCGGTTGAAGTACAGTTCGGTTTAACACCTTGTCTGAGGATAGGGGACAAATGAGCGGTCGTAGTACTAGCTTGCGGTACTCATAATCCCTGTAAGGCAGCACACTCGCAAGAACTCCTATAATACCTACTTTGTCATTTATAAAAATATATCTGAAACAAAATGACGTAAACATTTTAAAAAGTAAAAGTTGTACGTTTGGGGCCGAACACAAGCACATTTTCATTTCATAGGATTCATGCGATTTAAACGACAAAGCACATGTGAAATCCGTTAAATCCAACAAATCCTATCGAACGAGAGATGATCCTTTTTTGTCAAGTGTTTAAAAGGAATTTCCTCGCCTTAATCTTCGAGTGCTGAAACGTTCATAACGGAAGTTTCGACTGAACACACGAACAACTTTTGGCTCCGTCGCAATATTTCGTTCTTTGTTTTAGTGTATTTCGTCGCGGTTTACATATTATTATGATTGCTGAGAAGTTCAGTCTTAATTTGTAGATTGCAACCACGATAAACAAACCGTGAATCGTTCCACAACTTTTTATATAGTAATGCGAGTTCACTCAACTTATCGTAATTATAATATCATGTGGCAACTCGGGTATGTGGATGCATTCTAAATCGCCAGTGAGATCTCTATCTGTCATTGTATTTAACGAGCTTTGCAGTACCTACGCTCTGTGACCCTGTGCATGTTTAATAACAGGTGTTTAAATGTATGTATACTGTCATTGTGTGCTCTGTGCTCGTACCTAACTCACGACAAGCCTGGCCGGTTCCGTGCCAGCGACAATTTAGCGAACAATGACGACGCTCTACCACAAATACACTGGTGCTCGTTTCTGGCTATGTAAGTCTTCCTTTTGCAGCAATCAAAAATCTTCCTTATACCGAGAGGAATTGAGTGCACTTTAGCACTCCAATTTTGGCGAGCATTGCGGGGGAAAATATTCAACTGCCATTTTTGTACACGAGCGACTCCGGTGGCGCCGTCTGTTGAGTTGCGACTTACTAACAATACAGGCAGCGCCATCTTTTATCTATTGTACGCTTTTGATAATCAATAAAAAAGGATTTGTTTGTGTAGCCGCGATGTTACTCTGTAGACTACGTAGCAGCGCAGCAGTTTTTCAGCTTTAAAAGCTTTAATATTACAGTAAAGGAGTACGGGTCTAGACGTAATATATTGATATAGTTATTTTACGTTTATTGGCGTTGAGAATGCTAGGCAGACATTTTTTTAAATTCAACTAATATTTTCAGATATTATATATTTAAAGATTTGATGATCTTATCTTGTGAAATATTTATTAAAATGATTTTTCTAAGATATTAGTTTAAAATGTCTGTTAATTAATACTATCTGAAACATAACACTTACAGCAGGATGATCATTACTGCAATATTTTTTTGCATGAAAGCAACTTTCTCTTTTGTGCTAGAGATCAAACACGAAACAAGATGCCAATATTAAACATTATGTATGTACACAACAATTGGTACAGCGTTACACAGCAAAATTTACATATGCGTTCTTTAAATTAACAATATGATTGCTGTTGATAATTCAAAGCTTGTGCAATATCTCAATAAACTGATATTATTAGAAGCGGAGTAAAATATAATTCAACAAAAGTTTGACGCTGCTACCCAGCAAAACGCGGTGGAAATTATGCACAAGATATTCAGCGGGTGAATAAAATGACAAACGGTTTAATCTTCATTTAACAAACCGCCGGCAAATCGTGAAGTGAGGCCATAAAATCTTTCGTCAGTGGAATTGTAACATGTGCAAGAGCGCTGTTGCTTAGGTATACATATCTCACTCGTTTATTGCAAACGGAAATCTTATGAACCCTTCCCCTTGCTGCATTATAACCGACTGATAGACATATGACGGCGACATCCTATATTAATGACAACCAGAGAACAGCGAACTTATACCGCCCTTGATGTAAATTAGTGTTACGCTTTGAAAAAGGACAACTCAATTTACAAGAACGCGGAAAACTTTCATTATCATCAACCGAATTAAAAGTCCGATAAAAGTAAGCAGGGGAGGCTGGAACGGTGGAACCGGCCGTGAAAACGTAACAGAACGACGATTTAAATACATCACTAATCTTAAGTCAAAGAGAATAAGTTTAGAAAAAGGAGACCAGAAATTCAATTAAAGAAGGGCGGTGGAATGAGAGACGAGATGCGCAGGAGCGGCTGCGCGACCGAGAGGGACAAAATAAATAAAAGTGAAGAGGAATCAGGCGAATTGAGAATAGCCATTAAGGTGTTAATGAGGATCTTATTAAGCCGTCTCCCCGTGGGTGGTCGTTGTGTAGACCTCGCTTTGTTCATTAATCACTACAGATTACGTTCCAACCTAATTATCAAATCTGAATCAGCGAGCAACAATAGCCTTTCTTTGTGGCCTTCGATATGTTATCTCTCGTATATACTCGATTTTGCTTAAAGAAATATATTTTACAGAGGACGTACGGTAACTAGCTGCTAAGTTAAACCTAATGTAAACTTAATTATCAAAGTCAAAGCGATGAAATATAAGTGTATCTGAGTTTCTTACTATGCCTAAGTTTATTTGGTGGAGACCTGAAACATCTACGACAGGAATAAAATCTTCAGGATTACACCAAATTTGTTGGGTGGTCCTCTTTCGATTATAAATATTTGTTTGTATACATAAATATTGCGTAGCGACATCTATTACCTCCATCACTCTTTCGCCGATTAATTAGTCAGAAGCGACCTTGCTTGAGTAATAGCCGCGGTGCATTTTATTTTCTTTTTAATTAGATTATTTTAAAATATAAATTCGTGTCTTCAAGTGTTAGTGATAGAGTACAAAGTGCTTTAAATGTTTCAAAGGACTAACATGTGGGGATATTAGGGAATTAAGTGCGTAATAGACGCAGGGGATCATAAACGGGCAAGATATATTTAGTGAGATCTCGAATCGTGGCATTGGTGTGCCGAGTTGATAGAGCTACATATAAATGGCATTAATTGTCTCTACAAAGAGTAAATGGGTTTTAATTTTGTCGTAATAGCTGTTGTAGACATGAATCTGCAGGGGCTTTTGTCTATAAAGTGAGAAGGATTAAATTGCCTGTCAGTGTATTCAAAAAAAGTCTTAAAATAGTGTAGACTGATATGTGTACAGTACCTAAGTTTCTTTGTCCGTCTGTCTGAAAAGAGTCTCGTAGTATAGCCGATATTACAAAGGGCAAAAACTGTACACAACGGAGATTCGTATGCTGCGGTGGTCGGGCGGAGTTACCCTTAAATACAAAATGCGCAATGAACATGTAAGGAGGAGTTTCGAAGTGGCTCCCATAACCCACAAAAATTCTAAGGCTAAACTAAGACGGTCACGTTATGAGAAGACCGGACGATCACGTTATCAAAAAGTGCCTTTCCATCGCTGAAAAAAGAGGGGTAGAGGAAGGCCCAAAACAACTTGGATGACAAATGTCCAAAAGGACATGAAGGTGTTGGGACTCCGCGAACGAGACGTTCAAGATAGAAGCAAATGGCATGATTAGGAAAGACGACCCCACGTAACGGGATAAGGCACGGCGGAAGAAGAAGAAGCCACGCTTGGCAGACTGATTGGATATCGCAGTTCGCTGCTACGAGTATTTATCTCGCAGGATTCGTTTAGTTGTCTCTTACAACACCCAGAAGGCAAGAAAGGTGTTATTCTATAATAGGCGCACCACACGGCGAAACTAAAACTTCATGGATCAGACATGGTTTTAGAATTCAAACGTGAAAAACCAACATCTATAGGTCGACCGCTTAACTGAGTCCTTTCTGACGTCACTTTTTTAGTCCCTTTCTAATTTATGTAGTCTCAATATTATTATTATGAATTAAATGGTCCTTTGGGTACTAAAAATATCGCTTAACTCATAAGAATGGTATGAAGTACATGAATTGGGAGGGAAATAAAAACTCATTCAGTGGACACAACTGGACTCAGTTAAGTGGTCGACCTATATATACTACTACACTTTCCTACAGGAATCACACGTGACTAAAAGCCTATGCGTTTTCCAACTTAGTACCGTAGGTATTTGAGCTAAAAACATCCATCTAAAGTTTGATATTTATAATAATAAGTGGATATTTTTAAATACATTTTTGACAGTATCAATAGCTTTTGAATAATGGATAGGAGGCCGTTTAACTTAGAATACGAATAAATAATAAACTTATACATAATTTAAACACTTTATTAAAATTACTAGTTCCCTGAATTCGCAATCACTATATTATAATAACATTATTAAAGTCTGTAATAGTATTTTAAATAATTATACGCTAGTATTTAGCCTCTGGCTATGCTCGCGTGATAACTGTTGTGAATACTAAGCGGGTTTTGCTATTATAAAGGAATCGCATACGTGTTATTGTATTGTTTTATTTCCTCAGAATAATATTTTTTCGACAGGCATTATCACCATAATTTTGTAGTATAACTAAGATACCTTTGTGATTTGTCAATAAATGTTTGAACATAGCATAGGTACCTACTCTAATATTATAATATAAAAGTACCTACCTAGCGCATCTTGTATGGTATGCATCCTTTATTAGGTACTATAATATTGAATAAACAAAAAACTTAGATACAGAAACAATTAATTAGTTACTTATTTACATCTGTAAAAAAAAACGCCTTGACATATCTATCATATACTTCTTAAAACAAATTCAAAGCAATATTATAATATATGTGTCTCTATTTATTTTTCATATATACGTAAACTTTTTTCTTTCCTAATTATTATGTAGGTGTAAATGCTTGATAAATAATTTCTCCATCCTTTCCGAACTAGTGTAGTACTGTCAGAAAAAGACAGATGGCAGTGACTTCTCTACATTGGCAAAACTGGCAATCATAATTGGTGCCGTTAAGCGGTTAGAGGTTAGACCTACCTTATTGCATATTCAACCGACGTATCTTAAATTTGAATTTAGGTAACTGTCAGAATTTTATAAAAGCACCTGAAATCTTTAGTTAACGCTCAATTGGCGAGGATATTTAAATTATATCGATGGCTAATAATGTTAAGTGTCATAGACATGACAATTTGCCTATGTAACATAAAACACTGTAACACATTGTTAACTGCTTAAAATGTAGCAACAGATACGTGGGTGGGCTTATCACTAGTGACATCGGAGATTTGACGTAAATGCGTTATACTTGGATTAGTTTGTGACAACCGATAAAGTTTGTAAAGGGCCGCCTAGCCGTGATTGACATCGTCGTGTTTACACACTGATAACAGAACGGTCTTCTGTATCGTTATCACTACATAACCGTTAACATATCGAATATGCAAGATGGTTGAACGAGCCGACAGAATATTATGTACAGATTGATTTTTCCTATGCACTGAGATCGTTCGGCTTCTATGCCGTACTGCGCAATCGTGAAAAGAGATACAGCGGCAGATATTAAAACGTTTTACAATAAAAATAATATGACTATGGTATTTTATTGTAATTACAACGTGTTCCTTTTGATATCCCATAACTCTAGGGTATTAAACAGACCATGGTAAAGAATCAAATTGCATAAGAATTAATTTTAAATTTTTTTTTTGTAAATTTTTTCATACAAAATAATTCTAAAAAGTCACGACTGTTTATGTAAAACACCCTTAAACTTTTGAATGAAAATGATTTACTCGTACCTACTTATAAATGAAACAGCCACACACGTCAATATTTTTTACAAGTTACGCTCTCCCGCTACTTTACTACTACACTTTAGAGTAAGTTTGCCAACGTCTCGCAAAACTAAGGATTCGCCATACTGGTTACATTTTTTAAACAAATTTAACTAAAATTGATGTTAAATTCGAAACTATTGATTTTTGAACCACATGTTCTAGGGCGTTTTATATTATTTTTACCTATAGAACATAACCTTAGAGTCATGGGATATCAAAAGGAACACTTTGTATATTATAGTGGCATTACAACAACCCGACAACGCCCCGTCAAGTGGTTTTACTACCAGGCCAAGATCTCGGGGTCCTGGGCACAATTCCCGGGTCGAGCAACCGGAACTTCGAATTTTTGAACATTGTTTGGGTTTGTGATCACCAACCCGCAAATGGCAAGCTTGGTGATCATGCCTGTATCCATCATTGCTGTGGTAGCTTGAATTGAATGATGTAGGCCGTTACTTTACTAGACATATACACAGGATTTATAACATACTAGCTTTTGCCTGCGGCTTAGCTCGCATTAACAATAAAGTTCACTCCCTCTTTTAAGGGGTTGGCGGTGGATTTCCAAAAAAATAATGAGGCATGATTTTTTATTAGTCACAAATAGTCCGCATACCAATTGTTAGCTTTCTACCTTGAAATTCGGAATGCTGCATGCAAACTTACACCCCCCATTTTAGGGAAGTGAGGGGTTAGAAAGAGACAAAACTTAGCCTATGTTACTTTCCATCCCTTCAACTTTCTCCACTTAAAAAATCACGTCATTTCGTCGCTCCGTTTTGCCCTGAAAGACGGACAAACAAAAAGACATACTTTATAATTTATAATATTAAGTAGGTATTATGGATTAAAAAGTATTGCAAAGTAAAAAAAAAATAATTAAGCTATTTATTTTTGCTGCTGTTTCTTCTCACCATCAACAGAAAAACTTCAATACCATATTTACCAGTTTTTGCTGGGATCTATATCCAGCAGTAGACTTATGGGGACTGATGTACTTGTATAAAACTTTCCAAGTGGTACAGATGATTTTTTTGCTTAGTAATTGTACAGACATTGTCAATAACATATTTAAATTTTTGACAAGTGTTGACACTTACGAATTACAAGATATACAAGGTAATAAGTTTGTTGAAAGGACTAGAATGTATATAGGTACATAAATGATGCTGACTGTAGAAGTAACAATATCTGAATATCTAAGTTTTAGAATTAAATCAGGCACAGTTGCAAAGTTACAGAACTGTTGCGTTAGTGTTGTACTACGACCCCCAGTAAGAGACATTTATGTTATCATTCAACTTAAAAAAATAAGGAAATGCCTATAATATAGCTTTGTTTTGTGTATTTAGTTGGTAAGCCTTATAAAATAAAAAATAAAAAACATCTTACTGCAGGGCGTAGACCTCCATGATCATGGGTACAGACAATCTAAATGTGGGTTGTGGTCATAAACCCGTACAATATCCGAAAGATTCAAAACTCTTGTTGCTAGGTTGCTACCAATGCTGTACTCATACCAATAGGGCGTCAATTACTAAACGTAATATCCATTTTAAATATTTTCCATAATCAGCAATATTATGTTCTATGGGAGCTTTTTTAAATTGATTTATCTTTAATTTTAAATCGATGTCCTTCAACTACATATAATACACATTATCGATGGGCTCTGTGATAATATCAAACTTTAAAGTTTATAAGTTAGTTATGTTACCCACTATACCCAGCAAGATACTTCAACGAAACGACATATCTTATACCCTATCTTACCCTATCTATCTTATCTTTATGTAATAAGATAAATATTACTGTAAACACTCTTTTATCGACATCAAAAACAAATCTTGATTTTTCCGCCTAAAGAAAAACACGCATTCATCAATTGAAATAATCTCTTAACTTTTTTTTTCTTGAATCCTAATCATACCTCAAAACCTGGGAGGACTAGTATGAATACTCCTCTTGGATGAATACTCCTTCAACAACACACTATTCGACCGTCATTTTTAAATCTTATTCTATTTAATGTAGGTAGTGTGTTGTTATATTATTATTATGCACACAATAAAATAGCACGAACCCATCTCTTAGAAGACACGCAGCAACATTCTCTCTCACAATAAATGAAATGTTAAAAACCTTCTTTCGGATAAGCCAGCGTCTAGCAGGTGGCAGCAAGCTACTTAGTTGGACTGATGATGATGACTACTAATGTGTTAAGAACATGGCACTCTACAGTAAAAAGCCATAATTACAAAGAACACATCTCGTAGAAACTTGCCGAAAAAACTAAACTTCAATCAAATAGTTGGATTGTTTTATCAAATTGTAAATACCAGTTAGGTCAGGTGATTCTTCATTGCTCGTTTTAGCTTAACGACTTCAAACAATGACAGCGGATCAACCCCGCACCCTCGTCTCACCTCAAGCGTTAATTGCTTTGCAAATATACTCATCTTCGCACTAAGCGTCCACTGCTGACTTTAATGAGTGGACAAACATTGAGAGCTCGGTCGCGCGGTATCGCGGCAGACCGCGTCCTGCGGCTACTCCACCAATAAATCTTCGGATTTTCCCCGGTTTCCCGACGGGATGTCGGACTCGGCAGCCCTTCGTCCACTCCCGCGTTCTACTCTTATAAATTACCTACACGCTTTCACTATAAATCAAACAATAGCCCCGCTAAATGTATTTGCTATTGTTTGAATACACCTCTGACCGATAATGCTGATGCATATTTCATTCGATCATTCTCGCAATTTTCGGTCAAACGTTACGTCAGCGATCCTTCGGCATTCAGGAAATTTGTCGCCTCCCTTTGTTTAGGGCCGGAACTCGAGGATAATATCCGCAAAGGCAGCGCGATTAATCTTGAGCGGAAAGTTCGGTCAGTCGGCTGACCGAAAGGAAATCAGCTAATGCGGTATAATTGAAAGTTTACGACGAACCGAAAAGGGGTCGCATTCATCGGTTATATACGATTATATTCTTGTAGTTAACTAAGTGATCTGTGAACATTTAACAACGTAAAGGTGCTTAGTTTGACCGTTATCTCGACCGGAAGTTGAAAAAAAACGTGATCCAAGCGTAATTTCGTCCAAGCCGCCCGCCGCGCTCGCCGGCTCTAAACATTAGTAGGATAAAAAATAAGGTGTCGATTAAACGCCAGATAGCTTTTAACTACGTTATTATTTCATTTAAGTTTGTTTTAGGGATCAGCCCGTTTGAATGAAATGATGTTTTGTGTTAATCCCCTTTATAATGATAATATTATTAAAAATTAATAAGGAGTCTTTGAAAATGAATATAAATTATAGGAAGGTGCTGCCAGTATGTATCGCTACTTAACATTAGTTTGATAAATATTATATTACCTACTGAACATTATTTCAACAATCATCGTTATTAATTCGCTTCAAAATAGAATGATCGTTTCAGTGCAACTAATAGATTTACCTGGAAAATGCCAAATTTAACGCCATTTATAATGTTATGACACCGTTCTAAAGGTTATTTGTGATCGAATGGGACCACCGGAGTGTCAGGGGTAGTGCAAAATAGGATAAATGATATGTCACGGCTAACAATAACGGCAATGAAGACATCTGAAATGGCACTACTACATTGTGTCTATATTCGGCGGAAAATAATCGCGCACGGCTTTACAGTTGGTGAATTTTGAGTGAGTTTTTTGCGAGTTATTGTAACGATTCGGACAGATGTCACGGGCAGAATCCGGGACAACAAAAGCGCCCCGGGGGCGTATTGTCCCGTCTCCCCGAGTCGCGACCTCCCCGCAGACACCATTAACACTGACACCTCCAACATTTATTTTTGTATCAAAATAATACATATAATTTATAAAATTTATTTATAGCTCTACTCTCTAACAGTTATTGCTCTAAATGGTTTTTAATGTCCTTATTTTATAAGTAATTTATACGAGCCTTTACAGCTGCGTTTTACCCTCCAATGATGGCTATTAGCAAGATATCAGATAAATACGTTATGCGATAAATGCTCCCGGAAACTCTTATGAGCTGTCGCATGGTTTGTTGGGCAATTATTGAACAAAGGTCATATGTTTAGTTTGAATTTGTAAAATATGACCTTTGCAAGTTGAACTACGTAATTAAACAGAGAAATAGTTTAAAGGATCATTAAGTAGTTCCCAATCCCATGTTTTTTCTATGAAAGTATCTAGCAAATGTAAAAAAATGTCAAACAAAGTGTTTTGGTTATAAGTAATAATAAAATGTTGTCACTTTATTTAATAGCGAAGGTTCTGTTAAAAGGTTCCAAACAATCAGAAGTTCACAGCAAGTCAAATGTTAATTTAATAATTGACAGTAGGACTTGATTAACTCACGAACTTCATGGTTTTAAATTAATTAAGTGTTGTAAAATGGGATTTAAAGTGAGGTTGGTTTGGGGCGTTGTGGTTTCGTGTTGCGGTGGAGTTGCGCTGAGTCAGGCCTGCGAAATCAATGGCCAAATATTTAAGTTACAATAAAATGGGTTAATTTTGGCGTGTGGGGCGGTTATATGTTGACAATGCCGGAGGCTCCAAATTGCACTTAGAACTTTTTGAAAGACTAAAAGCTACTTACATTTGGATGTCATCAGGGTTATATGATCACGACATGAGCAATTTTGGTGTTTATTTTTTGTAAGTAGTGCTTAACGCACATAATAAAGAAATTGCCCTGCAACATCGCCCTTAATACAATAGTATACTGGCCCCCAATTCCGCTAAATTTCAAATAGAATCGCAATTGCATCTCAATTGTATTTTTTGACAGATTTATTAAGGTAGTAATGTCAAAATTATTGAGCCATTTGTAAATTAGCGGAATTGGGGCCCTGTTCTTCTTGTCTAGTGGGTATCGTAGGAGGAGATCCAAGAACACGGTTTGAAATAGATGGACAACAGCGTCTCTCGCAAATTGCAAGCTATTCAAGCGATCATGGCTTGATCTTCCTCTTGGAGAGGACTATGTAAAACAATGGGCTGATGTAAGCTTATAATGAATCAGAAAACACAATAATTCTCGTTATACCTGCCACCTGATAACCGATTTTCAGGATTAAGTGATAAAAATTAGAAAAGGTATTTGAATTTAGCTTGTTTAGTAACGGTATTTTATACATTTGGTGCGTTAATATGATGATCCCGATTAACTAGTTACTTAATGAAGTTGTGACCTGAGATTAAAAGTGAGGTCACGCTGAGGGTACCGCCGTTTCGTGGTTGAAAGTTCGGAGGAGCGCGACCAAATCAATCACTAAGGCTCAATAATTGATCGCCCCCTCTCTACAGTCCCTCCGACCTAATTACCTCGCCCTCCACACGCTCACGGCTCATTACGGACCGTCTGTTGTTTGTTCTCCTAATTAAAGCGGAGCTTTATCGGTCTCGGGGCCTTCTAATTGATATCATTGCGAGCGTTTACGATCATTGAATTACGGATCGGTTGCGTCGGGTTAGGCAGTTAAACCTGACCGCACATTGTCAGTGACTGAGCTCCAATTGACTTGTTTAATCCCAGTTTATTGTTTATTTATTTATGACCGGCCAAGGAACCGGCGCCGTCGCGGCCTCGTCATCGGGTTTTAATTTAATTATCACTTTTGCTTCATTCACCGTTTCACTAGTTTTTTTGGATACACAGCTATAAATTTCTGAAACAAAGGCTAATCTTTTCAGGCAATAAAAACTCCCGTAAATTTGAATGACCGAATGAAACAACTCAATGCAAACATCGCTACATTTAAAATGCTATGGCTTGTTAAATATATTTTCGTCAGGAACATAATATCTTGCGTAATAAAATAACATTAACTCAATACAATGAAACATAGTCAACTTATTGCCGTCGAAGTGGAAAATAACCAATTCCGTTTAAATCACAATCTAGCAATTCTTTGATACCCGTGAAATTGCCGTAACGAAATAAATGTTAAATAAAACGTAAAATAAAATTATTATGCCTCCACAAACAAATAATTGGAACGGGAACATACCTACCTAAAGCGCCCGCGCCCGATGCCGCCGTTTTATGGCTTATTTGGGGGAAAGCTTTATTGAACTTAGCCACGTTGTCTGCCGCCCCGCAAATACCGCCCTTAACTGGAATCGAATAGGATTCCGAATCGAGTACTTCCAGCAGGTTGCGTCACCACCGTGCGGCATGAAATGACTTTTTCGTTTGTATTCGCTTTTTATCCACTTAGAGTCATTCTTTTTCCACTCGCTACAATTCACTTTCAGATTTTTGCTAGTGCACGCCGCGGCGACATTATTATTTTATGGGCCGAATATTATTCCGTTGTAAATTAGAGTTTCATGATAAATACCCTTACCCCAATAAATCTTTATGTGGAGTCCTTGGAGGAGTGTGTTGTTGCGACTTGCAAATACGATACTCAGTGGGGTTTATGCATTGTTAATATTTACACCTGTCTTTGTTCAGTCTCTATATGCAAACGATTCTGAATAGGACTCCTGTCACGTTACGCCACTCGAACACAATCGAGATCGAATCGAGGTCGTCGTCTTGCCGTATCACGCGATGCTCACGCTGCGAATATTACTGTTCTTACACGTTAATTTACATGATAACGTATCTAGCTTACTTACCATCTGAACTAGGTATATGTCGATCGGCGCCACTGTACTTCCATAGTTGCAGTTACGAGTAATTTGAACGATATCATATTTCAGTACATCTTGGCAACATGGGAAAATTATGCCCCGTATCGCGCCACTAAAACCAAATGACAGGGCACCACTAGCGCTAAAGTACAGTGTATAAAGCAGAAAATGGTATCGCCTAACACAACATCGGAGTAAAATCAAGGCTTTAACTGGCGTACAGTAGCCAGGAGGCTGCGTCGTGGGATGATAGAGTAGCGTCGATTTGGCAGCGCGGCGGGCCGCAGAGGCGCCTCGGGCGCGGCGCCCCGTGCCTCAATAAGGCAGACATGGATGGGGTACGAATTTATGAACCGTCAAATAACTTATCACCAGTTTAATGCAATGAAAACGAGGTTTATTTATGAACCGCACCGATCACTCGATCGTGAACTTGTGTTTTTTGTTCTAGGGTAGCGATTGCAGGCGTTCTAGTTAGCTCTTATTTATGGATCTAGTGACGCGTGTGAATAACGTTAATAGTGGGGCCGGCCCCTTTGCTACTGTTTATATTTATTTGGGGTTGGTGTAATGAGTCTATCTGTGCGCTGACTCGCGAACTCTGTGGAGAATTGATTAAAATGTTGTTTAGATTCAGTCTGACGGAAAGAGGGGAAGGAATTTGTCACGAAGAGATTTTTAAATAACTATTCTTTGATAAGCAATATCAAATTTAAATTAGCGCGAAATAAACTGATGGCATCTTTTATTAATGCATTAATTATGGACGTTATAAATTAAATGACATATTTGTATGAAAGGGTCGGTTGTAAAAGGGATCAATGATTGATGTAGGTACTTAGGTATGATATGATCGATACTCGTGACGGCGCAGTAGGTTAACATTTTTGAATGAGACATGTGATATCCGATTACAGTATGTTTGCAAATTGATTTAAGAAACTTTGCAAGACATTTATCATCATCATGTGAATCCCATATTAGTCCCCAGCTGTAAATGGGGAGGACCTATGTCCATATTCCGCCACGATTAGGTGAGTTAGAGATTGTAGCAGTTTGACCAATGCTAATAGAGCTACGAAAACTGTCGCTGCTACACTATATTTTTCTTCTATACTCCTTTAGTCGCCTCTTACTACACCTATATAAGACAAGAAGGTGCGGTAGTATTCTATATCAGGCTGGAACCACACGGCTTGATCATTAAACAAATAACATAGATAAAATAGGTTTTTTCCCTAAACAAGCTAGTGTCAAATTTGTACATACAACTCTTTTGTTAGTATGTGGTAAAAATTGCGCGTTTCCCTCAGTCGCTGACAGTGAGCGACCTCCTAACTATGAGTGATGATGTCAGCGCCCCCAACATTAGCAAGGTGGAAGTCACGTGCCATGAACATTAATGATCGGGCCTATGATTGCGGATGACACAGAGTAAAGGCTAAATAAAGAGTAAGATTAAGTTTTAGAAAATGCCTGTTAGTAAAGCAACAAGTTTCTTTAAGTTATTTTTTTTTATATGCAGAGGCCGGAATTAGGTGGAGTTATTTACATACACTTGCATTGAAATGTTGATATTAATATGGATCTTCCCGGGATTTTTAATGGGCAATCCCGTGTGGCCAACAAAATTACAAATAAAAAAAAGTTTTACATATAAGTTGGTAATATTTTTGAAATTTAACTTGCATGAACTTAAACTTAAACATATACTATAATGTGATTTGCTAATAGAGTAACTCCACATTCTTACTATACGAACTATCTCGGTGGATCCTATCTTACTATTATCATAAATGTGATTGTATGGATGTTTGTTTCACAACCACGTCGGAACGACTGAACGGATGTAAATGAAATTTGGCATGCTGATAGATTATAGACTGGAATAATATATATGATGTTAATTTTATTTAAATAAGTTCCTAATTTATAACCCCACGCGTACGAAATCACGGGCAACCTCAGTACAATATAAGCGCTTCAAAACGATCAATAGAAAGTCACCACTAATAAATGTTTTACGGAACGAATCTCTAGTTACAAGTTGTGAGATAAATAAATAATTATTATCCTTATATAATGAAAACATTACTAAGACATTATGCTCGATATATTTTTCTTTTGAGGTGGTATAAATAGGGGTTTAATTTCTTGACTCTAAGGATTAAGTTAACGCATAAAAGGAGGGTAGGTGTAAATTCACACTTCACTCAAGAGTTAAGCCATTCCATTCAATAATATGCTTCTTGACTTTCGACCTTACTGCGCCGTCTCTAGAATAGCAGACACTGAGATTCTGCAGCGATACAAAGAAGTTGTAGATTCTTGCAAATGTGTTCTTTAATCATAGTGATACGACATAATTTTAAGTAGAGTATGTACGGAAAATAAAAAAATAGGCAAAACACTGAGATATCTTATGTGCTTGACAATGGTACGATTTTTAATAAAAATGCTTAACTTTATGTGCAGTCGACTGTACCTTCTAATGTTTTAGTTACAAATGCTATAAATTTCGCATTTTTAAAGCTATTTTATGACAACTTTTAAATAAGTGATTGTATCTTATCTCTTTGAAAGCAGTCCGTTGACCGGGCAACAAAGGACCGGTAGTTCTAATCCCATCTAAAAGTTTTTTTTATAAAATATATTATCGCATACGAGTATTTAACAATTAGAGCCTAATTCAAAGGGATAGTTAAGAAACAACTTTAGTAAACGTACAGGAATAACAATAATGACAAATTTTCAAAGAAAGAGCTTTTAAATAATGTCAATCAATAAAAATGACATACGTCTGTTGTTCAATTAGTTACATTAATGAGACCATTTAGCATTATTTGAAGAAAAATTTATCGTGGATAAATAATTTTTTAAATTCTTATTTTAAATCAATAAGATTTTTAATAATTTTCTTGTACTCTAAAGTTACTTCCATCTAAAGTGAAGAATCAAAATCTGCATGCAAGGGCATATAGGCATAAATCAGATAAATAGGCTCGTTCTCGTTAAACATTATGTATAACCAACAGCATTTAGATAATATACATATGTACATATGTATTTTGATTATGAATCGTAACAAAGCTAGTTAGGTAGAGCATTCGCCCAGTTAGCGAGTTCAAAACCGTCTTTTTTACTCTAGGTTAATATCTTTCATATATTCTGTTTATGCACAAGTACTAATTGATTAATTGCCTTGACTATAATCTAAAGGTACATGAATACCAGTATTTAAATTAACTGTACCATAAATTCCATACAAAGTTATGCACAAACACATGTTTGTACATAGTCATAACTGATTCGATGATCGTATTTTAGTTCGTGTATGACATAATACATCTTGTAACCTCACGATAATTGCTAAAGGCAGAGACAATAATTACTAGTACGGATAGAACAAAAGCTTCAACTAAAAAGAACACCAAGTTCTTCATTTAAATTTTTAAAAAACGCGTTCTTTTTTTATTTTATGATCGGACTACATACCAAAAGCAGTTACATATATAGCAACTGTAAGACAACTTCGATTCAGTTGCACCACCCAATTAGTTAGGAATAGAGTTAAATGGTATGGGTGTAGTAAGAGCCTAGAGGTACTTGAACGCCTTAGAAACACAAACACCAGCATCTTCGCGATAGCCAAGCTGTCTGCCAAGCTTGTAAACCAAATGCTTCTTTTGGATAGGTCAATGTCCAGGTTTATGGCTGATGAGGATACCTAATAATCCTAATATGCAAGTAGATCCGATAGCTGTTTTGCTAATGATAATCTAGACGGATATTGCAATCAAAATTGTCGTTTAAAGATATGTTCCTTCCCTTTCATATCTTGCGTTTTGAATTGAATCAACATTTTCTATTTTTATAGTTACATAATAACTTTATCATGCTGACCGTACCACGATGCTACATAATTTGTTCAAGCAATGAAACGAACAAAACGACCTGCTTAGCTAGAACATACAACTACCAGCTTAGAACAATAATTAAGCTATTATCTCGGAGTAGGTGTTTTCATGCTAATGGGAAACGCAACTCTACTGTTTTTATTTTTTCAGCCTGGATTCTTGAATTGTTTTTGCCTTGAGAATACCTCAAAGGAAAATTGTACATTAATGTTATGACTTAAAATACAAATCAACTGAAGTCAAAACATATAAGTACACTAAATCGGGATTTTGATAATTCGACATTAATTAGGAACAAAATATTGTTTTAAATTTCGACGTTATTTACGTAACAAACCTGAAACTCGGTATCGCTTTGCCTGAAATCAAGTGCTGTGACGTTCATTTATAAAAAGTTATCGTTAATGTTTTAGGAAATAAGGAATTAAGATTAAATTAAGTTACATAACGGAGCCACGGTGTAGATACTCGTATGTACTAATTATTATTGTTAATCTTTCTATTATTATTATATAGGTGCATATAAGCAAATACCCACCATGGTGTTGTCAAAAATATATAAAGCTATTTCATTTGAAATTTTTATTTGTATCGCATATTCGGGACCATTCTGTATTGAAATACCTACTTATTTATTTTGACAATTTATCCTGACGTTTCGCGAACTCTTTACGGCTTTCTTAGTCACAGGTATAATGTATTCCTTACACCCTAATAAACGCGAGTTAGATCCGTAATTCATCTTTTATTTCAGCTTGTCTTTTAAAATAAAATCAAGGAGAACTATATTATTTTTATTATATCTATCGTCTCATAATTAATGATCTTAAAAAAATAATGTTTTATTTGAATATCTAAACCGACAATGTTTTGAGTATTGTGTCTAATAATCAGCCATACCCAAATTCTTCTTGATAGGTACTAGGTAAATACTAAACTTCAACTTTTATACTCAGTCATAGGACGTCGTCAAAATTCGAATAAGGTGCCACAAGATTTCCTTAAAACGGGGGAGCAAATAAGCTTCCTATTATTAAGTTATCGCTCTTCACAAACACTGTTCCATATGTATCGTAATAAGTAAGTCGTTGCTAGTATATCTTGCGAAGGGTGCCAGAACAGGGGAAGAGACCCCGGGTGTAGTTCACACTTTTAATTTAGCTTCTCCTAATGTATGCGGATAACTGCAAAGAGTGTTCACTGCTCACTTGGCACCCCCGGACTCACTATCCGACTGTTAAACAACTATCACTCGCAAGGGTGCGTATGCCTTAATAGTTTAACCCTCCGCATCTACATTATGCAAATACGCCAGTGATATGTCAGCCCGCACACTTGGGACTTTTATTGTCACCCGAGTTTATTCCCTTTTATTAAGTTAGCTTTAATTAAATTGAAGCCGACGTATTTGTTAGCTCGATTGACTGAAAGGTATTAGGCGTCGAGATTTATCTGATTACACGCGAGCTTAGTGCGGAGTGCTAGTTTAATTCACTTAATAACATTTTGAAATGATCAAGCCATTTAACGATATCGCTCGTCTTACTCGTGAATACTAATTAGATTATTTAGTCTTAAGATAAAATTAAAACCATCATGCTTATTCAATTTTAATAAAAGAGACTTTAGTGCATCAATAACTAGGAGTTACGTTTATGATTCGAATTGTTTAAAATAAATAAACTTTAGAATCATACAATCCTATTTCTGTATCCAATCGTGTTGAACAAAACCCCCAAGAAAATTTATCGAAGGAAAGTGTGCCCATTGATTTTGTTTGTTTATTGGACGTTGCGATGTTTCAGAGTAACCCTTACGCGCTGAAGGAGGGCGGCGGTGAGATGTCAGCGTGGACGTCTGCAGGGCTCCAACCCTCCGGCGGCTACTACCCTTACGACCCGACACTCGCTGCCTACGGGTAAGTCCCCAGGGTCCAAAAGGCCCCGTAGGTCCAGAACACTTTAGATAAAGCCCGCGCCGCGCTAGGATTAACATAATACCTCCCTTTCGAAACTTATCTCTCTAATAGATTGCAATGCGAAAGGCTCATGTTTGTATTTGGCGACTCGCTTTGACTTTAATAAATTTTATGTTGTGCAAATGTATCCCCTTTCTATGCGGATGTGTGTAACATTGTGGATTGAGTCGCATTTTTCTCGGGTGATAGATTCAAATTGCTTTCTTTGTTTGTGTTTACATTTGCTTGGAAATAATGTAAATAGACCTACGTAGCATTGATATATTTTTTTAAACCAAAAATTATTCAGCTTTTTATTCAGCGTTATAGACGTGTTCCGATTTTTAAATAATCATCAAATATATTTCGAGATAAAACGTCAATGTGTCCGACTTTTTACCAGACCGGTTAGATCAAATTTCTAAAACAGTCATCGGCAAATTACCTGTCATTATTAACTTGTTAACTATTAATTTTATATCGTCCGCTGAACGCTCAGACATGTAGGTAATATGAAACCTAAAATTTAGGGCTAGCGCTCGATGAATACGAAATATTATTTGACATAATTCGAATCATTAAACATTCGAAAAATCTCTTACCCGATACTTTCTAATATTTTCACGGCAATGGTAATCAGGATAGGATAACTTATAATTTTAATGATGATATGCGTTCTTGTAAAAGTAAATTGATTATGAACTCTCGTAATCAACACATGGATTTAATCACTTAAGCACAAAAGGTGAACAACTAACCTTTTGGTAATTGCAATTTTAAAGCGTTACGCTATTTACGATATACGATAACATGTATGTAACGTAAAAAAGAATACGGATAGATAAGCGTGTAGTTGTTATAATGACTTTTTGATAAGTCACTTCGTATCAAACATTGAGTTGCAGCTTGCTTGATAAAGGCACACCTAGGCTATGGCCCTCGATGCGTGTCGGCCGCAAGGGACAAATGACCGGGTAACCACTCCCGGTTACCCACCGTCCCTTTCCAACGTATATGAACATGAAAGTGTGACAAAGACGAATGACGCCACATCCATTTCGCGCTAGCGCCTGATTAATTCACAGTTTTTCTTTGAAACGCGATCGCTTGTCGCGTCGTGTTGACGTTTTGGGCTAAATGACCTACCCGTCCGACGACGGGTTAAGAGTATTTACTGCGAATGGAAATCTCGTTCACCTTAAACATAGAAATCAACATAATATTATTTACAACCACCGACAGTTAAATAACAATTAAGTTATATTTACCGTATAATCATGATTCCATTAAGCAATTAGAGGAACTAACATTAACATAAATTTTTCATTTCACTGCACTATTTCAATTGCATAATTATTAGATATTAAATACAGATCATCAATGGTTATTATAATTTAAATAATGGGGGTTAAAACTTGTATAGTCTAAAAACAAACTCATTTTTATTTCATAATACTTTTTGATCACGATCACAATAGGTATTTTGATCGTAAACTGAATACAAAAATAGTAATCGTAACAGTGTCATAATAATGTGTTATGTGGACACATCAATTAAATATACGTTTCACGGCGCACTTGAAATTTATCCGTCCATGAATCACACGGAACTGCCTGAAAATAAAAACAAATCATGATACATCAAAGCGAAGTTATGCTGACAATTCGGCTCCACTCGACTTAATATATATCAAGCGGTGCGTTATAATCTAAAAATAATTAGAGGCGACATTAGTTTTTATGCGTAAAAAAGACGTAGCGATATAACTGAGCGCCGGGACAAGCACGGAAATACTTCGTGATATATAGCGCTCCCGATACTCTACACAATTGTTCACTATCACATGTACGGGGTGATCTTATTTAAAAGTAAATTCGGAACAGCAATCACCAAAGGCATCGCGTTATGGAATTATCACAAAAAACTAACAATACCGGTCCAAGTTGTAACAATAATTTATTTGGAAACACATTCACCAACAGTGCAGACAAAAATTTCACTTGTTTATTCATTATGAAAGGAAAAACTGCATGAGAGTTTCATAAAACGAACAGCAATAAGTTCGCGAGGTCACATAAATTGGTATAAAGAAACGAGCGTTGTGAAAAGTGTGCACGAACAACAAAACTTGGCCACGACTGAGGCTCACTTCAGTTAAGTACCGTTGGCTTATTATTTGGAACATCCTGTAATCTGCCACGCCCGCCGCGCGCCGAAATGAAAAATTACGCGGCTATATTTAACACAAGAGTCGAGCACAGAAAACGTAAAAAAATTAGAGAAAAGAGTCGAGAGAGTTGTACCGCACCATTGAGATCAAAATACGCAGGAAATTACTGCGCCCCAAGCTCTAAGGGAATTATTTTGTGTGCCAACGATTTGGGCTGTTACTTCTTAAATAAACCAAACAAAGAACGCTTGTTAGCAAGGCGTGACATCTAAATGACGATACGATTACCAAAAAAAAATACACCTTGCTATTTTTACTATGAAAACGAACATTTCGAAGATGCTTGCGATGCTTAAAATACTCTTTAATGTATAAGAATAATAAGTTTATAAATTTAGTTTTGTTGAAACCTGTCGTAGTACTTTTAGATTCTACAATATAAAATAATATTCAACGTAAATTAGAGTTTTAAGTTTTCCAATTAAAAACTTCATATCCACTTTTATCAAAGGCGTTAATTTACTAATTATGTCTTGGACTAAATCTAATCAAGCGCACAATAGCAATCAGACAAGGCAGATCACAGTTGTTAGCGTTAATCAGATGTACTACATGTCAAGCTAATGGATTTCTCGGTATGACAGTTCGTAAGCCATGCGTTTCGTCTTCGATTAACAATGTAAGCGTAATCAATGACATTAATTACTGTCTTATCAGAAGGCAACTCACTTTATACATAGGTATATGTTAATTACGTACATAATTTTGAATGTATTAACACAAGGATAAACAAATCAATTACGTGGTGGATCTGTTAAATACATGTGTTATACAATAAACGAGAAAATAATGACTTGATAACCATGCAATTTAGGTAAGTAAAAGACTTGTATCTAGACTTAGATACTTTAAATATTAGGGGTTAAAGTATGAAATTGCCGTTTTGTATGTACAAAATCGAGAAAAGTCATTTTTCCATACTAAGTATTTTTAAGCTTTTTTAAAAACGCCTGAACCGTTTTCGATGCAATTAAAGGTGAAAGTTAGATGGTTATAAAGCTACGCATTATAGTATTTAAATTTCTGAAAATCAAATTATATAATACAAATATACTTAATTGTAGCAAGAAGATCAGCTGACACATTGTAAGGGGTCTTTTCAACGACTTCCTTTGATGTAATAGGCATATATATTGAATTTTTTTTTTTTAGTCAATTGTTACTTTATTTAGTTTTTGATACAATACAAAAAGAATTACGCAATAATATGACTATACTTAAGAGCTATAAACAAAATAAAAAGTGGGAAAATAATCGGCAATTTCATACTTTAACCCCTATTATAACAAAAACTTTTTCATGATATTCATTGAAAGTTCAATTCCGTGAATTAAAGGATTTGACTAAGCCTTAAATAAAGGACTTAATTTTTTTACTATGGAACTTGGTACTAAAATAAAAACTCCATGAACTTTGCACTGATAAATACTAGGTGAATGAATACATTTTTACGAACCCATTAATGCCTGATTTATTAATTTAAAGACCTCCGTTTTTTATATATTCACTCAAAATAAAAACAACGATTTAAAGAAAAAAAAACGTTATTTGTCTGTCGTCAAGTACTCTGTCGTTAAATCTATCAGTCATGCGATTCGCTCTCATTTTTGTTATTATTATTTTACTGTATTAGGTAGTTGTGTATATTTTTGTTGTTGTTTGCATATCGGTCGAGGCAGAAAACAATCAATAAACACAACGGCGTGTCCCTTGAGTAGATTGTTTGCTAAATCTTCACTACGCTGTTTCTGGACCCTACGGACTCGGAGTTTCGCCGATTAAAACTACGTTACTACGTTAGGCGGTGGATCAAACCTTTTAAAACTGCAAGAAATGTATTCAAGACCGGAAAATGTACGCGGAACCGTACCTACTTCAATAACTGTTTCTAAACTATACAAAAAGCAGTAGAAAACCTTGATTAATAAATAAAAACTGTATATCTACAGCTTTGTCTTATTTTGCATTTATAAACCAAAACATGTGAAATGATCGTCGTGTAGTTGTCTGGCAGTGGACTAATATTGTAAAATGAAACACATAATATCTTAAAACAATGTATTATCAACATAGGTAGTTTTATAATTTTGTTAAACATAAAATATCTCATTCAATGCACTATTTTGGGATACGAATCTAGCACTAAGTACTACAACCTGATTTTTTATTATACAAGATGATATTAGACGCTGTATTTTGGAGCAAATTATTGCAATAAATCAAAGCTTATCATTAATCATTGCATTCAAAACAATAATTTGATAGTTACATACTATCAATTTATTGTTTTGTTGCTGTCGAAAAATATTTGTTTTTTACTTTCTGTTTCTTCGGAACCGGCTAAGGTTTGAGACTATGCTGCCTAGTTATTAGTGAATCCAGTCATTCTATAACGTCATGAAACTTAAGAAAAGACCAATTTTTCTTTTCCCGCGCACAAAACGTTAGAAAAATACATGTTTGGCAACTGAAAGCCGTCAAATAAATTGTTATTAGGCCAAGTAAAACTCGTAACTTTGGTTCGGAAACGCATACAGCTTAGGTTTTCATACATTTTTTTTTTACTAAAACAGAGGTCTTTAAAAATCTTAAAGTTGTGCAGAATGATAGATTTTAGGCTATAGATTATAGTTGTATATAAATTGTGTCAGTTCAAAAAATTTTTATATAAGTACCAAAAAAATTATGTCATGGTGTCTATGAGTTGTTGTAGCTTTTCTGCCGTAATAAAGTGTTTACCAATTAATGAATTTGGGTGTATTAATTACAAAAACACAACAAAGCCCTAAATAACATTTGAGGTATCTCGGTAGTTTAATTGGTAAGAGCAGTCGCCATAAAATCTGAACGTTGTGGCTCTTAATCCCACTGAAAACAGTCGAAATTTTTATTTAAGGAATAAAATTCATAACAAAATAGTTTAGTAACTCAGGAATAACTCAGGCAATCAACAGACTCGTACAACCATTTCTAAAGCTCCGTATTGTAAACATACTTCAACAAAGAACTACATTCCCTCGATACAATAAACACACCAATCGTGGCTAAAACGCCTACTCCACTCGGAGTTCTGAAACGAATCCTAATTCTAATACACCCGGTCCCAGTGGGGAGGCATTACTTATGTAACTTACATAGTATACGAGAGGGCACGTAAGGCCGCGATTCCCCCAAGCGGGTAAATCGTAAACCTCCGATACCACTGCATTGGATACTCTGAGTACAAATATTACTTAGTTGTTGTGTGCGCTTCCGACCACATTCAATATAATAGATACGGTAGACTTTCCTACACAGTAAATATGCCAGGAAAATTGTTATTACTTAATAAATAAACAATGACCATGGAAAAGCTTGTTCAGTTATTCCAACAAATACTTAACAGGACATGAATTTTCGTATCCACAAAAACAACGACAAATTTTAAATTAATTATTCCACTCGAGGAAAATACTCCCTTTGTATGCAAAATATAATGACCAAAACTTTTCCTGTATCATTAAGTCAGTATATATCCTTAGTTCGAATGGATTAAAAATATAGCACTTAAACCGCCGCATATGAATATATCAGCATAAAACAATAAAGCATGTTACTTAAATAATAAATGCAGGAAACGTCACAGTGAATGAATCCTGTCGTACGTTGCCTTCACAAAATATAAAGCATAAATCTAAACCAAGCATCGGTATTATGTTTTCGTCCCCAAATTAACAAAGATACAAAGCATTTCCGCCCGTGAATGTATTAACATCCAAACCAAGTGCATGTGTTTCTCTTCTCATAGGGCGGGCGCGACGAGTAAGTGGACTGTCTAAATTAATTAGTAAGCTTTAAGCGGAACTCGCGCAGCGGATTCAGCGCTGAAAACATTGAATCTCTGTTAGAATCACTGCAAGCTTTACAGCGCTTGAATTTCCGTAACCCGCACCGCTGTCGTCGCTAACCGCGGCAGATTTCTGAAGAGCTTATTCGTGTTCCAACTAATGTTCGGTTTTAAACACTCGGTTTTTGTCTTCAAGTAAAGTTTATTTATTCGGCCGTTTATGATCGAAATCAATTGATGGCGATGTAACACGACCGTATTGTTTATTAAGATTTAGTTGCATGCTGATAATTCGCGGTACGGAGTGCCTTTGAAAGCCTCGTGCGACGTCCTTTCGTCCGTAAACTGGCAATACCGGTGATGTCCGGTGCGCAAGATGGCGACCCGATCGATTGGTGTCGAGTACGCCCACGGTGCCCACGCCTGCGCTGCACCGCCTTGCAGTTGCAATCAGATGCAACGGACCGCCCTCTAGTGAATCAACTGTCTTAACTCAATAACAATAATTAGATCAATCAATACAAAATTCAAAACCACTAAATACTACTTGTAATAGTTGCCGTCTTAAGGCAGTCTTCAAGACTAGCATGTCGAATTAAGGTTAAACGGTAGCTTGGAGCAGTAAAAGGCTGAATATACTACTTTACAAAACTACACAGAGAAATAATGTCTTAGATCTAAAAGTCTCGTTTATATATATTGAAGACAATCTAAAAAATAAGAATGATATTACCACAAATACTATCACTTTCGCAAATCACATTCAAGTCATGGTGAACATGATGGTGCAAAATAAACTGTTTACGATATTAAACTCTACACAGTTGGCGAAACGTCACAATTTGCGTACACCTCCTACGAGCGGGGATCGTTTTTAACTATTTTCACGCGCGAAACCTATTTATTGGGCCCCTCAGACCGCGCCTTTGTCATGTCGACGAGAAAATCGAAGTCAGGTACGAACGAATGCTGCCGGAGGGAGCAGGACGGTTCGCCACAATTACGCTTAGAATGCGGATGCAAATGGGACCGTGGGTCCTAAAAAGTGTATCGAATGTCGCTCCAGTGCCGCGATAGCTTTATTTTTGCTGCCGTTACGAGAAATCTATTGCCTCAAATAAAACGCCTATCTGCTACGAATTTAAAAACCAGTTTATTGTTTGCTGTAAACGGTTATACGTATAGCTCGTAATAGCAAGCAATGAAATTATGTAGAGTTTTTTAAGTATACCTACTAAAATTGTTGCAAGTATTAATTCTCAAAAGAAATCATAGTAACTTCAATAAGAGTTTCTTTTAGCCGTCTGAGGTTTTCTGCAATACGTAAATTCGATATCACTTATCATTTGCGTTTATATAATACTCGTAACTTTGAACATTCATCTACGAAACTATGCTGCTCAATCCAAGATGTATAGCCTATGCGAATTTGAAATTTGGCCGGAAGCGGTGTTTCCCACTAGGTATATGTAAGTATATACATGATTGTCGACAGATATGGAGCTGGATACGATTTAGCTGCCCGGCGGAAAAACGCAACGCGAGAGTCAACCGCAACACTCAAGGCATGGCTGAACGAACATAAAAAGAATCCTTATCCCACTAAAGGAGAGAAGATAATGCTGGCAATCATCACCAAGATGACGCTGACGCAAGTGTCCACGTGGTTTGCAAACGCTCGTCGCCGCCTGAAGAAGGAAAACAAGATGACGTGGGAGCCGAAAAACAAAACAGACGATGACGATGACACTATGCTCTCTGACGAAGAAAAAGAAAAAGACGAGCAAGACGAAAAAACAAAGACACACAAAGGTTCGTTAAGTTTGAATCTCGAAGCTCCGATTAGACCTTACTCTGTAAACAATATTTGGTAAACACATATTTGTTATTAATAGAATGAATATTGTTTGTAGCGAAAAAGGTCTCTTCGAAGCTTTTCCCGGAAACATTTGAAGGCCAAGTTAGTAAAGTAATTGAAGTTACGACAAGGACATTGTGAATTCAAGTTGCCCTTCAAATGTTTGCATAACAAATCCCACTATATCCTACTTTAATTCGTGTGTCCTCATAAGGTCATAATTTTAGTGTTTGCAAAGCGAGATGTATTAGTTACTATGTACTCGTGTTTATGCACTTGCGAATGCGAAGTGAGTCTCTATTTTGGTGTGAGCTGTCCGTTTTACTTTCATGTACAGACTTCGTCAGTATTGTTAATCGTTTAAAATTGCTTTAATTTTGTCGGTGTATAAATCGTCGAGTGAATTGGCATAACGTGGTCGAGGGCCGGAGGGTGTGCGGGATGTGAAGAGGAGGCAAGAGGAGAGCGGGGCGCCGGGAGGGTTGGTCTCAGGCGTGTAACTGTGCGTAACCGCTCCTCGCTCCCGGATTTCCTATTCGTACTAGTGGGCGGCGCCAGGGCCCAAATTTCATATAACGCTTCTTCCGTTCGTCGGGTGTTCGGGTACAACAGGGCGCTCGGAGGTCGCGTTCGGCTTGTCAGACGATCTGCCCTACTTCATGTTCTTGCCAAAGGATTTGTCGAGTTCGTGGATCGTTTCTTTTATGAGGATATTCCGTCGGAACGTAAGTAAGTACGGTTTTGGGGATTTATAATGTGTTCCAATTGAATGTGGAACCTTTTCGGTGCGGTTTTTGTCGTTGTTCTTTTAACATTTTAACATTTTCAGCTCTGTTTCACGTAATCGATGAATTCGTCGAGGGTGTTTAAGTGCAATAATAAAATGCAGAAGCGGAACGTGTGAGTGCAGAGAAGCAATAACATAACAGCAAGGGTTGTTAGTCTCGGTTGTCAACAGCATAAATTATAAGTGGGTATTGTTGCAGAGAGGATGGTGGAGGAGTGTTTTCAGTGCAAACTTCACGGCTAATGGCGTGGGGCGTCACGGGTAACGGCGGCATACGTCGCCTAATGAAGCTGACTATTGTTGGGACAGAAGTACTCTTAATTCGCGGTGTGAACGTCGCCACGAATAGCACTTAGGGTCATCGAATTTGATAATAAAAGAAGCTGTAATACGCACGGAAGATTGCCCTTGTCCTAAACACGATCAATAAAGCAGACTACATGGGTTAAGAAGAAAATATGGTTTATTTAAATAATTTAATGTTTTGACGATTGGTTTTGGTAGGTATGAGAAACAGGTATCTATAAAACTTAATTTTAGGTATTGATACTGGAAAGGTAAGTATTAAGAAATTAAGATTGAAGTAACTTAAATTTTATTCATGCAATCTATGTAGGTATTCTTCTTAAGAATTTATAAAGCTCCTAAAAATAGGGCATAATATTTTATAGATTTAGTACCCATTTCGTCTTAATTGTAAAAGTAAACTTATAGAAGTAACTTATATAAACTTAGTAAATACAAAGAGATTTATAGTCTCACTAACAGACTTAAAGATTGGTGCTAACGAGCAGAAAGTATTAGCAAAAAAATTTCTTACTACATATTTACAAAGAGATTGATAAGAAAAAGGAATTTTTCAACAGCTATCGCGACAGCTTAAAGTCGCTATGGTACTGGTTTTTTGATGGTCTTAATAATCATGTAAATGATAAAAGTTTAGTTATTGAATAACACATAAACGATGCATTCTTCAATACAATATGGCTAGGCCCTGAATAATGATATTAATATAATATACCTAACTTTACTTATTATGACTGCGCTTCCAACACAATGCTGTTTTGCAACACATGCAAATCTCCTTAGAACCGCATCGCTAGAACATAAGTTGTACTAACGGTCTATTATCATCCCACTGCAGGGCAAAGAAGAAATTAAAGTTACCTAATCAATGATGGGTACAAGAATAACCACGCTTTCTAAATGCAGTATGGTGATCACAAACCCTGGCAACGTTCGAAAATTCGAAAACTTTTGTTGCCCGACTACCTCATACCTTGGTCTGAATATCCACGATTTCAGACTCTTAAGAACTTAAATTGAGTTTCACTAATAAATAAATCACCGGCATCTGAACTAATATCACAACTAGATCGAGTTACCGAGATCCGTCTCAGTATGAACACAATAGACGTCACGTTTTTGTTTGTCGTTTCTCCGTAAATAGACATACTTACACGCACATTAAATATAGATATAAATACATCAAATGGTACATTACTTAACTGTTTCTGAGATAAAGGTTTTACTGAAGATTTCAAGATTATTATCGCTACATAGAGTCATTACCATACAAGATTTTTTAAGATGACCATCCCATATTTTAGGTAAGTACTGACTGTTTCCTGCGACTTCTTACGCATTGAATATAGAATATGAAACTATTCAACGCGAGCCGTACTTTTCCCCTGGATAAAAAAGCCTAATAGCTATTCCAGCTAATCTCTCCGAATCACACATCAAACAGGTCCGATGTTAGAGCAACATCCATTCAATAAGAAACATTTCATTTAAAATAAAACTTATCCTAAAGTAGAATCGCAATTGGCGAAAACAATATAACATTTTTTTTAAGTAATATATCTAGGGAAATTAAGCCCTCGGCTTTGCACCAACCCTAACCGAGTTACGACAAAAAAAAACGCAAGTTTTCCCCACGCATTCACTAGACACGCGCCCCCGCGGCGACTGCGGCGCGTAGGGGTGTGCAACCGTTTTAAGTGGTTTTGAACATTTTTGCAAAGTGCAACATTAAAAATCGACTGAGAGAGCTTTTAATACCTACTCCACATGTAGGGTCGTGTAGTGAGCGTGGAGAATTTATAAAAACAACAATAAATCTTTAATATGTGACTCGTTATGGGCACAAAGTTTTAATATTTATTATACTGGTTTGCTGTAAAAGCGACTTATTGAATTCATCCAGTAATCGACTCATCTAAAAACCTTAGTGTTGGTTCTCCTAAAATAAAACATCGGACAGCTAAATAAATAGTACTTAAAATATAATTTAAGTAATAGTACGCCCCGTTGGTCTAGTGGTTTAAATGCCGGGCCAAGATCTCGGGGTCCCAGGTTCGAAGCCCGGGTCGGGCAACAAAAAGTTTCGAATTGTCGATCACCAACCCGCATTTGGCAAGCGTGGTGATTATGCCAGTTCACCCATCATTGCTGTGGTAAATTGAATTCAGTGATGGAGACCTTTTCCCTGCAGTGGGATGATTATAGGCTGTTACTAATAGTAAAATTTACTTGTAATAGTTTTCACTCATTTAGTTTTTCTATTAGATGTAATTATTTTGATTAAAACGACAAAATAGTTTTTTCTAACAACAAGGTACACCTGTAAAAGACGATCACTAAGAAATCAATAAATACTTATGTTTTTTTTAGGGTTCCCTACCCAAAGGGTAAAAACGGGACACTATTACTAAGACTTCGCTGTCAGTCCGTCTGTCCGTCTGTCCGTCGCTCAGTCACCAGGCTGTATCTCAAGAGCCGCGATAGCTAGACAGTTGAAATTTTCACAAATTATGTATTTCTGTTATCGCAATAACAACAAATACTAAAAACAAATTAAAATAAATATTTAAGGGGGGCTCCCATACAACAAATCCATTTTTTTTTTTGGCCGTTTTGGTACGGAACCCTTCGTGCGCGAGTCCGACTCGCACTTGGCCGATTTTATTTTTATATTATTAGGGTTCCATAATTATTGTTTTCCCAATATGATTTTATAATTTTTATTAGATAAAAACCAAATTTTTAGTTCCTTAAACACACACGAATAATTTGATATTGTTATGTGTAACATAAAAAAATTAAGTAAAAAATCCGACAAATACATTGGAAATTAAAGCAACTTACCTGTAGTAACTTAAAATTTTTCACTGCATCAATAAAATCAAATTACGACCAACAAACAATCAAGGGCTCCGAATCAAATAAGTACTCTACATTTTTATAGCATTTCGTTTCAAAAATTTTAAATACAAGTCTTTTAAAATCACTATGTTAGTTTACTACATACTATATTATTTTTAAGTTTTACTGTTGCAAAATACATTAAAACTTTTGTGAACTAAACACCGTAAATGTAATTCCTCATATTGCCAAAGTCCAATACAGAATAAACAAACCACAGCACACTGCATAACCATTCTTTTCGTGAAACGTCAATGATCGCGACGTGTAATATATCATTATAAGTCACGGCAAACAACGCCGATATAAAAGCTTTCACACGCGATCGCTAGGCCGTCGTCGGCAAACAAACATCAGAACTATCCGAAGCTAAGCCACTCATGAATAAAAGCTTCATTTTGACCCCAGCCAATAAATGTTAATTTTCGTCGCGAACGCACGCATCGCAAACAAAATATTAATCCGCTGCGTTAATGGGGAATGAGTGGAAGAAACAAGTGAACATCGGGGCGGTAGTCGCACGAGGTAATAAATTGCAGCAACCTTGGTGAGAGCGGGAAGGATGGGGCTACTGCTCGACTTTTCTCTATCGATATACTAGCGCTGGACTATTCGACTGTAATAATAGCCGTTTCGTTATTGTTTGATAGTAATTTAATCATTTGTTTGACATATTTCCGTTATGTCATTGACTGGTCGATAAGTACTAGTTTTCTTAATATTTCAAAAAATCTTATTTTATATTTGCCAATGTTCTTCAACGAGCATCATCTTCATATTCATTAAATATTTTCAAAATAAAGTTGAAACAATAATATAATATTTTTTAATTTTACTCTTATAAATAAATGTTGAATAATATTAATAGCAAAACCCTTAAAAGTTAGCTATACAGTAAAATGCACACCCAATTCCTAAACAAGAAATTGTATTTCCAATGAAGACTAGCAATTTTAAACAGTTTTAAAACATGCAAGCTGTTCCATCTTAACCGGTAGTTAAATATTTGATTCCAAAGTTGGAGGTATATAAACAAAAACATTAATTAAACTCCGCTGGCTTTCAGCGTAAATCTAAGAAAAAGTTCGTCAACACAAACATCTTGTTGCTCATAGGTTTTTTGAGCAGTCCCTCGGTAAACGACAAGTCAATGTTTCCAATCAAGGATTTGTATTTTCAATATTACGTTTAGATTTTTAAGACAATTTATCCATAAGAAACAAAGTACTATGCTCCACTGCAAAATCAACATTCAAACTTTATAATCAATGACAAACGTCAGATTATGCCCGAGAGAGTGGAATTTTGATTGAACAGCCTCCAAGACTTTTACTAATCCCACTCGATATGAGATTCGAGTGATTCACACATAGCTGCAAATGCGCAGTCGGGGTGCCCGGGAACAGTGGCGCCCCCGCTTTATTGCGCCTCCAGCGCCCCTGGTGACTAAAGGGGAAAACCATAGCGTATCAAGTGCTCCCGCGATTTCGTCTGTTTGTTGCGCACACAGACGCGTGTGTCGCATCCAGACAAACATTAATCGCAGATCCATGGCGAAGAAATAAAAAATCGTTGCCTTTTGTTTGCTTTTTATTATTGTAACGGCGCCGGTCCTGTATTTGGAACTTTATCTTCTAAAAGCTTAAAATTGCAATAAGTTAAAATACAATGTAAGGATATTAAAATTTGGTAGGTGCAAATTTAAAAAAAAAATCTCTTTCGTCAGTATGTTGTCGCATGTTTTAAACAATCCTTCGTGTTTCCCTTTTGAAAGGAGACCATTATGAATTTTCTGGAATTCATTTGATAGATAGTAATTCAGTCAGTCGGAAGATTCCCAGGAAGATAGGTAGTTAACACTTGTACGCCTAAATGCCTGATATAGTAAATTCGAATTTGAAGATATAATTTAGTTACCTTCCCAGAGTAAGTTTTAATATTTCCTTTATTTAAGGAACATTACACATTAAAATTCAATAACAAATCAATTTCCATTCACTCAAGGCGCTTAACAATAAAATCGCATGTTCAAGACTTAAAAATCAAAAGGAAACTTTTCAACATTGTTTATTACCCACTAACACACAAATGAAATAAACAATTTCCCAGTCAATTTGCAAAATTAGCCAAACAGATACATTAAATGCGTTGCCAAAATAAAACATTACGGAATCGTCCAATTCGCGCTTATCGCCCATCGTTGTGGGCCTTTATTAGATTAATACAATGAAAATTAAAACAATTTGCCGGATAAATATCTTCGCGCGGAGTATCAGTGGCGTCCCTATTTATCCCTAGGAGGGCAACACGGATAACCCCTCTTAAAAGCTAGGAGCAGTCAGCATTAAATGGAATAAAGAGAATGAAGTCGAGCGGTCGCGCCTCCCTCCCTTCTGAATTTCATTAGTGGCCCAACCCGCCTCTCACCCCCCGAAACCCACTTTACAACGGAAAATGGCATTATGATAATACTTAGAGCCTTATAAAATTTACGCTGAATAAACATATTTGTGTAATTGTACAATAATACCAATTATTCAAGAGAAATATTCATTAATAAATACTTATTTACATTATGATCATTCTCTTGCATCATAAATATTATATGTGCAATTTGTTTCCCGTAAAAAATGCACATTTGTTGTTCAATCGTAAAATAAAGGAATATGTGCGCAAACAAAACAAAAGAAGAAAGACGAAAAGCGAGGTTGACCATTAATTGTGTCGCTGTGCACATTCCGCGAGGAGCGTGCGGCCCGCGGGGAGCGGCGGGAAATGCGAAATAAATGCTCAGCTTAAATACGAAAGGGATCGACGGCAGCGCCCGCGGCAGGGGAGTCTCGCCCCAAAGTGGTATTTTCACTTCGCTAATCGGATAACCACTTAACGAATGGGTCACTGCACGCCAAACGTATTTTCACACGACTTTTCTGGGGGAGCCCATCATTCTGCTTCTTACTAGCTAAAACTTACGGCCGCCCGGTAACGGTCACAGCGATCGTTCAATCCGCGTATCGATCCCTTTTTAAGCTCTTTTTATTGTTGTAACATTCGTTATGGAAACGGCTTTGCGACAAATCTGATTGCGATGACGCGTGCTCGCGCGTTTATTGCCAGTCCGACATAAGTATGATAGATGAAAATGATTATCTTTACAGATGAGGAGCGGAAGGGCGACGACATGCTGCAGGGCATGCACCACCAGCTGCTCGGGTACGGGATCAAGGAGGAGTCGAAGCGCGGCGCGTCGGACTGCGGCGTGCCGATTCCCGCGTCAAAGCCGAAGATATGGTCCCTGGCGGACACAGCGGCGTGTAAGACGCCCCCGCCAGCTGCCCAGCCCTGGCCGCAGCACTCGTACGGGACCGAGCGCGCCGCGGCGTCGGACGGCAGCTCGAACGGCTTTGCGTTACCGGCCACGGCGGCCGCTAGCCCGGCCAGCGGCTCGTACGGCCGCTACGGAGGCTTCCCCGGCGGCCAGTACGGTGGGCAGCATCCGTGCGTGCATCCCGCGGCGTTTCCGGACGTGCAAACAGACACGCCACCCCAAACTCCGCCAAACATGAAGGTCCCGAGCGTCGCAAACCCCCTGGGCAGCGGTGGCGGCTCCGGCTACTGCTTTCCCCGGCATCAGCAGTCACCGCAGCGTGACCCGTACCACAACCCTCATCACGGAGCGAACAGCCATCAACCTAATCAGCCCCACCACAACGAAGGATCTGCGGCCTTCAAGCCCTTCTATAAAAGGTGATTACCGCCACTTTTACATAATATCTGCTAGGGCATAGTACAGGCACACACTCAATTTACACACAACATAGTCCTAGGTGAAATTTTCGCTCTGCACAACGTGAAAAGAGTGACTGTTTCCTATTCCAGCCCACTACAACTCCCCAACGGTTTCGTGTCGGCCGTCTGAAAGCGGACCGAGCGCCACTAGCGGTGAGTTACTGATTGATTCAAATTTTCGATCTCGAGAATCGTGAAGTAAACTGCGTATGTAAATGAGTGACGCGCTCGTAAATGGATGATTGTAGTAAAGATATCGAGGAAACCATAAACAGAGTTGCGGTTTAGTAGCGGAGTTTCGCGCTGGGGTGTCATGTCGGTAATTGAAAACAATGGAGTCGAGTCGAGGCGGAAGGGGACACGGCGCGAGGGCGGCCAGATTGCAATCTTGCGTCATTTGTCAGTGTCACGGACGCGCACTGCACGCCTACGCAGTACGTACGCCACCACTGACCTGCCCAAATTAACTTTTTCACTACGTGATAATGACAAATCCTATACACAACAATATTTCCAAACCCGCGCAAAAAAACAATGAAATGGAAATATCACTTGAAAAATATTTCTTAGATTGCCTGGGTTCATCATAATATTACCTACTTATTATGAAAACCTCCGCTACTGATTGTAACTAATAAAATAAAACAAGAATTAAGTAAAGATAAATGTTACCTTGAATAGTGGCACCGTGTGAATGTATTTCCCCTAGGAGACGGACGTGTCGCATTTTTCTGAGAGTAGTCAAAGATTTTCTGAGAAGAGACCGCGGCATTCGGGCATCCGCGTCTCATTACAATAAATCGCGTTTTCGACGCTGCCGCACAGAACGGCATCGCAAAGAATTTTGTTTTAGTCAAACACTCACAAATTCACTTCTATAACCTTTTGTATTATTTTCTTTTTCACGCCTTTTTGTCCCTCGAATTCCTTAACGCGAAAATAACTTCTTATCGCGGCATTCTTTTAAAGTAGCCCCAAAAAGAACGTCTCGAAATCGACAGTTTTTTGTTTCTGACTTAAATACCGTCTCAGTATCGTTTTAACTTATTATTATACGAAATAATGTCGCAACCTTACCGATATTAATGTACTAGACTGACTAAGCCGAGATAAGAATTATGCAATTTTGCTACAACTAAGTTAGTATTCACTACCAAAATGCTAGACGATAGACAAAAATAGGAATGCCTCCTTTACCGATCGTATGCCTGATTTGAATGTAATTGTAATAATAACTTGCAAAGGAACAATGACAAAAAACTATAAAGTAGGGCCAACAAGGAGAATTGTTTCAATGGCTGATAGAGTCGTGTGTCAAGCCCGTGCAGCAGCCGCGGCCGCGATGACCGCGCGTCGCCGTGCGTGCGTGGGCGCTGAATCTCAATGGATCCTCTTCATTCACAACACTACCTCCACATTAAAGCCGCTTTACTTTTTTTCGACGCTCTAATCTTCCCTCTTATCTTTTGATCCTCACTCGGGTCCTTCTCTGTTTCATTCAGTCGCAACTCGTCCGGGCAACCTGTTTTGCTTTTTTTTTTTCATTGATGCCGTACAAACTTTAGATGACCGCGGCCGAGGTCGAATTTTTATTTCTTTCACATTTCGGTTTTCCGGTCCGGGCGATTCGTTAATAAATTCTCAGATAATGAGACTGAACGTTTCGTCACCTCATCTCGATTGGTTTAGATTTTTTCTTTTTCGGTTTATATGTGTGAACGCGGCGGCGGGCTCGCACCGGCGACACTGCGATAGAATCGAAACAGCTATTGGAATGAACCTTCTTTTTTATTAATTTAAATACCGCTATTCTTTTTACATGCACCCTTGTGCCCTTATTGTTTAATTTTTTTATTTAAGAACTGGAGATTACTTATGAATTTTACATGTCTCGATTATTGTTGATGCTGTTAGCGTTTTGGTTCGTTAATTAAAATTGTTTCCTGTTTGTTACAGGTAAAGTAAGTGAAACCTGGGTCGCTGCACATGCACCAACAATTAGGAACTGTTAGAAATTTCACAGTGGCACAGTGTTTCCGCTCAGTAACATGACGACACAGGTCCTAGGGGTTCAGAATGGAACTATGGCTGAATGTACAACAATTGTAGATTGTTTGTAAAATTATTTGATTTTAACATACATTTATTTGTATATCGCATAGTGTAATTTCTACTTTCTAAATGCACAGATTAAAACATATAATGTATAAAATATACATAACTTAATTTTGTTTTGATGTGATTTATATCGACGGTTGTCTTTACATGTTTCAAATAACAAATTGTATAAAATCAATATTGCTCAGTATTTTTATAGATTTAAGAATGTTACTGAAATAATATCCAAATTATTTAATAAAACATGAATTGCGCAATTATGATGTAAAAATAAAGTAATTGATATGTGTTTTAGTGAATCATTGTGTACATTCAATGAAATTCTGAAACTGGAATCATACGGTATTGTACGAATCGAATCTTCTGTTGCTTATGTGTTTTAAGTTCTTCCATTATAATTTGGTTAAAATATTTTGGAGCATTAAGTTATTTATTAAGTCAGGTGCCAGACTTTACTTTCTAGTTATAAGTGAATTTGTAAATTTAGTGAATGGGGAGAGGATAGTTTGGTTTTGCAATTTAATTATTATAAAACAATGAATTTAATTTTGTTAAAACTAGATGGAATATCGATTTACAATCGTCGATTTGGTTATTGTTGTTGTCATTGTATATAAAAATGTTTTGTAGATTTTCTACTTTTAGTTTGTCGAGAAGTGTACAAAGTATTTAGTATGGTTTCACTACAATCGGTGTCGTTCAACAAACACATCGAAATGAATTTTATAAATATTGTTTAAAAGTATTATTAGAATACACTGTAAATAAACATATTCTGAATATTTTATTTTTAAAATGGTCAAAGTCTCTTGACAGGATCAGGGATTTTTTAATAATAGGATTTTATTTGTTTGATGTTGGATTTTAGTCATGTGGGTTAAGAATTAAGTACATACAATATATGAAGATGCTATTGAGAAGTGGAGTTTAAGATGCAATTAATAGTTTCCGTATAGTAGAACCAATCTGAGGCCATATTTGAACTAGAGGATCCGGAAGCATCAAATCCGAACTGCAACTCGCACTACATAAGTCAAACAGATATCTCTCACTTGAGCAGCTAGGCTTTAAAATTAAGTTCAATTGTTAATACATTGGTGGAAATTTACATAATATAATAAGGGTTTGCACACATCGATTAATAATTAATAAATTTATTCATAAAACATGCAACGAGAAGTTTTGAGAATAGACATCCAACCGCAATATTTTGTTTAAGATATATCATAAGCAAGAAGGTACAGGTCACAATACTGATACTTTGAAACGATAATTTGGAATTTTTACAAATGTGTAATACTAACATTTCAATTACAACGCAAAACTGATGAAAATTGAATGTGACCAAATCGAATACATTCGCTTAATATTAAATGTTCTATATAGATATTTATAGAATATATACCTATTAAATATTATTATTGTGAGTAAAATTATGTAACGATTGTAATTAAATCTTTATTTCAAAGGTATCCCTTTTTATTTTACAACCTGTTGAGTATGTTCAACTAAGTATTAGTAGTACTATTTACATAATTTAATAAAATGATTTTTCTACCTTGTCTGCCGACAAAAGGGTAACCGTAATAAATGTCAGCTACTTGCCACACAGTCACAATACGCAATTAAATTTATAGTATATTTCAAAATTTTGTTTTGTGTCGGTCACTGTTAAAAGTCGACTAAGACAGAATGAAGTTTTAATCTGGGTTAAGGTAAAATACCTGGATTAATAAATCAGATTAAGCTATTACGCAAGTTAATCAAACATTAACGAAAGCATAAAAACAGGAGAGTAAGGTTAACCGGAGAGCAGTTCAATCTTGAAGAATGTACAAACAAAATGGGAAAAAGGTCGATAATGAGTCGGTAAAAGTCGTCAGTTGCTTTAGGAGGGTCCCGCCCTTGGCTTTTAACTCTTAAACAATGCTTAAAGGGTAATAAAAGGACTGCCTTTTTCAACTTTTGGAGTGGTGCAGAAATTATGGGGCTCTTTTTCTTAGGCTTAATAAATTACTTTAATTAATGAGAAGTTTAATTTACAGTTACACATTTAAGCAATTGATAATCGACTATTTCATTTCTCAATTCAGGTTTATAAAGTATTTTTTTAAACAGTCAAGTCTCTTCAATAGTTTTTGTTTATGAACTCATCAGAGACATATCGGAAACATATAATGTATTGATACATGCAAAATAATATTTAAGTAAAAAGTACACTATGTATATATTAAAACGATTATTTAAACAAATCGGCTCAAACCTTTGTGCAGGTATCACACCCACGCACGACCCCTATCCCTCCGACAAAAAACACGAAGATTCGTTTGATAATCTTATGCAATACAGATAACCTGCTTAAGTTTTTAGAAATACGAAATCATATCGTTATTGTTCTATAGCTCCTGAGGTCGTTCAGAAAAGATAATCCATGTTTTTTTTGTCACGTGCGTATCAACAAATAACAGCTCTCTTGTGTAAAGAAACTTTCGAATGATCACAGCCACAGACATTGATAGGCTAGATGCTCTAAGTGTACGTACTGCGCGTTTCAAAAAAAGGTTGAACATGTTCAACTTTTGACCGCGCTTGTTATTGAAATGTGCGTATTTTATTTAAAAAAACTATTATTTTATCTTATTTGTGTCTATTACTATGTACATGTACCTGTGTGCATACTACATGTTTAAATTACATTGCTACATTTAGTTTTAAAGGTGCTGTACCTGTTCATAGAAGCAAGCAGTGAACGCAAATTTCGGCACGCGCGGGTTTATAGAAATGATAGCATTTGTGGCATCCAGGCCTATCAATGTCTGTGGTCACAGCAGAATATCCCTACTAATTAAAACAGTGATCAATGTACAGACAGCGGCAGGTCAACCTACCCAAAAGTTAAAGGTCATTAATTGATTTTGAACTTTAAGTCCAACAAGTAGAGGATCAATATCAATTGAAGACATGAATGGATGAAGGTGATATGTCGCAAAATTCTGATTTCGAGAAAATTGAGTTTCAAGTTTCACTAAAACATTTAAAGATATTTCAAAACGGAATAAGTACATTGATCTAAAAAGGGTATCAATCGTCGTAAACAGTTTAATATTTTTATAATAAGAGATAAATAAAACAAAATAAATTAGTTTTAGTACTTTATTTTAATAAAAACTGAACATAGCTCCTTCTTCCACAAGAACAGAATCAAATTAATTGAGAACATTACAATGAAAAGAGACAAGTTCCATAAGAAATTAGAAAAAATAACATTAAACAGACATAAACCAACTATTCTTCTCTAAGAATTGACTCATAATAATACCGATATTCCGGTTTAACAAATTTTAACTGTTCCTTGATATTAGCTTTTTTTTCGGACGACACAGTACCATATTTCCCCTCCACACGTGACACTTCAAAATCTGGATTAACAAGACCCCTTTTTTTTAGAATGTCAACCTTCTTAAATGGTGTATTTTCGTCATATGACTCTTTGTATAAATATGAACCATATTCATCAACTCTGATCCATTTCACGCCATCCCTAAAACATACTTTTCCATTATTTGTATCTTTTTTTCTATTAATCAAATTCAAATTCACTTGCAAATCGTTTATTTTCCTGAAATGGTCGGTCATATAAATCACTATATTGTTTCGGGAAGCTTTGCCTATAATGCTTCGATATTGCTCAGGTGCATAGATTGTATCATATTTTCGAAGTACTTTTTCTATCCTCCCAAAATCCCGATCCGAATCTAAATAGGAATGACCCACTTCAGGAAATTTATGGTCTATGATTTTAAAATATCCTTTTAAGATCAAATATTGGTAAAGGCTTAATAAATTAAAATTTTTGTTTTGCCCTGCACATGAATCTGACCAAATTATCAAATGATCTTTACCTTGGCAACTTGGATCTACCTCCACAAACCTTAACAGTGCACTTGCGACTTCTGTACTCCCACGATCTGCTATATCTTCAGTCCATGTACAACAAACAGCTTTTTCTTTGGATGTTCCGTCTATAACATGAATACCCAAGTTATAAAACCAGAGTTGTCGTAGATAGAATGCCTTGGATGTAGTTAATTTTGGCAAAGGCATTGTCTGCTGTAGATCAACTGTAATGTAAAGAATATCATCAGCCGATTTAGGTTTCTTTCTGTCTGCTTGCATCGCTTCAACAGCTGCATGGAAATTTGCTTTATGTTGTTCATTTGAGTCCCCAGCATCGCAAGTTGCACAGGTATCACTCTTTGGATATCCAAAAGATAAATTAAATTCTGTGACAAATATTTGTATGCAGCCTTCTTAATCTTAAACTTATCAGTTGCATTTTCTTTTTTACACATTTCTAGATACATATTATGCATCTTCGTCACGTTTAAAAGAGGAGAAAGATATAGCTTGTACATATTTTTATTGCGAGAATAATGGGACTGTTCAGCAGGAAAGTTCGAAATGTGTGATTTAACACGAGCCACAACGTCTTCATCCATTTTGTGCGGTCGATTCTGATGCTTCCCTCTGCAGTCCGGATTTGGAGCAGACATGCCGTTTTTAATAGCTTTTATTATGAGATCTATTTTTTTCCGGCTAATTTGGTATAACCCGCACAATCCCAACTTGCAAACTTGCTTCGTAACCCCGCCAAATTTTACAAAGTACTTGTATGATGCTGATTTATGGGCCATGGCTTCACAGCGTTGTCTTACAACAGGGCTACTGACAACGCTGTTAAAAAGTAAAGCATTCTTGCTATTCACATCTAAGGAGTAATAGCTATCTAAAATAGCCTGCCTCTCATCTGTTGCAAATTCAGTGGTGCAATGCAGTCTACATTTTGCATGACACAAAATTCCCTCTTTAATACTTTTTTTCGGAATTATCTTATTTTTATACGATATATATTCTTCTCCTTTTTCTCTTGCAATGGCTGCAGCTTTTTTCTTCCAAGTACTTTCATTTTTAGGTCGCTTTTTAGATTTATTGTCCTTAACAGGGAATATTTTTCGTTTTCTTGACGTGTCACATTCTTGGGATTCTACATTTTCTCGGTTCTCACTGATTGATGGATGAGCAATGTCAAGGCCATGTTGATTAGGAATGTTAATATTTTCTTGGGATATAACAGTATTTTCTTGAATTCCACTGTTAGATGTTTGCGCAAGTTCTAGATCTGATTGATAAGCTATGTCACTAGAGCTTGAAGAGTTGTAGGGTTCTGGTACAAAAATATCATCACTTCCCGAAGAAAAATCGCCATGATTTTCAACAGAAACAGATACATTATTAAGGGTAGTATAGATTTTTTCATTTCTCAAAGGATGTTTGGAAGGGTCTACTATTTGAAATTGGGAATCTTCTATTACATCTGGATCTCTGACCTCTAAAAGATTGGATGTCTGAGTTTCATTAACTTCGGAATTTAATTCTTCATATATAGGAAATATCCATTCACACTCATGCTGAGATACGAAATCCATGTTGCATTTACCTAGAAGAGAAAAGAGCCCTTAAGCAAAGAAAAACAGCATGCGTGTAAAAGCGAAAATATCCCCATGTCATGACATGACAAATGTCATCATGTCGCCACTGACCCAGCAAAGGCTTCTGAGCTTTGAGTAAAAACCTCATATCCCTTACCACACCACACACACCACATGTTTATGAAGTCGCAGTCTAAAAATGTTCGTAATCATACTCAAATCTATGTATACACTTTAAAAAGTAATAAGTTCCTTGATATAGAATTTTAAACCTCACTGCACACAATGTGGTAAATAATCCAGTTTGAAAAATTATAAACATTTTTAGATCGCGACCGTAGGTACCTACCTACAATAATACACCACGAGTTGTTGATAGTTTTTATACCAGCAAGCACATTAAACATCTAAAATTTACACTTTTTATGATTTGAAACTATGAATTATGGTCAAAGAGTGGTTTTGAGAAAAATGACAAATATCGCTTAGAAAAGAACAAAACGCACAAAAACAGACTTACGTTATTTTTCAATATGGAGGGTTGAGGTATTTTTCATGCAAACGGCCAAAAGTACTAAAAATATTAAATGAAAAACCAATTTATCAGGTTTACATAAACTGGGCATATTTAGTGTCATAAAATAACTAAAGTTCTTATGACAAATACAGAAAGAAAAAAAGACTTACCTTCGCGAGCATTTTTGAGGTTATAATTTTCGTTAACAATGTCTTTGACGGGTTTTTTAACTAAATTATGGCCGAGTGCAGCTTCCACTAATTGCTTTACTCTTGATTTGGCTCCTGCCATATTTTTATTAACACTTACGTTTTTTTTTTGACAAAAACAAGCAAGTCGTTGCGTCCAACTTTCGAAAGAACGGGAGAATGAACGGACATAACGGAAAGATGACGCCTTTTTACCACGCTTTTTTATGAATGAAGGTGATATGTACGGAACATAACACTTTCATCCAGTTTAATGTCACATAGCTCCTTCTTCCACCATAGAAAAGTAAACCTTTTACTGTTTTGCCTTATTTATAAGTGTTAAGTGCCCTTAGTACCTTCATCCATTTTCGATTTTCAAGAATAGTGTACATAACACCTTTATCAAGTTGTTAATTCTTAAATTAGACACAAAAATGATTGTGTTAAGGTCTAAAATTGTTTAAATACACATGACACCTTCATGCATGCATAAAACAGCAAAAATCCAAAAATGCGACATATCACCTTCATCCATTCATGTCTTCAATTGAGAAAATTTGACGTTTTGTGGTAGGTTGACGAGCTGTTGTCTGTACATAGGTATTGAAGAAAGAAAGAAAGAATTATTTATTATAAGTATTGTGATGATATTAATCAATGTATTAAGACAATTTCATCAAATTGGTAAGTTTCTGGAGTAATAGGTATTAGCTATCCAAGGAAAGGATTTAATCGGCATCTCTTAGATCGGCCGCGCTGGCATATCAGTAGTTAATCACAAACAAGCATTATCCTTTTTTAGACGCAACTGTATCCTTAATATTTCATTGCAACCATATAAAAATGAAATTAAATATATGAATTAGAAAGTTCAATTCATTTTATTTACTAGATACTATTTTGTTGTACTATCTAAACCTCATGAAACATCAAAGCATACAATTTATATAAAATACAAAATCAATTGAACGAAAACTGTAAACCAAAACATAAATAAAATTTTCAACAAATCCTGTTGTTTTATTTTAGTTTAAAAAAAACAGGAAATAGTTTGACTGAAAAACGGTTCGCGACCCTATAAATACACATTGATTTTTGGGTCCGAAGCCCACTAGGGACAAAGGATGAGCTGGGTCTCTTGTTAGTAAGTGCTCATATTGTAAAATGTAGGTAACTTAGACACGTTTCATATGTTTTAAAATAACAATACTTATTTATTAATCCTCATAAATAAATCGCCATCTTGTTTACTTCATTCAGTTAAATTTAGTAAATGCAAGTGGCTATTTGAAAATGTAAACTTAAATAATTTTCAATATACCTTAACATACCTTTGTTTTACTTTATATGATATTTAAGCATTTAATTGCAATTATAATATTTTTTTATACCGCGCCCGGCATGCGAGGAGGTGCGGGTTCAAGTCCCGCCTGAGACATAATTTCTCAAGTGTAAATACTGACCTTTTTATTATTTTATATGTAGCTAATTTGGTAACCATTTTCGGGATACGTTCAAAATAAATGTTTTATGCAATTTTTAATGCAATAACCAAATAAAAACCATATCTTTGTGAAGAAAAAAGAATAGGCAATTTAAATATTCAAGAAATCTTATAGCATCTCATTCCTGCTATCAAACACGTAAGTTCTGTAATGTTCAAAATATAGTCATTTAATAACAAACAAAAGCTAACGATGGCTTAACTTAATCAAATCAGTGACTAGCCCAATTGAATCAGTCATAAAACCGCCAGTGCTCATAAAACGGACATAAACATTGACAACACAAATAGCAGCTAATAATCTACGAAGCCAATCAAACGAATATATTTTATAGGCACCTCCATACAGAGAGAGCATTGCACATGATTGGTGCAATAAAACTGTTTACCAAAGTCACCGACGCTAATTAACTTAGCTCTAATAAAAAATACTAGAAAGTATTTATGTTTACTTTTCATTTCCTGGCTGGATGATGGCTGCCTTTGACACCGGGGAACGGTTTTGTGTGGCCTAAAAACGGGTTGTATTGACATAGTAACCAATTTACCATTTTTTTGAGAAATGAGAAAAAAACGTCAGTACTCAGGCAGTACCTCCAATCTTACGTTAAATCATTATCGTTTGGGCATGAATGGGATTCCATCCTGCCATTCTGCTGACACCGTCAATAATTTCATAGAACTATCAGTTTATCGTAAATTACACTTGAAAGCAGTTCTCTAGATTTGCGGCACTGTTTTTCACAGTTAAGAGTTTCAACCGCGAAACGATAGATGGCACACCTGGTTACGCCTGCGAAGGTAATGTTTTGTAAGAGCTTTTTATTGATTTCTTAACCTGGGATACCAACAGGGGTACTTACCCTTTTGATGTTTGTAGCAAAAATTGAAGATCCCATTGTAAATTACAATAAAAGTAACATTAATGGCCTCACTAACGTGTAGGTACAAAGAAAGAAAATAAAACAAAACACAAACTTCGTACTGCACGTTACATTCGGAGTGTAATAATTTAAGTGGATGACGGGTAATAATTATGATGATGAATTTATTATCATAGAAAGGGTTAGGTTCCTTACTCTAATACTGAAATATCTTGGTTTATTTTTTAGTAGATTGGTATGCTTACTAATTGATAATAGATAACGGAATGTAAGTACCTTATTAACTGATCTACACTTACATTTTGCATAGAATAAATAATTGATTTGATTCTTAAATAGGTCGATACCAACATAATAATGAGGAATGTTACTGATATCGAAAATAGACATCAAATTTATGATAACTAACAGTAGACTTTAGAGGAAACATTTAAGATATTCCAACTTTGATCTTAATATCTTTTTCATTTACGGTCGTATGATAAATCTGATTACAGTTTTCGTTTTGTTGGGGCGCCATAGCCATACTCTTCCCAATTATTTTTCTTGACTTCTGCAGAATAGTTTTTAGAGTTCACTTAATAATGTCTTCATTTAATCATAAGTTCTCAGCCTAAATCATTGCGTTCAAATTGGTTCGTGTCATCTGTTACTTGTCTCGTATCTCTCACGATTGCCCGCAACCTGCTTAAATATTTCAGCCGAGAGAAGTCCAGTCCAGTCGGCAGCACCTAAGTATTACCTCCCAACAAATTTTATAGATACGTAGTATACACAACATCCTATGCAATTGCAATTTCATTTGTCGATTTCCGTTTAGATTATGCTTCTAACTCACATAGTCTTTAACTCACCATATTCATCTAAAAGGTTCATCTAAAAGTAAAAGTTATATACATTGGTCAACGTTTGGAACTAACTTAAATGTGACCTGTATTTATTGAAGCTAAACAGGATAAAACAACTCCGCTTATAGTGTCATTGATAGAAAACTCTCCTTCCTTCTGTAAATCTAGGTATTATTAATATCCTTTAACTGACTAGTTTTCATCAGTCCACTACTGCACAAAGGCATGTTCCAAAGGAGAAAATTTATCTATCCCCTTTAGTGGCTTTTTATGTCGCCCATAGGCCGAGAAGAGGTGGTGCTGTTATATTTCACGATGGAGCCATATGACACGCACTTGCTAATAAATCATGTGCAAAACTGCAAATATTCCATTTTTAGCGGTTAGTGATTTAAGAATGGTAAGTATACAGGACAATTACACCAAAATTCGTCAATGTGAGGATTAAGTGCATCTAATCAACTAGATACAAAAATAATATTTCCTTATTTCAAAATCAGGTTCTGGTCATTCAGAGAGAGACAGAGACATTTATGAAGATGTTATATGAAATAATGACATTCTTGTTTATAATCAAAGATGATAGACGACTCTATCATGTTAGCCAAGTAACTAATTTCTTATAAAGATTTAGTTTATAAAAGAAACCCCTTTATGAACCTAACCGATTCTAAGTTGACCTAGGTACCTTTTTTATTAGGTACCTCTCAGGGTAAGGTACCAAAAAGTTATATACCAAACCGAACGTTTAATGCACCTTTATGGTAAGATGTACCAGTATGATGTTTTGCAACTGCACTATCTAACAATTTAATAATAAAAACAAAATATTACTTTGCAATGTACACAGGTGCGGTTAATGGCTAAAACAAGTCCACCTGCTCCCGCCTTAGGTGTCGAACCTAATCACCTCAGATTTTTGTAAGGACGGGCAAATTTATTCATACCCTCACATTTATCACCGGGCCTCTCGGGTAGTTTTTCACATGTATGAGGAAATTGCCGACGCGAAATTCTATCACGCTTCCGAGAGGGCCGTTAGACTCGGCGCACCTTGTCGAAACCGATAAATCAAATTATTGCGTAATCGCCGCTGTATGTATGGACACCGCCCGAACCTCCTGTTTTATTTATTGCAATCCTAAACAGATTTCATGCTTTATGACCCGAGAAAGCTGTTTTGCTTGTCATTTTTATAAGTCGACGACCTTATCGATTCATTACAATATTTTACTCGAATCGCCAATTTGTTTACACATCTCTTACAACAGATTATACGGAAATATGACATAAAAAACACTTAATATATTACAATTTTGTGGTAAAGTAATTATTTATTGTGACATAGCGTGTTAGAGCTGGTGTTATTAAGTAAAATAGTGGTCAATAAATCTCTATGACTTCGATAAATAGGTTGGGCAGTTGGTTCTCCTCGATAGCGGCTACCAGAGGTGTAAGGCACGTATCGAGACACAGATCACTGATGTGATCGTTCACATTCCTCGTTGCGGCTCCCGAGATAACTGAAAATGTACGTATTGTAATTTATCTAAAGCAATTCGTCTGCGGCTCCTTGCTTGTGCCGCTATATTCATTTTGATGAATACAAATTGTATTGGTGTCTACTTAAATTCATTCGGATGTTAAACTTTAAGTTCTGTGACAATAGAAATGTCGTTATTCTATTTGTATTGGTATTAAATTAAATCTTAGGTACTACTTCAATGCAGGTACTAGATGAACTAATATTCATTTAGAATCTACCCCTGCCGATCTGACCTAACTTGCTTTGGTACCTCCTGAGTATTAACTTATTAGAGATAGATCAAATCCAACGGTATTATCGATTGGAAACATCTAAAGAAATATAATAAATGCAATGATATTACAAAGAAATAAATGCCTTAAGGTCATATTTTCTGATTTGCATGATTTTGCATTTTACACTGCTTATTTGTCAACAATACACGTTATTTAACACCCATCATTGCAGTGGTAACTTGAATTCAATGATGGAGGCCTTTTCCCTGCAGTGGGATGATTATTAATAGGCTGTTACCACACGGTATTTAAAAATATAAGTATATATTATGCGTTCGATAAAAAAATTTTAGGGGTAGGCGGGGTTCAAAACAGATTTATCAAAAACTTAAAGAAAATTACCTATGTAAAGCGTTAAAAAGCAACCAAGTTTGTGTCAGTGCTTAATAATGATAAATGATTTCCCCAATTTTTAATTTTCACTCATCGTCAGTTCATAAAAACACTAAAAATGTACTTGAAAGCCTTAACACTAATTTACTACTCTTTGATTTTGTTCAGATTGTAACGAGCTATTTACGGAACAACAATATTCAAATAATAATTTGAAATCGGCATCCTAGTAAAAAGTTCTGGTATACACACACGCGTAATGTTATCTAAAACCTCTTCCTATTTTGATGTTTAAAAAGTGCAGTCAGAAAAGATTTCCTAATCAATAATTTTATTTAGGAGCGAAACGTGAGAGTTCGGCAAACTTCTGCAGCTCGCATATTCTAAATCAATGAGGGATTCCTGCACGCCTCCCGAGGGCTCCAGACAGAGGCCCAACTCCTTTATGAATTTTCACCTCTGACTTCCAGATTTGAATGTTCATTGTATTGATTTTCAATGCAAAAATAATTAAATATTTGCATGCTTTGTTCTTATGAATGATCTGCTCCATTCACAATTTTAGGGTAGGTTATCTTTTACAGACAACGTAGAAATCTTAATGTTATCGAAATTCGATGACCTCCGTGGCGGAGTGGCGTACACACTGGTTTTCAAGGTGTCGCTTGCTCCGGGGTCCCGGGTTCGATTCCCGGACGGGGCAATGTAGAAAAATGTGTTTTTCTACATTTTCCCGGGTCTGGGTGTTTGTGGTACCTTCGTTGTTTCTGGTTTCCAAAATACGAATGCTTTAAATAGTTATTCAAATTGGGATCAGAACAATGTATGTGATGTTGTCTACATTTATTTATTTTTATTATTATTTATCATTATTAAAGCATTTATTTTCAAAAACCAGTTTCAATAGTGTGATGTTAATTAAAATTTGTAAGGTGGTTTAAACTTCATCCTATAGAACATGTCATCATGACGATGATGAAGCTGATCAGTCCATAGCTTGAAACAGGGCTTCCCAAAGGAGATTTTGCCATATTGCTACGATTGCTAGGCTTGGGTTGACGAACGTATTTTTTGTTCGGCCTGTGGTGGAAAGGAGACGCAACTAATCATCTTCAACTGGTAGTATTCATGACCTCCTTACTTCTTGTGGGTGTCGAAAGTTCATCTGGTACGGCACCCATAGAAAAAGAAAGGGTGGTGCCATGCATTTCAGTTCAGCTCAAGTTCACCACACGAGAAATATGTGCAGCTGTTAAGGTTTTTCACGGAACTCAAAAAAGAAGGTTCTATGAGCGTCTGTATAGTTAATATTTTCCATTTTTAAGTTTTTGACTATCTTTTAAATCAGCAAATAAAATGTGTAATAATGAGTTAGGCCATAGAACATTATAAATTTAGTCAAAGGCGTTTTAAAACTAAATCAATATAAACTTATACAATAATTGCATTAAAACGATTTAGTTTAAAAAATTGAGGCCACAGTTTGATTTAAATCACCCATTAACGAAAGCGGACAAGATGATATAAAACAACATAAATCGGATCCCGCCGCGCGAACTGCGGACCACGGCGTTCATGCACCGAACATTGCTCGGGTAGGTACTTTATTGCGCTCGGCGTACACGCTCTGACCGCGTACTCCAATCAATGGTTTAGGTCAAACTCACATTACAAAAGCATAGTCGCAACCTATAAACATCCCACTGCAGGGCAAAGGCCTCCATCATTGAATTCAAGTTACCACAGCAATGATGGGCACCCGCTAACTGTGGATTGGTGATCACAAACCCAAAAGTTCGAAAATTCGACTCTTGGCTCTTGTAATGATGGGTAGGTAGGTACCCGCTAACTGTGGGTTGGTGATCACAAACCCAAATGTTCGAAAATTCGACTCTTAGCTCTTGCAATGATGGGTAGGTAGGTACCCGCTAACTGTGGGTTGGTGATCACAAACCCAAATGTTCGAAAATTTGACTCTTGGCTCTTTTAATGATGGGTAGGTAGGTACCCGCTAACTGTGGGTTGCTGATAACAAACCCAAATGTTCGAAAATTCGACTCTTAGCTCATGTAGTACGACCCAGAGATCAACCCCAGGAGATATACTTCTGGACCAACAAGGTGATGTAATCTCACATTATACACTACTTGAAACCAATGTCTTGTGCAGAATTTCCACAATTACAGCAATTCAAACATTTGAGCTTATTGTTACAAAGAGGAAAAGTAAAGTAACGCTTAATTATCCGACTGAAGGGAAAAGGTCTCCATCATTAAATTCAAGTTACTACTGCAATGATATCCTGTAATGATGATGTATATACTACTCATTAAACTAGCTACGAAGAAAACTGCTACAATGGACGGCTACGTGCTTTTTTATGAGAATGGAAATCCTTTGGTCACTTAGTATCTGATGGTAGTTGCGACTTCACGTGAATCCAATTAAAAAAAAATGGTTGCCTGCAAAGTCGGTTTTACGGGCGAAGATTTTACGTGACAACGTCTTTTCACTACAGACACAGCTGACGATACTTTAACCACACGTGTGAACTTGTATTATGACGCTTTCTTGTTTTTCCAACGCCAAGAACGTTCGAGAAAGACAAAGACAGAGACACAAGCATGCGCCGATTCAATGCGCCTAATTCTCTAGTGCTGCGCGCGCGGCAGACCGATCATAGTTGAGTGGGAGAGAGACGCAAGGCATTCGGCGGGCCTCTCTCTCGTTCGGTGACTCATCGTAACGTTACCGAGCGTTACACTTTTTCATAAGTGACTCCCAGCCGCAACCTAATTTAAGACGTTGTCACGTCAAAAAAATTTTTGCAAATAGCACATATGTCTTCAAGTTGAATGACTTACTAGTGACATTTTGTAAGAAGAATGACCAACCGAATTGTGTGTTTATGTGTAAATAAAGAGTCTTTGCCTGCCATAGAAGAGTAAGAGCCCGCGGATTTTAGAGCGTCGAAAAACAGATCTTATTTTATCGTCGATAATAGCAATGTCCCGTATACTATAATAAACTTAAGCAAAGCGCATAGTGTTTCAGATTTTTCTGCAATTATTGGCTATATGAGTTCTTCTTACCAGCTATGTTATGTAGTCATATATACAAACCAACTTACAAATAAAAATATCAATTAGTCTCTTTTATTCGGTTTTTTCGTCATATCCATTGTTGCTTTAGGTCAAAGGAGTATTAACTAGGTGACCTTTTAAGTATAGTCTGTAAATTATTTTCAGACGTTATGCTCAGCTTTTTCTATCCTGATACTTAAACAAGCTATATGGTTCCTCTCCTCAGAATTATAGATAGATAGATATACCAAATTTTGTGTATCATACAAAACATTTTTCTACTTAAAAATACATTAAGAGCTGCATAATTTAGGTAGTTTAATCGCTAGAAGCAATTTTCCTTTCAGGAAATTTTCAGGAAGAGTATACTTAAGTTTAGACAAAGATTAAACGTAGAAAACTTAAAATCCGATTAGATGTTAGCATCTAGCTCAAGCAAAAAACCAATTTCGAAACAAAAAGCGCAACATTGTTTGCGATAGGCCTTCGAGTGCGCGGCCAATCAATGAGTTACTTAAGGTGTTACGTAGCTGTCAATTTCGCGGTATAAAACTCGTCTGCGGACATGACAACGGCAGCTGTCATCGTGTTACTGAAGGGTCACAAGTCCCCCGAGGCTAAGCTGCGAAGCTGGCTACGAGACACGCACACCCGTCCCATACTCGCCTAATCCTACTCTCACATAAAACCCATCTAATTGATAATAAAAGCAGGAATTCGGAAGCATGCGGTTACATCACTCAGCCAGAAGCTCTAATTGATTTTTACAGTATCTCTAATTTAATTCGACTTTATGGGGTTAATCGGTTCTAAATGTTATTTGACGCTAATTACGTCAGCCCAGTGAGGCGGTTTTTAGACTAGGGAGACTCGGTCCATTGTTTGAACCCTCTAGAAAATTCGATTCGAATTTGCATCAAACGGACAATCAGCGTCTTCGCCGAGTCATTCTTGAGTAAATCTTAAGATATAAAATCGAACTTAAACTTCTAATGAAGAAATATTAATATAAAATATTTAACTCGTTAGGAATGTTCACATTACATAACAACAAGGCATTTATCACTTAAACACACAAAGGACAGATACGATACCCAACAGCAGGACGACATTAGAAGAATTCCAACTTTTATTCTATTTAGTTTCCATCTAAATAATTTCTGACAATAATTTTGAGAAACGTCTTATTTTCTAGTGAATAAGAATTTGTTGAGACTTCTTGAGCGTGTACAACATAATGTTATTATAATTTATGTCATACTAAGCAGGTGAAGATATATGGGCGACTCATTCATTTTATTAAACATGTTTGCTAAGTCGATTTTGTTATTTTTTTGTCGCTCGGCAACGGGCATCTATCACACAGCAAGCGGGCGCTTTCTCGCGCGGCTCTTTATTATATCGAATGATTTCCGGACAGCTCTGAGTCCACTTGGAACCTCATATCGCGTGCTGGTGTTATTTTAAACCTTACACTCATATAAATAAAAATCGCACGTAACAAGATCAATGCAATTCTGGTTGCCCTTGACTCCTCACTACACTACCACTAAAGCATAATACACTAAAACACGCTCTGAACATTCTTAAAAAACAGATAATGCGATACCTCATCAATGTAACTGAAATAGTCTCACCGCAGCCATTAGTAGTTGAAAGAAACTAACAGTTAGTGTTATCTATTTTTGACAATCTCTATAATATTATGATCCTTGTTCTAAGCTTGTAAATCAAGAGTACCAAAAGTATAAAAGTTTTTCGCATTGTTTTTGTAAAATTACTTTTAAAATGTAAGTATTTTTGCTCCTAAATTATAAACAAATGTTTCATAGTGCATACATAAACTCCATTCGATGAACAAAATGCTTAAGACGTCATCTTTTTGTATGTAAGAGCAACATTTGCGCAAAATGCTTATAACAATATCGGGGCCATCCATTATGCTATGTCGTCCGCAGGATGGTCGAGCACTTTGTATTAAGTCAACAAATCCCAAACCGTTCAAGGGACATTTGTTTCCATGAATAATAATATGTAAATACACTAGTATAGCTAGCTATATAAAACGACAGACACGATCCATAGGGCATGTTATACGCTCTCAAATTAATAAGATATATCTTTTCTCAACTCAAGTATATCAATGACAGATAGTAAGCAATTTATTAGTACAATGAACAATAAATTGTTTTATTCATCATCATCATCATCATCATCAGCCTATTGCAGTCCACTGCTGGACATAGGCCTCTCCAGATTCATGTCACTTAGGTCGATCCTCGGCTTCTCGCATTTTTATTACGCACGTAAAAACTACACTGTACCTACAGTTCTACAAAGTTTTGCCACGCATAGATTAGACGGGTTGCCAAATGGATAGAAGATGCTCCTTCATGTATGACTTCATTGGACCTTTCACGACACCTACAGGGAAATAAGGAGATGCGCTAAGTGCTTTGTTAGAAATAATAATAAAATAGGTATCTCCTGACTATTTTATAGATGTTTGTATTTAACGCTTCAAACCCCAAGCGACCACCGGTTGTCGCGATAACAATTGATTTTAATTGTGTCTGGAATAACTCGCGATCGAGGGATGAAATGAATCTAGGTTAAGTTTTCCCAGAAAATTACAGCTGTATACAATTTTGAGATCTAAACATTGTGAAGACTATAATTACTGAAAACGAAAGAGCTTAACCATGATCTTAATTAAACCGACTGCGCAATAAAGAGAAAAGAAGTTTTACTTCATACCTATTTGTAGAGTTGGACATACAAATAACACTATTTACACACTGTTTCATATTCACTATGTACATACTTGTAACACATTACTACACGCGGATAAGCTTAAGTACAAAATACTAATACTCAATACTTACTCCTCCATCTCGCAAACATTGATTAGTAGCCACTGCTGGCTTCTAACTTTCAAGAACGCTAACTTCTACACAAGAATACCAATTGACTGATTTCGTTGATTGATTCAGTATTTTATTGCATTGCAGATAACTTAAAATTCCAATTCATATTTCGAATTCAGTTTTATGATTCAGTAATCTTATAACAACGCACATCCCTAATCCAAGCTTTCACTACAAGCCGTACAGTCAGTCCCAACAGTTTTACAGATTTTAATTTTCCTTTTGTCTTTTGTGGATCACGAATGTTTTGTATAGAATACCCCGGGAGGGCTCGGACCCCCCGCCGTGGCTTCCTTCCTACATCGACTCGCCACAAAAACTCTCATATAAAAATGCACGTGAACAAAAACGCTTACGTCGGGTGACAAGTGGGCTTTGTTTATAATATTGCTTGATTTGTTTAACCTTGTTCATAAATGTTAGTAACACCTGATGACTGGGCTCTTTTACACGTCTACTTTTGGTGTGTGATCCATTGTAACAAATTTCGAGTGTGTAAACATTATACTTCTTTTTGTGAATCATAAAATGGCTTTAGTGTTTTTCGTATAATTAAAGTTCATTCGAGTTAGTATAACTACTAACATTAGATTTAATATAATAATATTTAGGATAAAGAAGATTCAGGTTATGTGTTTTTAAACGTTATGTAGGTACCTACGTTTACAGGAAATGATATTAACACATTTCGGGACACAATGCTAGACACGATAGAAATCTTATTGTTATCACGTCGGAGTCGCCTTGTGACCCGAAAAGTGTTAATTTACATTTAAACTACAAACACACTAGAAGGAGGCAAAACGAAATTTCTTATTATTTCATTTACAATTTACAATAATAACAAATATCAGAATTTTTTTTTTATGTTTTTATATACCTATAGAGATGTCATAAATTATGTAATAAATCCAAATTATGTTCGGTGTTTGAAGTATGCTGTGAAAATGGAGATAAAATACTTCAGTGTTAATAACCATGTAATACCTATAATATTATTATTTTACAGCCTCAACAGTCGAATGTTAAAAAGCCATTTTAAAAGGAGGATCGCTACGACACTAGAAACACCAACCCGGCTGCCAATAGTGGCGATTAAGTATGGCAATCATTTTTAGTTAGACCTATATCCAGCTAATGCGGGCTGATGCTGAAAACTAGCTTTATTCATTGCTAAAATTAAACTAACTAATAGTAAGAATAATTTTAATGACTCACTTACCTTCAAATTCAAAAATTCATTGTGTTTTATTGTGTAAAATAAGTACTGTTAAAACAGTTAAAACCGTGACTGAACACGAAGTCGTACATATTATTATGGTACTCCAAAAAGTAAAAAAACAAACTTAAAAGTGGTTCACACGAATGTCGCACATCAAACAAACAGTCTTGGTGACATACCTACATATTTCATGAAGGTTATAGGTTATGTTGTTCGTTACAAAAACTCAACGTTTGATGGTTAGTAGTCCATAAAAAGTAGTCCTCCAAACACAAGAGTTATGAAACCGATGACTTATGATTACACGATCGATAGTCTTTATGTCACACGCGTTCAAACAAAAATGTGTTATTATCAGAATATCATACTAATGTTGGATGTTAAATTTATTAAATATAAGGTATTTGGATGAAAACGTACAAGTTGACAACACGTGTAGTCGCTATCTGACCGGACGGATCGGCGCCCCGGGGCGCGGCCGGCGCAGCATTACTCAGTGACCTAATGGGCGGGGATAAATCATCTGTAAATCTAAAAAACATACAAAACAACCCAGAAACGAACCAATGTTGAATAAACAAAATTCATGGAAATAGGGACAAATCAGACAATGCCCCGTACCGGTGGTCCGGTGATACGTCCCATGATCCATTTGCGAATACTTTATCTGTACCATCGGCGACAGACGATAGACTAAACGATGGACCTATCACTTCCCAATGGTTCGGGCCGTTATGATTCACCTCTGCTGATGGGTTACTTCCGATAAAAAACCGATGAAGAAAAAGGATTCTCAATCATTTTTTTATGATGATCCATTACAACTGTTTAGGGAGTAGACTGATTTCGGTATTTACTTTTGCGAAGGCGTTTCTAAGACGGTTTAATTAAAATGTAACCATTTCATTTTGAAATAACAGTTCAAGTTGGCAGGTCTAGACAGGCAGCAATAATATGAACTGAAAATAAAATCGACCAAGTTCGAGTCGGACTCGCGCACGAAGCGTTCCGTACCATTGACTAGGGAAACAACAGTAGGTACCTAAATTTAGTTAATGTAGTGTCTACCTGTTACCATTTATTGATATCGAGCAAAAACAGGCAAAAAATTGCGTGTTTTGTATGATAGCCCCCCTTAAATATTTATTTTATTTTGTTTTTAGTATTTGTTGTTATTGCGGTAACAGAAACACATAATTTGTGAAGATTGCAACAGTCTAGCTATCGCGGCTCTTGCGATACAGCCTGGTGACAGAGCGACGGACAGACGGACAGACACAGCGAAATCTTAGTAATAGGGTCCCGTATTTACCCTTTGGGTACGGAACCCTAAAAAGACTTTTTCAAAAAATGTATAGACTTAAAACTGGTGGCCTTTTATTGTCTACTTTACAAGTGTCATTTAATTTTGAGTAAAGTATCCAAACAAACACCAAATTTTTATATCATTTTAAACTTTAGTATTGGACATATAATATTAATTATGTTGAGAATTTACTAATATTCAGGATGATCAACAATCAATCACTACTAAGTAATGTGACCACAAGCTGAACTTTAAAGATAAAAAACCGAATAACTTTAACTCGGGAGATTAGGTCATTTTAATAAAAATATCTCTCCACTTAATGATAATAATGTCAAATTGCAATGTCACTGAGCGCCTATGCAAACTTGTGATAAGGGTCTCCCCCGCGACACGACTCAATGAAGATATGAAATATATTGTACACTAATGCGATTAAACGAAAAGTGCAACAAATTAAATTCTCCCACGCAAAACGTCCGTCGAATAAAAAGAGACATTACTCTTGGGCCTGAACACAAGTAATTCATAAAACAGACCCTTTCATATGAAAATACGACTAATCCATGGCACGCGCCCCAAACTCCGGGAGGCGAACCGAGTTTGTTTGTTTGTTCCTCAGTATAATATTTATTTATCATAACTTTCAATACTCCCGTCTAAATTTATTAATGCTGCTCTCGTCCACCATTAAAATATAAGATTAATGAACGTATAAGTGTGTTATAATCATTACAGCATACGAATAAGTATCAAACGAATTTCTGGAATGCGTGTGTTTATTGAGTTTTATTGGATATTACGAGATGAAAGTGTACGGTACATTAGTTAAGTAATTTTTTCTTAGTTCAAATATAGATATTAATAGACAACCTTTATTCAGAGACTAGCTGTTGCCCGCGACTTCGTCCGCGTCAAATGATATGAATAATTTTCCCCGTTTTCGCAACATTTTTCACTGCTGCTTCGCTCCTATTGGTCGCAGCGTGATGTTACTCGTATATAGCCTAAAGCCTTCTTCGATAAATGGACTATCCAACACAAAAAGAATTTTTCAAATCGAACCAGTACTTCCTGAGATTAGCGCGTTCAAACAAACAAACAAACAAACAAACTCTTCAGCTTTATAATATTAAGTATAGATTAAAACCCACTTGAAATAAGTAATATCACAAAATCTGTGCTCTCTGTGGTGATAACCTTTTAATATGTTTTGAGAATACTTTTAGATTTAAAAATTGTTGTAACAAAGTCAACGGCAAAAATGATATTTCAGTTTTTTAAGTGATATTAAAAAGGGACACCCAAATATGATTTGATTATTGTTTTTATGAAATATAGAATCTGTGGTATTGAAATTAGCGGCTAAAGATTTGAATAAGTGGTCAGTTCTAGTGTTGCTTTTAATAGCTGTGTCCACAGCTTTTATTGTTAGTACTCCTATAAAAATGGCGTGTAAAATACCAGAATCCATTATTGATTAATGAAAACGCATTTAATACGTTCGTTATCCACATTAATTGTTACTTTTACAATAACAGTGAAAGGGCAGAACTTAATATTTAAAAGAGCACATTTTCATATTAATTTAGAACTCGACATTATACGAGATGTAATAAACACTAAATGGAATGTTTCGATCCCTTTGAATGTTTTAATAACTTTATAAATAAACTGCATTCCCGATGAGAGTTTTATTTATTTTATGATTTATTGTTTGTGTTTTGTGAAATTTGAGTGGACCTCGCTAACGTTTACGATTTAAACTTGCTGCCTTTCAATATATCAACCATATTTATAATCTATATCGCAATGTAAAGCGATAGTTTAGTATGTAGGTAGGTACTGATGAAATTGTTTAAAAGGTTTTATGTCAATATATTAATTCATTAAAAATATCACACAAATCGAAACACTTGGACTAAAAAATATTATTAACAATGATTAATCTAAACTCAGAATCAGCCATTTCTAGCAATATATATAAAATATTTTTTTTTATTTAACATGTAAAATGACGCCTTCAATTGAAGTGAACTAAAAGTAACTAAAGTGAAGAAAACAAAGGCACGGAGGTACCTACTTATAATCCAAACTCAAAATTACAAATAAACTACATTAAGAACGTTTGAACACGAATCGAATACGGATTTGTACGTAAACGTTAAAAAGATAAGTAAAAAGATTCAAACAAGATCCCAAAACTCAATAGTATTTACCAAATAAATTTAAAATTAAAGTAGCCTACGTTACTCCATTTCCTATCTGCTAATGTTAGTGCCGTCAAAATCGGTATAGACAAAAGAAAAATTAACGAAAGGGAGATAAATGATGCACTGAAATATAAAAGACTAGCTGTTGCCCGCGACTTCGTCCGCGTCAATTTCTGTTATTATGAACGCGACTATTTTTGCAACATTTTTCACTGAAGCTTCGCTCCTATCGGTCGCAGCGTGATGTTATATAGCCTAAAGCCTTCCTCGATAAATGGACTATCTAACACAAAAAGAATTTTTCAAATCGATCCAGTACTTCCGGAGATTAGCGCGTTCAAACAAACAAACAAACAAACAAACAAACAAACAAACTCCTCAGCTTTATAATATTAGTATAGATGATATTTTAAACAGACACTTTAATTTTATTAATTTGTACAGATGTGTAAAGACACTGCAAATTTGATCCCGAGTGCTCTACATGTAACTAAATACTAAATTAAAAATAACAATTTCTTTTTTATGTGCTGAAAAAACACTTTATAGTAAGACGATCAATAAACATATCGACTGTTTTAGATAGGACTTGAACCCTCACCATTCTTACCGGGCGACTGCTCTTTTCAATCGAACTTATCGTCACAAACAATGTTTAGGCAAACATTATTAATGTCGAAACATTTGATTCGAAAGAGATACATCAATGTATTACCTACACTAGCAAGGCTAACAATCATTACTAAAATAATATTCTTAAATATATTTTTATTTTTGTAAATTTCATTAGATAGCAAAGAAACTTTACCATTAATACCAGTAATGAGAGTCAAAGAACATGGGGCGTTCATGTCAGAGCAAGTAAACATGACATGGGCCGACAATCTCACCACAATCGATGATGTATCGAGATGTGTGTTTCATTAAGCTACAACGGATTAACTTCGATGTACTGGAAGAGTTATTAGGTTTTGGTCGGACACCTCTAGTATGATTATGTCAATATTTATTAGAACGGCTGTCGTTCTGATATGTATGAAATTCTGTTGGTAAATAGCAACGTAATATCCGTATCTTTCTCTGTAATCCATAGCTTATTAATGTCCAGTCGTCCAGATTTAGATGACATTTGGTGTAGAGATAAGCTAAGTTCCGAAAAAGGACATAGGTGATTTATTATCCTTAAAATCATAAAAGATTAGAAGTTTGCATTGAGAATCAATAATTATTTGACCGATTCAAGTGAAATTTTGCATAAAGAATAGTTTCATGTCCTGAAGATTACAAAGCATATTCTTTGCCTTTAAAATCAACAAAATAGTTAAAAAGAGTTGTAAATGAGAATGGAACGCCACTTAATCAGGAGGTTTCGTAATCGCAATTTGACTAATGGTAAAGAAACGCAATGGTACATTGCTGTACCTATTCTAGTATTTACTCTTTAGCCGTATCTTACGACACTCATTAGACAAAAAGGGGTGGTGCTTATCTAGTTTAGGCTGGCACTACATAATAATATCTTACTCTACTCACTACAGAACATTTTCGTAATTTTTTTTGGAGAATAAGTTTGAAATATTTAACATAAACATTAAATAATGTTATTAACATTATTTAATGTAAAATGTAACCAACTCAATAAGTTTCTCTACATCTGTGTCGGGACTCGTGTGGGTGTCCTTGCCTCTGCAGCTCATCGATCATTATTGAACTTTGGTATTCTCCAAACAAATAACAAACATTAAAATTGCCTATATTTATATCACTGACAAATTAATGACGTGTATAAGGCGACTATATCTCCAATTCCACCTGGTTTACTTGCTAAAGTAAGTTCATATTGCAATGGATTTCCTATGTTAGTAAAAATAATTATATCTACTGTACTTAACAAATACAAAATCTATCTTATTAAATATAGATTAACGAAATATAAAATAATAACTTGCGATTAATAGCACCAAATTTTTTGTTACGAAGTTTGTAATGGTCATGAGAAGGTTAGAATTGAAGAAAATGTTTGATCCACGTGAAAAATGTGTAAAAGGTAAAGATGGTCTTAAAGAGACCATTTGCTTTCATTATCTTTATTAGTAAACAAAACCATGATATATGGGTAAACCTGTACAAACGAAGACATGAAAAAACCTTTCGAAGCCAAATTGATTAACTTGTAACTCCGAATCAATTAAAACATATCTAACCTAGTCATTTAACAATCCGATGCCAAAACCTAAAACAAGAATTTACAAACAAGTTATTATTTCAGGTATGTAGTGCCACCAAGATAGTAATAAAGGTAGGTACTGTTATTACAGGAATTACAAGTTTTTGTTAATTTTGTTGAAAAGTTTGCTATTGTATAAGCACTGACGTCACATTATCAACAAAAAGCTGCTAACTAAAGTGAACCTTGAAAAATCTTGTAAAAATCTTACAAAATGCTTGAATACACGCATAAACATCATATTGTAGTATCGTATTCAAGCATTGAGTTTCTAAACGCCTATTAGTTTACTGACGGCAAGGTGCTTGAGCGGCTTGAATCATCCTCTGTTTAAACTGCAGGCGCTATGCGCGTGAGCATTTATGTTATTGAGTCAAAGAACTAAAGAAGATTGATATGTAAAATAAAAACTTTCGTTATTATATAAAAAGAAATCTTAGACTATGAATCCGAATTGTCAAGATTCGTTACTTAAATACCTACACGATAAATTTGTCAGATAATTCTAATTTTTAAATAAACATACGTAGTTTGATCATTATCATCAGTGTATGCATGCTCCCCGATTCTTAATAGGCTACAATAAGAAGAATAAACGATGGTAGGTTTCGGCCGAGGTGTTGTTACGCCGCAAAAAAGAAACAAAACACTCGAGATATTTCAGATGCTGTTAAAGATATCGAAAACAAAAGCACGTGAAACGAACACAAAAAACAACTTAGTCCAAAATGATTTAGCACTCATGTGAAAAATCATTGATCTCATGGTTATTTTTGTGCATGGGAATCCAGATGGTTTTAGCGGTCATTTTAATTCTATCTAGGGTACAGCTCTAACTAACAGAGGCAAGTAGTTAAGTGACAAATGTTTTGAATTGATAACTTATTTTCATAAAAAACAATGGTCAGCTGTACAAAAGGATGGTATGGTAACATTTGCAAACTTGAGACTAGTAACAGAATGTTCGAATTTTGTTTGTTATGATAGTTTCACACGCATTACTAAGAGAGACACCTACCGCGTGGCAACCCAGTGACACGAATGTGTCCACGTGATATTTCACTTGAACCAATTCTGCACGTCACTGACAATATTTTATACACCCTCATTTCACGGAACTTGTATTTAGGTGGACAACATTTGGACATGTAAGCAAACATCTTAATGTTTACTAATGAAACATTTCGAAGTACATTGATTGATGGTGCACCTCGCTCGGGTTTTGTGTAGTATCGCATTATTCTATTCATAAGTTGCTCTGCGGGATGCGGTGCGTCAGCGTTGGTGGCATTGCTATTGTAAAGACGTTTGGCAAACATTCTTGTTTTTTTTTTGGGGCATTTAAATTTCATGCGTATTTTAGCGATGCGACATCGTCGACGCATCTGCGTTTCCATTACGAGTGAATGATTAAGAGGTCGTGGAGGTGTCACCCCCGTCTCTTGTGCTCCCTCGGGAACATGAGTCCCTGAGTGTGGTGCACTGCTTGCAATTAACTCCTCTGTCTGAGCATTATCCCGGCATTAGGTCGTCGTCGCGGCGCGCCCTTCGAGACATCTGTATTATAAATGACTGTGCCTACGTCGATCGATTCCAATATAGCTCTTATAATTTTTCAGTCCATAATACATGGTTCTGACGTAAGCAATCCATTGTATTGTTACAACAAAATCCTTCATGGTTGGCAAACCATTAAAATTATAACAAAAAATTGATTTGATTTTTTTTTTAGTTGGCTTAATAACTTAAAAATAAAGAAAGCAAGAAAACCTAATAAGCAAGAAATAACACAGCAAAATGTTTTTATTTTAAAACCCATTTATATATTGACAATATTATGTTAACTACTAACAACTGAACAGTTTGAAGTCGTTGCCGAGCTAAATAGAATAGGTATAATAATCTCGTGTGTTGATTGCCACTCGCCAATAAAGCATTTTCTTTTTCAATTTTTATATTTGATTTGTTTTTTTTTGTCAAGTAGAATTATTTTTGTATTGTTTAGGCGCGGCTCCAACTTCAATCTGTTCAGTTGTTACTTAGTAGTTAACATAATATTGTCCATAGGTTTTAAAATAAAATCGTTTTGCTGTGTTATTTTTTGCTTTGACTGACTTTTGTGACTTTCATATGAAAATGCATGATTTATTTTAGAAACTACACCCTATATAATCCTAAACTAACATAACTAAGAGTTTTACCTTCCACCATCAGGTTACCTGAATATGTCTGTCTCTATACGCTTATGATATTAAAAGAATTATCGTCCAACTCCTAACCGTTAACGAGTTGTACCTTCCATCATCTGCTCATCAAGATGGGATGACGAGTACCAGACGATTAGTGAGTTCCTTAGTTATGTTTGTTTCTACCCCCAATACGTTATAGAATCTAAAGAATCATCCTGTAACTCCTAACTGCTTAGGAGTTTGACCTTCCATCACCAGTTCACTTGAATAACCATAAAGAAGATAACTATCTGAGTAAAGGTGACTATGATATTGAAACAATTATACTAATACTCCTAACCGTTGAGGAGTTCTACCTTCCATCATCAGCTCATCAACATGAGATGATAAGTACCAGACGCAAATACTGAAATAACTTAAGAAATATAAACAAAATCGTAACACGTTCCTATAAAATTTGAGGGTTCCCCTCGATTTCTTCCAGATCCCACGATCAGTTTGGTTGAAATGGGACCACACGGGAAGCACTAGCTTTCAAATAAAAAAAAAATCATCATAATCCTCGTAATTAGTCGAAAGCTCTGAGCTAACAAACATGAAAAACAAAAAATCATACAGTCGAATTGAGAACCTCCTCCTTTTTTTTAAGTCGGTTGAAAATCATGATTTATGATAACATCGTGTACCATTACATAACTATTATATTAATACCAATTCAAAATAATGATTTCTTTTCTTTTCTCTCACACGGAACATGAAAAGAGGACCTCTTTTCCATGTTCTGTGGACGCTCAACACTTATGTTACAGGGTATGTTACAATTTTAAAGAATCTGAAAAAGAGCAGTAGGTACACTTTTATTGCAAGGATCTTGTATGGAACTACAAGTGAAAACTATTGTCAACTAAGATTACCAGTAACATTTTAATTCGGGTTATCAAACGAACAAAAACATGCACGTCAACGAGTGCGATTGTCGATACAAAAGTTAATCACGTTAGTACGCCGGGGTGGCCGGGTGTTGCCATCTCATTGTCCCAGGTTCGAATCCGGCCCCCCGCAAGGATTCGTTGCTTATTTAATGCAACGATGCACACGTAAACATCTAAATAACTTTTGTGTGACATTTCTCCCCCACCCTCTAATTTTACTAAGTAGCCGTATCTTTACAAATGTATTGGGGAAGAAACATTCGAACCAAATGTGCTTTGGTACAGATTTGTTCTTTAACTCAAATTGGTTTTGAAATAAATTAAGAGCGGCGCGCGGCAGTGATTCGTTACTTTTAGTTTTAATTATGAAAAGCTGAATAGATAATTAATGGTGTTGGGGGGTAGTATATAAACAAGCTTATTGAAATTATAGTTAGAAATAATCATGAGTACATTGCAACAATGGTTTGAATATTATTTTTAAATTTGACTTCTGGGGCGTGAAAAAGTCAAAATTTTAAACTTTAATTTAAAATATTGAAATGCATGGTACTTTTTAAAATGTTCCTTCATTAATGATAAATTTAGAAAGGTACCTATTTATTTTTTAAAGGAACTATACATTTTCTAATACAAACCTTGTAATCATTTTTTGATACAGATATATACAGTTTCACTTTTGTTACATTGAAATTCATAAGCAAAAATATCAGTCAGCTATGCATTAACAAACATGCTCTATATTCAGAGATGACAAGATGAAATGTATAGAGTTTATTGACATTACGAAATCAAAGTACAGGGGCGACCACCCGAGGTCATCCTGACGCTCATGCTGGCTCCTGCAGCAAACTGCTGCACCCCACGGCCCTGCCACTCTCCTGTCACAGCTTACGCAATGGCTGACAGCCTCCCAATAATTCGTTACGAAAATGTGTTAATCGCACCCCGAACACTTTCACGCTTCACGACTCTAAATTAGATTACTCCGATGACAATACTTGCATCTGTACTTGAATGCCGCTCGTCATATTTTGACAGGTATCGTCAAATCGGACCCATGTCGCCCACATACACATGTCCCAACGTCCCACGCGAACTCGTCGTTCGATGTCATTTTTTTTTTTCCTTACAAAAGTCCTGATTTCACGCGGCGCGAACATTCATCCGATTGTCGTGAATTTCGTTATCTTGTATTAGCAAAAGTGCGAGAATGATATTGAAAAAATAATACATTTGGGATTTGTTGGCTCCCCATGTGCGCTCGGCAGCTTCCTTTTCACTGCATCTCTCTATGAAATAGGATGATAAATTTATTTAATGTATACAAATGTTTGGACATTTTTATTTTGCTGTCATTTAGACGTAGGTAACATAATTTAACTTCACCATATGTTTAACTTACATCGGTTTAAGTAGGAAGTGGAAAAAATGTTTTACGACGTGCGAGAGAAACTATGACAAACCGGTCCTTTCCCTGTATCGTCCTCATACTTCAATAACAGAACTTTTTATGTTAGCAAAAACGTATTGATAAATGTTTCTCTTAAACGGATGAAACATTAAATACTTGCGTGTAATGTTTGAAGAAGAGCAATAATTATTTAAAAAATATGACAGTTATAACTAACACACATAAAATGTTTAACATACCATTGAATGAAAGACAAGATATAAAAGTATGCTAATATTAAATAATTTCTTTAAATATTCGAATATTTATGAAGTAATGGAATAACGGACTGAATTAATTGCATTGCACCGGCTACACTGGCAGTATAAAATTTGCCAGCTCATTAACCGCTCTTAACTGAAGTTTCCGTCTAATTGATCTTCAGCCGGGCCAACCAGGGTAATTACTCGCATAGGTAGGTACGGCGGGATGCGATTTGTCCATAAACTATCCGACTTATATAAAATATTTAAAAGAAGCTAGTTTTGAGATAGAAGTAGATGCCCAAAAACTGTAACTGATATATAGAAAAAAACTGTCTAATAGATTACAAGCTCGTTTTTGAAACATATTTATATTTACTAAATTAAACTTTCATTGTCATTATACTTATACATATTCTTATTTTAATAATTCTAAAAATATAATGAGATAAAATTCAATCAAAATGGACTTATTGTACTGAAACTCACAGTGGAATTTTAAACGTTAAACTTATTAAGTACCTATCCAGACTTTAAAAAATTACGAATTGGCCTGATTTGTCCAATTCACCGTCATTTTAAAATGTTATGATATGATAATCAATATTGTTACTCTCATGTGTCATGAATATAAGGATAATTGGATCTTACAGAACGTATTTTAGTAAAATTGACATGTTTGACGTTAAAGTTTTTTTTAATTCTTAAATTTGTTGGAAGTTTTAATCATAGATATAGGATTTTAATCATACCGAATAAATCATTTGGAGAATGAGATTCATTTCATGACATATTATAATTTGTTGGCAGAATCCAGAGAGAAATAATAGATAATTGTTCCACCGACAAGAGCAATGAAACAACGTTAACGAAAACCGTGATTACATAAAGTTCCTGTAATAAACAAAGGTCGGAAACTTTATGGACATACTTGATATAAAGTAATTATTTTCGGGTAGCCCTTTTTCCTTGTCGCCATCCCCCCTCCCCCCTTAATCGCCGCGTCGCGGGTGCCAATGACGTTTCGCAAGTGTCTTGGAGCCGGTTGACAGCTTTTTAATATATTTTGTTGTTGTATGTAAATGATACAGATGCTTAGAGAAGGAGATCAGACGTAATTTGCTATGTTTATAGACATCGAGTTTTACAAGTAACTTGAGCTAAAATCTTTGGCGTTTATTAAGAATTTACCCATTGTTACGGATAAATATGCTGGCTTTGGACCATCTGGGCATCCTTCTGCCTTGTTAGAATAAGTTAGCGGTGCAATATTCAGAAGCTGCTTCTAAAGGATAACCCTTTGAATGCATCATATTCACTTGGTAGGTATTTACCGAAAATTTAGTAGGATATATTGTTTTAGATGAATTCTATTGAATTGCACCTGTATCATGCCAATTAGGAGTTGATCCTGATCTGCGCTATTGAAATTCAAAACTGAATTAGACTTTATAGGTATATTTACTTACCTGTACCATAATTGCCTTGGGTATTATAATAAAAATGTGATTCATTTAATAATTTAATTACATTTTTATATTGTGTGAATACTCATAAACATATCTTAATATAAACGAGATGGTTCGTAAACTACCTCAAATGCTATAATTTATGGGATGAAGAAATAAGGTACTGCTCATCTATTCACTATCTCAAAACTCATTACTGTGTTAAGTAGATAAGATAACACGAATAAGATGACCAACACCAAACAACCGAGTTAACGCCTTAACTGTTAAACCATAAATTAGCATTACCTCAACATTAAAAAATCTTCGCCGGATGAAAAGGAGATTTATATTTGTTAAGGCGAAGTTGTTCGTCTTCATAAGGCTTGACGTTTCATTTCTGTCTAGGCAGGCCGACAAGTGCTAACCCTCCCCGGCCCCTCCTAACCCGCTTTACCCCCTCTCGAAGGGCTCCCCTTGTTATGCATAAAATTTTGTCTTATTACTTCCAACTTTGCTATTATATTTGACGAGAAGTTGCCAAGTTATTTTGTTATTAAAATTTTTGGCCGCGCCGGCATAAATCTAGTTCGAATGTAAATGAGAATGCTTAAATTACAAAGCCAGAACTTATTTGATTGAACAAACCTAAGGATTTGTGGTTTAATGTCGGAAATTCTGAGGAGGCAGTCGCCGCGATTCGCGCTTTGTTGTCGAGACGCGGTGCGGGATCGACTGGGTTTTGTTTAAGAACCTTTTTGCTTTGTGTAGACATTTCGTTCCTACCATGGTTTGTACGAATTATTTCGCCGTATCTATTGCAATTTATTCAGGGCTCAGTTTTATGAGCATTTGCATAATATAAGGATACTAATGCACTCTTTAGTGAATTAGGTAAATACGCTGATTCCTCTGTGACAAGTGCGAAACCGGGAGATTTTAAATTTCAAATTTACAGATATTTTGGTAACATTATGAAAGTTTTGTTTTAAGCTTTATAGATGAAATGTTTAAGTTTTTATATAGTAACTTACTCCTATAGAATATTATTTAAGCTTCGACAGTTAAGTAAATCATGGTTTAATTGCTGGTTGGAGTAGGATACTTGCCATTGTAGTTATGTGTTTTACTAAACTGACCAATAACTTAAGTGAACATTGAGCAGACTACTTACTGTCGTGGTCTAGGTATAAATTTGAAAAACGTAATTGATATCTTTTCGAAGCTCTCGATACCAATACGTAGGTATTTCTTTACAATTATTTTAATTGGTTTTCAGAAACGTTAAGGTTCTCCAAGCATTGAATGAATAATATAGAGTAAAAAATTTTTTACATCTTAATGTCCCGCCCATTATTATTATTATGTTTTTGTCTGTAAGTAGGTTTTATTATTTTTTACATCATATTACTCCATCATATTGCGCGTGATAGACCACTGTTATCTGTGGTCTATCACGCCCTAAAAAAAAAATATTAAAACCTTCTTTCAGATCTTATTCTAAAAGATATTAAAATTATACCGTAAGAATTACCAAGTATTCTGGATTTCTGATAAACGAAAGATAAAGTTTTATGTAGTTACTTACCGAATAGGATACAAATTTATTTAACATTAACCGCGTCACGTTTTGAATAAAATCTACTTAGAAAACATTTCTCCGGTTCTGAACGTAGGTACTTAAATTGTCAATGTACTGATTTAGGATACCTACAATTGCATTTAGAAGTATTCCTGCGCTCATTACAGCGGGTCGTGACAGCCATTCTGGTAGAGGATCTGTGTCCGCACGATTCTATGGTCTCAGTCGAGTTTCATAGCAGAAATTAGGTGATTTTTAATGCATTTTAACCAATGGCTATATTTAAATTTATAATAATTTTAACGTACATCACGGCATAGTTTGAAAATAACGTTATATTCTAATTGACTTTCTAATAGTATTATGTAAGAAAGCACAGACTTCAGATACTGGTTGAAGATAAAGAAATTAAAATGCAAACACGTATATTTTTTTCCAAAATTTGGTAAAATTAACCACGACAGCAGAATGCAGATCAATCTAAAATAAAATTACCATATTTCTTAATGTCATCTTTATTGTGTTTATTTTTTTGAATATTGATTAGTTAAGATTGATTTGCTGACCATTTGTAAGTAGGTAGTCAGTGTTAAAAGTATCGGCGTAAATATTAGAAAAGCTTCATATTTCATTTACAAATTTATTAATATCCTAAATTATAAAGATATTTAAGATTCAAGGTCAACTTTCAAAGCTATTTAGTGTGTTAAAGGGTATTTTTTATATAAATCTTTAATTTTGTTTTTGTTTTTTCATTTAACCGTACCTAAATCTAAGACGTACTTTCATTAAAATTTATGACTTGTGTTAAATGGTCAATGTGAATCTGTTGTCGGTACAGACACTGTTCGACCGTTATGTTGTTCAAACCCGAAATCTATGTAAAAGTTAGATTATGACTTATTGAGTGATTCTTTAATCTTTAAGTTGAATTTCTGCTTATATTATTAGTACACACATAGTCTTATAGTTAAATACTTGGTACAAAGTAGCTCCAATCACTTGACACTGCATATTTTTCATAAACGTAAATTGAAAATTATGATTACTGCTGTATAGTAATTAAGTACAACAATGAAGGCAACACTTGGTAATGACGCGAGACGCAGCCTCCCCCCTACATTGTTCCTTCTGTACCAACAAATTAACACTGACTCAAGTAAAGTGAACCACTCTCTACCCACCATTTCCAGCTCAGAACGAGCCTTTAAGCTTCCCTTAACAGCCACGCCAGCTGTTCCGAGCACTAAATTCCACGTTACAATGCTTTGTTTTAAAATTTGTAATCATTCTCACATTTTACGACGGTGAACGGTCCGTTTCGGAAAATTTGATACGACTATTAACCCTGTAATTGTGTTAGCATTCCACTTAATTAAAAGTTATGAATTCAAAGGCACGGCTTTACTACGCTTTGACGTCGGCCGTCTCGGCGAACTCGTATAAACTCGATGAATTTCTTTTTAATGTTTATTATTTAAGTTTAGGTAACATTTACTGTTAATGAGCAAATAAAACACATTATGAATCTTTTTGTCTGTTAGTTTAAATCATCAGCTACTACTGTGTACTCTTTCACGTTTAATGAACGCAACACCAAAGTTAAGTCGATGATAGTGATACTGTATAAATCATAACGCTACTTTTTTTTGGTTTAGCATCTGCGTACGTCATATTAGAGCGAATAAATAAAAATATCGCTGAATGGATTCCCACAGCGATTAAGCGTATCTATAAAGGGCGGTCTGAAAACAGTGCGTAAGAGTGAGTTATGAAAACAAATACACATTACGCGTTGGTACGAAATCTCGCACAACTAATGACGTTAAAAGCGAGGGGTAAGAGTAACATTGTTAGCAGTCATAGTTTGGCTGTGTGTGTCAAAAGTTGGGAACGGCGGTCATAAATAGAGCCGCGGGGGGCCTCAGGCGTAGGGAACAATAACCACCACGTATGCTCGTGTAAACATTAGCCCGTACTTAATTCCTTGTAGTCCTAAACTCGCTTAAGAGGGTAAGACTCCGTGACACGGTGTTAATTAAATAATTACTTTAAATAATAACTCGTTGGCCTCGGCCGGCGCGTGTAGCTCTCGAGCTTTACACGGGACTTCTTGTAACTAACTGCTAAATGTCGTGCTCGCGTTTTAAACCAAAAACTTAATTTACCTTTTTATATTACACATTTATTGTACTTACATAACGGGTACTCTTAGATTACTTGTACATCTTAATTGAGCATGTTCAGAAATTTAAAATATGATGGTATTATTTTCTTTCGCGGTAGTCCTTTAGTTAAGGAGTTAATTTTTTGCAGATTTGGCATAGTTTGATGTCATTCGTGTCAATGGCTTGACATCAGTGGAACAAGCACTTACATCTGGTCAAAATAAAAATTCCGCTAATCTGTTTCTACTTTATCTACTTAAGTTTCCAATGAATTACAAATAATTCGAAGGTTAAGCTACAAACGTCTATTAATTAAGATATTATTTTAAACAAAATCAAGAGGCCACTTTGCCTATTTCATCACAATCATACGAAAACAAATGACTTAATATCAGCGGTCTTACAAACGCCTGCGGCCGTGGCGCTGTACGCTTGTAGCGTTTTCCGTTTTCCCTTTTCATATTAATGTAAACTTAAATAAATCCTCAAACAACTGGTAAACATTGTTTGTGAAAAGACGAAAAGTTTTAATTGGTTCTTTTTATTTTGTCACGTTGGCAACATTTATACCTTCAAAGAAGTGTTAAGTATAATAGATTTCGAAGAATCGGCTGCTTGTTAAACGATTATCACACACAGTATCCAATAATAACAGTACCCCGGTATGGATGTAGTAATAATGAAAATGATAACGTAAAAAATATCTTCTGTATTTATGACATAAAATGTAAAGAAGATAGTGAGGTATTACAAAGTGTGCTTATTTTCGATTACAGCTTTTTTTTATTCTAAGTAATGTCTTGCTCTGCTCCATTAATATGCAAGCAAAAGGGACACTAAAACTAAATGTCGCATAGAAATCTTGAGAATTTTCACAATAAACTTATACATTTGGATAATAAGTACTTCTTAATTCAAATTATATACAGCTATGACTATAGTTTCTTACAAAATCCGTCATGTTTGACGTTACTATTGTAAAATTTAACAGCATATTATTTATTAATGACAAGTTGATAATTGTTTTGGGAAAGTTATAATATGTTATATTCCATATCATAACAATTATTGTTATTTGTTAGTGTTAAAATTAAATAGTTAATGTTGTTACAGATATAGATAAGCTATGTATTTTTATATTTCATTAGAAATGAATACTTAAAACTTCATCCTCACGTTTGAAAGAAGAGGGACTTAAATTATTCATAGCTACACTTGAATTCATTAGTATCATCAAAAATATTTTTACACAAATGCAATCGGTTGAACATTGGTGTCGATGACGATAAAACATCAAACCTTGATTGAGATAACAATCAGAAACTACTGAAGAGTACTCAAGTATCTGATTTCTTCAGTACAAATTTTAAATTCAAATACAGACATTCGGTATTTTCAAAGAACGTTCAACATGACGTCTGAGCTGACCTGCTGCACCGTACAACCAACAAATGGCAGGGATATAAGTAAAATTAGCACCAAACGTGCAAAACCAACAATTACTTCTACTCCCGAATTATGAATTTTTAAATGCGGATCAAGCCGCGAGGCAGGTAAACGGCAGTTGATTATAGGGTGTGATTCTAGCTAGTATACTGTAGTATTATGTTATACGCCACAAAATAACGATTGACGGAAATGTTCTAAAATGTCTACTTTTCAGTCTGGAGTTTAATTTTCAACTTGACTTTGGTAACTGGAAAATGTCATAGTTTTATAAGGTCTAAGGTACATCTGTCATTGTTGTAATAGTACGTATTATATCTATTATAACAATGATGCGACTAGATTGTAAAGGCAGCGATTGAAACATTTTCTGAGATATCAATAAATGTTTATTCGAAAGGCAAAACTGTTGACAACTGCAGCTGCTTTGATCATAATATAGTTAGACTAGAAATTTAAAATCTCAATTTGAACGACTGACTTATTTATGAATAAGCAACTCAGTCCCCTGTATCAGATAGATAGATACGTAGACTTCTAACATAAAACATAAAAATAGTCATGAAAAATCAAATATGGCGCTAAGCTAGAAATTTAAATTTAAGAAATTATTTGTATGAAAGAGTTCGTTAATATACGTGTGCATCTTTGTGGCACCCATGTATGGCATAGTTGTATACAAAATCCATTCTGTCTAGTAGACCGTTGTCTAGACCGCCGATTTGGAATTTGCATATTTAGCTGCTAATAACATAATTGCGTTCCATGGTAGAACTTCAAGTAATATCTGACACCTTGTTAACTGAACGTGGTGAAATAGCGGGCTACCTATGTTTAATTATAGGGTACGTTGTGACTTATTAAATTCATTAAATTTTACTTGTGTTTAGTTTGAATTTAGAATGTTAAAGCTTAAAAAACAAAATATCTAAATGCATTCAATATCTACAACCTGCCAGTACCTAATAATAATCTGTGAAGTAGTACTTGCGGATGGTTGGTCAAGATCCTGGCGGCATTACCTTTCTGGGTTGCGGTATTTACGATGCCAAGTCGCTGTGTGAGATAGCTTCTAGCTGTTGGGTCACCGCTGACGTCAAATAAACGTTTGGGAATCTCTTCAAACAAGGAGAGTGCATTTGGAACCCACGGACTTACAGTTTCGACATTGAAAGGGACAAAACAATGTAATTGTAAAGTAATAATAAAACTGCAAAATATGGTTATTACGAAGCGACGTTGTCTATTATGACAAAGCTCCTTAAATTGAGGAAAAAAATAAAATAAATTCAACTTGTTATTTTTTATTAAAAAACGTATGTTTTCGCTATGTACTACAATACGAGTACAACACAGATTTTGACTCGTTGATAAAAACTTATTTAAAATGCCATTATTTATAAGTTACCGCAATTACTTAAGAAGAGTTCTAGAGATGAATGAGATAAATAGATATGGTTGTAATCCTTTAATCAGGTCTGCAAATAAAAACATAGTATGAGAACAATAGTGATGCATCTTCTTTCACTATTGACTGAAAAATCTCCCTTTAGAGAGACAGTAACGGATAATAAAAACCGTACTTTCATATGACTTCACTCAATTTTTTTATGCACTCATCAAAAATAATAATAAGATTATTTTGTTAACTAAACATGGATGTGTCCTTGATGTTATTAAAGATTATTTATTTATTTTATTTTTTATTTTATTTTTAGACATTTTATTTATTTTATTTTTATCTATTTATTTATTTACATTTTCAAACATTAAGTCAAACTTAATTTGAGTCAAATTTAAAATTGCATTACATTTTCTCAGAAGCTCATTGGATTAATAATTTTATTGATTATTATTGAGTACTCTCGGGTATATTCAATTTATCAATGTGATATATCAGACGTCTGTTTAATGAAGTCAATTATATCAGTGTTATTGTGATAAGGTTGGAGAATGATCACTACAAGGAATTATTACGAATTAACTATTTTTATCTTTTTGTCTGGGAACTAACGTAGGATGAAAAAAATAAAAACTATGAAATTATCTTTGTCTAGCATGGTCTTCTTTACCAACTCTTCTGTTAAAATAGATTACAATGATCACTGGGCCAGTACATTAGTATCTAAAAGTACCGTCGTTTATAATTTTAGTTGAATCGTAATTTTGTTACGTAATATGTTTCATATCAACTTTGTTACACATTGTTAATTAAGTGAGCTTAGTTTAAAACTAAAAAGCTTATGCGTTTGTAATCAGTCCCACTTGCATTATTTTAGATTATTTATAAACGATGTTATATTGTAAGCTTTGAAAGGTGATGTTATATTGTAAGCTTTAAAAGGTGTTGTTAACCTAAAAAGTGTATATTTAAATTATCTCGGTGCTAATTCTATAGTGTTTTAGCATAGCATTAATTGTATGTTCTTTATATAAAGAATTTTGAAAAACAAAAACAAAACAATGATCATTGGGGTACTTACACCAGGACCCCGAGATCTTCGCTCTACATGATGAAACAAATGACGTATTTTTTCTTTTGGTATAGCCCAGTACAAAAATGACAAGATAAAGCACTTAGAAAATGTCCGCCAAAAATCTAAAATTTTTGATACGGCCGCCAAGCAACACTTTATTTACGCGTTGCGCATCTCATTCATTCATTACGATACTATGCATAAGTTTTTGATTTTCCCTTTATACCTTAACAGGTCTAGGACCGTAAAAATTGAAAACTATATCGCGAAAAATATTTTCGGGTGACAACATGATTTACATTTTTTACTTCATAAATAGGCTCTAAATACGATACCGAACGCCTATAAATTTTTTGGAAAGTGGTTATAATTTCACCTTGTATACTTAAACCACCTAACCAATGGGGTGTCTTCTCATGTGATTATTGTCAAAGGAAACTATTACCTCATATTATATTACATCTTACGGGAGAAGCTGAGACGGCTTATAGACCACATAACTTGCTGTATGGACATCATTCAGCATAAGCAAGATGTGCAGGTGCATACAGTTTGACGTTCAATGAAATACCAAGTCTAACACAAAAGCTGTGGAGTCCAATTTCGAAAGAACGGATCTTCAACATATTAACAGATCGAGAACCGGAATCATTTATGTAATGAAATAGGAAAAGGCGAGGCGTGCACAGGATGTGTGTGCCATAAAAATGTACTGAAGCGTCGCCTTCTGGTGAAGGTCGTTCAAAATGTAAACCTTGAAGACGAACATCGTTACTTGTTTCAGATGTTGATAGTTCTGGTTACCATTATTTTAAAGATTCTGTGTTTTCATATAGAATAATATTATATTCTAAAAATTTTGAACTTTATCCGTGACTTTTTCATCATCTTCAAATTTTTTTATAGTCGTTCAGTATCGTATTTAGAGCCCATTTAAGAAATAAAAAATGTAAATCAAGTTTTCACCCGAAAATATTTTTCGCAACATAGTTTTCAATTTTTAAGGTATGAATATCATAATATTAATATTAATATAATAATCAAAAAATTATAAATAGTATCGTAATGAATTAAAGAGATGCGTATTGCGTATCGCGTAAAAAAGTGTTTCTACGAGACAGTATCAAAAATTTTTGATATTCAAATTCAAATACAAATTATTTATTTCAGACACAAACGAGTCCACATGGCATATTTTTGGCGGGCATTTTTTAAGCCCTTTACTTGACATTTTTGTACTGGATAATATACAAAAAAAAATACGTTATTTGTTTTTTGTCTCGTAGATTGTTATATTAAAATTTGGAAGGTGGTTAAAATTTAATTCTGTATAGTTATCGGTTGATTAGCGTTCTTAAATAATATTGTGTTCACGGTTATATGTATAGCGCTTATAAATGATTACCTAAAATTTTCGAATAAGATATTTCTATACCAAATTTCCCCAAGATTCCCCAAACACCTTTTTACCCTTTTATGGAGATGATCTTAAACATTTATCTCCATTTTGTATGATAAGTTTTAGTATAATGTATAAGACATCTTGGCTGATAAAATGGCTGTATGGTAATTATTGTATTTGCAATTATTTTGTCACTTTTAACATTCGAATTGAAATGCTTTTCCAAATGTTATCTTACAATAACATTATAAAGGTATGTTTGAATGGATGTTTTACAATCAAAACAAAACGGTTGAACGGAGCTAGATTAAATTTTTCAAGGAGATTGATTATGTAAACACAGGAATTTACGTATGCTACTTTTTATCTTGAGATAGTTCTACGTGTAGGTACGAAGTCGCGTGAAAATACCAGTTAAAATTTTCACGTCTTATATGACTAATTATGTAGGAAAATAACCATGTCCTGGCAAAAAAATTATATTTAGTTTGATTTGATTAGAACTACCATGTGCCCTTTACAGAGACAGAGACACACACTATATTTATACGAAATGTCATCTTATTCGGTTCATATTTCATACGTGAAGAGAGTTTATACAGGCAGACACATACACTTTCCCTTTAATAATATTCGTATAGATTATCCTACCTACTTCTCAAATTAGTGAGAACATGGTAGCGACATAATATATCTCGTTGTTTGTTTGTAATCAGTAATCACGCAATCTGGCGCACCAATATCATCTAACGCTTCAATTTCCTCATTTCTCTTATGCTTGAAACACGAAAGAAGGGTAAATGTAATAAGGCTATGGTGCTCATATTGCAACGAGCAATTCGAAAGTTTCCTAGACGGCCGACAGAGGGCGCTCGGGTTAATAGAAATACGCTATTACTATTGCAGCTCGGAACTGAAAACTTGGAGAGCAGCAGTTTCTTAATGCAGTCTACAGCTATTTTGCTAACCGTGGTGAGTTTCAATGTTTTATTTTGTCTATATGTTTACTGTGGAGGGTGAACTTAATCAGAGGGTAGTCTTAGCAGGAGTGCCTACAATCTGTAACGAAACAAATTATTGCAATTGGAGACAATCATATCAAGCTTTCATAAAAATTGTTTTACAGATTTGGAATGCTATAATTGCCTTATTAAAAATGTAATTTAAAGATATTTCTTGAACTGAAAACAACTGCGTAAGCAGTAAATTACGTTTTGGTCATGATTGATCCGTTATTAAATATTAAAGGAAGAATGTCTACAAACTTTTCAACTTTTCACCTTCCAGATGTGACTTCGACACCAAATCACATTTCTTGGGAACTTTAATCTCGATTCCAGTGTCGACATACAGTTCTACATACCTCGGTTCACGTCAAACTTAATCCCAACGCGAAAGTTTACGCCGCGTGATTGCGAATTCTAAAAGTTCTAGACTTCACGACCGTTGAAAAGAACCGCCAGCTCATTTATAAATTTTAATGGAAACTAAAACACCGTAAACAATATTTATTAATACTTAGTATTATCTAGCCACATTTGTCCCGAAGCAGTGGTAGGTTTAAATATTGGGACGTGTAAAAGCGCCTTCAGGGGCCTATTTGCAGAAATAAAACTGATTTTAACTGATAATAGATCAAAGGAAAGATTGCAAAGGATATTTGAAAGTTCTTAGATTTGAATAAACATGTAAACGTCTGAGTTTGATGGTTATAACTAATGAGACTGAATTTACTGAAACAAAAAGACTGAACATTTATTTTTCATTGCAGTGTATAACCTTTTATAGCACCATCCCTCTTTATATGGGTGTTATAAAAGTTGGAGAAAGAAGATGGGCAGCAGTGTCTTCTCTCTACCACTGACCACACTGCATAAATCCTCTGCAAAACAAATCGTAGTGAAATCCTCCTTTTAGAGGAGCCCGTTTCCAGCCATGAACTGATAAAGGTTGATGTTGATGATGATGTTATAAACATTTCATATATTTTTCAAATATTTAAAAAAACAATAAATAAATTAACATAAAAAGATACTAAAAACTTTTTTGTAAGCTATGAGTTTATTTATAACGTCGACAGGCTTGGTGTGTCCTAGAATATGAAAATATTTTATGAAAAACCAATAGTTGCGTAGGTAAGATAGGGTTATCTGTGCTTTAATTACGTTTGTTTGAATATCCAACTAAGTCGTCTGGATTTTGTATCTTTCGCCTAACATGCTTAGTTTATGAATTAAAGAAAAACCTCCAAAATAGTTATAAATAGTATAATATATTCCAAAGTTTATGGACAAAAGAGTGACAAAATAATTCGAAAGTGATCAAGAATCAAAGTGTTTATGTATTTATTTTAGGACAGTGTAATAATTTATAAAGTATTATGGAGCTTTTTCTATTTTTATTGCTAAACGATGACTACAGTTCGGTGCACTTTAAGCACTCTTTAGAAATATTCAGAAACTATTTTTGCTATTCACGAAATACTTATCTAAACTATAATATGTACTTACCATAGAATGTAAGGCGAAGTGTCAATTTTGTTGGGCTGTGACTCGTGTGTCTCTCCCTAACATGTGCTGAGAATATTTTCCAAACGAATATACCACTAAACACGTTGAGTTTAGGTTGATTATCGACAAGCTGACAGTGGTCTGCTAACCGTAAACTATTGGTTTCACACTCTTGTCTACGGAGCCAACAAACTATAGATTAGTCCTTAACTCGCGTTGTGTTGTGTTCTAGTTAAACTTTTCGGGCTTAGCTCGTTATGTTACTGGTGTCAGTGGTTACTCTCTTTTACATATTATTATGTCATTTAAGACAGGATTTAAAGACATGATATTTCCCATGTTTAATGAAAAAATTTAATAGAAACAATTTAAGTATACAATACCAAGTAATTTTACATTAATTGCCAATTTTTAAATATTGCAATTGTGATATAAATGTGGACAAGAGCACAAGCACAGATTTTTAACTTGTTACGAAGAAATTAGAAACAGCGGAGACACCACAAACACTAGACCCGGGAAAATAAACAGTTGACATAGAAAATGTTTTACTACATTAATTTGCCGGGAATATAGCCTGACATCTCAGAACTGGCAAACACTTTGAAACCGGTGCTAAAGACACTCGAACACGAAACAAGGTTTACATATTAAATAAAGAGTGTAAGTGTTAAAAATCTTACTAATATTAAGTACAATACCAAAAGAATTAATGGATGTGTATTACTCAATCACGCAAGAACGACTATACAGAACTAGATAAAAATTGGCAAGGAGCTAGATTAACTCATAGACAACTACTCGTATTTTACCGATTATATAGCTATACTCTTAAAGGAAGTGTTTTAACATATGTAGATCATATAAGGGATTTGGGTGTGATCCATGACTCCAAAATGGTATTTGACAGACACGTAGACTTTATAGTCAAGAAAGCGTCGAGGGCTCTGGGTTTTATAATGAGATCATGTAAGCGCTTCTCAAGTCTAAAGCCTATTAAAATCTTATATTGCTCTTACGTCCGTAGTATCCTCGAGTATGCGTCTCAAGTCTGGAATCCTCAGTATAAGACATATATTGATCGTATCGAATCCATACAAAATAGATTTTTAAGGTACTTACAGTACAAAACCAAGAAACGCGATGTAGATCATCACGCACGCTGCAGGCGGCACCATTTCCTCCCCCTCGAATTACGCAGATACACCGCGGATATTATATATTTATGGAACATTGCAAACGGTCACATCGACAACTCTGCGCTTCTGAAAAATATAAATCTCAGGGTTCCCTTAAAACCGAATCGAGTACGTCCTTGCCTACACTTGCCTCTGTGTCACACTAACTATCGTAAAAACTCGTACTTCTGCAGGGTAGGTGTAAGACTCAACAAATTAATAAGCGCTCACCCGCATCTTGATTTGTTTTGCACCTCCCCTAATACAGTAAAACAACTGATCGCGAGCGATTTCATGTGCCCAACTGACTGATGTCCGCGCTGACCACAATTGTTGATATAAGTATAAGCAATTAACACTCTTATAGCATTGCCATACTTTAGCTGATGTTTATTTTTGTTGTATAAATTAGTATACAGCCTTTGCTTCTAGATATATATTATTTTACTTTTCTTAGTTACACATATGTGAAAACTAAAGGCTAAATATCAATTATTTTGTAATTTATATTGTCTTGTTAAAAGCTGTTTGTTTTCCTACAAAATAAAATAAAATAAAAAATAAAATAAATTTACGCCGAAATAATATACGGTGTCCTTAGAATACGTTCAAATTAAAGTTAATACAAAGGCACTTACAAAAACTACTATTATAAATGCAAAAGTGGATTGTACCTGGATTTTATTACTTCTGCCGTCTTTTCCCTGTGCTTAAACTATGCATTAGGGATAGGAACAAGCGCTAACTATATTCAGTAAGGATCCGATAAGAAAGGATTTTTGGTATTTTTAACTTCAAGAGGAGAATAAGAAGGAAGTTGTATACGTACGAACCATGGAAATGGAAATGGAAACCATGGAAATTTAATTTACCTACTGTTGGTAAGTAAACAATCAACTTATAAAATATTTACGAATTGAGATTTTCGCGTATTAGTCCGTATTATGTAAACGGGAAAATTGTATAGGTGTAGGTACCTTATTTCATATTGTAGTATTGTTTACATAATATGAATGTTATAAGACCGAACCGCCGATTTCGTGCAAGTCTCATTTAAAGCTACGAGAAACTGGGAAATTGTCAATTCGACGTGTATATAGTAATGTACTGCTTTTTCAGGTTGAGGACCGATTTTAATGATTTATTTATAGATAAGTGTAGCTTAAAACTAGGACCACAAGATTAAAAAAAAACATATTATAGCATAGAATAGTTTAGCCACCAAAAAACATAATAAAAAGTGTAAAGTGTGCCACTAATTTTAAGTCGGTGTTAAACAAGATGTCACCTTTATTTATCGAGCACCAACTTGATTACATTGGTTCAATGTTCTGTAAAAAGATTAAGAGGGACTGGACGAATGATAATGCTTATCTAGCAGACCTTTTGTGTAATATATGCCAATACGGTTATACATTACCCAGGTAACTTACCTACAAAAGGCGTCGTCCGCATGACATTTGACAAAATGGTCGTTTAGTATAGATCGTTGTGGCGTTGTATTCAGGACACGCCGCACCCACGCCGGATCATTGATCGAGGCGACTGCTCCAGTTATCAGTAATAGCCAGCCCAAAGGAGATTCTAGGTAGATACGTCGTCCTTAAGATGCCAAATGCCATTTGCCACCCAAGTTATAACCAGTGTTTGAATGCGCATGTAACCCACTTCAAGAGCGTTTTCAGTAGGTATTAGTCAAGAACAAACTTAAGTACCTACTCTAATATTTTTTTTGATGAAATTGTATGTATGTTGGAGTTGTTACTCAATCACGCCAGAAGGGCTGGACATATCGGGATGAAACTTGACACTAACATAGACTAGGGGCAGAAATAGCAAATAGGTTACTTTTGACCTCGGTAAAAAGTCCAGTGGGACAGTTCCTCCACGTGTACGAAGTCGCAGGTAACATCTAGTGAACTACACAAACACAGAACTTATTTCTTGATATACAAAGTATACAGCATGTTGGCTTCCAATAACGTAGGTTCAACCAATATACCGTAAAAAATCTGACATTAAGTCAGTTTGAATTCAGCTTTCAGTAGCCATTCCCATTAGTAGCGTTACGAACTCATTCCATCATGTGTGTTGCACGTCTTTCTCACTTATATTATAATTGCGAATGTTTGGATGAATGTTTGTCTGATTGGTCAATAGATCTAGGTGATTATTGGCAAGGAAACAGGTTATGCTGGTTTAAGCCACCTGAAATATGTAATGCTTAATAACGTCTGTATAATAATCTTACAGAGACAAGGCGATATTCATCTAAATGTGTAAATGTTCTAAATGTGTAGGCATTGTCTCTTCTATTGTTATCAGATTCTTAATCTTTTTCATGTTAATATATGCAATAGTAAAGTTTTTTTAAATATTAGACTTGGTACTATCTATATATTGCCTGCAAATTTCATATGCGTAGAATTTAGAAAAAATAAAACTATCCCAACAGAACCGTTTATTATACTGGGATGAAAAGTATCCTATGTGACTCTAGCCCGTAATATATCTTCGCTCCAAATTTCATCTAGATCTGTTCAACTGTTCTAGTATTAGGTAACAACAAAAAAAAACCGCACTATTCAAATTGCATTTGACATACATGGGCTTAGGCCCACTGAACATGGAAAACCTCTTTCTATGTTCTGTGCTTAGGCCAGTTTAAAAGTCGATGCTTTAAATATGCCTCTTCTAGACACAAGAATCTCGAAGATATAAAACTCAATTTCCAAACAAATAGTTTTAAACGGGCGCCGATTAACGCGCACTTAAAATGAGTAGATCCGCAGATTTTAATATTTAAAACAATTTGCATCGTGCAAGCGGGAGTGCTTTTAATAAAACTGTGCAGCAAACACCTCGCGATGGTATGAACTCTTGCAAATTGCTCTAAGCTGCGGCGCGGCGCATTCAACAAGAACCAGTGCGGATGCAGTTCCGCCCGGTTCTGAGTTAAGGGTAAGACGTCTAATTAGTATTTCTATTTTTTTTAATAGCAATATCTGAAAAAAGCTTGGATATTTGAACCTTAGAAACAATAGAGGTTCCAGTATAGCACCCTGGGTCACTCCATATTTAAGCCGTTGCTATTGATTTAATACATGTTCTTCCTTCCTTACTAATGCAACGCTTAAATCACGATTAACAAACAATGTTTATACCAGAATATTAACAAATATTTTTTCACCAACTCATAAGTCATCCCAGACATATATAATGGCAGAGTGACTTCCAAGAGTTAAATATTAACGAATATCTTTAACTAACTTCTGCCTCTGGAGCACCAGAAGCAGTAAAGACACTTGATATGTCATCATTTGAGTGCACGCATGACAATCTCACTGACTTGTAATTGCGTGGCAACTAAAATGTATAAATTGATATTTTTTTACTATTAATCGTGTGTAAATCTTCTAAGTTTTGAGTTATTTTCAATGAAAAAATAAATGGTATCAACATCGTAAATAATATTTGGGGAATACTAAGACTTGACGACATTATATCCTTCCTTTTCTTGTTGGTTGATGAATGAATGAATAGCAAGTTTAGAGTTTTTTCGGTACACAGTAAGAGAAAATATTAAAACAATAAAATACAATATACCATATCAAGTGAATTATAAAATTTCAAACATTTAATTGGTTAATATATTTATTAAAATACTTTTCAAATTTATTGTATAATTGATGGTGGAAAAAAAAAGTAAATGTGAATAATACGGCCCAATTATAACCATTTACAGGATACAGTTAAGTCAATATTCAAATCACTAATGATCAGTCAGAGCAAAGAAAAATAACAATAACATTTTTAACATCACGTGACCTACCCTATACCCTGTTTGGTGAATACAATGTTACCGATTGTTATACCACTTGAAAATTTCCAATTAGAGCTATGCCTTAAGCGAAGCTCCAGGCCGATGAGAGCTTGCGAACAAAACTATGTGGCGGGGATAGCGAGCAAGCAATGCAGCCCCCACCTCAGCTTACCTCTAAGGGTTGCCAAACGTATAACAATATATTTTTTTAAACATAAGACAGAGCACATTTAAATAATAGCGTGTCGTAAGAGGTAACTATTAAATCATTGCCAGAAGAAAACGGGTTACAAGAAAATTTCATGAATGATTCGCCAGATGGTCAGGATGATTTAAATAGTATTTAAAAAAAACTAGTATTTAGGTAAAGTAACGGCCTATGATCATCCCACTGTCTCCATCATTAAACTAATTCAGAATAAATCGATTTCAATACGACATATAGAAGTCATTCCCGTCATCATCCTTCATCAGGTTACTGATAGACTATACCAATCTAAGTGGAAGATTTCGTCATCTGTAAGCGATCATAATTTTGCCAATGGTGAAGAAAAGACTCCTCAAGTCGACTTTTATAACACATTTAGGACAACCTTAGAGACGCAAAGACGTAGGTACACACCGGTTTCTAAGTTCTCGTCTGCTCGGAGGTCCCGGGTTAGATTCCCAAGCGGGTCAATAAAAGGTATTTCTCAAAATTTCCTTGGGGTGGGTTTGTGGTACCTTTGTTGTCATCATCATGTCGTATGGATTCTGTTGTTATTGACTTCTACACTCTTAGGTATGAGCAATGTATCTATCTAACGTTAAGACGAGAAGAGATTTATTCAACTCTAGACCGACAAAATACAAGATACATTGTTATCTCAATAATATATCTAATCTAAACGCAGTCGGCAGCCCTTTGAACCCCACATTTACCTGAAGCTATATGAGCAATCTCATCTGTGCAGTACAGTGCAGTGGAACAGTTATCTAGTCGCTCTGAATCTGTACTAAAACTACCTTGAGCTACTTACATTATGTTGTCAATATGCCCCAGGTTTCTTTTATACATGTTTATGTCACCTACTGGTTTCTTTTAGATATTAAGTGGATGTGAATAAGAGTTACTTAGTACAAGCACTAGCATCGGACCTTTTTCTCTGCGTGGAAATCAATTAAATCGTTTCTGGTTAAACCTTGCTCTTTGTGATACATAAAGTTTTCGCCATCGCTATATTTAAAAACAATTTACTACCTTCCTGCCAATCAACAATAACTATACTACTACAGGTCCTGAAGCACATAGGTTGAATAAGATCACAACATTACAAAAAAGTTTTGTTTTCAAGGCAAGAAACATTCAAGACGTCTTTTATTAGTTGGAATTTTGTCCTCTGTAATTTTTTGGAAAAGGTAATGTTCACAGGTTGTGACCATTTTCTTTTTTTTTATATTTATGTGGATTACATTTTACTTTTACTTCGTATTTATGTTATTTGTTTTTAATTAAAATAGCTATACAAAACACTACTGCAAAACGATAAGTTCTCAGTACCGTCAGAAGATATAAATTATAGAAATTGCATGTAAATGTAGCTAATATATTGTTAATTAAATTTTGCGCTGTGTTTAAATAAAATACTTTTAATTGTCTTAAATAACTTACCAATTCATACAATTTATGAGTACTTATCGTCATGAAAATGATAAATTTATTATACTTTCAAGTATTTATATAAGTACCTATTTCAATAGTTAAGTTTAAAGTTACAAATAATGTTTGGTTTTGGAGCAAGAGATAATAAAACATTGTAAATCACATAGGTAATGTTAGGTCAAAAACTCAATCTTCACCAAACATTTGTGGTATGTTTCATCTGGCATAAGTGCAAAAAAGGGCCGAGCTTCCCCATGCTATTTAAATATATAGGATAATACCAATGAATATACACATGTTCTATGTAAATGGATAATAATAGGGGTTAAAGTATGAAATTGCCGATTATTTTCCCACTTTTTATTTTGTTTATAGCTCTTAAGTATAGTCATATTATTGCGTAATTATTTTTCTATTGTATCAAAAACTAAATAATGTAACTATTGACTAAAAAAAAAATGCAATACTAGTGCCTATTACTTCAAAGGAAGTCGTTGAAAAGACCCCTTACAATGTGTCAGCTGTCCTTCTTGCTTCAATTAAGTATATTTGTATTATATACTTTGATTTTCAGAAATTTAAATACTATAATGCGTAGCTTTATAACCATCTAACTTTCACCTTTAATTGCATCGAAAACGGTACAGGCGTTTTTAAAAAAACTAAAAAATTTTTAGTATGGAAAAATGACTTTTCTAGATTTCGTCCATACAAAACGGCAATTTCATACTTTAACCCCTAATATATGGTAATCCTGGTGTACCTACTTTAAATAATAAAAAAATTGCAAACTTGAGAATTTGAAATTTTTTACATCTTAAATAAAATAATATTTCGATTTGGTGTATGCTTAGTATCCATATATTCGAATTGTAATGACTAACTCTACCTTACCAAATAGCACGGCATTTCAAAATTAATGTCAGCCGGTTACTGCTATAGTATTTAAACAAAGGAAGCAAGTTTTGCAAGTTTGACAGAGTATTCACAATCACAGTCAGTTAAGAAATAGTTACTACAATGACTCCATAATAGTTCTACATTCACCGGTCATACAATTAAGATGTTTTGCGATATGTAAGTATTTCTGAACATCTTTCGTCTCCACTTTACTGAAATAATTACATAACATAGTTTACCTTTAGTATTCAGCGTTTGTTTAAAATAACTAATTACACATTAAAACGTTCATACGAAAATTTATCTACTAAGTGGGTACAATAATCTAGGCCTAGACAAGACTAGGTCATTGCCTAGTTAACGTGATTCGATATAGATGAATCGTGGGAAATTGCATGTTGATATATTACCACAGTATATTGCTGAACTCTCTGTATATGAACCTTGATTTTTGACATGATACTACTAATAGATGTTATGACAATATATAATAATAAATACAAATGCATGGCATCAATTTTTATTTTGCGATGCTTTTTTTCGGTTGTAGATGTAAAAGCGCCTCTAAGGACCTACTTGCAGAAATTTAACTGATTTTTCAAAATGAATATGACCTTCTGTATTTTGTTTTGCTTATATGGGGAAGACCTAAGTGTCTATAATCTTTAACTACAGAACCAACATTATAATACACCGTTTTATAAGACCTGTTATTTCCATACGAATATCTAAATATTTTTATAAAAAACTTCACCGACTTCAAAAAAGTACAAAATAACACAAGAACAATGTTTTATTTTAAAACCTATTTACCTACTTACAATATTATTTTAACTAATAACAACTAAACAGATCGAAGTCGTTGCCGAGCCAAATAGAATAGGAGTATAATCACTACTGAATTGATTGCCGCTCGCCAAGAAAGCATTTTTTTTTAAATTCCATATTTGATTTGTTTCATTTGTAGAATTATTTTTGTATTGTTTGGGCTCGGCACCGGTTTCAATCTGTTTAGTTGTTAGTAGTTAAAATAATATTGTAAGTAGGTAAGTAAATAGGTTTTAAAATAAAACATTTTTCTAGTGTTATTTTGTACTTTTTAGTGACTTTTTTTTTAGTCGGTTATTTTTTTTATTTAAAAATAATTTATTTTATATCTTTTTGTGTAAAATAAATTACACAATTACCTATTACAAAAAAATTGTGATGACGACTTCTAGATGAAAATGTATGAATTATTTGAGAAACTAATTCATACATTTTCATCGCTATAGAATCGTAAGAATCGTCCTCCAACTCCTAACTGTTTAGGAGTTTGACCTTCCATCATCAGCTCACGTGACTACCTGAAGAAAACAACTATCTGATTATACGCGCCAATGATATTTAAAGAATAGTCCTCCTACTCCTAACCTTTAAGGAGTTGTACCTTCCATCATCAGCTCATCAACATAAAATGATGAGTACCAGACGCAAATACTGAAAAATTTAAAGAAAGATATGCAAAAACGTGCTTAAAAAATCCCTCGATTTCCCCGGATTCCACCATGACCACACGGGAAGCACCAACGTTCAAACAAAAAAAGATTTTTTAAAATCCGTTCAACCAGTCGAAAGTTCTGAGGTAACAAACATTAAAAAAAATACAGTCGAATTGAGAACCTCCTTCTTTTTTGGATGTCGGTTAAAAAAACAGTGGATTTCACCATAGGCCCCAAAGTAAAGGTTGTTGTAATAAACTAAAATCAGCCCAAGAGAGAAGTTTAACAATATTAATACGACCTTGTAAAGTTAAGATTAAAATCGTCAATAACAAAGACTGAGCGCAGGAAATTGATAGCAGTCAAGATCCGCCGTATGTGTAATGCTACTTATATCCATCTCTATTTTCTGATGGTTCGTTAGTGCATGATGCGATCACAGTTTTGTTGTTAAGATTATGTCCTATAGAAACTCCCATCCGGTGTTTGGGCGTAACTGCTCTACATGAGGTACGGTTTTTTGTAAACCTATTTTTTTAAGTTTATTCGAAATAAAATACATTCTATTTTCATCAGCCCTAGTTTTATTGTTGTTTGTTTAATTTAAACTAGTTATATGTAATATCTTATTATTCCGAAGTTTTTAATATTTTAATTCTGAATAGCAAGTATTTTAGGCTGCATCCTGCCTGTTTGCTAAATTTTTGCAAAAAACATTTATCAAATTGAAATATTACAATTGAAAATGCGTGTATCGTTAATTGATCAAATGTAATCTTTAATTTGAATTACCACATTGCTCAATCATAATTTATATCTGTCATTAAGTTGAATATTCACTGGTGGGATATAAATCAGTGTTTTATATTCAAACACGAAATATCTTGTGTCGAGTCGGCAGTCAGCTACGCGATGTATGCAACGAGTATAGTGGTCAACATTGGTCCTCCAATGTCGGACATGTCGCTCCTATCTGTTTCGATGCATTTGTCGTTTAAACACCAACCTGTAATAAATCAGTCTGTCCGATAATAATTGACAAACGTCGTAACTCGAGCTTTTAAGAATAAGCACTATCGGCTCTAAAACCTATGAAATAAAGTTGAAATTTCATCTGACAAATCGACCAACATATTACCTGCCCCGCAAGCTAATTTAAGCCTATCTCGAGTCCACTACGGACACTCTTCATTCAATACTTTAAATGAGATTCTTATCGCTCGTCCTTAAATAGATTAGTAGATTAATGATGTCTGTAATAATTAATAATGGATCGTGAATTTTACAACAACAATAAAAGCGATCCAGTCGCCATCGTAAACTGTACCTTGCAGTTTGTTGTTTTCAATCCTTTAGCTTTACGATCCGTCAATACGTTCCATATATTTACCTCGTCTTAATTACACCGGCGTTATCGTTTCCGTTTTATTGCACTTCATTTTTTAGTATGATCAAAGTCCTGTTTACTGGTGGTATGATAACTTTAATGTCTGCATTGTATTGAGGTATAAAGTATAAGTGCAATAACTGTATTAAGTTACTTCGTTCTGACCTGACCTGTTCAAATAATATAATTTCAAAGGCCTGACCCTAAACGACTGAGATCACGACTTACACGATGGTTTAAAGTTAAAAGCCTACCACATGTTTAAATATAGGTTAATGGGGTACACTTTTTCAAACACCGATCTTTGTACGAATATAAAATGCTTAGTTAAAACAGAGATATAATCTACCGATTTTAAAAGCATTTGACAAAGGTTAATGTTTGCACCCACTTATCTTTTTATCGGCTTAATTGAAATCCATACAAGAATCATTGAGATTGATCTAATCAAATAAGCCAGTAAAAAATAACTAACAGGCACGAGAGCAGCCTCGTTGAGGTACAACCTTTAAAAAGTTAAGCCTTTTTTGAGGAGTCAGAAAAAAAGGAGTGCCCCTAATTGATGCGTCGTCTTTGTTTAGTTTAATTCTAACATGCTTTTCCCATTAAAGTGGTCAGGAATCGGGCCTGTCCGAGATAACGTGGACTCGTTTACTCTTTACACGTTATAATATTATAACGTCGCGATTGGCCACGCTCGGCTAACTCTAGTTTGATTCACGGTTTTTTATCAATGGACGATGTATCGGGACTGACTCAAAAATATTAAAATTCGCTCAGTTTTTTTATCGTGTTATATTTGCTTAACTAATGCAACTCTGTAAACTGTTATTAGGTACTTTTTTGTTTTGATCTAATGGTATGAACTTTTTGAAATGAACATCTGTTAATACGTCTTTGCTATCTGTGGAAAGTACCAAGGAGTAATAATTTCTATTTAATTAGGAAGAAATTATTGGTTATACAACAACCTGTTTGTTTTTTTGTCTGTGTTTTAGTCATAACGGCCAGTATGGTTTGTTTTGAAACAAGTTTACTTTCAGCCGTTATAGCAGACACCTTCAGCACAAAAAAAGGATGTGTGTACAATTCTAATTTTAAACTCTTTTAGTATTATAAATTGAGTAGTGATTGCCTATTATAACATTATTTAAATGAAATTTTGCGATGAAATTTCAAACAAGTGGATATTTTTTGGGATGGCCTCTTTATTACTCGTATTTGCAAACCGTCACATCACTAGATCGCGGCGTACAAGTGAACAAATAAGTGAATCACGCGGTACGGTCGCGTTTTTACATTGTTACTTCGTCCCCCGGGTGTCAGCGGCGCGTATTGAAAATCGATATGTTTGCACCAAGTGCTTAAGTGCTCCGGGGATTTGGTTTCGCCGATGAATAACAAATGAAAAATTTAAGTTTTGGTTTTGGAAAATGCTGTAGTCGAAATAGATTTGAAGATTACTGTTTTTGTTGTCACTTGTTTAAAGCATTCTGTAACTAAGTATATTAAGTTTCCTTCTGTGACATGAATCTTTATTATTTTAGTAAAATAAATAATGTAAACTAGAAACAGAAAATTTGAAAATCAACATAGCGGTGGATAATATACAGGATCAAATTTTAACCACTTTCCAAAATATTTTTAGGCGTTCAGTATCGTATTTAGAGCCTATTTATGAAGTAAAAAATGTAAATCAAGTTGTCACCCGAAAATATTCTTCGCGATATAGTTTTCAATTTTTACGGTCCTAGACCTCTTAAGGTAAGTATAAAGGGAAAATCAAAAACTTACGAATAGTATCGTAATGAATGAATGAGTATGCACAACGCGTAAAAATGTGTTGCTAGGCGGCCGTATATAAAATTTTAGATTTTTGGCGGACATTTTCAAAGTGCTTTATCTTGACATTTTTGTACTGGGCTATACCAAAAGAAAAAATACGACATTTGTTTTTTGTCTCGCAGATTGATATATTAAAATTTGGAAGGTGGTTAAAATTTCATCCTGTATATTATTATTGTCAATAGTTGCTTTTTTGACACAAACTAATATTTTTTTATTCGGTACTTAACTTTTGAATTAATCTATACTAATATTATAAAGCTGAAGAGTTTGTTTGTTTGTTTGAACGCGCTAATTTCAGGAAGTACTGGTTCGAATTGAAAAATATTTCTGTGTTCGATAGTACATTTATCGAGGAAGGTTTTAGGCTATATAACATCACGCTGCGACCAATAGGAGCGAAGCATCAGTGAAAAATGTTGCAAAAATAATCGCTATCATAATAACAGAAATTGACGCGTACAAAGTCGCGGGCAACAGTTAGTAATTAATAATACAAAAATGTCACTAACAACTGTCCAAGTTTAAATATACGCCGCTAAAGTCATGTGTTATAGGTACCTCCAGTAATTGAAATTCAACCTTATAAATGTTACATTCAATGACACTCATATTACGTCCATTTGGTCAGAACGTTATTCTGCTACTACTTACGTATAGTTATTTCTATTTCATATCTATGTTGAGTGTGTCCTAATCACAGATATGGTTCTAATAGTATTCATTGTTGCATAAATGCTTGACGTATCTCTACATACACATCACAATGGCAGCTTCGTTTCTATGAGTGAATTGAGTAATCTGTTGATACTCAACATATAAATCAAAAAACGAAAATTTCTGCGTTCTGGTCTTATCCAGAGGTTCTCAAATAGGGGCCTGAAAATGCGGTGAAATGGTTCCAGTAAAGGATGGTACTGCAGTGTTCGCTTCGCGCTCGACTTGGCGGGGACCCTGCCGTGCCCCCCGATGTATTATTAATTATATGTCAAAGGGCGATTCTCTATGAAAATAGTGAACTATGGACGTCGTAAATATTATCAAATGACTCTACCTATATTTATTGATTCCAAATTAAAAAGCTTATCTTCTAAAAGAAACTGGATTTTCCGGCTTCAAATTACCTACATGTCATTTTAATGAAAAAAATCGGTAGGAATAGGGGTTTTTATGCGCTACGGAGTGACATACGAAATCATAATAATTGCTTTTATCTTTGCTATAGTTGGGTACAAAAAAGTAGCGCTTACACTTAATCTAGCAATAGGTAAACAATATTTTTACGTAATTTTAGAAACACAAAACTAGGTTGTGATAATATTGTTTTATTAATTAACAAATTAGGAAACATTCTTAGTCGTACTCGTTTTTTGTATGTTCACATATACCTTGTTTGTATATTTACATACACCATAGATATGTTACCGTAAAATTGTAAACTTCGTCCGTTCATAATTTAAAGTCGATGGATTACAATCTAACCTAACCTAACCCACCGTTAGTTTATAATGTCACGCATTGTTGTAAACTGAAAGATCTCACAATTTTACAGCGGCAGATAGGTATAACATAACGAACTAGATTTACAATCAGCAACAGAGAAACTTCTTAACTAAATACTTAACTGATTATTCGTTATAAGGTATCAGCTATACAGAATCATTTAATTTGAATGCTCATGTACTGCTTTGGTAAAAGTATGGGCTAGTGCCGAAAAGAAGCGGCACAATAAGCTCGGTTACTATTTTTCAGCCTTTGTTCTAATAATTGTGTTTACAAAAAGATATATGCCCATGCGTGTTCGGACAATTTAGTATAAAAGTCTTCATTCGTTCAAATTATATACCTACTTTCATACGATTTCAGTCTATATACAGGGAGTTTAGCAACTGACTGGGGTTTGAAAGAATTTCTCACATTGCGTTGTCAGAAACCTGGCAAAATTATCTTTTATACAACATCACATAAATTTCCAAATTACTAGACACTATTTTAGCAACTGTTTTTGTGGGAATTAGAAACGACGAAGGTACCACACACCTACCACAAATACGCAATACCTAGACAATCTAGAAAGATATTTTCTACCACATTGACCTGTTCAGGATTGAAACCAAGGTTTTAGAGCGGGCGACATCTTGAAAACTGGTGTGTACGCCATTTCAACGCAGAGGTACTAAATTATGCACAACGCATTATGTAAAACTTTTGCCGATGCTGAATGGCTTTGATTTTTGGCCGAGAAAAAAATTAAACAATGACAATATTTTCGGAATTTCAGAGTAAACCTTGATCTTCATATAATTAAAAAAATTTACAAGAACTTAACAAAAAAAATAAAAACAGTTCCTTGTGTTAAGTAGGTAAAGGTGTTTACTATTATTTATTTACTAGATATTTTATCTTAAAACTTACAACCTCGTTTGCGATAAAATTACATCGTTAACGTATAAAAATTTGTATTTACTTATTTATTTTAACGAACCATGTTTTACAAATGCATTTACAGTACGTAAGTAATTAATTATTACTAGTGCTAGTCATTTGTAGAATTTTATGTTTAAAGTAATTAAAGTAATACTTAGCTATATATTTTTTTAAATAATTATGGGTAAATTGAACTGCGTGTTTTAATGTGTTTGTTTTGCATCTGTTGGCTTGTTGCTACAAATTTTTACGGCGCAAAAAATCGACAACAGTGACATTTCGTGCTGTGTTACTATTAGCAAAACTAAACCGCTAACCGCGAATAAAGAAACTAAGTGTTTTCAGTGTATTTCCGCTATGTGATTGTGTTCTTGCACTCCAGCAGATTGCAGAATTGTCAAAGTATTTTTCATACTCAAAGTAGTTTTTTAAGAGTAGTTATTATAAAATATCCATTAGCCGCCTATAAACAACATAATGTATTTTAATTTACGGTACATCTTATCTCGGTTATGGCGTGTATTTTGAAATATTGACAAGAGTTAAAGATATGCAGCAGGTTAACAAAATGAGATATTAAACATTTCCATATGAAGAAGGATGAGTTAATTCTATCTTGTATGTTATATAATCTTTTATATTTTATTGAAATAACAGTATTATAGTACTTATCCTACATCCTTGTAGTAATACAACGTCTACAAATTGAATAATTTTAGATTTTAAGGTCAAACGGTTACTTGTTTTGAACGAACACACATAACTGTTTGTGACGTCATTACTCAATAGCAAGACCGACATGTAATGCCTTGGCAGTTTACAAAAAGAAAGGATAGTCGAAACCTTAAAATGACGTACTGCGTATGTGTGGATACACAGCAATTCTACGAAGGTGGTGCATTGCCAAAGTTTAGAAAAACTTAACAATAGGAGTAAATGCAGGGATCGGTATTTTATTTAGTTAGACGAAGTAGACAGGGAATGCTGTGCTTAATGACATGAATGGTGAGCACGCCAATAACTACAAGTGTTATAGAAATGGTATTACAAGCCGAATTCAGACAATGTTTACGTAAAATATTCATATAAATACAATCGTGAAGTCTATAATTTATATTCGTAATTTGAAATTTCTATATCTATCTTAAATTTTATTGAAATAATTATATCATTATTTTTTTTTTTACAAAATTTTGTTATTGACTTATATTAACGTCTTAGGTAGACAGCCTAAATGATTTTTTTGTATGATTTCGACTGTTACATTGTAGCGAATAAAGGATTTTAAAGACAAGCTATAAGTTGGTTTCATAAATTAGAAAAGAAAACTTTACCAAGGATATGAGAAAAATAAACATAACAGGCTGCAATAAAAGAATGTGTAAAAGCTTTAACAAAGATATTGAGACGACTTTAAGTTTGGAATTAAATTAGGAATCTTTGTGTTTTTGAGTTTTTGCGAAATGATTTTTACAGCTTATCGTTTTATCACTACAATGTTTAAGGCATCACTTTATACAAATATTTGTTACCAATTAATGTCATATATACGAAGATATTTTAATTTGTAAATGAAAAAGCTTAGTTTAATTTAAACGTTCCAAAAGCTCATGATCAGTACAAAGAACACTTCGAAGCGCAAGCGCCGAACATCGTGAAAAACAAGCTTTCAAAGCTCCCCTGCGTTTCACGAATGACACTGTAAACAAAAGTATCATATAAGTTTATTAATTACACGCCCCTCGGCACGAGCCTCCATGAATATTAATTACTGGATACCAAAAAGCTTTAGAACGCTCAAGGAGGGAAAGTTTTACAAAGAGCTTTTATTATTTAAGAAGTACCGTCGATGCGGCGAAACGAATTATGCTCACAAGTTAATAACGCGCGAAATTAAACCTTGTTACAGTAATTTTAGAGCTTATTCTGTTTTTTTCGTAGAGTCATTTATCATAACTCGATAAGAAAGTGGCGGAAGAGAGTCAATAGAGTAGGTGCTTAAGGGTAGGCTTTACATAGATACGACTCTAGTGACGGGCGGTTTCGTTTAATACTAATCTATAGAGACGACGATTCGTTACACAAAGATAAAGAAGATGAAGTATTTAATTAACTTTGTAATCTTTGGTGTGATGTGTGGCGAATATTTCTTTTAAATATTTGTATGTAGCTTCAGTATCAGTTTTTAAATAATAATCGATGGGAGGTTACCTATATATATGATGTTAACTGTCATATCTGTATGTACTGAAATCACAAGTCAAAATGATTAGTCACACATGAATCTCTGAATCATAAAATTGGTGTTCGCAGACGTAAAATTTATTATTTTCAAAAGATAAAAGAATCCCTAAAAAAGAAATCCCTTAGTCAAAAATCATCCTCACTTCGCATGTAAGAGATGAAATCCTAAAAATGTTTTTTTTTACATTTGTGTTACAACTTTATCGGCGTAATTAATAAACCATACCAAAAACATATTTCTATTATAATAACTTCAAATGTCTACTTCAAATGTTGACTTGCATTAAATTCATTTTACATACAGTCAATGCAAATAGTCCTATATTTAGTACATTTCGAGTATGTTCCATTAATCGTTATTGAATACTTTTATCAACAAATTAACACGTTTGCTACTTTTATTAGAAACACAATTTGCGCGCAAAAAGCAAAACATCATTATGGCAGATCGAAGTGCCGTACACTAGTCATCAATTAAGTAGTGCTGGAACGCATGTTTTCGATTTAATTCAGCAAACTAGTATGCTTTAATTATAAATAACTTTAAAGAAACAACTGCTGACAACATTCTATTACAAGTGTTGCCAACTACTGTCGCAACGTTTCGTTCCATACCAACGGGCAATAAAAATCCAATTTTAAAAACTTAAATTTCCATTTGACGTCGTGTGTGTGACGAATGAAAATTGAGCGAAAGGGGTCGTCAACCCTTCCTTTAAATCCCACATATTAGTGCAACAATCTGTGTTCAAACTTATAGTGACAGACAATTTTTATACTGATAATAATAATATTAACAATGATAGTATGAACTATTAGCTATGAAAGTAAATTAATTTATCACCACCCTAATAAAGAGTGGCATAACACATAAATTTAACTGTTAAACGCAGACACTATTATTAGTATTACATAAAGTTATTTAGTATAATTCTTGATTGTGAATTAATGTGAATGATGTGATACCCAATTTGTCATATTGAGCCTAATACATTAATGTTTACCGATAATAGTGAGTTATTTTTTTCCTATTTCTTTATTGTTAATAGAAAATTAAGAAAATATTGATTCCCCATGCACACTTTTATTCTTTTAACCCCTTAGAGGGTGCTTTCTGGTTTATAAACTATCCTGTCTTTTTCGGTATTTTAAATATCTACGTAACTAATTTAATCTAAATCCGTGGAGCGGTTTAAGCATAATGAGATAACACACAGAATGTGTTTTCCGATTTATAATAGTAGTTATCATTTCATTAATTTATAAGATTAGCAAAAAGTAACAAAGCTAAATGTTTAAGATAATTTCAGTGCAAATTTAATTGCAAAAAGCGTATCCATTTTGTGTAGAATAAACACTGGCATTGTTACGCAATATAACTTAAGATTTGTACATTTATCGAGCCGTAACCATTTTATGTCGGCCGTAACCTACCGCCGACCTACTCGTATTTAGGGAATATAATTAATACGGATCTAATACGATAAACAGTCCGTTTTCTTCCCCCATCGAAACTCATAAACAACCGCATTGGCAAATAAAACTTCTAATTCTCACACGAGCGTAAACCAATTGGATCGTAGTAATTTATGAGTTAAATCTAAAAATATGTCTTTTCGATGGCGTTCTGTCACAGATGGCTACACGACAATATCGCAGACCCCTTCCGAGGGGAGCCACTTATTTTATAAAGTTTGAATAAGATTTTAAAAAGCCGGTAAAAACTGCACAATGATTTTCTGGGGGAACGACGGGGGTTGTGTTTCGGAAAATTCTATGGGTATTTTCCATACCTACTTTGTAAGTATTAAGTTAACTTACAGCAATGTGATCTATACAATAAGAAGTAACGATTTGTAATTTCAAACATCTTTTCACTGAATACTTTTTAAAGTATATGATAGTTACATGAAAATCTAATTCCAAAATTTTCGTCTGTCTACTCCGGCTGACTGATTTTGGCGCGGCTGTAATTCGCAATCCCATTTTTTTTTATTTTAGCAATTTAATTTATTTTAAGTAATAAAAAAGAGGGTAAGTCGTGCTTCGGATCCTATAGTCTACGCGGACGAAGTTGCGAGCACGTCTATTTAGTAAAAAAACAAATAAGTAGTTTATCCTTTTTTTTTTAAGACTTACAGTTGTTTTAATTAACTCGCTCGAACTAACATTTAGAATCAACAAGAGAACATTTTAAAATACTTCGCAATGAATACGCGTGGTGGGCTTAAAAAAATGCCCCGACATTCGTAAGGCTTGTAACAATCCAGAGTAAGCCCGACGCTAGTACCGTGATCAGTACGACTCATTCCGTGGTGTAATAAAACTTTATTTTTGTGGAACACTTTTTATTTCTGCGCTGCTTTATTTCCCTGGGCACAATAAGGATCAGTTTGCGCAAGCGGGTAATTCGGTATCGTCGCGTTACGTGACCCCCGAACAATGTTCTCGACGTGTCCGTACTATTGCCTTAGGCTTCCCCTCTTCACCATGCCACTAAGAAGTATCACTACGATTTTATATTACTAAGACATAGGAATATTTAGAAACGAAACCATAATTTTCGTAAATGTAAAAAATATTAATCTACTTTTAAACATTTTCATTGCATTATATATGTATGAGCGTTCATACCTTTTTGGATTGCCAGGTTAGATCGGGTTACACCGACAATAGACCTAAGCTGACCGTCAGACAGCAATCAATAAGATGATAGCTGCTTATTGCAAATAACTGATATCTTAATAACATATGATAGAAATAACCTCAAAACTTCTAGAACTAAACACTTCGCCAATCACAGCCCCCTTTCAAAGACGGAATGGTACATTTATCTGTAACATCGTACGCTGGTTCGAAACTAGACTTATCCGTATAATACATATATCTGTTGTTCAATGTACCTATTTCCTAAGCAAAAACATCAATTTTGGTAAATAATCCTTTTGCTTCCTAATTTCACCAGGCATTGCTTGCCAACTCTAAGAGCGTCAGTGTCCGGCCGAGCCACATCATTATTCGGGCCGCGTGCGTCGGCGGGCATCTTCCCGCGGCCTCTGCGCCGCAGTCTTTGTCATTATCATCACTTTTTGCCACACATAACTGGCCACAGCTCTGGCTATGTCGCAGTATTATACCGCCATACTCACCGAATATGTAGGTAGATGACTATCTACAGGAGCACTGGACGGTAGACGAAATATTTTGAAACCTTTGCCACACCATCTTTTTTCTTCTGGACTTGGCGTATAAGGCAATTGGATTACGTTAGTACAAAGGCCAGGAAGCTAGAGACTCTTAGTTATACAAACTAAAATAGATTAAGTAAGATACATTTAGAGCTGTACTATCTCTACCAGACAAAAAGGGAGAAATGCTTGAATAATACTCGTATCTGTAAAACTAGAAAAAATAAAGTTTTAATCTAAGCAAAAATAACAAAATAACCATTAAAAAAAAGTTGGTCTCTTATTATAAAAGGTTAGATTTTCATTGACCTTACTCAATTTTTTAAAAGTTAATGATAACATACACTAACGCTTCATAACCTACTAGTCTATAAACCTATTATACATTTATACGCCAATATCACCTAAGTATAAATGCCAAGCAAATCATGAAGCGAGAACAAAATTGCAAGGTTGAAATAAATTGAAGTAAAGTAGGTAAGTAAGTAGTATAAAAACTATAGTCATTGTACATACTTTACAAATAATTAACATGTAAAATTTACGGATACTCTACTGGTTACTGATGCGCTTTCAAGTATGTTTATCATAGTACGAGTCGAGTACGTTTACTTTTTGTTTCCCCGAAATTAAATTTTAAAATTTTAAAATATCACTACAACTACAAACCAGGAAATGTCTTTAGAATACCTACTTGCCCCTGTCATAATGCTAGAAAACAAGGCTAGAAAAATTTATTCCTTCAAACTTATACCTCAACATTAAGTTAAAGATTCCCATCATTGCTGTGGTAACTCGAATTTAATAATGGAGGCCTTTTCCCTGCAGTGGGATGATTATAGGTTGTTACTAAGTCAAAGATTATAAACTACAACAGTAAGAAGTCTGCGAAGATCTGAATTTGCGTAGGTAGCCGTCTGGTAGAATAGACCGTCAATCTGGTAATATAAAGGTCGCGGGAAGCGGGCCGCGAAGGATAGTCGTGGACCTTCTTTAGCTCCCCAGGGTTATGTCCAGCTGTGGGATGGTTTGACTGATAAGATAATGATGATGATTTTACACCATTAATTACTATTAATATCAGTCCATCATAAAATAGCCCGATTCTTGGATAGGTAAGGATCCTCCTGAAGAGCGACCCACGCTGTGATTGCCAAGTGCCAATAATGTATATTTTTTTATTTCTACGAATAATAACTATCCAGAAGAAGAATTCTCCTACAAGTTCCAACCGTTTTGAATTTCCTACCATTTATTAAAATTAAAATTAATCCAAACAAGACACTCTCACACTCATATTGGCAAATCTTGCACATGATTGGTCGTTGAAAAAAATTGAGATGTTCGACAACGAGCGTTTTTCCTATAGATTTTAAATTTAGAACACCGCGGATTGATCTGATTTTTGGACTTAGTTACTCTCCTGAAGAATTGTTTAGTAATCGTTTCTTTATTTCAAATTAATTCAATAAATATACAAAACATTTTGCTGGGTTGATGAGATTGGTAGTTTTAAGGTATTCAATGTTTTTGGGTTTTTGGCACCATTATTTTAATTTTGGGAACTACGTGTGTCGTAATAGTATAATGTTTTGAAGTATCTACTAATATTTTTTTCAGAAGTTGCAACACAACGACGAAAGCAGGAAAAGTAGGGCCAGAGCTAAGTAAGGTTTGCCTGGCACGGACTTGACCGGTTATTTTAGTTCCAGTATTTTATAAATTGAATTTTATTTAAAAAATATATTTTTATAGCCTGGTTTTGGAGTCTCTGTGTCAGTTTTTTTTTAATACTTGTATCAGATCAACAATATTTATTTTAACATTCCTTTTGTCATTGCGTTTGTCACTGTGTTTTAGTCTATGAATGCCTAAAAGTGATATAGATTCTTACTTTTTTAACTTGTAACCCACCCAAATAAGTGATAAGGTTGACACAAGTTCCAATGAAGCGATGAATAAAAAAAAGTTCTTTACTTCCAAAGTAAAGTTTTTGGATGTCAGAAATATTTAGTCACTTCATTTTATACGATTCAAAAACCAACTGTGAATAGAAATGACACATTTTGTTCAATATTCATAGTTATCAGATGATTAACGATACTATTTACTGCGCACTAAACACAAGGTATCAGACTTACACGTGAAAAGATAATATATTTTTTTATGTTTCCTCAACTTCTACCGTAATAATACTATTTTTATAGCAGACAGTTATCATAAATTTTAGTTTTGATTTATTAGTGATTACGACGGAGACTTTTTTATATCTGGCAAAGCAGAAGATGGAATCTTCGCCTACAACATCTGCTAAATACAATGGAGTTTCTGAGGGGAGCTGCTGAAGCGTCGTCATTGCTTTTTTGTAGGTAAATGGTAGGTATTACAAGACTATGCTATTATGAATTCATAAATACTACGGTGGAGTGGAAAATTTGACATCACCAATTTGGAAATAAGCTTTTGCTTAGTAAGTGGTTCCTGAGTTAATAAATTAAATCAAATCAGTCAAGTTATCAAGTTTTAGAAGTCTAAAGAAGTTTTTGAAGCTAAGTAGCTATACCTACTCATTGTTTTCATGCTTATGTTAACATGGGCTGGTTTTGACTTGTCACCTAACACTTAATTCAGCCCATTTACTATTAAAAAGTGAACTAATGGTCCTTTATAAGAATATGGAAAACGTATCTACTATTCCACTATCGTGAGGACGTTTGCTTTGAGTTTTAGTGTTTCGTGGGTTCCAGAAGTACTAAGGAATATTTTCAAAACTTATTCAAAGGACACCGAAAATTAACCTTTTTGTTGAAAATGAACATTGCCCGCTATTGATGTACTGACGACATTGATGGACATCTTAATGTAGTCGACATAAGTAAGAGTTTGCAAAATGTGTAGCCTTATGTGCAACTATAGTACAACAACTTTCATTAAGGAGTCATCTCAGTTTAACGAATATTATAAATATTAAAGTAAACTCCGTCTTTAGTATTTACGCTTAAAAAGTTAAACCAATTTAGATGAACATACTAAAAAATATAGATGATGCCTTCTCGTCTTATTCTCCCTTTTAAAGGGTTAAAAAAGGGTTGGAAATATGTATGGGGAATTAATCATTTCTGAAGTGAAATAAATGAATTTTGATATTTTATGGAAAAACCTAGTTCGAAACCCTAGGAAGGACAGTATGATTTTTGTCAAGAAAATACAGGAAAAATCATTCATCATATCTGGCACAATAATGAAGGGATTTTAAATCGAATCATGACCTGTGACGGAAGGTGGATCCTGTACGACAATCGAAAGCGCTCATCGCAATGGCTAAACCCTGGCGAGCCAGCCAAATCCTGCCCCAGACGAAAATTGACCCAAAAAAAGTTACTTGTGAGCGTTTGGTTAACTAGCGCCGGTGTCGTTCATTACAGCTTTCTCAAATCTGGCCAGACGATTACGGCAGATGTTTATTGTCAGAAATTGCAAACCATGATAAAAAAGGTAGCTGCTAAACAATTGAGGCTGGTCAATCGTTCTACGCCACTACTGCTTCACGACAACGCTAGACCACACACTGCACAACAGACGGTTACCAAATTAGAGGAGCTCCAATTGAAATGCCTAAGACATCCACCGTATTCCCGGACCTTGCCCTAACTGATTACCATTTTTTTCGAAATTCGGATAGTTCTTGCAAGGGAGAAAATTCAACTCCGACGAAACCGCCTTCAAAGATTTTATTGATTGCCGTCCGAATGTTTTTTTTAGTAAAGGGATCAATGAACTACCCATGAGATGGCAAAAGTTCTCTATTTAATATTTTTGTTTTGAATATTGCAGAACATTTAGTAATCTCTTAAGAGCGCGATATTACCAAGAGAGCGATAGCAACAAATTTAAAGAAATAAGACTAATGTTACATAATTTAAAAAGCGTCTTTCTTACTATTTCATTGTATCCTAGATACAATAATAATAAACCTATAACAGTACCTACTAATTTCTTAACACTGGGAATGCCCATTTAAAACCAAATTGGAAACTTGAAATAACTATGTTTATAAACATGATTTAATAAAAAATAAAAAATTGACGGCTATCCACCTGTGAGCGCCGTGATGACCCTAGACACATTTAAATTTATTTAGTGTATGCTCAAATCGCGAATAATGAACGAATCGGTCACTGTTTGCAATTAAATAAAACAAGCGCCATACATCACTGTCACCGCGGTAACCACAATCGATAGAGTATACTCCACAAGACCGCTATTCATGTAAAGTGTATTCCCAATAGAGTGACATGTTTATTCTCCGGCACTGAAAGCCTTACGTCGAAAGGAGTAAAATGAAAAGTAGACACGGGTCCGATAAATAATTGAAGGTTCTGATATAGAATCGGGAATTCCAGGTCGAACCTCTCCCAAGTCCTTGAGGGAGCCATCCTTCACACCACCCTCCTCCGCTACTGAATTATTCCGCAATAACACACTTGTTATAGACGTTTCTCGAGGAGTGATACTTTTATGATTTACTCCAACTTTTATTGGCACTTAAAGGAAATATACGATTTATTTCCCGTTCAATATAAGGTGCGGAGTACGAGTATATCATTTTTTGAGTCGTTACAAAATCTCTTAGACCGGAGCTTGGGTGTCACACGCCATTTATATTTAGGGTGCTACGCTGTTTAACTCCGCGTTATAGAAATTGTTTGCTATTTTTCATTTAATCCCTTACACTTCCCTTTTATTAGATAAAGTTGAGTTCAAAAATAGACATTAAATCAGAATTGAAAATTTAAAATCTTTTGTGTCTCAACTCCAGCTAATTCAAATTGCTTCCGTAATTCGTCATCATTGTCAAGATAAAATGGTACCGATTTGAATAACAGTATTGTAATAAAAGTAGTAATAATTTCCTCGTATAATGATGAACGTTAATCATTGAACAGATATATTATAGTTCGTGTAGCGGTCCTGATGTGTATCGCAAACTGGCTCGATCGGAAGTTATACGATTCGAACATTAAACTCCTGTACACTGTGGTTTATTGACGTCACTTCCGCGGCAATAAAATCGACTTGTCTCCAAAATGCATAATTTGTACGACAGTCACGCGCTTCACGCTACTAAACGGTGTCTCTGAGAACACATTTCACACTGAACTCTCCGGGGGCTGCCTTTCGATCATAGATAAAGCTTTGTTTTATGCGTTTGAATTATCATCGTCAACTGCTTGTTTATGGTCGTAGGAATATTAATATTTCTCGATACTAAACGCGCACGCACCATACTCAGTTTTGGCAGGAATAGACACTAATAAAGCATAACGTCGGTAACATGTGGACCGAAATGCTATTTTTATGGAGATGTCCACAAAAAAGTCACAGAATATTTTAGTGACGCGGTATCCTTTGTGACAAAAATGTGTCTAGCGAATCCATTAATTAGTAAGATATACGACAGGCTTGCAGCCTTTGGTGCTCAATTATGGCCAGCCCTTTAACGCTTGATTAATTCCGACACAAAACTGACCTATTACTGGTTATCGATTACGATCTAATCGAGTCAAAGAGCCGCGCTTTCCATATGCCGGTGCGACCAATAGCTTGAAATTCCCAAAATTCTTATGGAGAAAAACAATGACCGAGGAGCCAAAGGACGGAACGGGGCCTGTGTCACGTAAATAGGATCAGCTTCCGGTGCGTTTATCAAAAAATTTATTTGGACATTCTTAGCGCGCTTCGACTGCGCTTGCCCGGGATGTGTTGGCATTTAATTTATCTATAACGCTGAAAATGCCGGAGACGGTCGCGTAACCGTTATTGCTGGGGTTTCTCCACCGGCAGGCCACGCACTTCCGCTATGTCAATGATTTATAGCCACTCGCGGCATCCGAAGCGTTTAACTGTGTGTTGTCGGACCCATTGTCCGACTCCGTCCAATATGGACGAGGAGGATCACTCTTGAATTATGTGCAGGGGTCGTTATAGCCATAACTTTTGATTTGGCATCTCAAATCGGAGGTTAAGTTGCTGCTTTGTTAAACTGTAATCTGTTTAGGTCTTATTATAGCAGTGACGGTGGATTTATGGAGGTATTAATTCTTATTATAAGGATATTATATATTTGACATTTAATTTTATCTTGCCATATTTACAAATTGAATCGTCATTGAACATTTTTTTTGCTCTTCAGTCATTGTATATTAAGTGCTTCCGTTACCTATATTATTCATAATACTAATAATCAAGAAACTCATAAAGGTAGTTTGTTCTTTTGGACTTTCATAATCATTCGTAGTAATAACATTACTTTTTTACTTATAACAATTAAGAAAATAATTATATTATCTGAACCTTATTATTACCTACCTATTTAAGATATAAGTTTACGTTTAGATATTAAAATAGTTTTGAGAAATTTATTAGGTAATGTGGAATACAAGTAAGTAAGATATTCTCATCTTGAATTATTATTTTTTGTTATATACTAGAGACTTTGCTTAATTTAAATTTTGTTTTTAGTAGCCAAAACAGATATCTCATCGTAAATAATACCTATATATAACGAAATATTTTATACAGTCATTATTAAACGAAGTATCTGAAAGAATTAACTCACATCAAAGACATGTTCGCACTAAAATATGAGTCTCAACTCATCTAACACACTATATAATACATAAACTCGGCTTTTAACAAAGGCGTTACACTCAAAATATTCTCACGATAAACTCTTATTCTGTCATCAGGGTCGTTGCTCTGTCATCAATGATTTAACAAAAAAAATAGGTTTGAATACAGGCGTTAATTCTCTTATTAAAAGATATATCAAAGAACTATATTCGTATAATAAGAATTTAAACGTGCTACTATGAGTAAAATAAACTAGCATTTAAGTCATAACAGTAATCAATGTAATTAACACGTCATTCGAAAGATGTCAACTACTTTTTGTAAGGGAAAAAGTACTGGCACTTTTTCTCTTTTAATGTCAAGTTTTATTGAGAAAATTTTATTACTGGCCATAAACATGCATAGCATGTTTTTCTTAATGGCGGTAGAAGTTGTGACTATTATATTTTATTAGGTACTCGCGGTTAGTTAGAGTACATACTTAAGTAAATGACTTAGTAGGTTGGTTGTATCGATCGTAAGTTAGTAACGGAATTCAATAACTAATTAAACATATTTCTGATGTTATGGAAGAACTATAAAATTTAGTACTTAAATTAGTTATATTGTGTTTCCATTTAAACATGTAAGGCAAAAACGAACAACTAAACGCCTGACAACAAATATATGACCCGCGTCATCAAGGCTTTTATAAATGCCATTAAAAAAACCAATGACATTGCACAGTTGAGAGCCATATTTTTCATCGTAACTATTAAAATAGTGGCTTTGTGTAAACTAGAAACTAAAAGGTACCAAAAACTCCTAGACTCCGGAAATTGTATAATCTGTTTATCTAGTTTGACCCGTCCGGGAACGATCCTGTGAGCACATGATTCCGTAAAAACCGATGTCTACGCCGCTCCACCACGGAGGCGGCCAAGAACAACGTTTCACTGTTGCGAATGTTAATTTTACTGTTAATTCCTAAAGCTATAGATATGGAAAAACTTTATTCTTTTCACCCAAGAGCAGAATCAACTACGAAAGCACGTAATTAATAGTAAGTATTATACTAAGATAACCTTTATAGATTTCCGTAAAGCTTTTGACACTGTGAATTTTGATATATTGCTCATTACTATGAAAAGCGTTTGTTTGACACATATTCAACTGCGTATGATTGGTTTTAAAGTCATTTGCGTGAACTCTAGTAAAGCAGAGGATTCTTTATCTGAACACTTTGATATTAGTTTCGGTATTCCACAGGGTTCTGTTCTGATTCCCCTGCTGTACCTTTGCACTTTTTTTGCATTATTTTTCCATTAAGTACTTTTTTCCTCTTACTCGGATGGGTCTCCCAAATTCCGGCACGACTATTAATAATTGCTACTTATAAAATTGCAAATAAAACAGCATTCATCAGTTTAAACTTGGCAGTTTAAAGATGTTTTATGTGTGGATATATTGGCATATATCCACACATAAAACATCTTTATGAACTTAAATGGCCAGTAAGCTTAGCAGCTGGTGACTGTTTTTTCTAAAACTAACTAACCAACTAGCCTTTCATTTTTCTTCATCACATGTCAAACTGAAGTGTGAAATGTCATTATAATCACGATCGTCATGGTGATGCGGTAAATCTCAGTGACCTTAATTATTTAGCAGATTCTTATTAAACAGAAACATTTACTCAGTTCCCAAAAGGGACTTTAGTCCTTTTTTGGATATGACTAATAAGCTTTTGGGAATTGAGGAATAAATAAGTTTTTGATTCCTAAATGAAAGCCGAAAAGTTATAACTTGGAGTAAAAACTGCTATTTATTATGCATATTAAACAAAGACACGTGTTTTGAGAATTTGATGACGAAAATTTCTGCGTTCTGATTTTATCCAGAGGTTCTCAAATAGGGGCCTGAAAACTCGGCGAAATGGTTCCAGTAAATGATGGTACGGCAGTGTTTGCTTCGCGCTCGACTTGGCGGGGGCACTGCCGTGCCCCCCGATAATGTGACAAAAGAACACCACTGAAACTTAACAGCGAATGGATTAGAATCTAATTTTTTTGAATTGATTCTCTCATTAAGAATGAGGTATACAAGATAAATACTATATAATTATGATATTTAAGCAATTTAATTGCAATTATAATATCAGTATTTAAACTCGAAAAATTATGTCTCAGGCGGGACTCGAACCCGCATCTCCTCGCATTATATCCTCGGGTTATAAGAAGCGATTAAAAGAGAACCACCAGACGAAGATGGACAGTAGCATACACTCCTTTCATTGGCCAAACATAATATGATGATTGAATAATCATCCTTCTCCCGAATTAAATAACTCTAGTGATAGTGACCATGAAAGTTTAAATCAGTATATTACGTTCTATTAGTAATCATTATAAATGAAGTTTCATTTCATTTTCCACATGTCAAAACAAAAATGAAGGGTAAGTAAAAAATTTAAATCCATTTTTTAACCAAATCAAAACCTTATTTTCGTTTAATAATTTAAAAAATCAACTTTAACTCGGCCCTAAAGAACCATAAATCGTAAATTTCAACTGCGAAAAGTCATATTGGAGAGCGATCTCCAGTAGGTAATAAGGGGTAGGTGCAAAAACGTCGAAGCATTTCGAGTGCCAATTAACTGGCCTCGGACATCCTGTAAGCCGAGATTATCGTATCGTAACAAGCATCGGAAACCTTCTCACTTCTCTCACGCTGAATAAATTAAATAAAAAATACAGTGTTAAATAAATTAGAAATTACATTAACTCTTGAGCACAGACGCGACTCATTAATTTTGCACAAAAGAAGAACTCGGCCTGGTGAAAACGCACGTTTTCATACACGTTCATTTAAATGTCAAACATACGGTATAAAGATGCCGAAGTTATGAGAAGAGCTTAATTAAAATGCATTTAAGATAAGCTATCTCGTCATTACTAATATGCATAGCTAAGTTACACATTTATTATACAAATAATTATAATTTTATCGTTACTTGTGGTCCTAAGCGGTACTTTAGAAAGCTTATGAAGATCACTCCATTTTACTTATTTAATAAAAATAATGTTTTTTTTTAAAAGGACAAAAATTAACAAATAAACAATAACTAACCAGAATAAAAAAATACGGCGTCGACCCAAAAATGGTTGAGTATTATCTTTTCCGTGTTCGGCTTTGTTTTCCTAGCTTGGTGACTCTATTTTCCTACCTTAGGAAAATTAACTCTGACAAATGTTCGTCACTTTTCTTAGGTTAAATTTAAAAACAGTCTTATTAATGTTAAATTCTATAAACGCAAACTTGTTACGTTTGGCAGTTTGTGTGTGTTCCTGTTTATTTTGATGGTGAGAGGATGCAGGCAAGACAATGATCGAACAAATAGGGGTTTGTCACGCGAGGTCCGCCTAATCAGAGATCGCGTTGTACCCGAGCGCTACTCGACGAGTCTTATTTATGCCTGGCCGATACCAGGCGACATTTTTTATTGCCAGACTTTGTTCACTGTAAATCATACGTTTCTAAGGAGCTGTAATTAAAATCGCCAATCCCGAGCACATCTGGCTAAACATAAAGGCATCTTATGCTGTTGGGATAGGTGAGATTTTGCAGCAAAAATGTATGGCCACAGAATTTAATTGCTTATTAGATTCAAACCGCTTGATTTTTGCAGGGTTATAAGGTGATGTGTCACTCGTAGCATTTGTCTGTCATTAGTCGTATAACTTCTTATAACTCGGAAAGATAATATTATGCTGTTGAACAGTTTCTTTTTTTAAAGTATTTTACTACCACGTACATAGCAGTGAGATGCGTCTTTTCTCCACTATCATCAAAACGATTGCCAAGCGTAGCGATCTGTGGTAGCGATTATCACAAAATGCTCATTTTGGAGAGCCAGTGGGCTGATGATGATGACGCAGGTACCAACAAGGATACCAACCGATAGGCGATTGCACCATCCTCATTTGTCTTAAGGGAGTCGTTAGACAACCGCCAGAAAGAAACGGGCAGCAGCGGTTTTTTACAACACTCACTGTTGGGAAAACTGAGCTGGCCAACCCACCAAGCCAAGCCATGCGATTATGGCTAAATCTTTCTTTTGAAAGGCTCAAGTCTAAGTGCGGTGTTTCAAGCTTAAAATAAAATACGATACATTAAAATAAAATATTAGACACCTTATAATATAACTATCAGCGACTTAGGTGTCTGTAATAATGTCGATGGCGTGTACAAACTACTTATGTGAACATTGCAAGATCAACTCAAGTTTATCTATTACATTTAGTTTGAAAAATAAAGGAAAGTACCATTGTTATTAAGACTGCTTCATATACCTAAAGACTACTACGATCATATTATCATTAAGTATGCTAGGAGTTAGACGACAAGTTAGGACAGTAAGAAAAACAAAATCCTTAATGCTCACATAAGACAAAAAAAATTACCACAACATCTATAAATAATTTCACATGTCTTTGCATCGCTATATGCACGTGAAACAACAAACGCCATTTAATCTTCACTATTAACTTTTGAATCAATGTACAGCAGTTAACAGATATCGTTAGTTTTTTTCTCCAACAATATTGAAGTCTATAACATAAAGTGTACTTACTAACACATATTTTGTAATGTGATAAGTATAGAAGTTTCAGGCGTGTGATATAATATCGACATAATGTAATATAGCGGCACCAATCATCGACAAGTTGAGAGGTGTATTTTTTAATAAAAAACCCTTTTATAACAAAAATAACTGTTGAATATGTTCAAATATGTTTCTGAGATATTATTTGTTTTTGTGTTAAGTTATCGTTTTCAAGTTGATTGACGAACTCCTTCCTATGTGTTACTGGATTACAGTAGGCAGTGTGTTGTTTGTGGCTCAGTGATATTTATTTAGAACTCTGATCCTGCTCTTACTTTATCACAATAAATAATATTTAAGATTGGTTCATATCGGTCACTGGTGCCACTACGGTTTAAATGGACAAATTTATAAGATAAACAGATTAACCACCAAACGCCAAACGATCGTTGCCCATGTCAATATTTAACAACCTTAAACAGCCCGAACAATGTGTTAATTAGTCACGCAACGCAGCACAAAGCGTCAGTGCGGTCACTGTAGTGTGATAGTACTGTGCATTGGATTTTCACAAAATGTCATCTCCGCAGCCTCAGCTAGGTCCATTAAAGCAGAGGTAAGAACAGAAGGGCGGTGTCGTGGACTATTAGCAGAGAAAATAAGCGGAGTCCGCTTTATTCTACTCCAATCATTAATCGCCTCAGACCGCAGCCTCTCTCCTAAGCCTCAGGTCCATCGAATCAGAAGCAAGAACAGGAAAGCGGACTCTGCTAAAAAGCGGAGTCCGCTTTAATCATCAATCTTCTGTGACGGCAGTCCCTCTCGCTTCCTTACTTTGGTAATGTCTACAGTATCTCCACTTTTTAAAGGCTTTTGGCTGGCTTTCCACCAAAAATGAGCTGTGGTAAGCTTGAAGTTTAAACTAACTTCACTGATTCAGACTTAGCAAAAATCCATAACTAAATTATGTATAATTAAAACTTAATTACGCAAATTTTTTACAAAATAGTTTTTCTCATGTATAAAACGGCCTTGCTCGAAGATGCATCGTGACTAATTAAGTTGATCATTTTTGCTAATGTGATATTTTGTAATAACTAGTGTCTTAGTACCTAGATAACGAAATAATTAGTTAAGTCAGTATTATGTGCGTGATTTATAGTAATGTCGAAGGCTGTTAAAATTTTTGTGAATCCTCTTGTATTCACCAAAACTACAGTAAAAATCATGGGACCATAATTATGAGTTTGCACGTATATAGCTTATTATTAGCAAATCTTTATTGTCGTGTCTGCTTTGAGGTTTAGACATTGTGTAGGTGGTTGCCATACTATTGTGTAGCTGATGAGCTTTTTGTTTTTTTTTTTGCAAGAAAATAAGTACCTAATTCCAAATACATTATTGAGTCGGTCTTTGACGGTGTTCGTCATAAACTCGAAGATATTTTCATTCATTTGGTGTAACACCTACATTAAATATTTTTTACAAATCGTTTAAAACATGGATTTTATACCAGTCAATTCATAAAAGAAAAAAAATATTTTCAGGAACCGTCAAAACGTATGTTATGCAAAATTCGCTACAAATAACACTAATGTTAACATCGGTTAAATATACTGTTCAGTCATTTACCAAAAGCTTTTGTTTTATTTGTACAATTTGGCTTAATACAGGGTAATTAAATATTATTTAGTAAATAAGCACGCCTGTTTAATGTTTAGTTTATATTTAATGATAAGCTATTTATAAAATAATAATCTTTTCATAGATTTTATTAAGTTCGTAATAAACGACTAGTTTAATAATTGAAAAATCAACATTTTGCTGCTACACTAACAGAAATGTTCATGAAATAGCATACTTTTGTCAAGTTTGCCTACATAGGTTTATTTTTTTGGAACCCAATTTTGAATGCGCATAACGTTTTACAAGTTTTATTTTATTATTGAATGATGTTTTGCAATCATGATGAAATTGTTAGTTTAATATAAATATACAAGTTCTTAAACATATTTCAGTAAAAGTATATTTCACTATTACTTTCTGATCTCAGATCTTTATGGTAAATTAAGGTCATTAATGATCTGAAATTTAATTGGTGTTGTACTGTTAAAGAACATTTGTTTAGTTTTTCAGTTTTTGCTAAACTTACATTATTGTGTTTTTAAATATCGTCATCAAATTTATTTTAATTGCATGTATTTTCGTGAAAATCGAAGCTGGAATTATCATGTGGAACGGAGATAAGTACCACAGAAGACACCCTGTATGAAAGGTATACACATAAATTACATTCAAATAATAAACAATAATTATGCTAAAATTAATTTGAATTCTACTTTCGTCGACGCTTGTACCATCATACACTTCATAACATTCATATCATATAAAAGCTTATTATAAAAATGACAGCCAAGTTCGTAAAAAATGTTGACGTCTCAATTATGAGGCTAGGTACGCCGTTGTCAATTACAAAATTAAGGAGTACTTATGAATGTAATAAACAAACATACCTAAGTACCTATCTACGTATAAAACATTTTAATTTAAAAAGGCAATGTGCGGGTTGAATCTCCTCGACATCGTTCACAGTTGTCTTAATGCATGATTACTCGTTCCTCCCACTGGATCGAGCGGCTATCATTGGCTCTCTCCGGCGCGACCCGCCTCCACTCCTGCGCATACTCTGCTTCAAAACAACTCCATCCACTCAATAAACAAGTCTTGAAGTCCATTGTCTCCGAACTATTATGCCGTCACGTCTACACGGTACGCGAGCCAGTCATAGATCGTTTTAAATAAACAACAAAAAGTATTCGAGTGTTACTACTCATTAGTTTGGCCTTTCGAGCACATCGCAATCAAAAGCCTCGGTTGGACACCGTCATATTTGATAGACGACAAACGAAATACTACTTATAATGGTCTTATTGGGAGACAGAATTAAGTAGGCTCGGAACAATTTTGTATTTAATGCGCTCGTTAAAGGATTGACAATGCGGGCTGCATCAAGGGCACGCGGTGGAATTGGCCGGTGCCGCGGTGGCCGCTTTCGGGAGCGTGAAATGTGGCGCCGAGCGAGGGGCGCGGCGCGGGGGGAGTAGCGCCTCCGCGGGAATAAAACCACCGTTCGGTGCCGCCGCCCGCGCTTACCCGATGGCAAAAAGTCGAAGATGGAACGAGGCGACAACCAGAGACTCGCCTCCACGCTGCCGCGGATAAAATCGACATAGAATTAAAGAAAAATACAAAAATCACTCATTGTTCTCATAAAATGAATGTGCTGGGAGTTGAATGTGAGGCTTTTTGTGAAAATATTCTCATACTTTTAAATGGGATCTCGTGTGGCGCCTCCTAATGATTCGTTCTTTTTGTGTCGGCGCGGCGGACGTTCGGACGACTCTAGGCTTTCGGTGTGTCGGCACTTGTCACCTCTTTAAACTTTTTGTTTCTGTTTGGATGTAAATTAAACAGTTTTAGCGGCATTGTTGCCCTTCAAAAGAAAGAAAAATCAAAAAGGAAAATTCATTTCATTATAGTCTTTGTCTTTTAAATTTATTGGATCAGGTGCATTCGATTAGATACTGGACCGACTTGAAATGCGCAATCGTAACTTATTTGCAGAAAACTTACCGACAATTAATCTACATTTTATTTAGGACAAAATATAACTACTTACACCGAAAATAACTTCAATAAAGTTAAAAGAAGAGATCAGTAGATCGGACATGCATATAATTTTCAATCACTAAGCAAAACAGTATTTAATAATCCGAACGCCTAAATATTAATAGAAATAAAAACATTCCTTTCGCTACACTTAGTGTTTTGCTGATGTCTATAACACTAGTGATAGGAGAAAATAGTATACCTATATATATTATCTCCGGGAATGTAGCTAAATGATTTAAAATCATCATGATCAGAGTTAGTTGATTCGAGCACAAACTTGCAACATTTCTAGAATATCGGAAAGCCATAGAAACCAAGGTATGGTAGTGCATGGTGCACAATCAACTCTACAATCCCAGTTAAATATGCCTTTGAACAGTTTATTTTTACGTACCTTTGGTCATACTGCAAATGATACACTATGTTTGGATATATTTCTAAATAGAATGCATCACACGGAGTGCCTAGTATTTTAAAATTCTAGTATTTTAAAATTTTGGATTTTGGTGTTCGTCTTCTCTTTTTACGTAGTACCTCATAAATTAAAATATTTTATAATAGTAAGTTTTTAGTATTTTAAATAAGTTTATAATTTTTACACATTATTGACGACCTCCGTGGCGGAGTGGCGAACACACCGGTTTTCAAGGTGTCGCCTGCTCCGAGGTCCCGGGTTCGATTCCCGGACGGGTCAATGTAGAAAAAATGTGTTTTTCTACATTTTCTCGGGTCTGGGTGTTTGTGGTACCTTCGTTGTTTCTGGTTTCCAAAATACGAATGCTTTAAATAGTTATTCAAATTGGGATCAGAACAATGTATGTGATGTTGTCCACACTTATTTATTTATTTATTTATTTATTTGTTGTAGTAGTATTGATTGATTCCAGCTGAAAAAGCTTTTGCTTTGTAGGTGTAATAAGAATGTTTTTTTTTTTAATTAAAAAAAGTCTTTTTGTTCCCAATAATATGAACGATTACTTGTTTAGCACTACTGGAATAAAATACGTACGTATGAAACATTTGAAACGTTGCGCAAGTCACAAAATTCTGGCTAACAATTTATTCATTGTGTATAAACGTTCATTTGTTTGTGTTCAAGTCAATGGCGGCACGGTTTCGAAAGTGGGAATAAATAATAAACGCCGTGCGAGCCGGAGTCGTGACACCTACTCTTTCACTAATGGAGCGTCGGCACTAAGTTTGTATTGTGTACTCTAATCAAGATCGTTCGTTAGCTTTGCTTCTGCCTTTTTTACAGGTCATACGTACATATCTCATTATTGACAACACTCCCGACTCTCATGCACTTAGCATTACAGTGATTTTCATTAAAGTAAGTAAATATAGGTTTCATGTATTTGTTTTATAATTATTAGTAACTTGAAATATTCATTTTCTTTATATTATAACAAGTACAAATTAAAGACTTATAAATAGCTCGCAAACCACTTCCCTTGTAGACTGAGATTGCAAATTCGAATTAAACTTACAAAATGCAAACTATACCTATTTTGTTTGACTTCGAAACAAATATCCTCTATATTTTTCAGTTTGGCTACTTCTTGCAGCAATACGATGACCAGATAATATGGTAAGCATTTTTTCTGTGTACGATCTCCAAAATAATTTTTGATATTATTACGATACATATAATTAAAGGTATCGGTTACTTTGTTATTTTGTAAATCGGAAGTGGCAGGTTAACCTATCATTGGTTACTCATTTTCTTTTTTTTCTGACGGCCACACAGAAAACGGTAGGCGCAAGTTTATCTCGAACTGATGGAGTTAATCTTAAAACGCTGCTTTGTCGTTTGTCGCTAGATGCATAGAGCTTTGTTGGAGGTAAGATAATAATACATCTAAATGGCTCGTATTTAAGTAACATAGTAACCACACGATAAGCTCTCATTGTATTAAAAATCCTTCAAGATTATAAAATGTTTTCTTCTCTTATTGCCATTTGCAGGAAAAGTATTTATGAGAAGTACTACTCGACTCTTAACTACCCTATTTTCCTGTGACATTATGTTTCGATGTCATTCGCGTTGCGTGACATGAAAAAGTAAGTCAAAGCAAAAGTTTGACTTGTTGCCCTAATTTCATTTCATTGTACCTATTTTTTGTTTTAGTTTTTATGTGAATTGCGTTTTTGATTTATTTACTCGGATTTGGCACTCGGCTTAGGAATGCTTGCGATGGATTTTATTTTATAGCCATGCTTGATTTTACGGAAACTATGGCGAGATCATAAAATTTTAATATTGGAATATTTAGTGGAGTTTTTTACTTTGTCTTAAATTATATTAGCCTCGGTATTTTCCTTGTTTTAATTGTATTTGTTTATGGATAAAGAAGCATTCAAAGCAATCGTAAGCATTCAAAATTTAAGGTTGCGATTCCACTGTAGCCATTATCATGTCAAAGTGTTTTGCCGAAAATGGCAGTTAAATTTCTTACTATTTCCATTTTATTACACTGGCAGCTCCGTTTATAAGCGGCCAAAAAATGTCAACAAAAAATAGGCGCCACCTAAGAGAATCTCGCGCCAATGTACAGCAGTTGAAACCTCATTATAAAGTGTAGAGTATTTTTTACGTGTATCTTTTGGAGGCTGGGGCTTTGTGTTAAAATACACACCTCTAAGTATCATTAGCTATAAACACAATTCTTTGTGTCTACCTTAAGAAGAAATAAGGGCAATAAAGTGGGGAAGATTGAAGCTTCGAGCGGATATAGTTGAAGTGTGGAGATGGCGTCTGTATTCCTAACCGATAACGAGTGAGATAGTGAAGATCAAAAATCGAAATAACTGTTACGGTTCTACTTAAAATAAACAATTAGTGTTGAAAGTGTATCGATAAGATAAAATGTTAATAAACCCTAGTGATGTGCAAATCGGAAGATAGATTTCTTGTTTTAAAGCACGATAGCCGATTCCTTGTAATGTTGCCGTAAGAATCCTTTGAGCGACAAAGGAGCTGCGCCCACGCAAGTGGTCAGTGCCAGTGACCCTCTCCCGCCTCCCCGCGCCGCGGCTGACTTTACTGTGGCGCCTTATTATGTTACCTTTGTTTTCAAATTTAATTGGCTCCTCAACTCCTCACAGATAACTTATCTTGATAATAAACGACGACCAATAAACCGGAGGTCTTGAACAACCGACTGTTCCTCAAGATAAGATTGTCTCTGAATGACATTTAATAGTAGTCCGGTTTATTTGGAAATTAATAACTTGTGCAATATCGATTTGTAGATTTCCTTTACAAATGTTTCTTTTTGTCAATTAATTACATCCTGTGTATAGATTAAGAATCCAGTGACAGTTCTTATTATTGAATGGAAGTAACATGTACAAATATGATGACCATACAATACACAATTTATTAAAACATTTTTATTTACATAATTCTCTTTTTTTTTTCAGAATGTCATGCTCTACGTTCTCAAATTCGGATTCGATTCATTCATATTTTCTTTTATGACGATTATTCCTTACGTTTCCTTACGTTTCCTTACTTATCCCGGCAAACAATTATGAGCACTACCCCTTTTCTGCCTATGGGTCTCGTGAGAGTCGACTAAAGGCGAGGCGAGAAAACAGGCAGCAGCGCCTTTTCTTCACCTTTGCCCAAACTGCCATCTCCAACTACCATCGCCATCCGCTTGCCAAGCGTGGCGATTCTGAAAAAATCCTCCTTTTTCAGAGCTGTATCCAGCTCTGGACTGATATAGGCCGTTGGTGATGATAGTTGTGATGATGATGACTTATAATAAACATGGAATTATGAACTCTCTGACCTTTCTTACTTATAACAAACGTGGAATTATGTATTCTCCTGTAAATTGATGTCGTTTTTTTTCAACAATACCTACTCATTAACTAATATTTAAGTTCGATTTCGAAACCCTATTTATTTCGATAATAATTTGTATTAAATACAATTAAAGTACCTTAAGGATTAAGTAATGAAATTGATATTTGGCAGTGGTATCACATGCAGTTCGATCTAAAGAGTTTTCGAAGAGATACACCAAATAAACCCATCATGGTACCAACGAGACCTTTCTTACTCAACAGCCTGTCCTAAGAATGGAGAACCTGCTACTACTCACTACTGACTAACATCTAGGTAAGGTGTATTTCGTATAAAAATACTCTCTCTCACTCTCTCTCTCAGCCTGAATCATCAATGCTGGGAGTAGGCCTCTTCCATTTGTTTCCATAGCAAGCGGTCCAGGGCTTTCTGCGTCCAATCTCGTCCTGCCGCTCGTCTAAGGTCATCTGTCCATCTTCATCTTGCTGGTTTCCTTTCTACGTTTCTGCGACCTGTCCGTGGTCTCCATATCCTGATAAAAATACAGTAGTAACTAATAACAAACTCATCGTTTCATACATTCTGACACCAGACAATTTTTATGCACGGTACAAAAAAACTTAAACGCCTGATTGAAGTGCAAGTCCAAACCAACCAGTTTGTTAATATTTTTACTATCCATACTCATCTTTTTTGTTTTAAATATGGCATTTTGAGTTGTGGAAAAACGCGTAAAAATATAATAAACTATTAGTAAGTAGGCTAGGTTAGGTTGGAATCCAGTTTGATTATAATCTGATGGAGTTCACAGTTTAATAATAAATACATATTCATCGTAATCCTTATTAGGCCTCTGCTGAAGGTCTCTCAAAGAGGAGGTTTTTGCCATAATTGCCACGGTTTGCAGGCGAGTTGGCGATCTCAGTTTGGCTAGTTGCAGAAGGAAGACGCCGCTGTCCGTCTTGTTTTAGCAGTACCTGTATTCGCCTCTTAAGGCACCTATAGGGATGGAAGAGGTGGCGTTATTCTTTAAATGTGCCGTCACAACACAAGCCATATATTACTTTAGCTTCAAAAACAAAGTAACTGAAAATTATTGCGTATACTTTTGTGTAGTTAAGGTTTGAAATAAGTAAATGATTACAAACAGAATTAAAATCATCGGAACTTCGAATTCGCCTATTTAATTTTGAATGGGAGGATAGGGAGGTTGTATGCATTGACCTCCACCGCTCATTGTATCGTGTTAAATTAGTAATTCCAATACAGATTAATATTCATCAGCTTGTTATTCGATTTTGTGAATATATTTTTGAAGTGTACGTCGAAAACTAATTAAACCCGTCAAGAGTATTGCTTAACATAATTTTACACGGTTTTGTTAAGCATCGCCATTGTTGTACAACAAATGTTACCAGAGTTTAATCATACACATTGTATTACGTTTTCTTTTTAATTCTTAAACGTGAAAGTTCCTGTTTAAAATTATTTTGACATTCTGTATGGCCATTACTTTTTCGATTGTGGCTTATTTGAATATGAACATAATCTCAATTTATCTTATAACATGAAGAAAAATGTTAGTGATAACGATCTCTTAGTTTTGCCAGTAAAAAGGCATGAAAAGTAGGCAAGCAGCAAAAGGATGATAAAACGTCTCACAAAAAAAAAACAACAAAAAATCGTCCCGACAATTTATTGCCGCTTTTAGCAAAAGGTTTGGTGTTTACACGACGTCTTTTATTTAAACCTTAATTTACGATTTCTCATTCAACAACATAAAGATAAGCTGGATTTAGGAGGCAACAGCTTGTCCAAAAAATATTAAAGCATCCAAAAGCATTCAAAAAACTTTACGAACGGAAATTGCTTTAATTAATTAATACACATCAATACGAACTTAGATGTTTGGTATTAATGGATATATTCATTAATGTTGGAAGTACACAAGTACAATGCCCAATTTTGGTCAAACACCTAATGTGAACAATGATTTGCCTATATTAGTTAACTGTTTCTTCAAAAGTATGATTAGCCACAATAGTGAAGAGAAGACGCTACTTATCTTCTCTTCTGGCTCTCGCTCTAGAGTACTCTCACAGTCGCTTCTTAGTAAATCCATAAAGAAAGATCATTCTTTCTCACCTAGACTTCTTCTTAACCGTATAGTTAAGTATGTTGTCAAGTGCAAGCCCATTATTTATAAAAAAATATAATAAAAGTGGGATGACCATCTCTGGTGTAGCAGACACCAAACGGTTCAGCATACAGATAAATATGTTAAATCAATGAGATATAAGTAAAGCTTAAATAGTGACGTAATCACCGATTTAAGTCAGGAGATAGAAATTAACCATCTTCCTTAACCTGTTAGAAGAAAATATCAGATACTACTTATTACTTCTATTGCATCAAAATAATATTAGGGGTTAAAGTATGAAATTGCCGTTTTGTATGGACGAAATCGAGAAAAGTTAGTAACTAACAATTTTTTAGTTTTTTTAAAAACGCCTGAACCGTTTTCGATGCAATTAAAGGTGAAAGTTAGATGGTTATAAAGCTACGCATTATAGTATTTAAATTTCTGAAAATCAAAGTATATAATACAAATATACTTAATTGAAGCAAGAAGGTCAGCTGACACATTGTAAGGGGTCTTTTCAACGACTTCCTTTGAAGTAATAGGCACTAGTATTGCATTCTTTTTTTTAGTCAAAAGTTACTTTATTTAGTTTTTGATACAATACAAAAAAAAATACGCAATAATACGACTACACTTAAGAGCTATAATAAAAATAAAAAGTGGGAAAATAATCGGCATGACTTTTTCATTATCTTCGCATTTTTTTTATAGGCGTTCAGTATCGTATTTAGAGCCCATTTCTGAAGTAAAAAATGTTAATCAAGTTTTCACCTGAAAATATTTTTCGCAACATAGTTTTCAATTTTTACGATTCTAAGCCTGTTAAGGTACGAAGGGAAAATCAAAAACTTATGAATAATATCGTAATGAATGAATGAGATGCGTATGGCGTAAAAAAAGTGTTGCTACTCGTAGGAGGACGTATCATTTTTTGTTTGGCGGACAGTTTCTAAGTGCTTTATTCTTACATTTTTGTACTGGGCTATACCAAAAGAAAAATATACGTCATTTGTTTTTTGTCTCGTAGATTGCTATATTAAAATTTGGAAGGTGGTTAAAATTTCATCCTGTATTATACTACCGTTCCAAATAATATACTTCTAACGTCTGATTCAATTGTAACCGATTTCGAACAGCAATCGCCCCAAATATTTATGTTTTTTCCGATTCCGGTTCTTAATTAGCATAATCGAGTTAGGATATCTTTAAAGAATTAAAAGTAGCAACGATATTTGTATAACACGCTGATTTATTCATGTTGAGTTCATCTTTTTTAATTTTCATTAATTCAACGAACCAATTGCGCACACCAAACATTCTGTGCATAAATTGAAATGTAAAGTAATTCATCCATTGCTTTTGATTTTTGAAACTAAATTGCGGTTTGTAGTTGCTATCCAAAATACAGATACTTACGGACTTTTGATCATATGGTATTGAAGTATTTTAAGCTATTGCATAGCTTCTATCGCGGGCCTTGAGCGTGGAGACCGAATCCAGAAATTCCGTAACGAAAATAACCTAACCTAACACTCGGGGCGAAGCACGATCGAACAATTTTGAATTTACGAAATTTGAAAGAATTTAGAAGAAAATAAGGATTTTGACAGTATGGTTGCCTATGGTAACCATATCTGCCAAAATAACAGAAAAAAATAATTACAAAAGTCAAAATTAGAAATACATATAATTATAAAATTAAGCTATTGCATAGCTTCTATCGTGGGCCTTGAGCGTGGAGACCGAATCCAGAAATTCCGTAACGAAAATAACCTAACACCCCCACTCCGACCGGCACAGCGGTGATATAGCGGTGAATAATAACGCTCTTTTTAGTTTTATAATTGCATAAGTTGATAAAAAATGCTATGCAATAGCTTTACCGCGACAGTCTCCGAGTGACTTCCTTTAATAAATATTTCACAAGCCTAGACCAAAGACTGAAAAGACAGCCTTTTTCTCGCATGTTTTTATATAACTTTTTTGGTCGAACGGTGCATAGTTATATCCGTAATAACAACAAAACTTTTATGGAGTCAGGAGTAGGTACAGTCCGGTAGTGTGTAAACAATGTTTAATAAGACTAAATACAGCTATATTTAAAAAAAAAAATACAAAAGTTCTTTGATCCTCAAAGATAAACAACATAATTTTGTGATAGTTGATTGCTTTGGAATTTTCTCATATGTTTCCTATTAATAGGGGTTAAAGTATGAAATTGCCGATTATTTTCCCACTTTTTTTTTTATTATAGCTCTTAAGTGTAGTCATATTATTGCGTAATTCTTTTTGTATTGTATCAAAAACTAAATAAAGTAACTTTTGACTAAAAAAGAATGCAATACTAGTGCCTATTACTTCAAAGGAAGTCGTTGAAAAGACCCCATACAATGTGTCAGCTGACCTTCTTGCTTCAATTAAGTATATTTGTATTATATACTTTGATTTTCAGAAATTTAAATGCGTAGCTTTATAACCATCTAACTTTCACCTTTAATTGCATCGAAAACGGTTCAGGCGTTTTTAAAAAAAGTAAAAAATTGTTAGTATGGAAAAATTACTTTTCTCGATTTCGTCCATACAAAACGGCAATTTCATACTTTAACCCCTAATATTATAAACTGATTATGAAATTTGTTTTCTCAATATGTCTTTACACCAATAGCACTCTACTCCAAATTTACACCAAACCTATTACGCGTATACCTATCCACCATTTTATTCAGTTGACAAGTAAAAGGTTATTTCAGGTCAGAATCGCGACCCAAAACTAACCAATACTCATTTGAATTGCCAAGTATGAAATTATGAATATTTGCATCGTTATTAATCCGACCAGTAGAGTGTAAAACTCCACTGAATAATTGTCCCAAATCATGAAACTGGTAAATGTATATTGATTGACAAGTTTTAACAACACCTGCGTAGACTGACGGTACAAACATTTTTCTAGATTTATTTTTATTTTTTACATTTTTCCTCCATTTTTGTACAATCTATAGGTAAAACATAAAAGCGATTGTCACTAAGATTTTTCAAAAGTAAACCGTATCTTGTCGTAATTAGAGCAGATATCGTGATTATTTCATATCAGTACAAAAGTAGCACATTACGTGTCTAGCGCACTTTTTGTGTGTACAATGAATACTAACCTTTATCTACCTTCTGTTCTTAAATAAATTATTTTTAAATAAAAACTTGAACCGACTTGACATTTCTACCCACGTTTGTGAGTATGGTCAGGAATATGGCATGAATAAGTTTCTCAACTAAGAATATAAAACATTATATTTCAGTTGGAAGCCTGATAGCTTTCCTGTAGGCATAGTTCAATCTTTTGATTCGATTTTCTTCATTTGGAAGTTGATTCTAGATTTTCAAATATAATCACATAAAAAAAGTAAGAAAATCCATTAAAAATAAACCAGTGTCTGAATACAAACAAGCCAAGATCATAATGAAACTGTAATTACTATTGACGAACTCCGTGATGGAGTGGCGTACACAATTTCAAGGTGCGTTTTAAGACAGATTATATTATGAAAATAAAAAAATAAATTTAACATTGTTTTGTGGGTGTTTGTGCTACCTTCTTTCACAAGCTAACTATAAAAAAATATGCTTAAGTTATGTTTCGTTTAATTATTTATTTCAAACAATAGTTTTAAGGTAGACTTAGCTAAAACAGCTACATGTTAAATGTACAGGGGCTGAGCGCTGACTAAGTCTACATTATCTTATTAAGGGGACTACTAGAGCTAAGTGCTACCCCCAATAGATTTAGTTTTATTACTTCTAAACAAAATCTATTCTCAATCATTAGAAAATTACCTCTAGTATTTATTGAATCACAGTAAACTTTGCATTTAGTTGTTTATAAAGTCGAATTTGTCGCTAACGCCAAAAGTGGCCGCTTTTAGCAATAATGTAGGTAGTTACAATACGAAAGAATGCCAGAATGAAAAGCAGTTAACAGTGATTCAATAAATACTAGAGGTAATTTGGTAAAATGATCCTGTTCTAGTTTTTTTTTTAATTTATTTTGTTTTGAAGTAATAAAATTAAATCAATTATTGGCAGCACTTAGCTCCAGTAGTCGTCTTAAGTACAGTGGGATCAGCAACCATAATCAATTATATTTTACAAATTATAAAAATTCCTTTTAAAACATTTCGACTATCTAAGGTGTTTGAATACCCACAACCTTTCGTTTCCGCTGTTCAGAGGAATAGTATTTTAAATTTGTACCAGCAATGTGATCGCTTGTGAAAACTAAAATAATACTATTTGACAAATATTTTTGCTAGTAGTACTATCTAGTAAACATAGTGTAACAGACCAGCCAAAATAGCGCCATAACTATGTCTATTAAGCAAGTGCAAACCGGAATCATATTCTGTATTAATAAGAATAACAATTTTAAAGTGAATCTTTATGTAATTAATGTTATTTCTTCGTTCTTTCCGTCTAAGCATAAGTTTCACTCCACAAACAATCATAATGATGAGCCCCAATATATGCGGACAAGATTAAACATATTATGCAAAGTTATTAACTAAATTATTATGCAAAGTTGGTACCTATTATACCCGGCTGGAGTTAGAGGTCCATACAAAAATCACACTTTCTATTTTTCTCGAAAATTATGAACCATATCGTCATTAGCATAAATATGTGAGTAGAGAGTGTTTTAGTACCTGATTTTGTTGAAACCAAAATACTTCTACACTAGTAAGTGGGTATTACAGATTTAATATACTCTTATAGATAAACGTTATTGTAATATTCGTTCATTTACGCAAAAATAAATGCTGAATAGTAATGAAAAAATAACTTTGAAACAAGACGTCCTGCATATCTTTAGCGTGGACCTTGAAGTTTGAAGAAGTGTTCGAACTATGCATTTTAGTTGTAAAACCTATCGCACCTATGCCAATTTACATAAGATGCAACAGTGCTTAGCCTGATGTGCAATCACTTGTATTAAACAAAGAATCTACTCGCAATTTCAAAATTACACACTGAAACATATTTAGGTCTACGAACGTATTACCATATCTTAAAATTTCGAGCTCTGCATAAATGGTTACCCTATACGTCGCAGGCGTGTTTTTTTTCTTATTACTTTCGGTACTTTTTATTCAAAGGAGCATTTTCAAACCCTACAGTCTGCTCCATAACACGAAATGCGATCTTCTAATAAACTCCGTCTTACAATTCCTCTTTATTCATATTATTCCTATTCGCAGTCTTTCACTGTAAAATCTATCCGGCTTCAGATCTCTGCCGTTGTTCACTCTTTGAAACTTTACGCCGCTTTCGACTATCAAAAATTAATTAAACTGTCACTAGAACAAAACTATAACAAAAAGAAATCTAAATGTGTGGTATGCAACAAAGAATATCTGTAGATAATAAAATATAGATAAATAATATCTACCTGTATCATAATTTAAGATGATTTAAAAAAACGAAACACTAAGTAATTGTGGTCTAAATTATAGGCGTCACACAAAGTATCTAACTTAAATTAACTTAGCAAGTTGAACATAGAAAAATATTAATCGATTAATAAAAAAAATCTATTTCAGTGTTCTATAAAACGTTTATCCATATATTTCAATATTTAGCAGTATACATTAACAAAAAGAAAAGTAACAGAGTATTTAAAGAAGAATTTGCAAGAAACTATGCTAACATAATTACCGTTTTTGCGAATTAATCAATGGGAGACATTTATAAATACGTGTATTCAAAACGAGGATTTTACCGTAATCGCCATGTTAAGCACATGGTTTAGCGATCGTAGTTAAAGCCTATGGGCGACGCAAGGCAATGCTGTCCGTATTTTTCTGGAAGTACAACTTTGCTCGCCTTTACGACCCATAAGACGAGCAGAGGTCGATACCACAGTAAACAGGTTAAATTAAGAGCTATTGACAAGTTTTTAAGCTCTATTTTGTAAGTCAAGAGCTACGCTGCAATTAGGTCTTATAAGATAAAACAGAAACCACTTTATTTACAGTTTACATTGTTAGTTACTGAACTCGAACTGCTACTCAAATCTCGAATATTAAATAAAGAAATGGTTAGCTGTGTCCCACGACATAAACAAGTTTAAGCCTTGTCTTATTTAAGGACGACTATTTTGAAAATATGCTTTCATGATACCTTGTCAGTAATGTGTCAAATATTTTAAATTGGCCATCTTATAATTAGGCACAGATATAGGCACATTGTTTTCTTTTTTTGTAATCACACCATAACATTTGTTACCCGCGCCTTCGCAAGCGTGGAATTTTGAATTTTAATATATTCTGTTCCCTATCCGGGAACAAATAGCTTATCATGTGCTATTTCAGTCAATAATATTTTATATTAGGTCCTTAAATATGAAATTGGCGTTTGGTATGGGAGAAACATAAAGACAAAAAAATTTTTTAATGTAATATACTCGTATTTATTTAATCAAAGTATGTACCATTGTTATCTATGTACTTTTGCCATCTCATGGGTAGTTCATTGATCCCTTTACTAAAAAACCATTCGGACGGCAATCAATAAAATCTTTGAAGGCGGTTTGTACTGCCTCATCGGAGTTGATTTTTTTCCCTTGCAAGAAATTATCCAAATTTCGAAAAAAAAAATGTAATCAGTTGAAGCAAGGTCCGGAGAGGTCGGTGGAAATCTTAGGCATTCCAATTGGAGCTCCTTTAATTTAGTAGCCGTCTGTTGTGCAGCGTGTGGTCTAGCATTGTTGTGAAGCAGTAGTGGCGTAGAACGATTGACCAGCCTCGGTTGTTTAGCAGCTAGCTTTTCCATCATGGTTTATAATTGCTGACAATAGACATCTGCTGTAATCGTCTGGCCAGATTTGAGAAAGCTGTAATGAACGACACCGACGCTAGTCCACCAAATGCTCACAAGTAACTTTTAGGGTCAATTTTCTTCTGGGGCACGATTTGGCTGGCTCGCTAGGGTTCAGCCATTGCGATGAGCGCTTTCGTTTGTCGTACAGGATCCCCTTTTCATCACGGGTAATGATTCGATTTTAAATCCCTTCATTATTGTGCCAGTTAAGTAATGTTGTAACGCAGCAGTCCACGCGCGGTTGGCAGTTTGCTTCACTCAATTCGTGAGATACCCATCTTACAAGCTTTTTAATCTTCCCGATTTGCTTTAAATAGATTAAAACAGTTTTATCACTAACACCGCAGCCTGCAGCCAATTCTGACGTAGTTTGCGAAAGATCTGCTTCCACGATAGCCTTTAATTCTTCATTATCAACTAGGGTCTCCGGCCGTCCACGGGGATAGTTCTGCATGTCAAAATTTCCAGAACGAAAACGGTGGAACCAAAAACGCACGGTGTTTTCTTTTGCGTCACGACTGCCATACACATCGTTAACTCTTTTAGCCGGCAGAAACGGCTAGAAGAGTTAGGCACCAGCCACGGTGGAAGTCGTACTCGTAAAATAACGTGATATTTCAAGTTTTCCATTTTGTCAACTAAGTGACGAAAAAGGAAAAAAGGAAAGAAAAAATGCAAATGAATAACAGTTTACAAAACATAAATACATGTGTAAATAGCTGTATAAATTTGGATTTGGAGGAGGACCTAACCAAAGAGGAGATTCTTTGGATCAAAGTGACCAGTACTACAAAACGCCAATTTCATACATAAGGACCTAATATTTGGGCTAAGTTTCATACTGATCTGTTGAGCCATTCTGTTGTGATTGAATAACAATCATGCATCTAAACTTTCGCATTTAAAAGTATAACATAAGTAAGTTAATATTCGTAAAATTAGAAGGCTATGTATTAATTGATGCGGTCTTTTACGCCTTAGATCATTAAATAAATATAAACAAATGCTAAATTAGGTCAATTTATACAGTAAATTATCTATTTATTATTACTCGCTATTTTAGGTGTTATACAGGGTGAAATTTTAACCACTTTCCAAAATTTTTTATGCGTTCAGTATCGTATTTAGAGCCTATTTATGAAGTAAAAAATGTAAATCATGTTGTCACCCGAAAATATTTTTCGCGATATAGTTGTCAATTTTTACGGTCCTAGACCTGTTAAGGTATAAAAGGAAATTCAAAAACTGATGAATAGTATTGTAATAAATGAATGAGATGCACATCGCGTAAAAAAAGTGTTACTAGGATGCCGTATCAAAAATGTATCTTACATTTTTGTACTGGGCTATATCAAAAGAAAAAATACGTCATTTGTTTTTTGCCTCGTAGATTGATATATTGAAATTTGGAAAGTGGTTAAAATTTCACCCTGTATAGATGTCTAAAAGAATTTAAAAAGAAGTACCGCCACTTATATTTTTGATACAGTGTTTTACGATTTTCTTGTTGAGTAAGTAATTATTCTTGCTTTTTGTCTGTCGTACATAACCTGACACAATCATGACTCAATTAACTACCTTATTATAATATAATCTATACTAATATTATAAAGCTGAAGAGTTTGTTTATTTGTTTGTTTGTTTGAACGCGCTAATCTCAGGAAGTACTGGTCCGATTTAAAAAAATATTTTTGTGTTGGATAGTCCATCGCTCACGTCCATCACGCTGCGACCAATAGGAGCAAAGCATCAGTAAAAAATGTTGCAGAAATAATTGCGATCATAATAATATAAACTGACGCGTACGAAGTCGCGGGCAACAGCTAGTATATAATATAGTAGAAACCATGATATAAATAATTTTGAAGTTTATTTTTAATTTGTTTTGTGTTTTTTTTCTCTTTCTATCATATAATCTAGAACAGAGCCCCTTGGCGCAGGAGTAAGGCCCGACCCTCAATTCCCCAGATGGGGTTTGAAGGAGATTTGACAAAGAATAATAAAAGTGGTGTACTTTTTTAAGTTACTTTTGTTTTTCTTACGTGAAAAGATAAAAATTTTCAGGCGTTAATAAATAAATATTTGTAATTTATTATACCTTGCTAATTTTTAATCAGAAGACTTCTATTTCTCCATAGTGTAAAGCAAGAGCAACACTACCAAGAAATTTAAAACCTAAGAAGTTTGTTACATTTATATAAATAAATATTAAACTCGTATAATATCCCAACGTAACAGAACCGATATTTCCACTAAACAGGTGAAATAAGTAAGAAATTTGATTCAATTCTAAACAACTGCTTAACTTTTTCAGTATAGGTACTCCTATTTACAAGTAGGTACCTATTTGGTGACGGCGGTAAAAAATTATGTTACAAAGTTTCGATAAACATTAGTGCACGCATTGGACCATCTATCGTAATGTATCGCAGAAGTATCGACAGTAAAACAAACGGGCCAAACGCAGACGTTGGATCGTTTAATCAGTCCATGTGGCAGACGCGCGGGGCGCCTTCCGCTAAATGACCATCCCTCTAGTCGCCGTGTCCGCAAACAGCGCTCACCGAGTGCGCCAAAGCCGCCAAACGAAACAAGTTGCGACTCTACTAGATCGGGCCGCTGACTCAAAATAAACACTAAAATTGTAGATAAATGTACGTATTAAAACCGCGTTTGAAGACTATTTTTACGCAAATAAATTACTGGTATTAATTGACAATAGTAAATACAATTACTTTAACAATTACGATAAAAAACAAAATTAATCAGGTATAATTTATGGTAATGTTAGCATTTTAATTATGGTGTAACTAACAATATCGCTAATCATCCGTGATCACGAACGACCAATGATGCAGCGTAGCTCGAGCAAGAACTTGCTGTAAATGCGCGTTGATACTTATACAAAACACATTCTATTAGGCGTCAGTCAGACCTTCTAAGCTACAAAACAGATTTGTAGGATTTAAAACGAAGGTTTACATGTACAGTCTAAAGTTGTGTTTTGTTAAAATAAACAAAATACAATTTCTCGAGAAAAATTAAAGTAAAAACAAAACTTAATATATTATGTACTGCACCGCGTGATGCTGAGGCGCGTTACTAATAAGAAATATATTTGTTACCTTACACAATTTATTTGCTTAAAAAAACTGATTCAAAACGTTAACAAAGATTTGTTTCGACTGATTAAAATATTTGAAAAAGTCTTTTGGATGTTGGAGGTACAAACCATTAACATTGATGAAAGCCTTTAATAAAGTCGTCGACAGAGTTTAAATCCTAACTCGTACAGATAAATGCGCAAACGATATGTACTTGATCTTGATCTCTCTCGATTATAATCGGCGCGGCTTCACCGATCTAATAGAGCCACGGTCTGTGGGAATGTTTTCGTGCCCTCGCCGCCGCGGCGGGCGGAACCACTCCCGCCCGCCCGGATTCATTTCTGGTTTTCGCTACTCTTTTGTCTTAAACTGTTTTTGCTAGTTGTCGTCTCCCTCTTTCAAAGAAATGTTTACTTACTTATTTCGACGATCCCAATCTGCGTCCGTACCAACAAATGGTTCATTTCAATTTAAAAGTTAATACATTACTTGTTTGTGTTTGAAGTTTTATGTCATTGTTATGATATGATAATGATTCATGTATAAAGTCCTGAGGCTTGTCACAGTTGGAATAATAAAGACAATCAATTAGAGAAGATCAATACACAATTGTACAGAAAACACCTTATTTGATAATTACGAAAAATAAAGGTTGGAAATAAGAATATAATGGCTGAGATAGTAAATGGGTATGACAAGGGTAAGGGTACGACAGCTGGTTTAAAAGCACTAACAATGTAGAAGTAGAAGATTTCTATTAGTAACACTTTTCTCAAAGGGAAGACAAAATGAACAATGGAATATCCATGAATATTTGAAAATAGTGGAATGATACTATACAAGCACACTTTAAATAAAGTATGACTCAATATGTACATGTACACAAGTATGACATATGTATGACAACTTAGTACACAGTAAGTAAGCACCAAGATTGAATATTCGGAAGACCAACAGCTAATCCAACATAACAATATTAACAGATAAGTATCAGAAAGCCAATAACTTGTCCTCGCAATTAACAATAGGCTAAACGAAAATACATTAAGTGCCGAACACATCGAGTTAAATATGTTATTGAGTGCCAACTATTCTAGTAGGAGGCGCTGAGCTATAACAGTTGTATAAGTAAACCTGTAAAATTCACACGATAGATAGGCTTGCGAAAGGACTTAAACCTACTCATCTAAGTTACAAAAATCTAGCCATCTACCAACAAATGCAATCTCTCCGCTTAGGTCCCTTATTGTTTTAATGTGCGGAAAGTACAGGAAATCAAATGCCATTGTTTGTGGGTTCTTACTATCGTGCGCTTGCAGCTATCTTCTCGATTCCCCACTTCACTATATTGTGTCTACACTAAAGCAGCCGCCAGCCAGCCTCCGAGTGAATGCAATTTAGTGATTGCTAGACTTTCCAAGTCTGATCGCGTCCAATATCAACATTTTTTTTTGCTTAAACAGGACGACAAACGTAATGAAGCAAATTGCCTGCAAATATGCTCTAGGAATACCTTTTAAATTTAAATATAAGACAACTTATTAATTACGGACAATTCGCCACACGGAATGTCTATAAACAAGTGCCACTCAGTTATTTCTTGGTAGCTAATTAGACAAGTAAGAATAGGTATGAATTTATATGTTGATTTTTTAGATGACTCACCTCAAAATGCTACTACACGTACCCGTACTTCACGCAAAATGTGACCATGAAAACTGCAAAGTGCACGAAACGTCGCGACGGGTTAAATTAATAATAAACGCGTACTAAATCTGTAAACATCTTTCATTTCAATGTATACTTAAGAAAACAGTATGATACTACAGTTATACAAGTTTCTTTTAGTGTGATGGTGTGGTGTGAAGAAAGAATGCGGCAATTTGAAATCATTAAACCAATATTATAAAATCATGTGACATTGCTTTAAAGGTCTTTTGTTTTATTTTAATTGGTTTATGTTTAGGGCTAAGTAGTATGTTTAGTCTATTTAAAATAGCAGCTACCTGGATGCAAAAATGAGACATGCGCTGTAATGGTGAAAGGTACTGACTTAGATAAGTGGGCGAATTCCTACAATAAATTCTATAGTTTTATATTATGCTAAGATTTCAATAGTGCCCGTACTGGAAGGTACCATAATTTGTTTCTGCAGAACCTAATTATGCTATCTTTTTGGTTTAATTATTTAGCAGATGAATAAAAAGAAAGGTGATCTTTGATTATTTAGATGATGTCCTGGTTTAAACGGGTGTGTAACCCGCTATTTCTGTTCGCAAATCCGAGTGAATCTAACGAAATAAATCGATTTATTCTAATGTTTTATTGAAATAAATTTGGGTTGTTTATGATAATAATAATGTGATCTCAGTTAAAGTAGTACAAGGTAAGTACAAGCTTTTTCAGTCCGCGAATACTTTAATATAAAAGATGCAGCTCATTCTGTGTGGATGCTTTGCTGTGGTACTTCTAGTCCCACCGTACCTATACCGTCCTTGTGATCTTTTTTCACTGGCAAAACAATCGATTTGGATCTATACTGAGAAGAAATAATGAGACTCAAGAAAAACAGTCACAATAATTGATCAACCGATAAGTAGCATTTTATACAAATAGATATTTGGACAGTTGAAAAAATTAGGCTTATTCGTTAACATAAAGATATGATATACCAACATCACTTGTTGCACTTTTTGATTCAAAATCCTTAGATTTCAACAGCAACGTACTGCATAAGTACAATATCGAAAAACAATATCGAACAAAATGGAACTGAATGAACTAGCTTTTGCCCCAATCTTATATACTTAGTAGGTACCTAATTAAAACTGTTAAGACATCATTAATTTTTACATCAAAATATATTTAAAGAAAATAATAAGAAAACAGTATTTTTGTAATACTGAGAAAAGTAATATATTTTTTTCAGCTGAATGATCAAGAGCATCCGTCAATGAATACTCACATTCACCCATTTTATGCTCTCAACGACAGATTGGAATAAAATCGGAAGACGCATCGGCATCTTAAAAGGCGTGCGCCTAAAGAAAATAAAAAGAAAGTGAGCGTTATTTGTTTTAGTCAAATGAGTTTCTTAGGTCGACCATCTCATACATACCGAGTTCGAGGAATACGGGCTTTATTAGTGCTCTGTACCTACCGACTCAAAGACACAACGCATTTAAATATCACACTAAAAGCGTCAATCTACATACATTCTACCGAGCAAATCCTAAAAGTGATTTATACTGAGACCGTATTCGATTGAAGTAGATTACAAATAATGAATAAAATTGCATACGAAATGAGTAGACCGAGAGTCCGTGGGTGTACGGTTGTTTGAGAGGGGCGTGGAGGGTGTGCAGGCGGGCTTATTGCCGGTAAATACTTGGGTGGTATAGATATCTCAATATGCCCTCATGTGGATGTGTCAAACTTCATTTGCGCTTTTGATCTATCCTACCCAGTTTGAATACGCCCGTCGTGATTCAGTGCCACCTAGTGCTACTGATGACTTTTACAGCAGAAACAAATATAATTAAATATTCTAGTGCGAGTCACAGAATTCAATCATCACAGTCATCATTTTAAAAGAAAATTTTGTCATTTTTCACTCTTTGTATCTATTCACTCGTGGGGAGACGCTACTGACCATGGAAGTAAAAAAATCTTCTGTTAGAACTTTTTAGTCGCTTTTTAATGACATCACTTTGTCTTTTTTTCTCCTTTCAGAAATATCATAATTCTATAATCATAATCAATCACACATAGCGCGGAGAACCGATGGCCGTTGGGGCGGAAAGGTTCTCGAATGGCGACCACGTACCGGACGACGTTCCGTGGGCAGGCCCCCCACAAGGTGGACCGACGATCTGATCAAGGTCGCGGGAAGCCGCTGGATGCGGACAGCACAGGACCGATCGTTGTGGAGATCCTTGGGGGAGGCCTATGCCCAGCAGTGGGCGTCGTTCGGCTGATATGATGATAATCATAATCAAAAAAGGCATTTCAAACAAAATCTATCAATGTAACCCAACGAACAATCACTAGCACTGGAGTTCCAAGAATTTAGTTTTACACTAGCGCTCAGCTAAATTATAAGGGGAGATCTTAATTCTACTATCAATCTGCTTGGTTGTTTATGGGAAGGAATACAGACGCATTTGATGGACATGACACCTATAAACGTGATAATGTAGAGTATGACAAAAATAACAGAGAAGTAAGATTAAACTGAAATGTTAACTCATTTCCAATTAAAAACTTTGAATTATTTAACGTTCAAATGTTCGATTAGTCCAAGATATAATGTTTGTAATACAGCTTATACATTTAAAGATAAAGAACAATGTATATAAATAATATTTTCGAAGAAAACCTCAAACAAACAAAATCAATAAAGCATGCATACTCGCGTCTGTCAGTATACCTCCTTACCTTATCTTTGAGTTCGACCATTTAAAGTGTTATCTTAGTTTTATATTCATACATACAATGTATACATATCTCTGTACAATACCTATATATTATATAGAAGTTAATTTAAAATGGGGTATTTTTAATAAAGCAACGAAAGCAAGAACCAGTACTTATGATTTTTATGTCTGAAAACCATTGCATTAATGATCTAACTTAAAATGCATTTATGCTCCATTTTATGGTTCTAAATACCGTTCGTACGAAGTAAGTTTGGTACAATGTACCTATATATTAGCTTGCCATTTTACTACCTGAAATAGATACCGGAGGTTTTCTGCTACAGATATCTAACATTGAAATCTAAATCTGTATACCATCAATATTCTGCTACAAATATCTAACATTGAAATCTAAATCTGTATACCATCAATATTCATGTTTTTGGGGTTTCGTACCCAAAGGGTAAAAACGGGACCCTATTACTAAGATTTCGCTGTCTGTCCGTCTGTCCGTCTGCCTGTCACCAGGCTGTATCTCAAAAGCAGCGATAGCTAGACAGTTGAAATTTTCACAAATTATGTACTTCTGTTGCCGCAATAACAACAAATACTAAAAACAAAATAAAATAAATATTTCAGGGGGGCTCCCATACAATAAACGCTATTTTTATCCATTTTTTGCTCGAGACCAATAATGGCAACAGGTAGGAACTTGAGATACCCACAAAACACTCGGTTTTATTTTTACTTTAATAATAAATGATAACATTAAAATAAAATAAATATTTAAGGGGGGGGGCTTCCATACAAACAACATCAATAAATGGTAACAGGTAGGCACTAAATTTATGTACCCATTGTTCTTTACCTAGTCAATGGTACGGAACCCTTCGTGCGCGAGTCCTACTTGCACTTGGCCGATTATTTTTAAACTGCTGCGTTTTTGAAGTTTATTTTTTAGTCTAAAAATGAACACAATTTATCCTTTATTAAAATTCCAATTTTTTTTTCAGGTTCTGGGACCACATAAAGTTAGTTATTAAACCATTGCTGGGTAAAAGTCTTCAAAATTGGCCTACAAATATTTATGGTGCCATTTAGCTGATCAACGGTCTTGGACTCTACAATCAACGGTCTCAGCCTTCAGACACTGGTCTCCAGACTGGGAAGGCTGCTAACATTCTAGAATGACCTGGGATGGTTATATTAGGAGAAAAAGTCAAAAATAAAAAGGACTAAATCATGAACTTGTAGTAATACTCGTAGATACTTTGAATTGTTATAAAACCTTTACAGTGTGAGATTTTTGAGTAAAACTTTTTAAATTATGCGGTTCTTTTCAAACCTTTCAACTTTAGATTTTTAGACGAAAATGATATTATTTACTTTGAAAATCCGAATAATTTTAAATACTTATTCTGACGCAAAGCTAAAGCATTAGAAACGGTAGTGCTGCAATTGGAGAGATGATAATTACCTAACAGAGTGCTTTTCTGCTAAAACGTATTCATTAGACTTCAATTTAAAGAATGAACCTTCGTGTAAGAGACAGATGAATAACGCTAAATTTAAGTTTGATAGTATGTATTTTAAATTTATATACATTCCTTATTTGCTTAGGTCTCTAAAATAAATGGTTGAAGCTGATCCGAGTTAAAACCTTGTAATTAGTAGCATGTTTAACTTTATCTTATTTATAATATGTACTCATTTCTTACATTAAATCAATAACACAAAAACTACGTGATATTTTTTCCAGGAGGCAGTACAAAATTCCTTCACATAGTTTTGATCCCCAAACTTTTTCATAAATTAAACTCCGCGATTAGCTGGCAACAATGTTTAATGAGAGCAAATATTTCGAAAAACCCGTGTTATAATTTTTCAGTACAAATCGGAAAATTAATAACTTGGATGTATGGATGTAACAGCCTATAATCATCCCACTGCAGGGAAAAGGCCTCCATCGCTGAATTAAAGTTACGACTGCAATAATGGGAACTGGCATGATCACCACGCTTGCCAAATGCGGGTTGGTGATCACAAACCCGAGCAACGTTCGAAAATTCGAAACTATTTGTTGCCCGAGAATTGAACCTGGGACCCCGAGATCTTGGCCCGGTATTTAAAGCACTATCCCAACGGGGCGTTTGACCAATTAATAACTTAAACCCTATTTAATAAGAATAACTTATCAAAAGGCTAGATACAGAAAAAAGCTAGTCAAACTAAACCATAGAAAAAACTATTTTGTTGTAACGGACTCCATAAGTAGGCACCACCAGCTGATGCATAGATAATAATGAAATATGAGTAAAGCTTTGGAAACTGTATCTAGTTTAGTTAATTGCATTACCGTTGTTTCAAGTTAGTAACAACGCGGATTCTTTTTTATTACAGTGAAATAAAAAATAATGAGCAATGTAGGAGCAATATCTTAAGGTGGCGCATTTCTGTTTCCCAACTACATTCTTTACTGCAAACATTTTTAATGCCTACATAGAATAAACCATGAAACTAACAGCTGTAAAAAATGGCGTTAGATTGCGTTTTGACACTATCCACTTTATTAGGAACATAATTAATTTAAAGCTTAATTTACGGAACATGATCTTCCAAGTATTATAAACAATACGATTGGCAATTACATCAATTCATTGGTTTGGATTTAATAAGTAAAAATCAGCTAAAACGTGTCAGTGTTTGCTCAAAAATTATGCTTGATGATTTGAAGGTAATCAATAATTTTGTTTAAATTAATTACCAGTTTGGAACTGCCATAAAATAATACAACGTTATGCTTGTATGACAGCAATTTAGTAAGAATTTTTTTTTTTTATTAATGTCATATTCATATTTTTATTCGTTTGTGCCAACGGAAGCTTCTAACTGATCGCCGGATTTCTATTCACGCATTTTATTTTATTCAATATAGTCACTTGTCAGTCAATTTTGTCATGATCATACTTAGTGTCATCATCGTTAGACGGCTATTTACCTTCTCCAGACACTTCTTTAGTTTTCTTACGATAGGCAAAGGTAATGTGGAACTATTATATTATTTTAAAAGATGACAACGACTACTAGCTATGTTTACTCTAATCTGTACCTGCTTTACATACTTTTTACAAGGTTTATATAACTTTGGGTTCATCAAATCGCCCGAAGACTTCTAGACTTGACATATCATTTATATTGTTTAGATTGATTTCCAAAAGTCAAAATGCACTACATCTTAGACACTGCAAAATAAGATTTCAGCAGCAATTGCTTTCTTAAGAAGCTGAGCACAAAATCAAAGGCTAGCTGAAAAAATTAAAAAAAAATCTGTGCCGACCATGAATTATTACTAAAAAATCAACAATACAAACGTGGAAGTCCTATTTTTTGTCTTAATTTCCAACGTTAAAAAAACATTGTTTATCTGTAGCTACATATTTTTTAATCAAAGTGTGACGATCTCCGTTGCGGAGTGACTTAGGTATACATCGGTTTTCAAGGTGTTGCCTGCTCCGAGGCCCCGGGTTCGATTCCCGGACATGTGAATATAGAAAATTTGTTCTTCTACATTTTCTTGGGTCTAGGTGTTCCTGGTACCTTTCTTTGTTTCTTATCACCACAATACGAGTGCTTTAACTAGTTACTTATTTTGGGATCAGAACAATGTGTGTAATGTTGGCCACATCATCGGCTGCAATGAGAACAATTTGGGCTTACTTTACATCGTACTTTACTTCCATTTCTGGTACAAGTATAAAAAAGCATTATTTAAGATAATTTAAAAAAAATTACAGCCAGGCTAATGATTCAGTAATAAGGTGGAAGGCGATACATTTGTCAATAAATAAAAGCAATAATTGTATTAACTATATCTTCTGTAATAATAGGTCTTTACCTATGAAATTGCCGTTCTGCAGTACTGGCCATTTCAAATCAAAATAATTCTAATTTCAAATTAATTTTATTTTAAAAACATGGAATTCTTTTTCCAAAAGTATTCATTTGTTTATTGGTTAGTGTTACATTTTCATCGCATTTCAATCTTTTTCGTCATCATGGATACGTTAAAAATTCGAGTAAATTATGGAATATGAGTACCGTCGTGGCAGCATCGCAGCACAAGCGGCACGCAACATCAACGACGTTTACGGAGCTAACACTACAAACCAACGCACCACCTGTTATTGGTTTGCTCGCTTCCGTTTTGGAAATTTCGACCTGAAAAATGAACCTCGCGGTCGTCCGAAGACTTTGGTCGACAATGACGAATTAAAGGCGATTGTGGAAGCTGATGATACACAACACAATCTACGGCTGAATTAGCAGCAACTTTCGACGTTAGCGTCAAAACAATATTGGTCCATTTGCGTCAAATTGGCAAGGTAAAAAAGCTTGACAAATGGGTGCTCCACGAACTCAATGATCGCCAGCGCGAAGTACGCGTCGAGACGTGCCTTGCACTGCTCAACAGACACACAAATGAAGGAATTTTGAACCGCATTGTTACCTGCGATGAAAAATGGATTCTGTTTGATAACCGCAAGTGCTAAGCAAGTTGGTAGAATCCTGGTTCAGCACCTAAACAATGCCCTACTAAACGAAAACTTACCCCTAGAAAAGTGATGGTCACCTGATGGTCAAGAAGCTGTGTTCATCACAGCTTCTTACCAAACGGGGTGAGCATTACTGCAGATGTGTACTGTGAAGAACTGAACACAATGATGGAGAAGCTGGCTCATCTTCAACCTGCATTGGTCAATCGCTCGTCTCCGCTGCAGGAGCACGACAACGCGCAAGCTCATACTGCACAGCAGACGGTCTCCAAGTTGCAAGAACTGGGGTTGGATGCTCCCCGTCACCCGCCTTACTCACCAGACCTTGCGCTTATAACAGACTACTACTTTTTCCAGAATTTGGATAACTGATTGGCGGGAAAAAAAATTCAATACCCGAGAGGCAGTACAAAATGCCTTTGAAGAATTTGTTGAGTCCAGCTGATTTCTTTAAGAAGGGCATCAATAAACTGCCACTGCGTTAGCAAAGATGCATTGATCGAATGGGTGATTACTTCGATTAATACAAATTAAAAATACATGAAAATAAATATTCGTTTAAATTTTTTTATACAAAACGGCAATTTCATAGGTAAAGACCAAATATTTAGTTTTTGACCGTTTACTGCCATATTTGACATATTTTACACTCTCGTTAAATATGAGTATAAAATGGGTAATAAACATTTATAACATTTATAATAGTTATGCCCTTGCATTGCAATTATGCCCTTGCATTGCAAGTGTTACCTACATAAGACAGGGTATCCAAATTATAGATAATCCTATAACTATGGACAGGTCACAGAACAGGTATAAAGACATCAATATGCCAATTGTGAAGCTGTTGTCACAATCAAATTTCTTGAAAAAAAATCAATAAAGACTTTGATAACGGTTTTTAAATGTGTTTAATATAGGATACCTATACAAATGATTTGGATTTAGGGATTTCAAACATATGAGAGAAAAATCTTTAAACTACGTTCATATACGGGATATGAACGTAATTTAAGGAAATAAAATTAATTAAGATTAAAAAGACAAAAATTGTATTAAAATATATTTTTTAATACATACCTATTATGTACAGTTGACATTTCTAAAATGTTAAGATATTTAACTAAATTATTGTTGGTTGGTTCTTCCTCCCTAGCCCATTTCATTCCTGGGCACAGGCCTCTCCTAAGGAGGGTCTTCCCTATAATCGCCAAGCTTGCCAAGCTTGGCAGGTGGTTTTGCGATCGCAGTGGTGAAGGGAAGACATCGGGCTGCTGCCCGTCTTCTTCTGGCAATAATCCTTTTGCCAATGATATTATATTTAAACGAATCAGATATGTTATAGGCGCGCGCGTTGTGCAGACTCAAATACGCCGTTTAGGGCGTTTTTACAACGTCCACGTCGAGTGCACTGTGCAGTCATGAGCGGTAATCATTAACAATTATAGCCATATCTCTCATTTGCGTGCTATTTTGCATCTTTTGTTCTACTTATCAGTGAAACTTGTTAATGTGTGCAGTTTTTGATGGTAACATATCTATACTTTAAAATATCATTGCCTTTAGCCACCTCTCACGACACCCACGGGTAGAGAAGAGGTGGTGCTATTCATTCAACGTACAACGTATTATTGGTTGGATTGTTACACTAAATAAGGGTTCAAGATCATCATTTGTAATGGACACCCTATATGCATTACAACGACCATTGTAATTATTCAGTTCTTTAAGTTGCCATTTCAAAGAAATAAAACATACTTTGTTGGTAGGTACTACGGCCATTAATGACTTGTCCCCTAACATTATAGTGGAATTTAATGGAAACACAATTAAAAACAAGTAATAGTGGGTTATTTGAATGAGAAAGCGAATGTGTCCAGGAAAAAGAAAACCTTATTTGATAAACAAAGAAAATAAATAAATAACTTTTCAAATAAATATTATTTTTTACTAGCTATGCGTAGCTTTTACCGGTCACCAAGGATAATAATACAAGCCAATAATCTGTTTATGACCATGTTTTTTTTCACCTTTTAACATAAGTACAACCCTTCTTTTGACTACTTATTACCTACAAACGTACCAAAAAAATAATTATCCAATACAACGCAGTCGATCGGAAGTTATGCGGGTGCATATTTTATTTCGTAGATTCATTTTCACTTATATCTTATCTTATCTTAATCTTCTGAATATATAAATTACGGGAACCCATCACTTAATCGCAATTTTCTTCAACGATTTTCATTCCCCATAAATCAATTCGCAGATGTCTCTAAACGATATTTAACATATTCTAGAATCATGTTACATCACAATTTCATTTGGTCGAATGCTTATTATCTACAAACTTACTTCATCGTTACTTCTTTTCATATATTATGTATTTTATCGAAGTAATGTTAGTTTACTATTTTGTTACCCATAATTTTATTTCCACGTAAGTTTCAATATGCAGAATTGTTGAAACATCCAATTTTACTTCACAAAAGTCCGTATTGCCAAACGATTTTTGTTACCAATATTATATTGCATACTTTATTAATAGACAATTTAAAGCATAACTGATATAAATATGTAATAAATTTTGATATAATAAATAAACTGCGTTAATCCCGACTCGCCGTGGTACTAGTCTGCCCGATACTAGAGTGTAATTCAAAAGCCGGAGGCGCGGAGGGAGAGCAGCCTCCGCCCGCTGTAACAAGGTGCAGGCACCCGCGCGAGCCGGAGCGGCTGAGGCTTGCAGCTGCGTAGGCGAGCTTGGGTGACTGCGCCTTGTTACGCAAGGGCGACGAGGCTGCTATTCCCGCAGCGCCGGCATGCCTGCTTGCTTGCTGCATGCATGCCTGCATGCTTGCTGCATGCTTGCTGCATGCATGCCTGCATGCTTGCATTCATGCATGCCTTTTTACTTGCATGCGTATGTATGCATGTGCTTACTTGCATGCATGAATGCATGCGTACCTGCTGCATGCCTGCTTGCTTTCATGCATGCATTAATTCATGCATGCTGCTGTTATGCACGCATACTTCCATGCATATGCTTCTTCCATATGCATGGAAGTATGCGTATGCAAATGTAAAAGTTATTTGAGGAAAAAATGCTATGGGAAACGTTACACATTGAAACATGCTTTTATGAATGGTTTTATCGATAACTTAATAATTCTATGAAACATTAGTTTGATATATCGTTATTCTGCTTAACAAAACAATTGCGAAACATTTTTTTTAAATGTTATTCGATGTTATGAAACGGCAATTATTAACTATTCGATAAATTAAGAAAAAAAGATATTAACATTCACGGAATAGTTTTCAGTGAAATGAAATTCGGTATCAAAAAATTATGTGTCTTGTATATACCCATAAATTACGTGTCACGTTGTTTGTCCGCGATGGACTCCTAAATTACTCCACCGATTTTAATAAAATTTGCACGCCGTGTGCAGTTTACCCAACTTGAAAGATAGGGTAGCTTACGAGTACATCTCAATTTATAATCGCAAGATTATTTTATTGCAAATTGTCTGTGTAACATGGTAAGGTAAACGGCATATTTGATGCCAATGACATTGTGTGACGTCTTACGTCAAAATCCAATTACTCGTATATTATTCTGAGGCGATACGAAGTTCGCGGGGTCGCTAGTAGACTATATTTTCTTAGGAATAACAAGTAATAACAACCGCCTAAACACAGTAAGATTATGTAATCTTACTACATAATAATGTTTACCCCAATTAAGGCCAACAACAGTTATCCACAAATAAGATTAAACAAGAGGCAGTGATAATAAGGGGATACTAACAAGTATTAAGTTTTTATGTTCTAACTTACATTATTAACAAAATAAATACCGAAGACTTACAATACTTTGTATAAAAAACTGTCACTAGGAATCTCACTAACATTTAAAATATGAACTTAACTTTGTATGTCACATTTTCACAGCTTTAGATGATCGCGATCGTCATAATTAGGCATACCTCGATATGGCGATCGCGAATGTTTGAAGCGATTTGAGGAACGCGATTTAATAGGGGACCGGAAGCGAGATGGTTTGTCAGCGATGAACTCCTAAACTACTTAACCGATTTTAATTAAATTTGCAACCCGTGTGCAGTTTAATCCAACTTGAAAGCTATCCTATGATAGCTTAAAGATAGGATAGCTAACATCTCAATTTAAAGTCTACGCTAGTTGGTAAAGACTGAGTTTAAAAAAAAATCTGATGCTATCACTTGCTTGGAGACATTGTCTCATTTGTTACGGAGGAATACCATTGTATTAAAAAAGAGCTTGCCGCTACTACTTCATCAATGTATTTATTGCGTAATGAAAATGAAAACTTAAAAGAGACCGTCCGAATTATGGTAAATAGACTTGAAGGCATAGAGCAACATAATAGATCTTGTAATCTTGAAATGCAGTGTGTACCAGAGAACAACAATGAAAACATACCGACAATCGTAAAACAATTATCTAAAACAATTTGTTGCGGTCTGGTTGATGCTGACATACATCATTACACACGAGTCGCAAAGAACAACAAAGTGGACCCAAGACCTAGATCCATCATAGTTAAACTAGCAATTCGTGACAAGTTTCTGGCATGTGCAATTGTTTACAACAAAAAGCATAGCAATGACAAACTGAACCTCGTGTTCTGACTCGTTCATATTGGTTTCGGCGGAGATAAAAACCGATATAATGTAGCTGAACATCTATCTCCCGTGAACAGAGCCCTACACGCCGCTACTCGCCTGAAAGCTAAAGAGAACGGGTATAAGTTTGTATGGGTAAAACTCGGTAAGATTTCCATGCGTAAAAACGAGACTTCTAATCACGTTTATGTAAAAAACAAGGAATTTCTGGATAACTTTGTCTGGTAATTTTATTCATTATTATATATTAGTTTATCTTTCCTTGAGCCTGGTTTTGTTTTATATATTATGGCTGTGATTTGGATATTACATTTACAAAATTCAATAATTTAAAAATTTATTACCAAAACGTGAGAGGTTTAGGCATGAAGACTCACACATTTTATTGTAACTTGTTATGTTTCAACTTTTATGTGATTGTACTTACAGAAACTTGGTTAAAAGGCAGTGTTTACGACTCAGAACCCTTTGACGATCGATTTATTGTTTACAGACGCGACAGGCATGTACTTAATAGTACAGGTAAAGTTAAAGACGGAGGTGGTGTACTTATAGCAGTTTCCAAAAAATATAACAGTCATCGTATTGAAATATTCGGAAGTAGTACTAACGAAGACTTGTGGGTAATATTAATTTTAGACATAAATCTTATACTTTGTGCGCTCTGTACCTTCCACCTCCGGTCAAAAGAAGTGATATGGACTATTTTGTTAATAATTTTAACAAAATCACAGAATGTCATAATTTAAATAATATACTGTTGATTGGCGACTTTAATCTCGGTTGTATCACATGGCCAGGATTACCGTTTTCCACCGATTCAGTTCCTAAGCATAATGGTTCTAGTATTGCGCAGATTTTGATAGATTTCGCCTCTCTTAACAACCTCACTCAATTCAATAATGTTTCCAATTCTAATGGGAAAGTACTAGACTTGGTTTTTTCTAACTATAAGAGTATAAGCGTTGAGAAAACGACTGATGTGCTTATGAATGTGAACCGTCACCATCCTCCAGTTACTATTGATGTTGCATTTGAAAAGCCGTACAGACATATACACAGTGAAAACCAAATTTATAGATATAATTATTATAAAGCCGATTTTGAGTCAATTATAGAAGATTTGGAGAAGGTTGATTGGCTTAGTGAGCTAAACAGGTGCGGTGATATGGATGCTATGCTTTATCTATCTATACTAATATTATAAAGCTGAAGAGTTTGTTTGTTTGTTTGTTTGTTTGTTTGTTTGAACGCGCTAATCTCTGGAAGTACTGGTTCAAATTGAAAAAATCTTATTGTGTTGGATAGTCCATGTATCGAGGAAGGCTTTAGGCTTAAAAGCTTTATATAACATCACGCTGCGACCAATAGGAGCGAAGCATCAGTGAAAAATGTTGCAAAAATAATCGCGATCATAAAAACAGAAGTTGACGCGTACGAAATCGCGGGGAACAGCTAGTTTTATGATAATTTGCATGTTCTAATTAGTAAGCACGTACCTAAAACATTGAAAAAAAAAGATGAACATCCCAAATGGTTTCCTAAAATCCTTATTAAGCTAGTAAAACAGAAACGCAAGCTTTTAATCAAATATAAAATTTATAAAAATCCTCTAGACCACATTTCGCTTTTGGTTTTGAGTAAGCGTTGTGCTGCATTGGCCACTCGTTCCTATAAAATTTACGTAAATAATATTGAACGACTCATCGCAAGTAATCCTAAATACTTTTGGTCATACATAAAAAACAAAAACAAATCAGATTCTCACTATCCCTCAGAAATGACTTACGATAATGAAACAGCAACGATCGGACCTGACATCTGTGAGCTTTTTGCAAAAAGATTTCGGTCCATTTCTTATACTAACTTTACAGCACAGGATTTTACCTTAAAAGATTCTCAACTAATAAACAATTCTTTTTACTGTAGTATTTCTAATATGAACCTTACAATGGAGTCCATCCACAATTTATTAAAAAGACTTGACTTTTCAAAGGGCGCTGGTCCAGATGACATCCCACCCTACTTTATCAGTAAATGTGCTGATTCTATTGCTGTTCCACTCCACATTATTTTCAATAAATCTCTCAGTAGTGGGCAATTTCCAACCTTTTGGAAGATTGCTAAAGTTGTTCCAATTTACAAAAATGGTGATAAAAGAAACACTAGTAACTATAGACCAATTTCAATACTGTCAATCATCCCTAAAGTTTTCGAGGCGCTAATATATCCACACTTGTATGCTCAAGTTAAGCACCTAATTACTGATAGACAACATGGATTCCTGAAAGGGAGATCAACCAGCACAAATCTCATTACTTTCACTAATGTCATGGCTAATAATATGGACTCCCAGTTACAAACTGATGCTGTCTACAATGATTTTTCCAAGGCATTTGATAAAATTTGTCACGAGATATTGTTACACAAACTGTCTAAATACGGGTTTGGCGGTCCCTTGCTTCGTTGGTTACGATCATATTTATCTAACCGCTCTCAGTATGTAGTTTTAAAAGGCTATCGATCAGAACCATATTTTGCTACATCAGGTGTACCCCAGGGTTCACACGTGGGCCCCTTACTCTTCGATATTTTCATAAACGATGTTGTTGATGCCATTAGGCACAGTGAGGTATTTTTATATGCAGATGACCTTAAGCTAATCAAAGCTATACAATGTGATGAGGATGCTAGACTTCTGCAATTAGACCTCGACAATTTAGTTAAATGGTGCAAAACCAATGGAATGTGCCTCAACACACAGTACATAATAAATGACACTAAATTAGAAGAGGTTAATACAATTCGTGACCTAGGCGTTACTATTGACTCAAAATTAACATTCATTCCGCATATTGATGACATAATTACTAGAGCCTCAAAAACACTTGGATTTATCATTAGAAACGCTAAAGTGTTCAAAAATCCCCTGTCTAAAATTGTAACTTACAATTGTAGCGTCAGAAGCATTCTCGAGTACTGCTCTGTGGTCTGGTCCCCTCAGTACAGTGTGCACCAGCTTCGCATTGAACGCATTCAGAAGCGGTTCACACGGCATCTTTCGTTTAGTTGTGGTGTGGCTAAAAAAATTGGTTGCCTGTAAAGTCGGTATACGGGCGAAAGTTTTACGTGACAACGACTTTGAGTGGTAAAATAATTTTAATGTGAATATTCATTCGTATAGTAGGAAGAAGGATGAAATAATAGTAACAATTTAAAACATTTATTTATACAAAGATTTATATTTAAAACATTAATTTATACAAAGAATCTCGCACTGAATTTCATATTAACAAAATTTTATTGAACTGGATTTTATAGAAGCGCAAGACATGAACCGGTGTGTATGCCTATCTCTCTCACTCTCTCTCTCTCGCTCTGTCTCTCTCGCTCTTAGGCGGGCTAACTGTGCTCGAGTGGAAGGGACGCGTGCCTTTCACTTTTTATGTCTGTCTCTCTCGCTCTTAGGCGGGCTAACCATGCCCGAGTGGAAGGGACGCGTGCCTCTCACTCGCTCTCATTGTGAGCGCATAACGTGAGCGGAGCGTAACGCAGTTTCTTGAAGTGTCACCCGGCAAATCAATTTATAAGACGTTGTCACGTCAAAAGTCATGAGCTACTTTGAGCGAATCCAACACTTTAAGATGTATAGTCTTCTTACTAGACGCAAAATTTTAGACCTTTTTTTTCTTTTTAAGGTTGTTAAAAACGTAGTGGATCATCCACTCCCACTATTTGGTAAGCCTATCGCGCGCACCAACGTCCAATCTCATGCTGCTTCATACCGCTTGCCAGAAGCTTATAATAGGTTGGGTGACGGTATCGACATTTCTCACGACTCTCTCGCTGAGTTCAAAGCTAAGATAACCGAATTGTTAAGGGAGGTGTAGTCCTATTCATATGTTTATGTTTTATAAACCATTTGGATCAGCGGTAGTAAACGCTGCTTCTGAGCCATGGGTCGCGGGTTCGATCCCCGCACAGTACAAATATTTGTGTGCATGAACATGTCTGTTTGTACTGGTCTGGGTGTTTTCTGTGTATTATAAGTATGTATTTACAAAAAAAAGTATATATAAGTAAGTTTATCGGTTGTCTAGTACCCCATACGACAGGGTACTTAATAGTAGCTTAATTTGGGACTAGATGGCTCTGTGTGGCCCATTGTGGCATGTCTTAAATTATTATTATTATTATTATATTGTAGAGCTCATTTATTTTATACTGTCCTTCAAAATTTTAGTTTTACATTATAATTAGTTTCTAATTTTAACATAACTCCGTCCGTATTGTGCATGATGTGGCCGCCTTAAGAAGATTTTTACATTTTATAAGTATCACCTATGAAGATTATATAAGTAATTTACCAATGTAATCATCCCTGGCAGCCCAAATTAAATAAATAAATAAATAGTCGCAATATTATTTTATTGCAAATTTTCTGTGTAACATGGTAAAGTAAACGCCATATTTGGTGCCAATGTGACCGTGTGTGCCGGTGACATTATATGACGTCTTACGTCAAATTCAACTATATTATTCTGAAGCAATACGAAGTTCGCGGCGTCAGCTAGTAATTATTAATGTATATAAATTAGGTGTCACGTTGTTTGTCCGCGATGGACTCTTAAACTACTTAATCGATTTTGATCAAATTTGCACACCCTGTGCAGTTTGATCCAACTTAAAAGATAGGATAGCTTACATCTCAATTTATAGTCGCAATATTATTTTATTACAAATTATTTGTTTATTAATTAATAAACTTTGAGTTCCATATGATTCTAACAAATGGCGGTGTAAGGTAATAGAGTAAGTATCCAATAGATGGCGCTATGTTAAATGGCCAAGATGGCAGTGTCCGTATGACTCCCGGGTGATAATTTAGATATTTAAAATCCCACGCGTTCGAAGTCGCGGGTAACAGCTAGTAACAATATAAATATGTAAAAAACTAAGATGCAAGATAGTACCTACTAATATAGGTTAAAAACCTCTGAATGGAATACTATTTGCATTAGAGGTAAGGAGCCCAGCAGACTTGCTAAATACCACTCTGAATGGCCAAACCTTTTCTTTGGCCCAGGTATAGATCTTGACATATCTTAGTTAAGACCTATGACATCTTACAACACAGTCTGTGAGGCCTTAATCCTAGAGTTTCGATCGCAAACGGTTTAAATAAGTAAGCCTCAAAAAGATTTTGTGAAAATGAGAGGGAGCTAGAGTCGACATTGTAATATCTCTCACTATAGGCCTACAGGCCTGCCCATATTAAATGGAACGAGAGTCATCAGGTCACTTGCCATCATTACGTGCAAGGCTACTTACTCGGTTTCAAAACATTGATACATTAACAATATGCACCTGGCATCGAGAGGAACTCTATCAGCACTTCTGAAGCAACTCTGACCGTGCTGAGCCAGCTGACTTACAACCTTTCCACAATTAAATACTATGATGGAGACCAGAATTGAAAGCTAATATGCGGGGGCTTAAGGACTCTCTAAAAAAATGATCTCAATTAATGTCGGGCCGAAGAGAGAGGTATTTAGCCAAACAGCATGAAATATAAACTCCTGGAACTCTGTTACATGATGTGTTGTGATAGCATTTCATTTTGTACACTTTGTAACGGGGCTCTTGTGGTTTATGAAATCACAAGATTTATTCCAACTTTTGTTTAGCACTGATTTGTCATAAAGGTGCCTTTTGTGAACCAAAACAGGCCCAAGCACACGTCACCATTATCTACCATATATCAGTTCAGAGGAGATCCGGGCCATAATTGCCAATCTTGGCAGTCTGGTTGGCTGTATTTAGCAGCTGACATAATATAAATGTGTTTTGCACTTCTGGTTCTGACGATACTTTTTAGTCGCCTCTTAGACAGTCGTAGAACGAGAAAAAATTATAAATCTTATTAGGAAATGCTTTTTTCTATGAGTGATATTTAGTTTTATCCTGGCACATCTGATATTGTATTCGTACTTTTGTCACAACAAAATCATTTTTTTGCTACCTACGTATAGTAGTAGTATTTATTTATCATGTTTATAAGATCTTCTATCAAAGCTTAATTTAATAAAAATCACTGAATCCTGATACATTTAGCTGTCTCTTTTATCTTTCCATCGAGTTAGCTTGCACGGGTAGTCTTGGCCTTAAATACAGGGTGTACCCATAGATTTAGTATATGGTGAACCAGATTATGGAGCAGCTGAGGCTATAGGAGACAGTTTAGGCCTGAATATACCATTAAATATAAAAATATTTTTTGGAAAATGTTGTCAAAGTTGCTTTTACAACTTTGACAAAATTTTCCAAAAAATATTTTCAGAAATAATATTCACAAATTATGTCACTTTTAAAAATTCTGAAATTTATATAGGTAGTATAGCGTGCCCTACGCGGCCGATGCCAATGAATAATCTGAACGACAATAATGTAACCAAACGTCAAGGGTAAGCACTCAATATTTTTATTCTAAACTACCTGTTGCCTGCGACTTCTTCGTCCCCGTCAATTTCTGTTATTATGATCGCGATTAAGAAGTTGCCCCTGTGATTTATTAATTGTTACGGCAAAAGATAACATAACGGGAAATTGAATTAATTTAAATTTAAAAGGTAATAACATTCATATAACATAAAGCCTTCCTTGACAAATTCACTATCCAACTCAAAAAAAATTTTTCAATTCAATCTAGCAGTTCCTGAGATTGAGCGCGTTCAAGCAAACAACGGAGGCCCTCAAAGAAGAATTATTTTCCCCTTTTTTCTACATTATCCATTGATTCTTCGCTTCTATTGGTGGCAGCGTAATTTCAAATGGCCTAAAGCCTTCCTCGATATATGAACCATCCAACACAAATTATTTTTCATTTCGAACTAGTAGTTCCAGAGATTAGCGCGTTCAAACAAACTCTTCAGCTTTATAATATTAGTATAGATTAGTACAATTTCAATAATATTTAGATAAGATTTGAAACGATGTTATGAATATGTTCAATTTCCGATGTAACTGTGTGCCCTACAAAGAAGCTGTTCCATGCTCTTTTACACTCTATATACTACTTTACTATTACTGCTCGTCGTATATTATCTTAAAAGGTAATTAAAAGGTAACGCCAAAAGAAGACGGGCAGAAGCGCTTTCATTCGATCATTTGGAATCGCCAACCCACGATTGGAATTTGATGGCGGAATCGTTCTTTTGGGAAGTAGTATGTCCAAGAGGACCATAAAGATTGTTAAAACTTGGTGAAATTAGTTAAAATAAAAATTATAAGTGTACAACACCCATAATACACTACAGTTCATAATATTTTGACGACCGCCAGGCCTAGGGGAATGCGAACCGGCCTACAAAATCAGGGGTTGCTGGGTCGAGGACAAAGTTAGTGTAGGTGCAAGAAGTTATTAGGATTCAAAGGTAATGTTTGTTTATACGTAATGTAATCGCTACTGAACAAGCACTGACAGGTAGCGTAAGAGATCAATTTGATACAACAGTCTTCAGATAATTCAGAAGTAGGTACTCTAACTTAACAGAAGAATAGTGAAGTGAAATCACTAGTGCCTGTCGTCTGGCAGACTCCTTTAGTCGGCTCTAAACAAAAAAAGTTTTAATCCATGTACAGACATTAGCAAACTGGCGGTGGTTAGCAAAAAACCTACACAAGTTTAATTTTTTGAAAGACTTTAAATTCAATATTTGTAAAATGCTGAATCGTTTTGGCTTTTTACTGCGACGACGTCAAAAATTGTAATTGTTGTTTTCGCTTCTATTCCAGTTCAGATTCTTATACTCGTACATTATCCTCAAAGGTATTAGTCACGAGTTATGTGAATATTCTGACTGAGATTAAACTGCAGAAGTATTATAGAATTACCTATCTAAGCTCTTAGATATTTTGCCAATTAAATAAACATATCATCAAATTTTTTGTACATCGATCAGGTTTAGGTAGAGTCAAGCGTTTATCACAGTTAACAATGTTACTCTACTCTAAACACTTGACTATGATTCGCAACATAGTTCGAATGTGTATGCATATTGTGCCTCATTATCCACGAAAAGCAGTGTGTTGGGTATAATTGTTCAGAAGGCTTTTACAAAGGGTATCTTAAAGAATAATTTTATCATCAAAATAAACTTGGTTTCTACTTTACGACTAAAATTATTTTAAGTTTAATATTATTTCGGCAATATAAATGGTACCAAATTTACAATAGTCTGTAAATGAAATATTCTTTTTTGTAAAATATGTAGCAGAACCCAACACACTACCCTGAGGTTCATATCTTTTTTATGGTATGAAGACGTATCAGCGCGTTTGGATTTTGATCTTGAAACAAACTAATTTAACCAAGTCGTATAATAATAAATAATGGCTTTATTTTATTAGTTAACGCAGTAATCTAAACAAACCCTTACAATTGGCCCAATTACCTTTGTTGGTTTTGTGTCTGTTGGTCAAATAGAACAGTATCTTTTACTCAAATTCAATCCAATTGAGAGAGTACTCTAAAATATCTTTACTTAATAAAACATTGTCGAACAATTACTTTATCAAAAAATATACCACTTAAGTAAAAAGGTGTTGGCTTATATCTGGATCATGACATTAGTGCAGTAGCTTAAACAACAGGCTATTCATTGTTGTTGAAAATTCACACCTATTTCAACAACTTTAAGATGCCTTATTGTATAGCCTGATGTGCCCTCGTATGTGCACCGAACACAATCTTTTAAGATAGTGTTAGACTTTAGGTCTAATTGGGGTTTGATATTTATATTGTATACGGTGTTTCTAGTTAATTAATTTTAATACTTTTTAAATTATTTAAGTAGTTTTACAATTGTCCAAAACATACGTATTTTCGATATCGAGATAAAAAGTACAGAGGCAAGAAAAAACTTATACTGATATTATATTTGCAATTTAATTGCTAAAATATCAAATAAAGTATAAGAAAAAACTTATTTGTAAAGTTGAAAGCGCATCAATGATAATTTGTATTTTATTTAAATATAGATACATAGGTATTAATAAATCTAAGAAAGATAGTGTAATCTAAGAAAGATAGTTGTAACATCATAGAAACATCTTCTGTAAGGAAACGCTGCTTTAGTGCTTCAGTAACAAAGGTCAAAATACAGTAGCTCTATGACTTTTGCAAAATGTTTATCATCTTGTGAAAAAAAAATGCTTTTAACCTTTTTACGATTTTTACACATTGCTTGTGATTAAATGCAGACCTTTTTTCTGATTCTGGCGGGATACTGTGAGATTAGTTTGTAGTGAAATGAAAAACTTTTGAATTAGCTATGAGCTAGTCTGAAAACTCCAGATTGCAATCAAATAAAATATAATAAATTTACTTTATTGAATAAATCTAGATCTATAATACAGAATAAATATCTACAGATTGTTTAGGTATTGTATAGGTTCCTCTGACTCAGAAACAACAAAATGACTAACGCCATTATAGTTAAATCCAAAGATTATTTAAATTGGTTTGATTAACAATAAAAAAAAAGTAGTTCTACTGAAAAGTTTATGTGTTGCATCTTATTAACGTATGATAATATTATCATCCCTAAACAAGTAAAAAATATATTGCAATTATGTCATTTTGTTAGGTATTGACTAAATGCAAAAATACCGGTTTTTATATTCCTTTGATGCTATAGGTAATTAATTAGTACGTAAAGTTATATACATTGCATCTCAAAACTTTTTCTAACATAGCATAATATCTTTTGCAACGTATTTGTCAAAAAGATCTCTACATTTGACCCGGAAATTAAGTGGAGAGACACCAGGTTGAAGCTTAAGTTCCAACATCTTATGATTGATTGATTATTAATAGGGATAGGTTTAGTAAAAAAAAACATTAATCATACTAGACAGCTTTACATAAACGACAAAGATGAAGTAACTGATAAACTATAGAAGGTGGGCGAGCGTAATGAAATGAAGGATTAAGGTCAGGCATTGTGATGGCCAGTGGAGACTAGAAGTTGTCTCAGGAGCGAAGCGTGCGGCGAGAGCGAACGCGCAGCGTCAAGTGACTTTTGCTTTGCGCCGTGCGCCGCTTGACGCAATTGGTCGGCAGCCGGCGGCCCGCCCAGGGGAGGGGGCCACTCACACTAGCGCACGCTCACCTAAGATAATTTATTTTATGTTATACCGTTTGAATATTTTATATCTGTGTGAGTTTTTTCGGTCGGTATGCGTTCAGTGTGAAATATTTGCGCGATAAGAAAGAAGAGGGGAATAGATCGATCGGGTACGTTGCGCTTTTAATTTCAATACTTGGTGGTGTTATTGTCATAGCTTAATTGTAGGTGCGTCACACCAGCCACCTTCCACCTTCCCGTTGAGTTTGATTTTATCTTAAATGCAATGGAAATGTCTGGTACGATTCATGATTGCATTTTACTATATTTTTCATCCAATAAATGATCATAGAAATGGGTTTCAAATATAAATTATTTTTTCACGTTGGCAAACACTGCTAAACATACTGATTTCTAACCGGATTTTAATATTCCATTGGTCAAGAATTACTATAAATCAAGACACTGTAGAATATGATAAGTAAAACTCAGTTATTACAAATCTAATCCGCAATCATTAATATAATCACAACAAAAAGTATACTAAGTACCTACAACTTTAGATGTCAAAAACACCCATATAATCTTTGCGTTGCTCTACACAATACAGAGACAGCAGAGAGAAACACATTCAAAAGACCGTTTAATACTGTCACCGCGAACATGTTTCCACCGCAAAAGCGACTCCACTGATATAAGCTATCGAGTACACAACAGGCTATAACCGACGACTTCGCGGGCGTACTGTAAACCTGTAACTCTATCCTACGTTTCACATTGCAGGGAAATAAAAATTACAAATGTTGCGGTGGTTACCTTTAATCAAATGCAAAGCTATCATTAAGTCGACGCGTCGGCAAACTCGCTCGTCGTGCGCATCGTCACTGTTAATTATCACAATATATATGTATAAAATAAAATAAAAGAGACCGCTCCGTACCAATACTAACATAAAAAATACGAGAAAAGAAAGAGAAGCTTTAAAAAAGAAAGGAGTGCATCTACCCCCACCTCCGGCAACCCCCACTGGATCGGGCCGCCCCTGCGGCGGGCGCCACCCACCGCACCGCAAAAATCGAGAGCGTCGACGGCGGCGCGGGGTCAAACGGCGACGCGAGCGTGAAAAGAAGGAGCGGTGTGCGAGCGTCACTCACACAGGCGGCCGTGTGCGTGTGCGCGCCGAGAAGGACGGCCGAGGCGAGAGCGGGACGGCGGCGCCAATTACTATCACCTGGCGGGCAGCTACCGCATTACCCACTGCCGCCGCGCGCGCGACCACGCGCCCGCTGCACCACGCGGCTCGCTCCGCTCCTGGAACGCTCAGTTGGCACCCCGACTCTGCACTTCAATCGATATTCGCGACCGCGGCTACTGTTGCGAGTGCACCCTCTGTTCTCGCCCGCCACGGGAATGCACCGCGGACTACGACCCGCTCTCGGGGAACAGTGCCGACACTACAACATGCGACTGTGAAGTGTGTGCGGACAGTGACACGAACAATACACGGGACGTGCTTATTTACAAGTTTACTATCAAGTTTCATTGTGAAAAATGACGTCCCAATTCGCCTTCAGAGGATCTCCACCGAATCAGGTAAGACACGTTTGAACTTTAACTGAAACTTTTTGAAAACTTTGAAGTTCATACTTTATACGATAAAAAAATTTAACTAATATTTTTGCAGAGCGAGCTACTAATAAACTTGTTTATGTCCGTTTTTAAGTTGATATTAATGTGGTTGCTATCTCAGGTCTATATTAAATATTTTCTAACGTTGTTTGGTATTTTTTTTTGTGTTTTTTTTTTAATCAAAATTGCCCATACAGTAATTCTTAGTTTCAAACGTTACTTTACTAATTTAAACTGTCGTCTCTACCTAGCCAATCAGCTATTTTAATTTAATAACAGTAATATTATATTGGTGCGGGTTGTAAAATAGATAGGTTTATTTAAAAATATTTTGAAAGACTAAAATAATATACAGAAAAAGAGATAGAAATATGAATTAGTAGCTTAATATAAACATTTAATCTGCTCTACATTTCTGTACTATTAGTGTAGCACTATTTATTGTCTTAAAAGTACCTTCTATCATCTTCTTATTGGCATGTAGGTTAAAACTGAGATTTTTGTTATTAACTTACTGAACTTAATTGTAGCATGGTCAAGGCCAAAATTATATTTTGATTACAATGATTACAATTAAGAAATATTGTATAATTAAAATTAGATCATCAAGTGTATTCTAAACTTTAAGTCCGTGTTAATAACACCTCTATCTTACATATGAAAGCATCTTCTTAAATATATTAACTCACACGTTATACGCAAATCTTCCCGGATACCTATAATTGTCGTGTGTTCATAGTCAAGAACAAAACATGACATCAGTATTATTAAATGCAATAAGCATAAATAACATAAATATTAATTTACATATCATTTCGTAGTTAAATATCTACAGATTTCAATGTGTTTAAAAGACGCTTTTTTAGATACATAAATCAGTTCGATATTTCTTTATAATGTAAAGTAGTCGGGTAAATAACGCAACTACAATACTTAAACATTTTATTATCTTATCTCATCTGAGAATTATATCACCAATCAAAGTAGGTTTATGATTAAAATTTAGAGCAGAGTATTATATACATATTTCATTACAGAATCAGATAATGTCAATACAATAGTCTATAAAAGTAAACAATATGGCCAGAACATATACCAGACTATTAGCAAAAACTATAAAATGTAGTACCTATTTGTTATTACAACGTTTGATATCTCGATTGATAATTTTATTTTTTGTATTTTACATAACATACGTCATATAAAATAAAGGCGGTAAAGGACTATAGCAATCAAAAATACATTTAGGTTGGGTACATGTATTCTCTTAGGTAAACTAGGAACACGGTTAGACAGATAAATTTTTGTGCCTGTATAACTTTTTTAATAAATAACTTGCTTAAATTAAGGTAAATGCAGGTAAGGTAAGCGACATAATAAGGATCGTATTAAATTTGACTAGGCAATTATCCCTTATTAACCCGGGAGTATTACTGACGCGCGTGAGGAAGGCTCGCTAACCTAATACCTGGGTCGCATATTATCCTTTCCACTTTCCCGAACCTCTTTCTCGGCGCGAAAATCGGTCTAGCCGTTCTCGACTTAAAAGTGGTGTAACTAACATGACTTTCTGTTATTATATATATATATATATACCTAGGTATATAATTACTAGTATCATATAGGTACAAGAGAAGATTTACCGTGCGGATGCGGTTCTAGCGAACGAAACCTTGCTGAACTCCATCGACTATTATTATTACGTTTGTCATTTTCTGATCTTATAATAACATTATTAAAACCATTTATTTCCCGCTACATTATCGCACTTTTATGTCTTACGATTTATATATTATGTTTAATAAACACAAACTGTTTTGGCAATCATACAAGCCGATACCTTAATCTGTACTGCTAACATTTTTTCTTAATCTATTATACAAAAAAGAAAGTCGTGTTAGTTACACCACTTTTAAGTCGAGAACGGCTGGACCGATTTTTATAATTTTGATTTTATTGGATTTGTCTTGGTCAGAAATAGGATAATATGTGTTAAAAACATTGGAAAGTTAACGTAAAATAACTAACTTAAAAACTGTATTTCTTCACACAAATTGCCAACCCCGCCATATTTGACAATAATGACATTTAAGACGTCAAAACCAATTACTATACGAAGTTCACGGGGTCTGCTAGTTGTTGAGAAGTCCGTTCAAAACACAGACATTGATAGGCCTAGATGCCAAAAATGCACTCATTTCTATAAAGCCCGCGCGTGCCGAAATTTGCTTTCACTGCTTGTTCAATGAACAGGTACAACACCTTTAAAACTAAATGCAGCAATGTAATTTAAACAAGTAGTATGCACACATGTACATGTATTTACATAGTAATAGACACAAATAAGATAAAATAATTGTTTTTCAATAAATAAAATACGCACATTTCAATAACGAGCGCGGTCAAAAGTTAAACATGTTCAACCTTTTTTTGACACGCGCTGTACCTACGTACACTTGGGGCATCTAGCCTATCAATGTCTGTGGTTCAAAAGCAAAGACGTTACAATAAATCTGATTTCGTCGTTTGCTATTTTGAAAAAAAAAACGGGAATCATAACATCAAGGTTTAAATTTGACAAGAGTAACACGTGTCTTACATAATTATATTTAGGTAGATAAATTTAAACGGTCAGCCTAGCTAGATCGTAGTCTAACTGGTTATGCTCGTAATACGACCTAAATATCTATTAAAAACTCAATACGATTATGTGACTATTAACGGTCGGTCCCAATAATCTATCTATCTTCAGTTTTGGCATATCGGAGATAGAAAACATCTTCTGTCTCTGAATTTGCCGTCCAGAGAAACAAAGATGCCAAAACTAAAGATAGATAGGTTATTAGGACCGGCCGTAAGAAGAACACAAAAAAGTAATTAATCAGTTTGATTTAAGTAACAGCTCTGGTTATGATTTAATATTTATCGATATAAGTAATTTTAGCACCATGAACAATTAAGTTTTTTTTTTTAATATGCTTTATTTTTTATCAGCACGCGTGACGTGCGGTAGGTTGGTACTCTAGAAATATTAAATGTAAAAAAAGGTATTTCTTATAAATGTGTTGTTTTGTTCTTCTACGTTCTTCTTCTTGAACCAAAAGTTAACCCCCCCCCCCCTCTTAAAAATACTGTAAGCCGGTTTTTCACACGCTTTTTTAACCGTGACTTAGCTTTACTTTGCATGCTTAATACGAGTATATGCACCTTTTTTGATAAATTCATATTTTAAAGTATATACATATTGACTTCGCAACCTTTTTTGACTAATCATACTATCGATTTTATTATATAAACTATTTTACAAATTAAAAAGTCAAATAATCTCACTTTTACAACAACAAAATATAAAACTAATGGGTTGTATAAAATATATCCACTAACTAAGTAACAGCCTATAATCATCCCGCTGCAGGGAAAAGGCCTCCATCATTGAATTCAAGTTCAACCACTGCAATGATGGGAACCGGCATAATCACCACGCTTGCCAAATACGGGTTCTATCCACTAACAAGCTTGTTCTCAATAGTGTACTTATCTCAATATTAAACTGTACTAGCAGTTGTTACTTGTTCTCATACTTTAATTAGAACCATCACTAATATTCACACAATCGAGAAATGTTTTTAATAGCCATCTGGATAAAACACATCCACTATTGTACGCACAGTAATAAAAACTGGTAACACATAAATATTACAACAGTTGTATTAAATATATTAGAATTGTATTCCGTTGACATCATTTAATTTTGCGAGAAACGGCGGTAATTTTTTTAACCTATTAAAAAAAACGTGTTTTAAGTGTTTTGAAAGAGCATTTTCTGTTCGCAGTGGAGCTCTACATTTTCACAGGTTATATTTTTATTAACACTAGTACAGCAATAATTTAGGCTATACAACAGTAAATGATGGTCCTATGTACATATCACTCGCCTAAATTAAAACTCGCATAACTCAAAATTACTGTTTACAATTGACGAGAAAAGTTTTCAAGTAAATTTAAATTTAGATTTTTAAATAAAAAATGTTATGCCTTATGTGGAACTCAAACTAACTAAGCGCAGTAAATCAAACGTTGGATGAAAGAGGAGTATAATATTAAATAAAACAATTATAAGGTACCTACCTTATAAGACATACCTTGTGGTGATTTTGTTCCCATGTTTTCGATTTCTCTTACTACGACCGATCTACCCAACTATTAAAAGATAGTTGGCTCACAATTATAGTTTTTAAGTATCTATACTAAATTATCTAATGAAGTACGTGTGCTATATTATCTAAGTAAGTAACTGCAATGGTCTAAATAGATTTTACTAACCAGAAAGTGTTAAACAAATAATATTACATCGTATATATTTTTATCCAATAAAAAGATAAGTTTTAGTCATAATCAATGACCGAAACGACTTTGTTTATGACGTTATTAAAGTTCTTGAATATTTGTTTTATTTATCAAGTACCTACTCGTACCTAAGTAATTAACGACTTTCAACTAAAATATATTTAAAAACATTTTAGTTTTGACTTCTTCATGTCCAATATTTTTTAAGGATATTAATTAAATTGAGGATGCCAGGATGCCAGCACAAATGTAATCTAAGCCTACACTCCCCGAAATGACAACCTAACTACTGCTCACTATTTAAAAGTAAATATTTTTGAATAAAAAGTGTCTACCTACAACATGTTTTTTTGTTTCTGAACACTCAATTAAAAAACTAAAAAACATATGTTAGGCCGTTTTTACTTAATAAAACAAGTAGATTACTTTCTGTATTTATGCTACAGTTAGGTTAGCTCACGAAAAAAACAGTTCACAAAAATCATGATTGTTACGTTTTAACAATAACATTAACTAGTGATTGACTGAAAGATTCCTAACTTCTTGTTAGGAATCTTCTGGTACACATTTCCGTTCCAAAAAAAAAGAAGTAAAATAACTGATGTTATACAACATTTTACATTTGATACGTTTCAAAAGACATCAAAATTCGGTATTCAAAGTTAAAAATATTGACTAGTATATTTTATACGATTGAAACTACTACTTGTGATAGTCATTGTACTTTTATCAAACAAGTTTAATATACATGATTGATGCATGGTGCTATTGTCACAGTTTAAATGTACACCGATCGGTGAAAAATCATTGCGTTAAAATACTTCTCTTTTTCAATATGCTATGATAATTAAATTAGTCCGACTGCGGATGGTGTCCGCGGGTTGCAGTGACAGCTTACACTGTAAGAATTGTTTGTTTACATACATTTTATAACCTGTTATGTTTAAGTGGTGGATATAAAAATATTCAACTTTATAACGTTCATCCGTGAATTGTGCGGTTTCCGAACGAAAAATCCGATAGGTGTTAGCTTTATAAAAATAATCTAAATATGCGACTAAAGAAGTACTGTCAGAAGAATATGAGCAGAAGCGTCATAATATCTGCACCTCTATGGATATTTTATGAGTAAATGGTTCTTTTAGAGAGTTGTTTGTACTATGTTGGACTGTTGATGATTACGAACAGAAAGACAGACGCACAGAAATTAAATTGTAATATTACTGGTTTCCCCATGTATACAAGTTTCCCCGTTTGAAACCGAGTCCAATTTGTACGAATATACAATCAATTTTCCAACAATAACAGCTTTGACATTGGTTCCAATTACGTATACTAACTAACAGCAATTACAACGAATCACAACCCTGCTAAAGTTTGCGAGCGTTTGGTTGCGCCAATATCACGTTTCTATGAGAAAGTCGAGTAACTATGTCCCTAATTGACGCCCTTCCCTCCTTGGGTTCTATTTTGTAGAACTGTTTTTTTTGTTTTATGGCTAAGAATCGCATCAAGTCTTTTGCGTAATCAAGTTCGACTGCGATTAAAACACTTATTTATGACCAACTAAACACAGTATAGGAACTCTGATTAAAAATTACATTCAGCGTTCTTTTATCCGTTTCTTACGACGCCCATAGCGGATCCACACTTCGACAACATTTTAATAATATTGTTAGATTAGAGGTATCAGAGAACTAATGAGAATAAGAATGTAGAGGTGACTATTGGTCAGTAGACAGATATTAGTGTCTCAATATGACTCATGCAAAATTAATAAGGAGCTATCTCAGTCAGATGTTCGTAAATGTCAGTCAATATCTACATAAATCTGTTCAATTAGGTCCTTAGCATTAACAACTTTGATAAGAATGAACAATTGTGTATGTACCAACTGAACTATTGTATTATTTCAACTATTTTACTATATACATTAACATATTATTTAAATACAATAGATATAACATTGACTATTAGAAAAGTCTTAATATAATAACTAGTAATTTATGCAACTACCACTCTGGTTGTTGGTGTTGATGCATCGATCTCTTTTTTATTCTCGTATATAGCTTTATTAGGTACTCTATCTAAAATTGCTAAGCTATCGTCTTATAAGACGGCCTTAAACAAAAATCTTAGCCTTAACCCGCAGTTTTCGTAGCCCATCATGTTTCATTCAATAATCTAACAATAGTGGAGTACTTCACCAAAAATTGCTACTATCGTCGAGTGCGTGTGATTCGTTAATAAATTAGATTCACGTCCAATTTTATTTATTATCTTTCAGATATCACTTTATTAAATTTCACGATTGGGTCGTATATTGGAATTGTAAGAGTTATCGGTCCATTTAGTTAGTTTGCTTAGCCATAATTAAAATGGTGAATCGTAAGTAAGTAGACCAATGTTAATAAAGATAATACGAGTATCATGGAGTGATTCGGTCATCGGTCGAGTGCGTGCTGCGGGCGATCCACTTTTGCTATCTACTCGATAAGGCGCCGGTCCGCGGAAGAGGGACTCACGCCCTCTACTAGAAGAGATTATCCTCATTATTTCTCAGTTCCGAACTTCCCAAGTGCTAAGCCCCGACCGCCATCTGCCTAGTGGTCAATCGCCCCTTAATTAACTTTATATCTTTATTTCTTGTTTCCTTTTAATAGTTGCCAATGTCTTTGAGATTTTTATTTCATAACATAAAAGCGCTATAAAGTGCTCTTTCAAACACACTTACTTAATAGGAACGCAAGTATTTTTTCTCCATACCAGAAGGGTCGCGTTGCTTTCATGGTACGTTTTTATTTAAATAGCAATTAAGTACAAGAATGGGCTGTAAACGTTTATGCTGCGTTGTATCGTACGTTTTAAGAGCTCCGACTCACTAAACCTCGGGTGGCATCATTTTACTTTCACAAATAAAATGTTTAAACACATACTTCATTTAGAGTGGGTTACTTTAAGCATCAAAAGCTAAAGTGTTTAAGAAATGAAACATGTTATTTGGGTAGTTAATATCGATGATTGCTCGTTTTTAACTGTCAATTTGAGCAACATGTAAATATGGAGGGCGGTTTAAATTATACTACTTAGTTCTTTATAGCTTGAAATTTTGATTGTAAAGCTTTAGTTTTTACTCGTTCACCAAATAAAGACATGTTATAAAATTTATGTACGAATTTGGAGCACAAGGGGGTCGAAATTGAATCGCGTTAGGAAACCATTTTTATATGAAACACGGCTATGCATGATGGCGTTATACATAATGCAGACAGAAGGGTTGGGTCGACTCCGTAAACACCGGTTTGTTATATCGAATTGTAGCTTTTTGTACTGTGGAATTAAATTTTAGATGGTTGGAATCAAGGTATTACACGCAGCCATTTTCTGTTGAAGTTTACGACCGCATGATATTGTTGTATGAACTGTACGGCAGATGTATAGAAGCAAACAACAGTCGTTTGTGATATCATTACATACATTGCGCATGTACATATGACAAACGAGCTGGAATAAAATACGTACTTACAAAGTTGTTATTTGGGTCACGCGAGCTCGTCAAAGCCGCGCGTTCCAAGTGTCGGGTTCCAGATTAACATTTCGTGTGCGACCGAGTCGAGTGCGGTTCACACTCACTGAAAGTGTAGCCTCAGATCCCATCCGACGCAAGTAATACTCCTTCGGTGTGCACCGACCTCAACGTACGTGTATTCGTAATCCAAAAGCAAAACCAACACCATTCATTTAACTTTATAATGAGCCATGAACAATATTCCCCATTTTTGCAGTTAACGTCCAACCGCTGATTTTCTGATCCCTTTTCTCCGTGCAATTTAACGTTGCAAACCTCCTTTTTGTAAAACTTTAATAAAGCGTAATAAAGAGTTGTGATCAAGTTAACGTACGTCTGGTAGAAGCTATTGTTCTTGATAATGAGTCAAATGTTAAGTCTCCACTTTAAACTTGTACGTAACGTGAAACCGCGTTGAAACTTGAACTTGTACTAACCAGTCAGAACAACCATTGTTGGATTACGTATATTTAATTTAAAAATTCCTAACTTGAAGCTGTTGAGTTTGAAGGATATTTGTGAAAAATATTGGAAATATATACTACCTACATTCATGTATAGGAACGATGTATATAAAGCTAACAATTTTGAAATGTATAACAATGATTAGTAGTAATAGAGTCAAATCATCAAAATTTGTGGTAAGTATCTTATATGTAGACAGCTCTCCTAATGGGGGCTATCGCTAGTGAATTTGCCACTAGAGGCGCTAGTGTCGCGTGAGGTCCAATATCATTCACTTTGTACTGGTTTTAGCGGAATTTGTTGCATAAATTATAATTTCTTTAATTTACCTGCTGGAAAGTGATATCCTTCGTTAAATATCGCAATTATGGGTTATTTGGCGATTAATGTGAACGCTTTAAAAGCGGAATTAAGAAAAAGCGCATAAATAGGCGGCTTCAAGAGCAACTATTTCAGAAGTTAGTTTGTTGATATCAAGATAGTTATTTATAAACAATATAACCTTAATTAGATTCAAGATATAACACTTTGTTTCGGCGCCAATCGCCTTTGACAGCTATAACTCCGGACCTCAGTCTACAGTGGCGCCAACTGGTGAGCAAAGAAACGGTAGTCCCCATTGGCCATGGTATTATGACAATTGCGTAATTAACTAATTAAAATACATACAAAAATGGGAGAAAATATTGGTACCTGCTTAGTAATATCACTACAGTACTATTAAATTATTTTCATGCTCTGATTGTAATCTGTCAGTATACCATATAAAATAATTAGAACTTACTAGTAGGTGGTAATGTTGCTTTACTATTAATAGAATAACATTTGAAAAAACAATGTTTTAAATAGGTATCAAAAATCAATATATTACAGAAGATTCATAATGAAATGTAATAGATACTCGTATCAAAATATGCCATCACTTGGCAGCATTTTCCGCTTCCCTCTTACTCGCTTAAGAGCATTGCCAAGCTGCCTATTTTTAAAATCAGTTTAGTGAAGCAAATAACATTATTACGCCAAGACGGTCTGAGCTGACTAAATCCAGAGACGAATTTAGGACCAGTTAAATTCTTTGTTACAATAATATTACAAATAAAAAGCGTTTTGAAACCATAAGTTTTCTTAATCAATTCCAGTAAACTACATATTCTTATAAGTCTTGCTATACCAATCTAGTTCCCATAAGACACTTGTTTGAAATACGAAATTATTGAAACTTCCTATTGGAAGTTGTAAGTTAAATGCATTTTACAAAAAATATACAATTAAACTAAGTTTTACGCTACAAATACACGTTTAGAGGTTACTTATACATTTTTTGTCTAATATATTACTGTGAACGTCCTACGGGTAAGTTATAGTATCAATCACTTGTATCTGCGCTAAAACCGCTTTTATCCTAAAAAAACGTTTAATAAACGCTCTCCCGGCCGTAAACCTGACACCTTATCTGCTCCGCTCTCAAACCACTTTCGGGGTAACTTACAAAGCTCATCGGAACTCCCGAATGAGATAGGTGAATGAAACATTCACTTCTCCGAAACTATAATTAATTTCCCCGAACTGAAGGGAGTGTTGTTCACGCGGTTAGTAAATTTTGTAGCCTCTCGTTACGGGTGGCGATGAATTGTGATAGTGTACTACGATTCGATGGAGCCGTAACCGGATTTGTAGAGATGTGTGCGTGTGCGCATCGCCACAGTTCGTGTGAAGGAACAGCAGGTCTGCTGTGTGTGGAACGCGTTTGTTTGCACTAGATTATCTGATTAATTAATTATAAACTGTTTGTGACATTCATATAAGGAAGATTACTTATATGAACTTTTTGTTTAAGCGCATAAAGCTTTTGAAGCTAAATCTTGAAGTGTAGTCCTATATGTAGGAAATTGGGTTAAGATATACTGATGATAGCTGTCGAGGTATTTCATGATCATATTTTATGGAACTTCTGTGAAAAGATGTAAAGTTTAAATGAACATCGTAAAACATATGATACTAACTGTTGGTAGGTATTTATAATTTTCAAACAAATATTGCAGAAAATGGTGTAATTCTTATATTTTTAAAATTTCATTTATTATATAAAAAGGTACTTCCTGGTAATAAAACGTAATGTCAAAGACCCGTGAATCCAACCCATAAGTGCTAATGGATAGTTCGGTGATCCGAAAGTACCCCGAAAATTTTCTAAATACAAACATTTCAACGAAAATGTAGAAACAATTTTTTCATTCAAATGTTTTCTCTTAGAGTTTCTTATGAGTTACATTAGCTACTGAGAATTGTTGCAACTGTGGCACCGCGCTTTGCGACAGCCTGATCATATTACGAGAGCCCAAGTGGCAACCGACCCTTATTAGAACTGGACAGAGCTGTATTTAACGCTTAAGGTGTTTGATTAGGCAACTAAAATGATGATGGTGATGATTCTATGTGTGGAATCTCGCTTGGTCATCTTATATGTTTTTTATATTCCTACTTTAGGAAATAAGTTTTTTTTTTAATTTCTATTATTCAGTAGAGTAAATTGATTCGGGGTTTAAACCATGTGCCTTGTTTTTAGGAGTTGCCGATTTTCAAACAATGGTATCAGTATCGTGTGTAATAAAAGACTACGACGGAGGTTGGATCGATTTGTCTGCTCTTAACAACTAAATTGCAGATACATCAGTTCTTCCGTGACCATGGCGCTTGTAACAGTGCCACAGAATAAGTACTAGTACTACAGTGCCTAAATATTGGAAACTCATAAATAACAAGGTGCATGGTATATACCTCTAACCGATTAACTCTAGTGATATAGTGACAATGAAAATTTTAAATCAGTAGTTTACTAGATAAGAACTTGTTTAGAATACACTAAAAGAAATTGTAGTTAGAGTAAATTAAATCAAACATCCGTCTTACATCAGAAGAATAAATTTTGAAGTTAATATGGTACTGAAGTCAACACCAGACAGCTGTATAACACGAATAAACAGCGTTCGAGACGTGTTGGCTACAGATCTTTCAGTGGCTCTAATCAGGCGCGCCATAGAGTCGAGGAGAGAGAGAGACATGAAAGTTTATTGCATTGTGAACTTAAAATACACATGTATGACAATTACGGCCAGTGTTCCACCCACGGCTGCGTCTGCGACGGATGAGGTGATCACATACAATAACTTCACACCTTGCCATCTAAAATCGTATGCGATGTCGGAACGCGTGCTCGGTTGATACATTCATTAACATCCGACTCTGGTGTTATGAACTGCTTGCATATAATGTCTAGAAAAGAAACAATGACGTTATACAACAATACAATTTGTAGTATGTATTAGATAGCCTTTTCAATCGCAAAAATATTTTGCTGAATAGTTTTCGCATTATAAATACTTGCTAATAATAGTAATGATTTTCATTATCCTTGCTAAACAAACGCTTCACTGCTGAAAACAAGCCTAGATTGCAAACTACAAATATTTTTGTGCAAGAACATGTCTGTATGTACTGGTCTGGGTATTTTTCTATGTATATGAAGTTTTATACACTAACTACTACAAAAAAAATATATATAAGTAAGGTCATCGGTTATCTAGTACCTCATAACCCAAGCTACTTAATAGTAGCTTAATTTGGGACTAGATGGCTCTGTGTGGCCCAGCGTGGAATGTCTTAAAAATATTATATTAAATAAATTTTTGCAAGTAAATTACAACCGACACTAATACTCTAAGTACCTATGATAAATTAAAACCTGACCGAGTCCATTGATGCCAGCTATTTATAGCAAGTGGACTATACAAAAAATATAGCAAAGGATCATAACTATATTAACATTTAAAATTATGCGATGTATTAAGTGGGTGTTAATTTTTCCTCACTTTATCCTTGCAACAATTGATATGACAGACATCAAGTTTCAAAACAAGTTTTTTAAAACGTATTAATATAAGTAAAGTACGAGTATAACTTTTTTGTACATATATTTCTACGTACAAAAAGTAAATTAGTGATCTATAGTATATTACTTATACAAATGTACCTAATTCTGAAGGAACATTTTAGGTAATTTTAATTAGTAATAAGTTGGCTAAGTATTTGTTGATTTTTTTAGCTTTTTTTTTATTTAGGCGGTAAAAGCTCGTTTCGTTTCATGTTATGACTTAGAATCAATCAATTTTATTTTTCTGTGGGTGTCGTATGATGTTACTAATTGAGTACAGTTAGAAGAAGACAAGCAGCAGTGACTTCTCTCGGCCACGTGTCAAACTCCCAAGTGTGGCGAATATTGCAAATGCTGTTTGGAGAGAACTGTTTCCAGCAGCAGACTCATATGGACTGTTGGTAATGGTGGTGATACATATGTTTTAACTATAGACGTACTTAATGAATATTTACAAAAAAACGGATCTTAATTCGATGGAAGTGGCTCCATTAAGGTTACACTGTGTTAGCTACTATTCTAAAAAAAAAAGTTATTAAAGAACTGCGATGAGGGGAAGCATTGAAGCGTATCACAAATCCGATCTCGGCACATTGACCACAATAATCAAATCTGCTTAAAACCGTTCCCAGTACGAGTTCGAACTATAATACAGAGTTATTTTGGTAATGCCTGCGTCGATTAGTGGGTAACGACAGGGAGTACGCAATAAAGGTCGCTAACGCCACAGCACGGGATGTTTTGAATCGCCACCGCTTTAACGGCCGCTGTATTAACCGATAATTCAAATTTTGATACCGCACCACCCTAACGTATGAGGATACACAGTAACAGCTTTGGCCGACCGCATGAAATATACGAGATATGAATTCTATCCGTTCAGTTATCGTACTGACTCTACGGCTTTCTAGTAACGCTATTTTTGATTCGAAGTACAAATTTAAGCAAAAACTTTTGAAAAATAAATTCTGGAAAAATATCTTTTTAATCCATATGATCAAGTGCTTATACACTCAATACGAAAAAGTCGCCACAGTACCGTGTTGTTTTTACGACTTTGTTTGTTTGCAAGAGTTCACAAAGCGAAAAGTACGATCACTGACCATATTAGATATTATTTAGTAAACAAAACTCCTAAGTTAATTTAAAAACAGCTTCTTCAAAATAAAATGGGGTTTTATTAATTGATAATATTAATATAACAAGTAAACTAACAAATAAACAACAACTTTGACACGACTGTGCCGTGAAAGATTTGGTTTTTTTCTCCACCGAATGACGCTGTAGTCATCAAATGTTAAGTTTACACCTTTGAAGAAGGACAAATTTATTAACCCAATTGTACTAGAAATACTTTTGATTGGAACGTTAACACTTAATGAACACCTTAAATAAGCACGCTATATTTTGTTGTTATCAGCACTTAATAAAGAAACAAATAATACTGAGGTATGTTCTATTATTGACACAATATTTGTATTGAGATTTTTGAGATCCTTTAATAACGCTTAATTTACAAACACATCCAAGGAAGCTATGTTTGCATCAATCTAATTCCAGAATTAGTGGATGTAGGAATGTTTGCGACCGCGTCACATGGGCATTAAAGAGAATAATAGTTCGGTTAATAATAGGCAACTACTCAAAGTACTAGCACATGTTTATTCCGTAACATAGGCTAATAAATCTCTACGAACAATTTGCCGCGAGTTCATTAGCGGAATCAAAGTTACATTTACAGCGTTTGAAATCAAAGCACATAGATTCGGCTAAATAAACACGAGATAAAATACGTCAATTTTAAAATGGACCGAGAGGAAATTGTTGGGTCACATTTATGAATGCGATGGAGTGTGTCGACGGTTCTCCCGTTGCTCGCGAAAGAGTTGCAATTTTATGAATGAATTGTTTGAATGAAACACAACAATGATATGGCGGAGCGAACGAGCCGACGCGGAAAGCGCTCTGTAAGACGTGTGTGTACGTGTCCGAGTCGATCTTTAAAAACATTACCTCGTCGTAAAACACTTAATAATTTTGTAGATCGTCTTTCTCCTCAGCGTTATTACTTCAAACTGTGCCAACTTATTTTCGCTCAACTGTATGGAAAAGTCTAGAATTATGTACAGTTTTAAGTTTCTTCGTTTCATTTTAATTAATCAATACGGTTTACATTGCTCGTGGCGGTTTCTAACAAGCATCGTTAATCGATGATTTATTGTTCATGCAAATATAGTGCATTTAATGCTTAGACAATGATAGTGATAGTAATCACACTCCGTTTATTCATTCATACGTTTACTATCGCTTTAACCAGATGATGTTTTTCATCTATTCCACCATAATATTGTACACATACCATTGAAGGTAAATAAAAACTACATACATATAAAGTACCATATAATATTAAAACTTCGATATTGTATACTTACCTTCAAGGAAATTTAACCTTACCTCATGTAGGTAATTTAATGCTAATAAGGCGAAAAAGCATCTAAACGTTCAGTGGATGCCCAAATGAGCACCACCTAAGGATATTTTTTCACTGATTGTGTATCTAGGTTTTAAAGTCATAATCTTACAAACACGTTATAGTAAATATAATTTGACACATTAACAGCTAAATGTTTATTAGTGTAATTTCAATTGTGTCAGTGAATCATTAGCAACTCGTTTTAAAAACTATTGACCGTGAACGCAGTCTGTCAGACAAATTTTATGATATCATTATGCATTCACATATTATTATGTATTTATCTTTACATTATTGCATTACGTCGTGAAGCGGCATTAGAATAGCCGGCGGTTCCCTTTCAATATTTATTCTTCCCTAATTCCACCCTAATTAGGGAAGGTGTGAATTTCTTTAAAGGTATTACGGATTTCGAGGGTGGGCCAATTTCGATTTTATCTACACGGATATCTTGACACAGGATGTGGTCGAAATAGACACCTACCTCAACTCTCGAACCACCGTGTAATTGTCCAATTAAAGACAAAATTATATGTAAATAACTTTGAAAAACGGTCAAACTTGAGTTATAGTCAGGATGAAAGGTGTTTACTTATCAAACGTTGCGTGGTTGGAGTTGAGTGACCCAAAGAAGAATACCCGAGTATTATTGCCGGCGAAAGGCTCACGTCAAACTGACTAATGCTATAAGCTCGCTTCTAAAATTGCTATATCTAAGATCGTTGCAAAGAAACTAGAAAAACAACGAATAGGCGGTTAATTAATTAGCAATTTCCTATTCACGCGAACAGAGCCGGCACGTTAGTAATTAAGGCCGGATCACACGATATGTTAGCGATTCATTCTTTAATATAGATCAATGATAATCATTCGTACTCTGACATAGTATAAAAAGAATTCAGAAACAGAAAGCTTAAAACAATAGTGCGAGTAACGTTATAATAAGCCGCGTGTGTAGTCTATTATCTTGTATGGCGTTTAATGCAGTTTATACAAAAATGAATTAGTTGCTCATTTTTTACGGAATAACTGAATGAGGTTAGATATCTGATATGGAAAGACAATAAGATCAATCATTTCAAATATCTTTTGTGTCACTTCTTTAGTGTTGTTATCTATGGAGGTAAATAACTTGCTATAATTAGATAGGTACTTCATGAATCGTTAGGTACAATTTAAAAAAAAACTAACTTGTTCGAATCGGACACTCGTAATGAGGGTTCCGAACCTCCACATGATACTGAAAGATGGCACTTGCCAAAAGCTTCATAATTCTAGGTAAACGGAAATTTTATTTATTTCTAATGAGTGTCCTTCACACATAATCAGTCAGAGTTTACCAAATCGCCTATTACAGTCTTCAGCTGAGACTTGTTTTAGGATTTTCATCTTGCTCTAGAAGTGGGACCAAAGGTTTTAAGTGCCTTCTTCAGCACAAGTTTGAATGTACTTATAGGAAATGTGGTATAAACGGTCACAGTGTTTGATTGAGTATACAGGATGACTTATTCAATACCGTGTTTAAGTGTTCAGTACCGTATCGTATAGTTATGAAGTAAAAAAATTAGGTCAAGTTTTCACCCGTAAATATTTGTTTGGGCTCGGCACCGACTTCAATCTGTTTAGTTGTTAGTAGTTAAAATAATATTGTAATTATGTAAATAGGTTTAAAATAAAACTTTGTTCTTGTGTTATTCTGTACTTTTCAGTGAGTTTTTTTTGAAGTCGGTTCAATTTTTTATTTATAAATAATTTATTTTTCTCTTTTTAGTCTTAAATAAATTACACAATTATTAATCCTCTATAGACCGGAAACAGTACCTACATAAAAATAGTGGTGACGACTTCTAGATGCATACGTATGAATTATTTGAGAAATTCCCCCCCTCATCGCTATAGAATCTTAAGAATCATCCTCCAACTCCTAATTGCTTAGGAGTTTGACCTTCCATCATCAGCTCACGTGAATAATCTGAAGAAGACAACTATTTGACTATACGCACCTATAATATTTTAAGAATAATCCTCCTACACCTAATCGTTAAGGAGTTGTACCTTCCATTACCAGCTCACCAACACAAAATTATGAGTACCAGACGCAAATACTGAAAAACCTTAGGAAAGATATGCAAAAACGTAATATCCCCGATTTCCCCGGATTCCACCATCAGATCATGACTTCGTTAAAATAGGACCACCACCATAGAAGCACCAGCTTTCAAACAAAAAAATATTTTTAAAATCCGTTCAACCAGTCGAAATTTCTGAGGTACGAGTAACAAACATAAAAAAAATACAGTCGAATTGAGAACCTTCTCCTTTTTTTTGGAAGTCGGTTAATATGATTCGCGTCTAGGTACTTTATCTTGACATTTTTGTACACCAAAAGAAAAAGTACGTCATTTGTTTTTTGTCTTGTAGACTAATGTATTAAAATTTTGAAAGTGATTAAAATTTCAAATTGTATCTACAAGTTTGATTTTGTTACGCGATCCTGAGAAAAAGGCTTTGACTGAAAAACAGACCGATGAGGTGATCTTATAAGAGTTCATTTCTTCCTTTAGGGATAAGGAACCCTAAAAATACACAGTGTAAATATTTTAACTATAGAAATTTTATACCGTAGGAAAATTTTGTTTACGTAATTAATTTAGATGTGTTTAAAATTAGTAGCCGTATAACACGTAAACTTAAAAAATCCACATTTTCTCATCATATTATGAATAGATGTTGTTTATCCATATATCTACTGTCATAATTAAGTATTGGAAAAATCTTATATACCATTTCTGGCATTTCTGCGAGCGTAAATCAATAACTGTCATAATTTACAATACAATTGTGGTAATTAACAATAAAAATAAACATGCTTCAAACTCCGATCAATATGAGAGAGTACCGCAAGTCGGTACTGTAAAACAAATGATTGTATAACAGATATCAATCTGTTGCAATTAACCTGATGTTTAGTTAAACAAAAAATGTACCAGATTAGAATTATTCGCACGCGCTTTTCACAAGACATGGAATTTATCGCGGGCTCAGGATGGCGTGACGCGTTCTATCAGCTTATCATCAGATCTATCAGAATGCTTTTTCTTGGGCGATTTTGTGCGCAGTTAACGGTTGTATGTGTGGACATTTGATAATTACCTAATAATTTAGACTTATATCAGTAATTTTCGGTGAAATCACTGCAGAATCCTAGCCTACCTGCATGTCCTCATTGGTCCACTACCTCATAAATTAGCTGGACGCTATTCTACCCTATGGTCTATTTCCATGCCAAATTAAATATAGATCAGATCAGCAGTTAAGGCGTGACTGAGACACAAACATCCATACAAACTTTTACATTTATAATATTAATAAGATACCTATACAGATGACTTTGGCGCTTTTTCTATAAATAATTATGAAAATTAGCTATCTCTACATTCACCGGTTTTACACTATTGATACTATAATTTGAATGTATGTTGGTGATAGGTTGACCGAGGATTTTAAGCGTTTTAATGTTCCTTAGAGAATTTTAAACACTGACAGGAACATTTTGTAATTTTATATACCTACAGTTGTCTTATCGTAAATTTAATACTTTAATGATGTCTCTGAATCGTCCGACTTTGATAAAAAATGTCCATGGTACCTGGATAAAAGCCGTCTCTCCGCGTCACCCACGGTTAGCTAGCGAGCGACATGTCATCAATATTTTTTGCCGGACTGATGTCTTTAACGAAATTCGTGTCATTGGGTCCGATTTCTCTAAGATTAACTTTTTACATTATTTAACAAATAGATCGGACCCTTATACGCTCGAATATTCAGTTACATGGTTTAACACTTAAAAGGGCTTAACGACTCTAACACATCCTGCGGGTTACGATAAAAAAGACGACAAAAAGAATACTTCTCGTGTTTGTTTTTTAAAAGATGTCTGCTGAAGATAAGGTGCAGCGGCACTTTAATCCTCCAACCGTCCGATATTTGAAAAGGATATGATGACAACTTTTTTGTACTCTTTATCTAATAAGCACATATAACCAATACTTAAGGGCGTACATGTACTCATTTCCAAAGTTTGTTCATGTCGATAAAATGAATGACACACAGTTATATCTTTATCAGGCGGTTTTGAACTACAAATCATTTTGATACTACCACTTTACAAGTGTAAGAGTCATCTTGAATTACTCGTGTACGTTGCCAATGCATTTATTTCTTGAAGACTTTTAGAGGTTATCAATATTTTTTAGTGTTATCTTATTTTTGTTGAGTTACATAATACTGAATTGCAGAACATTTATATGTATATGGTAAATTTTGATTAAATAATATGACGTAAGTTAAGTAGTATTTTTTAATTATTTGTTATACATTTGTAGGTAGAAATGTTTGTTCGCAATGGCCGACCGGATAACGAAGGCATGGTGTAGGTACTACAGAAATTATGTCGTTTCATCCAACAGACACTCGCATCGTTTGAACGGTTTCAATCCCTTTTAAGCACCGGCGTCGATTTCAGCCGCATCCCCTCGTATTGATCAATATAATCTCTATTACCATAGTCATTAGGTCGAATGAGCAACGATTCCTAGGCTAAATGCCTACAGCTAGAGCCAACATATACAATGTTACCGAGCAAGGATTAAATAACTATGCAGGGTATGTAATGTAGGTAATACAGGGATTCGACGTTTAACGGCTTCGGGATTACCTTAATAATTCCTCAACACAACAAATGTTTTTAGCTTGACACAAGGCGGTGTGTGTGAGACGCCGAAATGTTAGATGATAGCGAAAACATGGCGATCAGTGGCAGGCGGTATGTTTAGGGCGAAGAAGCCATACCTCCGGTAGACGGGTCACAACTACAGCTTAGTCAACAGTCAACCGCGACGCGACTTTACCAGGCTTACGCCGACAACACCGCCTCTTTACATAATTAAAGGTTAAGTCACATAGAATCAAAGGTTACACAATTTATAAGCTACCTTAAATATCCTTGCTCTTTTCGAGGAATTCACTAGTATCTGCATACTCCAACGCATACCTCTTCAACGAACACAAAATCAATAGTATCGTAAATCGTGCCCCGAGATAAATATCGTTTGTAGGAAATGTTTTGATAAATGTATTTTTTTTTTCGGAAATATCCTATAATAACACGGAAAGGATACAATAGGGGTATTAATTATAATTTTCTTTCACAAACTGACACAAAGTTGTATCATAAGCGTTCGGGTGGCATTTCTCGGTTTCTAATCCCATAGAGAACACAATGAACGTAGGACGGCTGGGGACCATTTTTCATTCCAACGACAAATATTTAGAAAGTTATTTATCCGCGTACGAGTCTGCAGTGCTCAATTTAAAAAAGGTCGTACGATCAGTTCGCATCTTTGCCTTTATGGTCGGACTACAGCGGATATTTATTCTGCGACCGCGGATCGTTCAGGTAGTCCGGCGAATAAATCTATTATAAGTTAACAACAATATCCCTCGTCCAATTCTTTTGTCGTTCAATTCAAAGTTCCTCAATCGTATCATGTTTGTCAATTGATTTTTTCGTACGCCTCAAAGAATTACTAAGCGTATTAACGTGTTTATTGCCGCGAGAGGCACGCCCATAGTTTCCTCGCTCACCCCTTTTAGCACATTCATTAAATTCACATTTACTATCCATCAGTTTAATTTTGGTATGCTAATACATTTTTCCGTGGAGTTATACTCGTTTGACAGAATAATCGATAGCAACCATGTTGATACGGCTTGTGCTAAGCGACTGTGTGAGCTGCGCGCACGGAGGCCTCCATTTGTGTATTGTTTGTGCAAAAGCGAATGTGGAAAAGCGCCATAAAGGCATTTCAAAATTTGCAACTTACAGAGCACCATATCGACAGCCTCCAACAGTCCGCCGCCGGCGCAGGCGGGGATGAGCGGTGCCGCGGGCGGCGCTAGTGGCGCTGCGCGGGCCAGCTCGCCGGCCGCCGCGGCTTCGCGCTGCTGCGACACCGGCCGACCCATATTCCAGGACCCGATCACTGGCCAGACAGTCTGCTCATGCCAGTACGAGTTCCTCAACTACCAGAGGCTCGCCTCAGGCGTGCCTCTGTCGATGTACAGCGCCCCGTACTCCGACGCGGCGGCCGCGACGGCTGCCGGCATGGCGGCGTACTTCCCGGCACTTGCCGGTGATCAACCGCCATTCTATCCTAACGCTGTTAGTATTCATTTTGGTATTTACTGATAAGTATATAGGGTATCAAGCCTAAACATGCATACGCCAACATCTGCGTATGTTTTGTAGAGTACAAAAATCATTATGATTAGACATTATAACATTTGCTCTCAGTCACTTCCACTTGTAACATGTTTCAGCTTACTTGATTGTAACATGTTTCAGCTTACTTGATTAGTGATATCCCCTGTATTTCAATTTATGTTTAAGATAAGTAAAAACTTACAAAAGCTAGTCTGCAAAAATATCTTAACAGGGTTATTAAAATAAATGTGTGGTCATCAAAAACCACTTTAAGTTGTAGGTAAATCAAAAGCAAAATTAGGCACCCATATTATGTATAATGTATGGAAAGCTTAGTAAAACCACTATGTACATCTTCACTGTGAAACTATAAAATTCTGTCAAATCTATAAAATCTGTAGGTACATATTTTTTGTTAAAACAAATAAAACGATCTTTTTATATGTAAATATATATAAGCAAGTTAAAATATACAGTCAGCGCAAAATACGAATCAAGGCTGTTCATGACGCTATAGTCAACGATACCACACATTCAAAACAAGTTTCATTGACAGGTTTTTCTACCATCCAACCTACACTACTAGACTTTGAGGCAATCAAAAACCTTTTTCTTTACTTTCATTAGTATAATGAAGTCGAGGACCGTAAGATAAATTCTTATCGAATGGAATCTAAGATCATTGCCTTAGCCTTCATAAAAGAGAATAGAACTTATCAACAAACAAACATATAAATATTTCTGATAATTTGTATGCATATAACGTTGACTCGATCGTTTTGTATTCCAGTTATTGATATAACTTCAACAGTTATTGGTACAACTATGAATGAGTATAACTAAATAAAATTAATTGTGTTGGTACAGACTTGTACCACTCGTATCCAAGCTCAGATCCGGTCAACAGTCTAATCTTATTAAATAAACGCTAAAATTAATTAAGTTCACAAGAGATTAAGTCTTGAAAACTAGATATCAAATATATCGAAAGGATTATAGTCCACCGAGCAGATTACTATCGTCGAGTTTTTTTGCTAGTTATAACAAAGGCATTACCTTAAAATAATTAGGATACGATGTCAAAATAGTACCAAAGTGAAACAGGATCTTTCATCGTGTTAAGTAGACACCACAATAACTTTATGATATAAAAAGTTCTTATAAATTAAAGTTTTAATCCGATGATGTATGTTCTTTTGTCCATATACACAAAAAAGTTGTTCTGCCTCTGAAGGGTTTAATACCTTAATACGTTAAACAATTTCTTTCTCGGAGATTAACTACAGCCGGCATACTTTATTGCTGGCGTAGTGGGATTTCATTTGTGATACAATTGTTATATCTGTTTTGACATACTCATTGACTGATAATGAAGCTACTACATTTAAAGATTTATAGTTTGGACAAATGCTCGATAGATTGTACTAATGACTGTACATCACATGTTAGTGTTGGGTTGAATAAAAATAAACCACAAATATATACAAATGCGTCTATCTATTTAACTTCAAGTTAGATATTTTCAAACCAAATGAATCTATTTTAAAGTTTAATTAGTTAAAGGGGATGCATTTATTTCTTTCAAAGCTACTAATGACAAAATAAAAAAGGACTTGCTTGCGTTAGAGCGGGCTTCACCGAAAGCCATGTGTGTGGGTAGTGAGTAGTGACTTTGAACGATAATGATCATAACAACATAAAAGTAGCCACGGTACGTAATATATGATGTGTTGTAAAACTTTTTGAGGGAGGTGTGAAAAGGTAGGCCTGTGGACGTGTCCCGACAGATGATTCAATCATTCATGAAGATATGATCGTATATCATCAGTGGCGAAAGTGTTAACTCGAACCGCCGCGCCGCCTCCGTCAATGGGATGCCCTCAGCTTTTTGTGTGCTTTTATTTTGTTTACATTTATTATTTCAGTTTTCAAACCTAGAGGCATATCCTCACAGACATATTGTTTATAGAATCTCTTTGTTGTCGTATGACTGTGTTGACAGATTGTAAAAATGATTTACTAACATTTTTAATAAAAATGATTTTTAGAAGCGCGTACGTAAAAGCAAAAATAACAACTATTTATAAACAGACGTAGATGCGTGCAGATGGCATACTAAAATGTAACTGGCAAGATGTAGGAAACGATCATTTTTATACTTTACCAATTTATAACTTTAAAAGGTGCTTCGAATAAATCATTATCTCACTCCAGCTGATAGTTCTTTATTTAATAGTTTTCTGGTTAATAGCCGTCGTAACTCCTGATATTTGATAGATACCATAATTGTCTTTGAAAAGTATTTCAACAGACTTAAAACTTTCTAATTTTAATACTTAGTTAAGATCATTTGTGACGATTTGAACAATGTAAATACGGTCTACAGAACTTTAGACGTACTTTTCATAAGTATAAAAGAATAGTAAGAATGTAAAGCACTGAAATAGATCAAACAGTTTATCCATTTTTTTTTTCCTAATCGCAACATCACAAGAGTAGTGAGGAACATTGAATTTGCCTAATTATAATTCCATACGATACAGTAGTCATCAAATTAATGTGAAGTTGCATAATCATTATCTTAGACCAGCGTTTCCCATTTGCTGGGTTGCGACCCGGTACCGGGATATCAAAATAAAATACCGGGTCGCAACATGCCCGCCTTTTTTTTAAATAGGTAATACCTATCGATCGACGCATCGTAAAAAATCTTATTTCGTCAGTTTCCGCGAACTTGGACTCTTTAGTAAGTAAAAAATAGGCAGAAGCTCCATACTTTGCACTAAAATTCAGTGACTAACTAATTAGTGTAGAATAATATTTTACTATTGATAAATGTTTATTATTTTACCTAATTGAACCAGCTTGGGTATAAAAAGTATTAAGTGGGTCACAAACGGGCAATGTGAAAATTACCGGGCCATGGCAGAACAATGTTTTTGAAACACTGTCTTAGACAATTCGTATAAAGCTAAAGATTATAAAAGCTAGGAAAAAAGCGACCTAACAAAATAAAATTACATTCCTACAAAATGACGCATAATACGCAACACTGAGTTTTTGTTTAAAATATGACTTATGTAACTATTTGAGTAACATGATGAAATATTGAGCGTCAAATTTTTATAAAACAGGCAACAATAACTATTATTATACGTGTCTAAAGTGTAGATTGAGGGATTAAATGTATAACTTCAATAAAAATATATCAGCCAGTATTCATATCAGTGTAAATAGGATTATAGCCAGCATCCATTAAAGTTTTTAACATTATAATAAAATACAACTACGGTCCAGAACTTCTGAAAGATTTGTACGGACTAAAAAAAGGAACATCTTCAAATGTATCAGACACCAAAATTATTCATCATATTCCTTTTTTAATATTAAATAAGTTTACTTTTAATCCATAAGTAGTAGGTACGGTTTGCGTAGAATTTTACGACTTTACAAGAACCTTCAAGGCGAATGTATAGCATAATAAATCCAGGTGCACATTTGCGTTTGTGAGGTTATTTGAGGTAACAGAAAACTGGAATTATACCTATCAGAAAGGTCGAAGCAACAAAGAGCGACAGAGCGACTGGATTACGTTGTCGTACTTGAGTAAAATTTATTATCGGATTTTCGATACGGCCACCAATGAAGTTGTTGGACAACAAAATCTTTTGATAGATTTATCCTGGCTGACCGCATTAAGACTCGGGAGCGAGTAATTTTTAATGCGTTGCTATAAATTTTTGAAACCTTCGCCCGTTATTATTTTTGCTTTTTTACGCTATTTTCATTTGCGTAAGCATATGCAAATGTACTGGTCCCATTCATTTTTAACATTAAATAAATTATCTTTTTTAAGATTATCGAACTAACAAAATACAAAACGTAGCAATAACTCATTCATTTGTTTATCTCGACGACATAAAAGAAAGCAAAGTTCAACAATCCTCATGAGGGACAAAAAAATATACATTTGTCGAATGAAAGATGATTGATGTAGTCGCTCGCTATCTGTGCCCATTAAATAATAATAGTTAAGACGAAAACTTACAGCGATCGATCAAGAAATCAATCCGGCTAGGTTTATTTTATAATGGATTAAGTTAAAGCTACCGGAAACGTGAAAGGGTATTATTATAATGGTCTGATTTAACGTGATTATAAGTAGTTTATAGGTTAGCAACATTTTTGAGATATGACGATGTGAAAGTTTTCATCTTTTGATGTAGGGTGACAAGGATATTTAAAAATTTCAAGTAGCAATAATCCTTGTAGCAATAATTTACTACAAGGATTATTAACAAATTTACTATTTTAAATATACTTAAACAGACTTGGATTAGCGAGAGAGTAAAAACGAAACGTATCGCGTTTTGCGGTCAGTTGCGATCCGCTGCGATTGGATGCGATGCGATACGATGCGGACCGCTTCGACTCCGTAATAAACTGTCAATCCCGATGATGATATGCAAAAGTTTGGATCAATTTAAACAGTTAGACAGTTATTTTTTAAATATTTATAAAATGTGAGTGACTTCCAAAAACGCGTTGTTAGGTTCATGCTACATAAGGTTGTTGTAGCTTGCCCCGAGATCACGAAAGTTGGTCAGACAAAATTGAAGTATCTATTTATGTAGGATTTTATCCCTTCGACCGTATGTTAGAAGTCTCTGCGTTGTCGCTTCGGCGTCGCGACGCATCGTGCGACGTGTCAACAATATTTAATATTAAAAACCAATGAGCTAATAAAGTTCATTAAATAGTTTAAAAATAAAGAATAAATACAAGGACACGCAATAAAGAATTTGAATTGGAATTTGAAAATGATATATTTTAGGTTTGTTGGCAATATTTTTCTATCTACGCGCAATAAACATAAAATAAAATCCTAACCAAATTTGTGTCGCTGCATGACGTTAGTGTTGCTTGTTTGACACGGACTCTAAATGATTTTTAGTCTGTCTGCAACTCTGCTTCTCAAACCTTCAGGGTAGATCATTAATTCCTATTAAAATCAAACCTACTTTTAGCTATACTTTATTAAACTATGTAAATCACATAAAAGTATGGTGTCAATCAAATATCTCACATGAAAAAACTACATACACGATTAGTGACTGAAAAGCGTACTGAGTAAATGAGCGTCCACTTAATCTTAATGACAAATTTAGGTGCTCTACCAGCTTAGCCGTATTTGAATTTCCTTTACCTATTGCAGGTATAAAACACGACAACAGCAACGTAAAATAATTTGTGGACATTTTGAAATTAAATTTTCGGGACTGTGTATTTAGTTCTGAAATTATTATAGGATCACACATCAAAAAACGATTGAAATGGAAATCTCCCCATTTTGTCGTTACTTTAATGAATATTGTCCTAGGGCGTTATTTTAATGTGTTTATTAAAATGTAACTTGTTTTGTGTGAACAGGCGGCAGGCATAGAGTTGAAGGAAAACCTGGCTGCAAGCGCAGCGAGCTGGCCTTATCCCACTGTTTATCACCCATATGATGCGGCGTTTGCTGGGTACCCCTTCAATGGGTAAGTCATACTTTCTACATAAAATTTATGATTTAAACTTGACAAAGGTCAACCGTTCAAGTGCTGTTAATAGACACAAGCACCGACTTGTTTGTGTTCGTCTTTTGTTTATTCCTTAGAGGTGGTGTATTTTCTTGGCTCAGAAGATCTTATCGCCTCCACTTGATAAACAACACATGATAACTTTACCAATAATTACATAATGAATGACAAAAGTTTAACCAGTTAATGAAGTAACTAAATGAGAATGCTAGTGCGGATCGTATTGCAACAAGCTAGAAGATTTCCGTGGTTGACATATACCTAATTGGTGAATTTATTTTAATTAATGTTAACCGATTGCGTGTTTGTACAGAAAATACGCAATAATATCGGTTTCTAAATAATAATTTAATTAATTCAAAAAGGAAATAGTACTTACTAATCATTTTTAATTACTTTTTGTAAGATGAATAACACTTTAAGCCACCCATGCTCACGAACGTTATAAAAATTTTGAAACGTCGGTATAAACCAAAATATAATGTACTCGTAAAACCCTAATAACTGCGAGTCATATCGGTGAATTTATCTTCATTTCAAACACAACAAGTTTAAATAAATACTGTTTTACGATCATGCATAGACTAGAGCAATTTAGAAACAAAAGCCGCACGTTCAGGCCACCGACGTGAATATGTCAAGCACACAAA